>OX451736.1:1392966496-1394166496 GCA_948472305.1 Vicia faba | reverse complement strand
ATTGTGGTTTTTGGAAAGAAGACAAATGTTTTTGCAAGTTTGGTCTCAAGTAACTAAGAGTTATGTCTACCCTATTGTACTCAAAGGTTTTTGTCATGTTTTAATCCCTTTTAACAATTTTGTTCCACCATTGAAATTGATGGGCAATCTTGCGTTTAGGAAGTTTATTCGGGACGGGCACGGGTCATCGCATAGACCATGAATGCAATGATGCCAAGTGTCTTTGGCAATTTGTTTTGAAGGGACTATGATCATTTCGTTTAGGCAACTTTCGAAAGCGTCATCGAGGGGCTTATGATCATTTGATTTTGTTTTGCCAAAGACATTCGACGTGCAAGCATGGCCCATTTTGGAAGGCAACATGTGGGATTACTCTAGGGGGTGCAAGTGTGATTGTGTATTGATTACATACATTTGTCTTGTATTAGGTTATCTAGCATTTGATTTTATGTACATACAAACCCTAGGTCTAACCATGGTATAATTGAAAAGCTGTAAATTGCGGAATGTAAATCTACGCTATTACAAAATAATGTCCGGGAGTGGGGGTATAAATGTACAAGGGGATGAGACTTATAGTACCCAATAATTTACAACCAAATCGAATGTGCGATCAAAAATGAATATCAAATATACAAATATAAGATAAAGTGTGTATAGGGCAATATATTGTGTAAGTGCAAATGTATATGTATTGTGTAAATGTAAATATGTACAAGTGCGAAATGTGAAATTGAGTCGCATTAGGGTTTTGACCTAGATATACGTTTTAATCTGTATTTTGATTTATATGTTAATGTACAAAAAGAATGTTAACTAAAAAGTTTAATTTTAATTACGTATAATATGTACAAACATGTTTTAATTAAAAGAGGTATTTTCAATTTAATTATGTACAAAAAGTATTTGGTTATTTTATATGCAAATGTGTATTAAGAAAATATTTTCAATTTTAACTTATATGATATATATACAAATATATTTCAAAAAAAGTTTTTTTAGTTAATTGTGTATAAAAAATATTTTGATTAAGAAAAAGTATTTTCAGATTTAATTTGTATGACATGTACAAAACTAATTTTTAATATAACATAAATGTATAAAATAACTATCTAAAAAAAATGTCTTAATTTTATGATAAAAAGTATTTTATTATTTAGGTTAGTATTTTTTACAAAGAATAAAATCATTGTTTATAGAATGAAATTAGTAAAAGAAATATTGTTTGTGAAAAGAAAATAAAATAAAAAAGAGTTAATGTTAAGAAAAGGGTTAGTGTTTTATATATAAAAAAAGTATGTATTGTTTTTTTTTTATAAAATGAAAAGAATAGTTAGTGTTTTATAAAATAAGATTTAGCATTAGAAAATTAGGTGATTTCTTGTTGGGCTTTAGAGGAGATTAGCAGCGGGTCTGGCCCAAGGTTTTGAAACAGAATTAGGGTTAGGCCATTGTTTCAGTTGGGAACGAAATTAGGGTTCGTCAACAGCGGCGCGTTCGTGGTATTCGTCTTCTCCGATTAGCAAATTCTGAGCATTCGATTGTCTCCGGCCACCAGCATCATCCTCACGCTCTCTTCCCTCTAAGACAAGGATGCCACGTCCCTTGAAACAAGGTTGGTTCCAAACGTTTTATATTTTCCTTTTCCTTTCTGATTCGCGTAGAATTATTCTGAGCTCTTTATTTTCGTTTTATGAGGTGAAGGGGAAGAAGAATGCTACCTGTTTTTAGGGGATGGAGGAGAGGCGGAGAGCGAGATGTTGAGGAGGCCGGAGCGGTGAAGCTTGATGCTTGCTTTTGATGCCTTCCTGGTAACTTCGTTCCCTGTTTATGATTAAGGTTTTGATGATGATGCTTGATGTTGCCTGAAAAACCTTTCTTGAAATTCACTTTTTATCTTCTTCTTCCACAATGCGTTGCCTTGGATTGTTGCCTGTGTATTTTAGAACATTGCTGCCTTGATGTCTTTGTTGCCTGAGTATGATATGTCTGAGTATTTGCTCGTGCTTGTTTGTGAACTTGATGCTATGTGACTTGAGATGTTCAGGTTATGGTATTGGTTTGAGACTTTAGCTTGTATGTGCTTGGTTCAGTATGTTATGGTGAGGCAAGTTTGGACATGAGGTTTGTATGTTTAGCATGAAGGTTGAGGCTTGAAATGTGTTATCAGGTTTGTGGGTTTAACATGAAGGTTGAGGCTTGAAATGTGTTAGGTTCAGATGATGGTCATGGTTCTCTTTTTTTCTGATAAGCTTAGTATGTTTATGCCATATGTTTTAGGATATGAGAGGATGCTGGTTCTAGACAACTCAGTTTTGCAAGTTTTTGTTGTATATTTGTGATTTTGCTTCAGCTTGTATATATCTCTTTTATCTTCTGAACTGCTATATTGCCTAATGTGTATTGTGGTGAGGCAGAGTTGGTATTTTGATGCAGCTACCTAGCTGTGTTTGCCTTGACAGTTTTTCATACTTCTCTCTTCTCTCACCTTACTTCTGTCTATTCTGAGTTGCCTAAACTGTGTTAGCTATTTTCTTTTCTATATTCACTCTCTACTGTCTGCTGTGAACTGCCTTGTATTTTGCTGAGTTGACTTTGTGTATCTCTCTTTGAATTGCCTGCTGAACTGCTTTGGCCTTGCCTATGCTTGCTTTGTACTGGCTTTTGACTGCTGCCCTGCTGCTACTGAACTGTCTTGTATATTTCCTTTTCTATTTCAACTCCTACTGTCTGCTGTACTGAGCTTGTGGACTTGTAGGCTTGTATATCTTTTTCTGCTGTCTTCCTTACTGTCTTGGCCTGCTGCTGAATTGCTATGCCTAACCTGAACTGCTTTATCTCTCTTTACTCTCTCTTCAAAGTACAGTTTGAAAATTTTATATGATTTTTGTTTGTACTTTTCTGAAGGGGCCCTGGATGGGAAGTGATGATTCTAGATTACTTGCATTTTACATTTTACATCTTCATCTCTTTTGACAGTTTATGTGTGCTGACTTCCTTTGAGGGGACCTTGGGCATTTTGACAGTAGCCTTGGCTTTTTGGATAGAAATTTTGGATTTGAACTTTTTCAGTTTGGATTGGATTTTGAATCTTGAATTTCTATGCAGCTTGAATTTGTAACTTATGCATTTTTTGACATTTTGCATTTCATGAAGTAAAAATAATCTTCCCTCTCTGTGAACCGGGAGAAATCCCGTGATTTGCAGAGAGGGCAACTGATCCCAGTCAGTGGCCCCTAATGATGAGCAACTTTTAACTGTTTTTTTAATTAAATGTTTTCTGACTTTTCTTGTTCTTTTTGCAGATGAAAGATGGAATGCCGGAGCGGAGTAAAGAATGAAGAGCATTTAGAAAATAAGATAGTTTTTTTTTTCATTCTATTGTAATATTTAAATTAAATGTAAATCATTGTTTGTAACAACAATTTGTAAATAATTTAAATATCAATAAAAATTCAAATTATCCAATTAATTCTAATTTCCTTATTGTTTATTTATTTATTTAAAATTCTTAGAATTAAAACAATTGAAAAATAAATTCAATCATTTTAGTTTCAGAATAATAAATAACTAAAGTAAAACAACATTGGTCCAATAAACCTGTCTTATCCCACATCCAAAGCAAAGCAGCAATTAACTTAAATGGACTGATCAAATGCAAAAGTACTGTGAATTCAAAACTGCATCTTGTATCTGACTGGCCCAATCAAAACGTACTGAGTCCAAAACCAATGTCTCTTTTGTTGATTAAACCAAGATAACGCGAATTTTAATCTGAATCTTGAAATAAACCGCAAAGTGCTGTGGAATTTAAATTCTTCTGAGAACATGCCCATGAAACCCTAATTCCCGATTAAATGCCAAATCACGCTCGCTTGATCAAAATTGAACCACAAATCAATCAAGCCCTAAGCCCACTGTATGCAACAATTCAAAGCTCTGAAAATCAGTAAAAAATCCTAATTTTGCTTGACTGTCAAAAAAGTCCGTTGGTCCGATTCTTGAGCCAGTTTGGGAAGTCAGGAAATGTTTGAAGCTGAGATTTCTTGTGGAAAAGCGCGAGGGCAAATTTTGGGGTACAACACACATGTTTCATTTCAAAACACACCAAAAACTATTCTATTAGTTTTTTCTTCCTCACTCTCATAACTCTGCGTCTCTCGAATTGTCGAAGCGCCATCTTCTTCCCCTTTCTTCCTACTCGTTGAATTTTTCGAGTATTTTCTTGAATTCTCTTTAGAGAATTATGTTAATTTCTCCTTATTTGAGTTGAGAAATTTTCAAGTTTAATCTTTTGGATTCTCTTTGGAGAATTATTTGAATTTCTCTTTGTTGGAGAAATTATTATGAGTGGTCAAATGACCATTATTATATTCTCTTTGGAGAATTATTTGAGTTTCTTTTTGTTTAAGAAATTATTATGACTGGTCTTTGTACCAGATACTACGAGTGGTGTTGATACCATATTTGAATGGTCTTGTACCATCAGAGGGTGTATTTCTAGACCGATTATCTATCATGCAAGTAGTAATCGTACATTATAGAACTGGGTTGTTTTATCCTGGAGGCGGCGCGGTAGTTTGACTGCTTTGCATAATTTTTGAGCAGTGCCGCGAAACGTCTTAAAGAGAGCGACCTAGTCTGCGACGCAACCTAGTAATTTCTTCGGTGGCAAATATTTCAAAAATCCAAAACCAACAATTTTAAGACGTTTCAAACTGCCACGGCTACCGAAGAAATTATTGGTTCTTTTGTGGATATTATCGTTGAGAAATCGTTCATGTTTGAGAGAAATCACTTCAAACGTTGGCAACAAAATATGAAGTTCTTAATGTTGAAAAAAGTTGCTAACATTTTGATCGATGACACTCTGTTGCTCCTTCTGGATCAATCGAACAAACTAACGGTAGTAAATCTGGAGATTTAGAGGAACACTTAATAGTGTTGAAGTTGAATCTGCTGCACAGATTAAAGCAAATGATTTACAGCATAGTAAAGAAATCACCTTATAGAAAGAGAATGAAAATCTCTACAAAATCATATTTTGAATAGACTTGCAGATGATCTGTATGATAATTACAGTTGATGTGATACTGTAAAACAAGATTGAAATACTCAGAAAAAGAAGTATGACGTAGAAGCTGGAGCAAAGAAGTATGTTGTTAGCCGCTACTTCAAGTATCAAATGCAAATATGTAAGGTCAATGAAGTCTCAATGCTACGAACTTCAAAAGATTGCTTAAAAGATCATCACAAAAGGTATGTGTTTAAATGATCAATTTAAAAATTGTTTTTATTATTGATAAACTAATCCATAGTTTGAATGTTAAAAAAAACAAAAAGGGAATCTTAGAGACAATATCAAAAATAAAAAGTCTTGGTTGTTTCAAACAACAAAAAGAAATTCGGTGTAGTTCTGAATCCATTTGGCAAATGATTAAAGAATCAGAATCACAATATTGCGAACCGAATTAAGAATGAGAATCCTTCTATGATCCCAATAGCTTCAACTAGGCAACAACCACCACCTAAAAGAAATGACGTTGGTTTCCCTTTGTTTTAACTATGGAAAATCAAGTCATATGACTAAGAAATGTAGAAGTAAGGTTGAACTTGGTGTTGTCCCTAATGCACAGGTCAACCTGACTAATGGGCAATTTATTGTTATGGCCATTGAAATCAACATGGTTGATGGATATGTTGGTTGGTGGATAGACACATGCGTCTCTCGTTGTGTATGTTATGATCGTGTTATGTTTAAACATACACGAATACTAAAGATAAGAAAGTGTTGTTGGGAGATGGCCAAACCATGAATGTTGCTGGAATTGTAGACATGGAGCTAAATTTCACCTTCAAAAAGACTTTAATCTTAAGGAACGTTATGCATGTTCCTAAGATTTGAAAGAATATTGTTTTTGGTTTTATTTTAAATAAGACATGGTTTAGTCAGTCTATTGGGGTAGATTTGTACGCCATTACGAAGAATGGAGTTTATATGTTAAATTTTTTGTAAAGAATTTGAAAATGATATAATAAGAATTTGTAGTGATAGAGGAACTATATGAGTCTACTCTATTAATGAATTTTATACATGGAATTGTACATGAAACGACTGCACCATACTATCTTGCAATGAATGGTAAAATAGAAAGAAAGAATAGAACTTTTATTGAACATGTTGTTACAATTATGATGAATTCTGATGTTGCACCTCACTGGTGGGGGAAATTTTATTGACTGTTTGATATGTCCTGAATAGAGTCCCCAAGTCAAAATGTAAGATCTCTCCTTATGAGATATTAAAGAAAAGACAATCAAACTTGTCTTATTTGAGAACTTGGGGTTGTCTGACTTATGTTAGAATTCTGGATCCGAAACGAGTTAAACTCGTTAGTAGAGCATATGAATGTGTTTTCATTTGGTATGCAGCAAACAGTAAATCATATAGGTTTTATGACCTAAAGGCAAAAGTGATCATAGAATAAACTGATGTTGAATTCTATGAAGAAAAATTTCCTTTCAAATTGAGAAATAGTGGGGGCACACAATTGAGTCACATTCATGTGATAAGAAGCACAGAAACCAACGACAATGTAGAAACAGAACTTCAACGAAGTAAACGAGTAAGAGTTGCTAAAGACTATATGCCTGATTATGCGGCTTATAATGTAGAAGAAGATCCAATGAATCTTCAAGAAGCCTTGTCATCTCTGGATGTTTAGTTATGGCAAGAAGCTATCAATGATGAGATATAATCTCTAGAATCTAACAAGACCTGACACTTAGTAGACTTGCCTCTTGGTTGCAAACCAATCGGTTGTAAATGGGTTTTGAAAAAGAAACTAAAACCTGATGGAACTATTGATAAATACAAGGTTTTCCTTGTTGCCAAGGGTTTTAGACAAATAGAAAATATAGATTTCTTCGACACCTTTTCTCCTGTCACTAGAATTACATCCATTAGGGTACTTATTTCAATAACTGCTATTTATAACTTAATAGTACACCAAATGGATGTTAAAACAAATTTTTAAACGGTGACGTAGAAGAAGAAATCTATATGAAACAACTGGAAGGGTTTGTGATTAATGGATAAGAAAACAAGGTCTGTAAGTTAGATAAGTCTTTGTATGGGCTAAAACAAGCTCCAAAGCAATGGCATGTAAAGTTTGATAACTTAATGATATCGAATGTGTACAAAGTGAATGAAAGTGACAAATACGTTTATTACAAATTTGAGAATTGTATTTGCACTATCATATGTCTATATGTAGACGATCTACTCATATTTAGATCAAACATTCAGGCCATTAATGATATGACATCGTTGTTGTGCAACAACTTTGATATGAAAGACCTCGAAGAAGTGAGTGTGATTCTTGGTATCAAGATCACAAAATCCGAGCAAGGAATTTCTTTGGATCAATCACAATCTGTGAAAAAGATCTTAAAGAAATATAATTACTTTGACAGTAAACTTGTGAGCACACTAAATGATCCAATCGTGAAGCTGTTTAAGAACACTGGTGAAATTGTTAGACAAACAGAACATGCGAGCATCATTGGAAGTCTTATGTATTCCATTGATTGTACTAAACCTGACATTGCATATGTCGTGGTATTGTTGTGCGGGTTTACTAGTAGACCGAGTTATGAATATTGACAAGCTATTGAGTGAGTCATACGGTACCTTAAAAGGACCATGAATCTCAGTTTACATTATCAGAGATTTCCTATTGTATCTGAAGGATACAATGATGCAGATTGGAATACCTTATCGGTTGATTCTAAAGAAACTAGTGGCTATGTATTCAACATAGCTAGAGGAGTTGTATCTTGGAAATCAAAGAAACATACTATCCTGAGAATATAGCATTAGCGACTGCTAGTGAAGAAGCAAGTTGGTTAAGATGCTTGCTAACTGAGATTCCCTTATGGGAAAAACATATGTCAGTTGTGTTGATCCATTGCGATAGTACCGCGGCTATTGCAAAAATTGAGAATCGTTATTATAATGGTAAAATACGTCAAATAAGAAGAAAGTACAGCATTGTTAGAGATTGTATCTCTAAAGGAGCTGTAAGAGTGGATCAAGTACGCACTGATGAAAATTTAGCAGATCCTTTGATGAAAGGATTAGCTAGAGAGAAAGTCTATAATACATCATATAAGATAAGACTAATGCCTATAGGAAAATGAGTTTCTTATGATGGTAACCCGACCTAAATGACTGGAGATCCCAAGAAATAAGTTCAATGGGTAATAACAAGTTATGAGTAATATGAGATGATCATGCAAGTAAAGCATGAATCCTGAAGTAGTAAGAGGATGAGATAATAGAAACTCTTAATGAGATCTATACTCTGTATGAGGGAGTACCTAGGCTATAGGAGTACTCTTGATAGACTCACCTATGTGATTGTGGAACTTAGGCCGGTTCCTATGGAATTTCGAGGCATAATTCCTAGAGCCTTCATTAAACTAGGATACACGTGCAGGGCCATTAAAGCACGGGCTATTAGAATACACCTTAAGAAAAGGTTGTGTGCGGGTTTGATGTCTGAGATAGAGTTCAAGAAATTTGTGTCACTCTTGTTGAATTGGAATCCTACTTGCTATGCAAAGGTTCAAGTCGTAGACACCTTTGTTTATGCACAATCTTAGAAACGTTTGACATTACTTCTAAAATCAATTTTTTTAAATTCAAGTGGGGGATTGTTGGAACATGTCCATGTTCCAATATGTTGAATTTAAAAATTTTCTCAAGTCCCACATTGTTAATATATCTTTTTGGTTGAAAAAACTATTTAGTCCCACATTGCTCATGTGAGAAATATTAACTATATTACTTCATTATATAAGGAGTGCACATGTTTCATTTCAAAACACACCAAAAACTATTCTATTAGTTTTTCCTTCCTCACTCTCATAACTCTGCGTCTCTCGAATTGTCGAAGCGCCATCTTCTTCCCCTTTCTTCCTACTCGTTGAATTTTCCGAGTATTTTCTTGAATTCTCTTTAGAGAATTATGTTAATTTCTCCTCATTTGAGTTGAGAAATTTTCAAGTTTAATCTTTTGGATTCTCTTTGGAGAATTATTTGAATTTCTCTTTGTTGGAGAAATTATTATGAGTGGTCAAATGACCATTATTATATTCTCTTTGGAGAATTATTTGAGTTTCTTTTTGTTTAAGAAATTATTATGACTGGTCTTTGTACCAGATACTACGAGTGGTGTTGATACCATATTTGAATGGTCTTGTACCATCAGAGGGTGTATTTCTAGACCGATTATCTATCATGCAAGTAGTAATCGTACAGTATAGAACTGGGCTGTTTTATCCTGGAGGCGGCGCGGTAGTTTGACTGCTTTGCATAATTTTTGAGCAGTGCCACGAAACGTCTTAAAGAGAGCGACCTAGTCCGCGACTCAACCTAGTAATTTCTTCGGTGGCAAATATTTCAAAAATCCAAAACCAACATCAACAAATGCTCACATAAGTTTTGGTACATCACCAGGATTAAACTCAGCAGCACTTGAACCATTATCTTGACCCTTTTTTCCTTTCCCTTTATTTTTGTGTTTTAAGTCAAAAAGTTCCATCTCCCTTTGTCTTTCGTTAAGAACAAAGCTTAACTCTTCTACTCCGTTGTAAAGCCAATAATCAACATCAGATGGAGGAACCTCCTGATCTTTAAATTCGTCCACCGAATAAGTAAAAGTAAGAATTTCATCTACACATCTAACATGAGCAATCATCAAGTCACTGTAACAAATTTTCAACAGCAAATTCCCTACAATTTCGCAGCAAAGCCATTTATATTGTCCATCCTTCAACCATTTTGCAGCAAATTCCCTAAAATTACAGGAACATTAACATTATAACATTATTATTATCATACTCCAAATTTATCTGTATTGGTGTTAGAAGTCAATTTATTTTATTTTTAGGCATCATTCATATTAAATTTTACATTACTACACTTGTTTAGAGTTCAACTTAGGAGAGGAGGTTTTTATTTCAAACGGGTTCATTATCTTAATTTAAATCTAATATCCCATTAAAAATTATAAGAGGCCCTTGTCAAAATTAAAATTAGTCGATTTTAATTTTATAATTATTTTTATTCAATTGACCAAGGTCAACATTTATTTTAAATTATTCTTATTATTCAATTCTATTATTGTATATATAAAATTTCTTTTTCAGATTGACTTGAGGTCAACATATTTTCATGCGTTATATTTATGTCACAATTTATTTTTATTACATTATTATTTATTTTGTTTTGTTATTATTATTAAAATAATTAAATTTTGACTAAGTCTAAATTAGGATTAAAACCCTTGGCAGAGCTGCGCCCAAGTACCTTGTCCTCTACCCTAAGAAACACAAAAACCCAATTTCAGAAATCTATTTTTGAATCAAATCTTGGATTGAAATTTATTTATTGATATTGAAATGAATACAAGTACAAGAATCGTCCAGATACATACACAATCAAACCCTAATTCTATTTCTAAAACAAATCTAACCTAAATCTGACTAATATTATAAATCAAATCTTTTTCTAAATCAATCATCTCTTCAATCTAACCTAAATCTTTTTCTAAATCTGACTTTTATTTCATCCAACCGGAAAGGAAAAAAGTACATAAAAAATCCTTTTTCGAGATTTTGAGTACGGGGGTAGATTATAGAAAGGGAAGGTATTAGCACCCTTTCTATCCATGGTTTTCCATGGGCTCTTAGGTACTTGCTCATCTTTTTAAAATTGCTTGTGTATGTGCTTTATTTTGAAAAGTTTTGAATTCGTGATAACCGTTGTATCAGTCCTCAAAGGTGTGCCGAAGTTGTTTTGAAAATTGTTTTGAAGAGTGTAAGTGTGAAAATTTTGATTTGAGCAAGTAACTACTAGCATCTACCTACTAGAAAAAGGATCGTTTCTATTCTCGTTTTCTTTAGACAATGTTATCCTATTATTGAGAAATAGGTAGCACCGTCGTTGGAGTTGTAAGGGTCAATTTGTAAGGGACGTGCGATCAATAAAGCAATGTTAGGATACCTTAGTAATAACCCTAAAGTCTTAAGATCATATTCGAGGCAACATTTCCGAGGCAACATTCCGAGGCAATATTCGAACGGGACATTTGATCTTTTTTAGACAGAAGGGTAACCACTAAGATACCCTATACTCCGTGATCATTTATCGAAGGCAACTGAAGTGAGAGTATATGCTAGGAGTGCACATGTGCGAGTGATTTGATTTCAGTTATTATCTTTGCATATTAGGGTTTTCTAGCCGTTTTAAATTATCATGCAATCTTGTCATACAATCCTATCAACATACATCTAAACAGTTAATATTTGCGAGAATTAAAATGCGAGAAAATAAACATATGCTATTACAAGGCTTCGGGGTAGGGATTAATTACATAGCCAAAAACCCGCAAAAGACGATAAATAAAAAGAAAATCCTAGATTAAACTATTACATACTGTGGACAGTTACATCAATATTGCAAAAATAATAAACACGCGTGATGAATCGAATGCAAAATAAATAGGGTTTTGACCCCAACTATACCTAATTATAACTTAAAGGAAAAATCATTTTTCTCGTTTTTGATTATTTGAGAAAATAAAGCTCCATTGAATAATAAAAAAACCTAATTACTAATTAATTTTAATTTAAGAAAAATAATTAAATTAACCTATTTTTGTATTTTTTTATTTTGAGAAAGAAATAAATATTGAATCAAGAATCTAACCCTAATTTTTTCTAATTGATTTTAATTATATAAAAAAAGTTAGAATTTCCCTAGATTAAATTAAACTAATATTAAATTAAATTTGTTAAAAAAAACCTAATTCTAATTTTTTGTAAAAAACTCTTGATTTTATGATCTTGCAAAAAAAGGATTTAATTTTGTTAAAAATAATTAAGCAAATTAAATTAAATAAAAGAAATAAATTAGAGAAAAGAAAAAAAATGGGCCTGATAGCAGTTAGCAAAAAGGGGGGGTGTTGCTTGGAATTTCTTGGCCCAACAAGCTCAGGCCCTTTTGACCTTGCCCAATCCTATGTACACGCTTGACTGGGGCGCATGGTGGTCCTTCATTGTGAACACATTGGATCTGGCCAGGAGCACATCAAATGGCTGATGTTTGAGAGTGTATGGAATACGCTTGAGAGTATGAAGCACTGGATTGACCTGCATTTGTTGAGAAAATAATAAAATGCACACACCTGGGATCGAACCCAGGACGTGTGCATCAAAGGCCAACCTCCTCACCATCTGCGCTAATATGTTAGTTGTGATAATAATGAAACAAATAAAACATAATGCAAACAATGTGCCACGCCTCCCAAAACGCGCGAAAATTCAAAAGAACCGTTCCCACACTGCCACATCCATCGTCTTCTCTAATGATTCCGTCGTTTTAGGTAAAAGGACTTTTACCTACGAACATCAAGCGTAGGTATAGCCCCTGTTCATTCCAAAATCCTGTACGTGCATGATAAATGAAAACCGGTGGTGCCAATCAACTCGTTTCAACCTCACGACCATCATGGTACCATTATCAATGCCCAATTTTCCCTGTATGAGAAATCCCTAAAAAACGAAGATCAAACCCTAGCCATGGCAGTTTTACGGACATTCAATAAAAATGCAATTGAATACAATCATTAGCTTGCAAACATCTCCAGGATTATAAATATGTCAATAAATCATGCTAAATATTCCAAAATCAATATATTCGAATTCAAGAAAAGAGGAAAACCGTGTGAACCTTACAGGGTGATTCTGAGCATGGGGAAGCTTGCTAACGATTGAAACGCGGTCCTGGGACCTCCAGCAAATGATTGGTATGGTTAGAACGGCTTGAGATGGCCTGCAACTTGGAATTTGGTTTGCACTTTTTTCTTGAATTTTTTATATTTGGTTCTCTGCCTTTGCACGCCTCCAGCCTCCTCTTTTTGGTTTGCCCTCGTTCCTTATGTATAATAGAGTGCATTTGGGTTAAAGTTTGTATCAAATCTTTTCCAATTATAAAGATTGATCAATGATTTAATCCTTGCACCAAATCTTTCCAAATAAAGAAAATTCAATCTTTTTTTGCCCATATGAAGCCTTGCACGATTTGATCTTGTCTCCAGCTGTATAATGAACCTAATCATGCACAAAATCTCAAGGTTTTATTGATTTTTGATATTTTCATTATTTTATATTGATTTTATTTGATTTAAATGAAATAAAATCAAAATAAATAACAAAAATAAAATAATGACAAGTGGAAGGGCTCATGGGTCGTGGATCACATTACAAACTCAGTGCAAGCATAAAAAGTTGGACCCATTTAGCAAAAATTGCAAATTTGAGCATGTTTGACTTTTGGCAATTTTGCAAAAAAGGTCAACTTGGCCAATGCATAACTCTCCCAATTTTGAGCCTAGAGAGGTGTTGATTGACTTTTTAGAAAGCTTAGGATGTCCTATAAGTAACCCTTTTGGTCTCATCTCAATTGAGTCTTCCATGTTCATGTATGAAGCTTTGACCTAAAAGGTGTTTTTGTTGACTTTTCAAAATGACCTATAATGTCCAAATTCATATCTTCTTGTGAGTGCATATTTTGAACTTGGGAGATGAAGATTAATTGTAAGGAATCACATCCTCTTCAAAATGAGCTTTGGATGGGTCATTTTTGATAATGTATGAGAAAGTTATGCTTGGTCAAAGTTGAGTTGACTTTTCCTACAAAACCCTAATTTAGCAACTTTTGAGCTTTGATGAATTATGAGCAATCCTTGAGGAATCATGATTAACCCTTGATCAAATTATGAATAATACTTCAAAATGAGAATGTTGACCAAAAATCTTGAAGTTTGACTGTATGTGGGCCACAATTGACTTTTGCCCTAACATAGTCGATTTTCAGGCATTTGAGCAGTTGACTGAGCAAACTTCCTCTGCAAGACTTGAAACTTGATATGGATGATCTTGAGAACATATTAGGACAATGGTGAGCATTTGGGATCCTTTGGACTCAAGCATCTTGATGTAAAATGAAACCTTAATTGAGGTAGATTGGCTTAGGAGAGAGTTTGTTTGGCCAACCCTTGGACTTCCTTGAGCAATTTTGAGGACCTCGCTTGACATGTATTGAGAAATATGGGAGGGAAAATTTTGGGGTACAACAGCTATTTTTCCACTCCTTAATTTCATGCAACGAAACAAGTTACACAACAACTGAAAACTAGACACAGGGTCCCACCGGGTGTTCCAATTTGTTTACCCTGTAGTTTGGTAAACAACTACTGATCTTCTAAATCTCTAAAAAATGATTCAGTTACTTGCGAGATCGATCAAATTGATCTCAGGACTATTGTGTTCTAGTTTTTAGGAAAAAGGTTTTGATGATAACTGTGATCGGTGGAAATAAAACTGACTGTTTTTAGCTGGTTTCGCGAAATGTCGCGGTAAGCAAGAGTCGCCACCGTCTTTTATGTTCTCCAATATGGAAAGGACAAAAGCACAGCAAAATTTCTTATTCGAGAATGTTTCTCGGTTCGGGAGGTATATTTATAGAAAGGGAAGGTATTAGCACCCTTTCTATCCGTGGTTATCCACGGGCTCTTAGGTGCTTGCTCTTATGTTTTCAAAATTTGTTTGCTTTTCAAGTGTGTGTGGGTTTTGAAAAAGTTTCGTTTGAAAAATTTCTAAGTAACTCTTGTATCTGTCCTCAAGAGTGTAAGAAAAATTTGTTTGAAAACTTTTGAAAGTGTGAGGTGTGAAAAGTATTTTTGTTTGTTTTGAGAAAGAGCAAGTACCCATGAGAATCTACCTACTCTAAGGAATTAGGCTGTGTAAGAGTCGTTTAGGTAGTGCTATCCCACCATTGAGAGGTAGGTAGCACCGTTATTGGAGGTGTTCGGGTCAATTCGATTAAGGGACATGTGTGGTCACCGAAGCAATGGTAGGACACCTTAGAAGTAACCCTAATGTCCTAGATCCTTTGTATCTGAGGCAACCGTTTCGAGGCAACTGGATCTTTTGGACAGAAGGGCGACCTCTAAGACACCCTATACTTGATGACCACGTCGAGGCAACCAGTGAGGCGTACCCTAGAAGTGGCATGTGCTTTGTGTGTTGTTTTTCAGTTAAGGTTATCTTGTACATGTTATTTGTGAGCTACGGATTGATTTTATTATTCATACATTCTTTCATGCATTTTTTAACAGTTAGGAGTGCGGAAAATAAATTGCGGAAAGATAAATTCTAACTATTACAAGGCGCGGGTCTATACATCGCCAAAAAAACAAAAACCCGTTTTGGAAAATAAAGTGCGAGAATTTAAATAAGGCGATAAACCTAATTAACTATTACATATCCGGAGACAATTACATAAATAATCAAAATAAATAAATACGCGTGAATAGAAATTTAATCGGGAACGTCTTTAGGGTGTTGACCCTTTTTTAAGAAAGAATTGAATTTTTGTCCCTTTTAAAATTAAAACTAAGAACTAATTAATTAATTATTTATTAAAAGAAAAAAAATGTTTTTTGTCTTTTTTATGTTTTTAATGAAATAAAATTAAAAAAGAAATTAAAAGTTGAAAGTGAAAGGCCTAATTCTAAATTAATTTTACTTATTAAAAAAATGTTAAAATTGTTCTAATTACACAACTAATTAATTAATATTAAAATTTATTTACAAAATAAGTTAATAAATAATAAAATGTTTTTTTTTGGTTTTATTGTGAAAAATGTTAATTGGTTAATTAAATACTTAATAAAACTAATAATTAATAAAAAGGGAAATTATGAAAGAAAATAAAATAAAAAGAGAAAAAGGAAAAGAAAATAAGAACCCAGGGGGGGTGTTTGGGCCAGATTGGAGGTTTAGTGAAGCAATTTTGGCCCAATAAGCTTAGGCCTGCGTTGACTTTGGAATTGTCTGCATGTGCATTGACTCCTGGACACCATAGTCTTCACTCTTTGGCCATTGGATTGAAGGTTGCGGACACTTGGCAAGCTGATGCCTGGAGCGCATGATGGGACACCTTGAGAATGCCTGCATATGATTATATTGGGAAAAATATGAACAAGGAATTTGGGGGACCTGGGAATCGAACCCAGGTCCCAGTGGTCATTGACAGCGCGTCCTTCCACTGAGCCAATTGTCTTAGTTGAAATAATAATAATAACAAAATATTATATTAGTAAATCAAACGATGCCCTGAAAAAAGAATAAAAACGCGCTTATTTTTGAAATAGTCAATCACGTATCAACACGCCATCATCTTCTTCGCATTTCCTGTAAAATAAGAGTTAGATAGCGGGGGTTTTAAACCCCCACAAACTGTAACTATCAAAAATAGCGAATAGAAATGGGTGCAAGATAAATTGAGCGCGAGGGTAGTTTTGAGTTCGTCTTGTCCTTCTGAGTTCAACCATGGGTCTTTCCAAGCCTAATTTTTCCTATATGAGAAACCCCTAAATCAAAAGCTTGAAAACCCTAAATCTTATCCATGGTAGTTTCGGTTTCAGAGTGTTTCAATACAATTGAACCACACCATTAGCTTCGTATAGGTCCTGTGAACACAAAACACTCACCAAAACGTATCAAATATGCATGAATCAATGTATGCTATTACAAAAAAATTGACAAACCGTGGGTCTGTGTAGCACGTGTTCTTGAGCTTTGAGTCTTGTTTTCAATTGAAATGTGTTCCTGGCAATGCTAGCAATGTATTAGAGTCCTTAAATCGCTTTGAAAAGGCCTGGAGTATCAAGATCAGTTTTGACTTTTTTGCTTGATTTTTTGAATATGGTTGAGGTGTTTCTGCAACAGCTTGTACGTGTAATGTCTTAGGTCTTGGTTTTGCATATGTATGGGAATGCATTTAAGTGATATGATGAGCCAATGATCCATTGTATTCAAGTTTTTGGATTTTGCTTTAACACCATTAAAGAACATTCCAAGTTTGTTCAAATTTTGAATTTTTATGCATAATTGAGCTTGGCACGAATTTGGTAGGTGGAATATGACACATGAAAGCCATTCAAATCAAAAGATGCTATCCATTTAATTTTTTTAGATTTTATTTGAATTTTATGGATTTAAAATGAATTAAATCAAATAAAATTAAATAAAATAGAAAAATT
Organism: Vicia faba; assembly: GCA_948472305.1. Lineage (NCBI taxonomy): Eukaryota > Viridiplantae > Streptophyta > Magnoliopsida > Fabales > Fabaceae > Vicia > Vicia faba. Next base: position 1,394,149,319 of record OX451736.1, on the reverse strand, counting down.
AATGTTTAATCTTGAAATGAATCATGGGACACGTATATGGCATGACAAGGCTGAATCAAGTGGACGAAAGTGGGCCCTTTTGTCAAAAATTGAAGTTTCAAGGATAGTTGACTTTTGCCATTTCACAAAAATTTCCCAACTTCTCCAATGCATATCTTGCTCAATTTTGATCATATGGAAATGTTCTTGGACATTTTAGAAAGGTATTGAAGTCCTCTAACCAATTCCTTTGGTCCCATGTCATTTTGATTTACCAATCTCAAGTTATGGTCTTTGACTTAAAATGCCTTTTTGTTGACTTTTGAAAATGACCTATAATGTTGAAATTGGTAACTTTTTGTGGGAGAATTTCTTGGACTTGGAATGTGAATATTAGTTGTAGGAAATGTCCTCCCCTTCAAAATGAGCATTGAATGGGATTTTTCTGATGAACCATGAAAAAGTTATGCCTTGGTCAAGTTACAGTTGACTTTTCAGCTGTCCAAAAATAGAAACTTTTGCATCTTGATGATTTTTGAGCCATTCTTGTGGAATCATGATCAAGACTTGATCAAATGATGATTGTGGCTTCAAAATGAGATGCTGACCAAAAATTTTGACTTTTGACTGCCAAATGACCATTTTGCCCCTGCAGTTGATTGTGAAGCAATTAGGGTTTTTGACTGTGCAACTTGACCTTGTGAGCCTTGAAACTTGGCATGTAGATGCTTGACAATGTGTATAGGCATATGTGACTTGATTGAGCAATTGAAAACCTCAACTTCCTTGAAGGAACCAAAACCCTAATTTTGACTGGCTTAGGAGGATGGTTGACTGTGCAACCCTTGAGTAGACTTGAGCAAATTGAGATGATGCTTGTCAAAACTTTGAAGAATATGGGAGGGCAAATTTTGGGGTACAACAATAACTTCTTTAAACGAAGAGAATCACTTTGATATCAAATAAAGTGTTCTTATAAAAATAATAAAATAGAAAACTATTCTAGACTGTAAATCGTAAAGAATATAAATGACATGAAGAAATTTCATTAAATGTAAATAACTTTCGAATATAAATATGGTGCATCATACGTACATGTCTCACTAACTCGTTTCTCTAACACTGGTACTTTGAGTATTTGAGTATATTGTACAAAGATGTGAACACCTTGAATACTAACATCTAAGACTCCTATTTATACTAATTCGACCCTAACGGTCTTTCTATGAGATTACGCCATGTTCGACATCTTTTACATGCAGATGTTCTGGCATTTCCACGCGTCTTTCTGGCGAAATGCATTAGTTTGAAATTTAAACTTCTCGCTCGAAGCTTTTTTGAATTCAACTTTGAATTTAACCAACGTGACTGTTGAAGTATTTCACATATCTTGAAATATTATTTTAAGTTCCTCTTTTGACATATCCAATCATAGGTTTTTTTTCTTTTTACAAAAATAACTTTGTAAGGTCCAATTTCATGTTATTATTTTTAGACCATGGCCTTCTCACATCAACTTTAATATTTTTATCAAATATCAAAATCTTTAGCTAACAAAAGGTCAAACTGATTGCCACTTTTTGTGAAAAAATTTGAACTTCTTGTGTCAATTTCGTGCAGCCAATCCTCTCTTTTCTTGGTCTAGAAATGTCGTCCATATATATGAAAGTGCATTAGGTTAACAAAATTGGATGCAATCTTGAAGAATTATGGAGAAAAGATTTGATTTTCCATGGATACTTTAAGTTTCTAAAATAGGCCAAATCATGCTCTTTTCGTTCCAATCATCCCTTGCATGAAATATTTGATTTGCCAGCTGATTCTAGACTCATTATGTGAACATAAAAACAAATCTTGGATTTTATTTTATTATTTCACTATTTTATTTGATTTATCTTGATTTTAATGAATAATAAATCAAAACAAATAATAAAAATAATGAAATAATGTATGAGGAGCTCAGAGGTTGTGGGCCATGTTAGGAACAAGTTTCAAGCATGAAAACATGGGCCCATTTGGAAAAAAAATTCAAGTTTGGTCATTATTTGCTTCATGCACATTTCCAAAAATGGGTCAACTTTAGCAATGCATATCTCTCTCATTTTTAACCATAAGAGGGTGTTCTTGGACTTTTTAGAGAGCTTAGGGTGTCCTCTAAACATACCTTTTTGACCCAAAAGGTGTTTTTGTTGACTTTTTGAAAGGACCTATAATGTATGAACTTGTATATTTTGATTGAGGCATTTCTTGACCTTGAGGGATGAATAGGAGATGTAGGGAATTGGATTCTCTTTAAAATAAGTCTTTGTTGGAAAATTTCTGATAAAGTATGAGAAATTTATGCTTGGTCAAAGTTTGGTTGACTTTTCCTATAGAAACCCTAATTTGCCATTTTTGACTTTTGATGAGTTAGGAGCACTTCTTGAGGAATCATGATCAACCCTTGATCAAATGATGGATAATACTTCAAAATATTGATGTTGACCAAAAATATTGAAGGTTGACTATATTTGGGCCACAGTTGACTTTTGACCTAGTACAGTTGATTTCCAGGCATTTGAGTTGTTGACTAAGCAAACTTGTTATTCAAGGCATGAAATTTGGCATGGATGATCTTGAGGACCTAGTAGGAAAATGGAGTACATTTGGGATCCTTTGGACTCAGACATCTTACTTAAATTTGAAACCCTAATTTGAGATTCATTGCCTTAGGAGGAGAGTTTGTCTGGTCAATTCTTGGTCATCCTTGAGTAATTGAGAACCTCTAGAGGAATGTCTTAAGTGAAAATGGGAGGGAAAATTTTGGGGTACAACACCCACCAATATGATTGATTCCTGCTTGGAACCAGAGTACATAAATTTTTTCACTCAATCCACACTATGGGATTGAGGACATCACTGGAGTAATCGTCCTATGGGATCCACTAGAAAAATGCCCTGCAACCATCATTGGGCCATTCCCTAACAAATGTTAGTAATGCATGATGCGAAACATCTCAATAACAACCTGACCATGGCTAGTTAAAACGTATCATTATTCATATAATTCATCATGATAACAACACATATTCCACAATACAAATAACATCATCATAGCATCAATATTTCATCACATAGGCACACGTCATATTAAAGCAATTATCGAATCATCTTATTTACCAAAGCCTAGGTACTGTAAAAACACTACCTATGTCCTGTTTTATTCCACCAAGGTATAGTTCATCATGTTATCATTATAACGCTTCGAACATCACATCAATCAGAGTCTTGAAAATTAAGTTATAACACTTTTAAACTGCTACTATTGTCCATCACCAGATGCTCGCCCAGTGACATGGAAGCGACAACACAACTTCCCATTTTTGGTCTCTATTTCCCGGTGCTACGTCATGCTCACCTGGTGCTGCGCTCCTCAACTCAGTGCCGCCCGGCGACGCTGGAGCGCTGCTCCATCTCCCATACAAAATCCAGGGGCTATATTTTTACCCCATTCTCATCTTCGCTTCATCGCTCATCGCTGCTGGAGTGATTCTCCATCGTCCGACGATAAAAACCATTGCCCGACGCTGCAACGCAAACAAGGTTTTCCTATTGCGATTCCAGCACTGCACCAGTCCCAATTTCTTATGATTCCTTCAGATTATAGATCTCAATTCCCCATAAATACTCTTAGTTTCATCATGTAACCACAACACATCATAATATACATCATATGCATTAACTCTTTACAAGAAAGCATCATAACTTCATCAATTTATCACCAAACATCATAAGAACATCATCAATCCTAAAATCACAAACACAAACCCACAATTATCTAAACCTTAGATCGATTATAATAAAGACGATAAACCCCCTTACCTTAAGATTATTGCTAGCTTCTTATTCCTCTTCGAGTTCTACAAATTCTCTTTGCCTCTTTGTGCCTTAGCTTTCTTTCTCCATAGCGTTCTTCCAATTCTCATGATCGCACAAAATGATCGTTCCAAATACCAAACCTTCCTTATACCAAACTTAACCTTTGGACCATTAATATGGTCTTCCACTATTGTCCTCACTTATTATTTCCAAATGACCATTTTGCCCTTATTTTCTGTACACCATAATTTTATTTATTTAATTAATCATAATTATAAACAATTAACACTAATTATCAAATTTACTAAAATATCTATCATATCTTAATTTAGCACTACCCCATTACATACCACACAAATTATCATATTAAACACCAGATTCATCTCAACATCATGGTACACCTCATATTCATCGAAACATCACAAATCATCATAGGGACTCACATTAAAACACCAAAACATCATATATCGCAAATATTTCACAATGACTCGTATATTCACGCTAAATTAATTAAATAAATAATTAATCTAGAATTTGGGCTATTACACGAAGCAATGTATGGGACTACATTAAAGGAAGTATGTCAAAGAGATACTCAAAAGATTCAAAATGGATGATTCGAATCCTGCATCCTCACCTGACGAACCAAATGTGAACTTGGAGAAGCATGAAGATGAAAATTAAATCGATGTAACTTTGTTCAAGAAAATTGTGGGATCTTTGAGGTATGTGTGCAACAGTCGACCTGATATAGGTTTTGTCGTCGGATTAGTGAGCATATACATGAGTGAACCAAGGGTGTCACACATGAAGGATACAAGAAGAATCTTGAGATACTTAAGAGGATCGATAAACTGGGTGTGATACGGTGGGAGAACTAACTTGAGGTTTTGCGTTTGTTTTCGCAAATGTTTCGGTTGAGCAAGAGTCGCCACCGACTTTTTATTTTATCCTAAGGAAAGGTTAAAAAGCACAGCAAAAACCTTTGAGATGTTTTCTTGGGTTCGGGGAGTAGATTATAGAAAGGGAAGGTATTAGCACCCTTTCTATCCATGGTTATCCATGGGCTCTTAGTTACTTTCTTAGATCAACTTGCCTTGATTTTCAATTGTTTGAAATGGTGCTTTGTGTGTGGGTTTTGAAAATGTTTTGAAAAGAGGCCAATGTGGTGGCGACCTTTGTAATGATCCATGTTGGGATGTATACAAAGGTGTGTGTCTTTTGAAAAGTTTTCAATTGTTTTTGAAAGTTGTTTTGAAAGTGTGTTGTGTGGTTTTGAAAAATAGGCAAGTGTTTTTGTTTTGCAAGTTGGCAAGTAACCAAGAGCTATCTACCCTAAATTTCTCAAAGGTTTTCTCTATGTTTTAACCCTTTTAACAATTTTGTTCCACCATTGTATTTGATGGACAATCTTGTGTTAGGATGTGAACGGGACGGGCGCGGGTCATCGTTTAGACCATGATTGCAATGGTGTCAAGTATCTTTGGAATTTCCTTTAAGGGACTTGATCATTTTTTAGGCAACTTTCGAAAGCGTCATCGAGGGACTATGATCATTTGATTGTTTTGTTTTTGCCAAAGAAACTCAACATGCAACATGGCCCATTATTGAAGGCAACAAGTGGAGTAACACTAGGGGTGCAAGTGTGATTGGTGTTGTCCATTTTCATGCTTTTATCTTGGAATTAGGTCAAACTATTTGGTTGATTTTTGCATACAAAACCTTAATTTTATCATGGCATATTTAGAAGGCTTTTAAATGCGGAATTTAAAGGTCCTAAATTATTACAACACAATTTATGGGATGGGGGGTACAAATGTTCAAATGGGGGACACGTTAACAAGAAATTTAAATCTAAACTATTACAATCCAAATGGAATTTACAAGGTATTTAATTGTACAATAATTAAATAAAATACAATAAAATATGCAAGATGCAAAAAATGATTTTTATATGTATGTAAAAAGGTATTTTTATATGACAAATAAACAAAAATAAAAAGGATAAATTTTTGGTATTTTTATGTTTTTAGGGCAAAACCCTAATTTGCTAAATAAAATGTATTAATTATTTAATATATGCAATATTTATTAATTATGTACAAAAAATAAATAAAGAGAAAGTATATTGTAAAAAAGTGATTTTTTTTTAAGTTAAATATTAATAAAAAAAATAAAAATGTATTATTTTTGTATTTTTCCCTAAATATTCTAATAAATATAGATAAGTATTTATATTATTTTACTAAATATATTAAATATGTACAAAAATAAAAATATTTATTATTTACAAAAAAAGTATATTTTTTATAAAATGTTTTCAAAAGATAAAATAAAATAAAATCAGAAAATAGAATGTATTTTGTATTTATTTTGGTATTTTAAATAAGAGTATATTTATGTTTATTTACATATAAAACTAAATGAAACAAAATAAATATCAAATAAAATGCAAAAAATGTGAGAAAAATATTTTTAATATTTTTTATGCTTTGACAAAAATAAACAAGTCAGAAACAAAAATTAAAAGTCAAAAATAATGAAAATAAAACACAATGGGCCAAGGGGGTGCATGTGTAAAAAGATGGTGCAAATAGAAAAAAGAAACAAACCCAGCCCAAAGCAAGCTTGTCTTCAACCTCCAGACAGTTTCAAATGAAAAAACACGCGCTTCCTTCCATCCCTGTTATCTCTTGATTCCTTGACTTTTAACAAAAACTTACAACACAAACATTATAGAGCATCATGTCACGAGTTCATACATATAAAAAACTTGATCTAACTCTCAGAAATGAAAGATAATTTCTTCTCCCCCAATTTCTGACCTAAGTTTTTGTCAATTTTCAGGTCTTAAATTCTCTCAGCATATGCAATATAAATGGAAAGTGAGGATATGGGTGGCTTCAGGGACATGAGTATGACACTTTTCATTCATAAACCTAAACCTAACTCTTCCTAGATTGAGAGATAGAAGTCCATGAACTTACCTGTTCAGCTTGGATCGTGTATGACAATGGAGGCACTTTCAAGGCAATGTGAGGACTTGTACAACTTGCTTGAAGTTCAGGGATGCTTCTCCAATGCTTGGTATGCTTTGAATCTTGCTGAATCACTCCATGGAAGTCAACCTGCAAGAGAGAAAAATGAAAATGGCAAACTATGCTATGGCTGTTACAGTTCTAGTTCAATGCTTGGAATAGTTTGTATGGATGTTATGGAAGGTGTATGAAGTGGTTTGGATGAAAATGCACGATGGAAATGAGTTGTGCCACTCAAACTGCAGGGTTGTCCTGTTTTGTGCATCAAAATGGTGTTTTGATGTTTAGGGAGGTATTGAAGGTAGTTGGCTCGTGTTTCAGGTCAGTTGAGAAGTATGGAATGTATGGAGAAAGTTTGCTTAAGCTTGTTCTTGCAGCAATGTGAGATGTGATCAGTTATGCAATGTTTCTTCTATCTTAAGCAAAAAATGACAAGTTGGTTTCTAGGCTAACACAGGCCCCTCAAGTATGCTGCACCAATCACCCTTGATCAGTGGACTTTGCTCATGAACTTGTGCCTCAAAGATCTGCATTGTACCTCATAGATTGTAAACTTGACATAAAGTTCACCTTTTCAAAAATGGCTAAAGTACTTTTTCTAATTATGGATTAAATTGGCATGTAATGGTTAAACACATAAGATAAGGCTTGAACACAAAGGATTTGCATTAAATTATTGAGTGTGGATGAGATAAAAGGCCTGTAATGTAGCTTGCACATGCTGAGTTCAAAAATGCAAAGTTATGAACATGGAAATGGCTCATGAACAAAGTGACTTTTGCCCATATTGCCAAATTCGATTCTCCCTAACCACAAGGGTGTTTGAGAAGTTCTTTGACATTTTGGAAAGCCTGGAATGTGTACTACAATCCATATTTGTAATGTAAGTTGAAATTCCAAGTGGAAGGATGTGAAAAGTGGCCATGAAGTTGGGCAAAAATCCTGCCTAGAATAGGTCAAAATTTTTCTAAGTTAAGAATGTTTTGCACCCTTGTTCCAAAAATCATAACTTGAGCTACAAGCTTCTTTTGATGAAACTTTGTGAATCAAAGTTGTATATTTTGCAATGGACTATAACTTTCATGTTTTGAGTTTTTTTTGAATCCAAATGCATCTTGGTGAAAAAATGGGACAAAGTTAGGAAAAAATTAGGGATTTTCATAACTTAGAAAAATTCTAAGTTATGAAAATTCTTCATTTCAAACCCTAATTTGTGATTTTTGATTTCTTGATGAACAAATTTCATAATTTGACATGTCTTGATAAAAAATTAATCTTGACACTTGATTTTGACCAAAAAGTCAAAGTTTGACTTTTCAGTATACAGTCAAATTTTGCTCAGTTGACTGGAAAATTCATCTGTCAATCTTGTGCATTTGGGATCTTTTGAACTTGTTGAACATGTCAAGACAATGCCATTGGGTCCTTGAGTCCATAGGTGAGCTTGGTTTGCCATTGGCTAGGTCAAACAGTCAAAAATTGCCTTTGTGCAGTCAAAACCCTAAAAATGACCATTTTGCCCTTTTGATGATCTGATCAAATTTCTTATGGAATTGTGATCCAAACTTGATCAAATGGTCCATATGAATTCATAATGTTGATGTGGGTCAAAAATCATGAGGTTTGACTGTCAATTGACCAAAATTGACTTTTCCCCCAATACAGCTGATTTCTAGGTCAAATGTCCAATTGACTGGGCAAAGATTGGAATCAAGGCTTGAAACTTGGTATGGATAAGTTTGTGAGTCCAACATGAAGCATGAAAGTCACTTTGGGCCTTTTAGGTCAAAACATCTTTGTGCAAACTCAAACCCTAATTTGGGTCAACAGTGCAAGGAGGGGTCTTGAGCAGAGTAAACCCTAACTTGTTCTTGAGCTCCAAGGGTCTTGTGGTGAGAAAATATTGATGAAATGGGAGGGAAAATTTTGGGGTACAACAGTTTCCCCTGTTCAATCTTCTTGAACCTGAAGAGTTAGATTGGCAAGTTTGCCTTTCGCGACTCGAGGGTAAAAGGAGATTGGACACTAGAGTGCCCTGAAATTTGCACTCGCATGCTGGAGTATCAACAATGTGATGGCGAGAATGGGCTTATAGATGCCATTTGGAGAGATGATGGATAGGAGGATGGGCTTATAGATGCCATCTGGAGGTGTGACAGAACCTTTGTCGGGAATGGGCTTATAGATGCCATTTGGAAGTGTTGATCGCGTAAGAGATTCCTTAGCGAGAAATTGCGTATTTTGAGAAAGGAAGATGGTTTCCTGGCCTGTTATAGGTGTTGATCTTCAAACTCTTCGTGTAGACATGCCCTGGCTAGATACAGGAGTCGAATCCACAATTAGTTGCTCACAGATATGCCCTAGCTAGATACAGGAATCGAATCTGGAACTTCAAAAGGTTGTTTACAGACGTGCCCTGGCTGGATACAGGTGTCGAATCTGGAAACTCTTCATGCAGATGTGCCCTGGCTGGATACAGGTATCGAATCTACAATCAATCACTCACAGATGTGCTCTGGCTAGATATATGTGTAGAATCTGGAAATGGTCGTCTACAGATGTGCCCTGGCTGGATACAGGAATCGGATCCGGAATTGGTCGTCTACAGATATGCCCTGGCTGGATACAGGAATCGAATCTGGAATTTGCAAAAGGTTGGTAGAGATAGCTTTCCTGGCTGGATACAGGTGTAAACCTCTGACCTGAGAATGAAAGATAATTTCCTGGCCTGTTACAGGGGTTGATCTTCAAACTCTTCATGTAGATATGCCCTGGCTAGATACAGGTATCGAATCTACAATCAAATCACTCACAGATATGCCCTGGCTAGATACAGGTATCGAATCTGGAATTGCAATATTTGATAGTAATCATCTTTGGATTGTTCTTTTCCTGAAAAGGCAAGACATTAGTTGTATGCAATGTCATGATGACTGAAATGCATTATGTCATGATGCTCAAAATGAGATAGTGTTGTATGCACTTTATCATATATGTAAGCAAAATGTATGAAATGTGAAATGTCTATGAATGTATTTTCGTCTAGGAAAATAAATCCTTGACGAGTGTCGGGAGTTTGTGGAATCCTGGGCTGATGTTGAAGAGTGGAGTTCTTCATTTCCGCTGGGGATGATGGTCGCAAGAATAAACCGATAGGAGAAGATGAATGTGATCGGTGGATCTGGAACTGACTGTTTAACGCTGGTTCGCGAAATGTCGCGGAAGCAAGAGTCGCCACCGTCTTTTATTTTCTCCAAATGGAAAGGACAAAAGCACAGAAAAATTCCTTAAAGAGATTGCTCTCGGTTCGGGAGGTAGGTTATAGAAAGGGAAGGTGTTAGCACCCTTTCTATCCATGGTTATCCATGGGCTCTTAGATACTTGCTCATTTGTGTTTTCAAAAATGGTTTGTTTGCTTTTCAATCGTGAGTCGGTTTGAAAAAGTTTCTTTGAAAGTTTCAGATCGACTCTTGTATCAGTCCTCAAGAGTGTTTGAAAATTTTTTTTTTGAAAGCTTTTTGAAAAGTGTCGGTGTGAAAAGAAGTTTTGATTTGTTTTGAATTAGAGCAAGTATCTATGAGTCGTCTACCTACCCTAAGGAATTAGGCTGTGTAAATGTCCTTAAGGTAGTGCCATCCCATCATTGAGAGGTAGGTAGCACCACCGTTGGAGGTGTTCGGGTCAATTCGAGGTTCGGGACATGGTGATCACCAGAGCAATAGGAAGATACCCTAGAAGCTACCCTCATGCCAGGTTCCCGGATCATGAGGACTTACTAAGACATCCTCTACTCGACGATCACCTTTCGAGGCAAGGCAACAGCGAGGCGTATCCTAAGGGTGGTGTGTGATTTGTGTGTCAGATTCATTTATTTTTGTCTTGTCATGTCAAAGTGATCTATGCGTTTGTTTTTATTTTAGGCCATTCATTCTTGCATGCATTTTATTAGCAGTTAAAAGAGATGCGGAAAATTAAAGTTCCTAAGCTATTACAAAGGCGCGGGTCCACATCGCCAAATTAAAATCCAGGACCCGATTTGACAGAAAGTAAATAAAGAAGTGCGAGAAATAAAATGTCCGAGTTTACAAGGCTTTGGGAGAGGTACATTAATATTATAAGAAATAAAATAAAAGGCGCGAATTGGAATTAAAGTTGGAAGCGAGGGCATTGGACCCTTTTTAATGAAATTAAATTATATTAAGCAAATTAATTAAATTAAAATAAAAAAGAAATTATTTTTTGAGTTTTTTGGAATTGTGAATTTTTAATGAGAAGATTAGCTGAAATTAAAATTAAATTAACCCTAATTCTATAACTTTTATTTATTAAGAAAAAATATTAAAGTTAAACCTAAATTAACCTAATTAATTAAAGCAATTTGATTTATAAAAATAAATAATTAATTATTAGTGAAAAGAAAAAGAAAAAGGATAAAAATTGATACAAACCCTAATTCTACAAATTTTAAGTTAATTAAGAAAATGCTTGAATTAAACCTAATTTAATAGCTAAAATTAATGAATAATATTTATTTACAAAATATTAAAATAAAATATATTTTTTTAATTTTTGTCTTTTTCTGATTTTTTCTACTGTTTTTGTTATTTTATATTTGATGAAAATAAATTAATTGAAGAATTTAAAGGGAATTAATTAAATCAAATAAAAAATAAAATAAAAAAGGAATAGCAAACCTTGGGGGGTCTGTCCCCAATTGGAGGTTATTGTTAGCATTTTAGGCCCATCTTTGTAAGGCCTTCATGGACTTTTCCTGGAAGCGTGTGGCACCTTTGACTTGCGTCCATGATGATCTTCAAACTATGCCCCTTGGATTGGTCTTAGTATGTGCGTGGCAAGCTGGATTGTCAGTTGCATGATGGACTTCTTGTATTGAAACTGCATAGGATGATAATTAGAGGAAAAATATAAGGAAAGGGAGGGGGACCTGGGATCGAACCCAGGTCCTGAAGGTTACCAAGTGCTTTCTCCACCACTATGCCATTCACGCGCTTTTGATTATTATCTGGCCAATGAACAATATAATATGAAACAAAACGTTAGTGGAAATTTAGCGCACAAATTTAAACAACCCAATCATGCCTTGACACTTCATCATCTTCTCTGTTTTGCCCTTTTTCCTGAAAATATAACAAAGGTTAGCGGGGGTTTTAAACCCCCCCAAAATATGCTTGTTTTCAAAATAGCGAATAGGCCATATGGCCACATAAATTAGGCGCGAGGAGTGTTTCCAAATCGTCCAAGCATGTTGGTTTCAACCATGGCCCTGAAGTGTCTCAATTTTATAGTATTCAGAAACACCCAAATTGAAATTTGAAGAACCCTAACTGTCTTTAATGGTGAAATCGCGTATAGAACCTAAAAACTCAATTAAATTATAGGGTTAGCTTCAGAATCATGAGAGCAACACAAAACAAGTATTAGGATTTAAAATCATGCCATGAATGATAAAATACGATTTATGCAAAAAAGTGAAAAAGCTTGAGTTCTATTCACCAATTCTGGGCGTTAGGGACGTGGAAAACTATTCAAACACGTTTCTTGATGTCTCGGGAAGGTGATGAGATAATTCTTTTGGCTTCAATCGCACTGGAAGACAGTTTTCAGTATTTGGAATTTTTGTCAAAAACTCAAGTTTGGTTATGGAGGTATGGCGCAGCTGGGAGGTCCTATGCATTAGGGTTTGCATCAGTATTTATGTGTGAATGATTAGGGTTCAATTTTTTGTCCAAAGAATCCTTGAATTGATGGAGAAGATATTTGATTTTCAAGCCATGAGTTTCAAATCTTTTTCATGTTATTTGCTACCAAATCATGACAAATCATATTGATTCTTTCCAAATCTAATCATGCACGAAATATTGAGTGTATATCATGCATAAAAAGATTTAAAAACCTAGGTTTAGTATTTTTCATATATTTTAATTAATTAAATGAATTTCTAGCATTTAAAAATTCAAATAAATAAAATAAAAATGATAAAAAACTTCCCTTTGGGCCAAATGGTCGTGCACATGCCTTGGATGATGAATTGTGGAAGAAAAAGAGGCCCATTAGCATTTTTAAGACTTTTGAAGCAATGTTGACTTTTCAAAATATCCAAAAATTTCCCAACTTCCACAAGGCATAACTTGCTCAATGTTTAAGCTTTGCTCATGTTCTTGGACATTTTGGAAAGCTCTTTGAGTCCTATAACCAATGTCTTTGGTCCCATGTCATTTTGATTTACCAATCTCAAGTTATGGCCTTTGACTTAAAGTCCCTTTTTGTTGACTTTTGAAAATGACCTATAATGTTGAAATTGATAACTTTTTGTGAGAGCATTTCTTGGACTTGAAGTGTGAAAAGGAGTTGTAGGAAATGTCTTTCTCTTCAAAATGAGCTTTGGGTGGAATTTTTCTGATAATCCATGTGAAAGTTATGCCTTGGTCAAGTTACAGTTGACTTTTTCAACTGTCCAAATATGGAAACTTTTGCATCTTGAGATTTTTTGAGCCAAGCTTTGAGAATCATGATCAAGCATTGATCAAATGATGTTTGTGGCTTCAAAATGAGATGCTGACCAAAAATTTGAACTTTTGACTGTCAAATGACCATTTTGCCCCTGCAGTTGACTGTAGTGCAATTAGGGTTTTTGACTGTGCAATTTTGTGCTGTAAGTCTTGAAACTTGGTATGATGATGCTTGACCATGTTTGTAGTCATGTGGGACTTGATTGGACCCTTGGAAACTTCATTTTCTTTGTCAGAACCAAAACCCTAATTTTGACTGTTAGGAGGCCCTTGAACTGTGCAACTCTTGGGGAGATTTTGAAGCTTTGACTTGGCAAATTCTTGAAGAATATGGGAGGGAAAATTTTGGGGTACAACAGTTGCCCCTGTTCAATCTTCTTAGACCTGAGGATGCAGATTGGCTGACGTGCCTTTCGTAATCCGAAGGTGGAAGATGATTGAACACTAGAGTGCCCAGAAATTTGCGCTCACATAGTAGTGTGATGGTGGAATGGGCTTATAGATGCCATTTGGAGATTGATGGATAGGATGATGGGCTTATAGATGCCATGCTAAGAGATGATGTATAGGTGGATGGTCTTATAGATGCCATCTGGATGTTGATCGCGTAAGAGATTCCTTAGCGAGAACTTGCGTACCTGCAAAAAAGAAAAATGAGTACCTGGCCTGTTACAGGAGCTGGTCTTCAAACTCTTCGTATAGATGTGTCCTGACTGGTTACAGGAGCTGAATCTGGAGCTTCAAACGGTGATGAATGAACCAGGGATGGTTACTACCTCAACAGGAACGGTGAGAGAACCTTGGATGATTACTACCTCAACAGGAACGCTGAGAGAATCTTGAACGACTTCAATCTCAACAGTAGCGCTGAGAGAATCTGGGGACGATTACTACCTCCGCAGTATCGGGGAGAGAACCATAGGCGACTTCAACCTCAACAGCAATCATTGAGAGAATCTTGGGCGACTTCAACCTCAACAGCAATCATTGAGAGAATCTTGGGCGACTTCAACCTCAACAGTAATCATTGAGAGAATCTTGGGCGACTTCTACCTCAACAGTAACGCTGAGAGAATCTTGGGGCGATTACTACCTCCGCAGTAACGGGGAGAGAACCGTAGGCGACTACAACCTCAACAGTAATCATTGAGAGAATCTTGGGCGACTTCTACCTCAACAGTAACGGTGAGAGAATCTTGGGGCGATTACTACCTCCGCAGTAACGGGGAGAGAACCGCAGGCGACTACAACCTCAACAGTAATCATTGAGAGAATCTTGGATATCTTCTACTGAGTCTTTATCAGAAAAATCTGTTAGGGGTCGATTTAGCTGGACTAGAGAAGGCCTTTGACTGGATAAGAAACAGAAAATCTTAGGGTCGATTAACTGAACCGGTCTAGGTCTTGAAATGTCTTCAACTGGATAAGAAACAGGGAGATCTTAGGGTCGATCTGAATGAACCAGAGAAGGCCTTGGACCGGATAAGAAACAGAAAAATCTTAGGGTCGATTTAACTGAACCGGTCTAGGTCTTGATGTCTTCAACTGGATAAGAAACAGGGAGATCTTAGGGTCGATCTGACTGAACCAGAGAAAGCCTTGGACTGGATAAGAAACAGAAAAGTCTTAGGGTCGACTTAACTGAACCGGTCTAGGTCTTGGAATGTAGTTGAGAACTTAACTGAGTTCTTCCTGAAAAGTAAGGGTCAGTCATATGCAATGCGTGATATGGAACAAGCAATGATGTTCTCAACATAAATGAGATTTGTAAGATATGATGTGTATATGCATGCTATAATGATGTATGTGATGTTTATGAATGTATCTTTGTCGTCTAGGAAAGTAAATCCTTGACGGGTGCCGGGAAGTCACTCCTGGGCTGACGTTGAAGAATAGATCTTTGCTTCCGCTGGGGATGATATTTGCAAGAATACCGGTAGGAGAAGATAACTCCGTTGGGAAACAAACTTGGCGAAAAGATTACTCTGCGGGGAGAAAAGTACTCTAACGATCTTGCTGGGGAGCACTACTCTTGTGGGGAGAGAGGTACTTTGCTGAGTGTTGATAATAACTTGTTGGGGATACCCTTGTTGTGTTAGAAGTGTTTAATATACTTCGCTGGGGATAAGAAGACTTCGTCGAGGACGCCCTTTCCGTGGCTTTTGGCTGAGGATAACCCAGTTATATCCCGGTAGGGAAATAACTCTTTGAATAAAGCCGGGAGACACGTTCGTGCTCTGCGAGGGATAAGCTTCCAGAATCTACTGGGGATAAGCTTATTGCTTGGGGAGATGGATTCCAACTTTCCTGGGGAACCTGGATTGGACTCTCCTGGGGAAGTTTTGAATTGTATTGGAAGTAACTCCACTGAATGTTTGATATACCGCCGGGGAACAATCTTTAGACCCAGACTGTCGGGGATGCTTGTTTAAGAATGCCTGTACATTGCTGGGGAATGTTGAGATCTGCTGGAGGATACCCAACTCCCTTAAGTTGCTAGTAGCTTTGCTTGGGGAGAGTGCATTGACCTGCTGGATCACTCTCTGGGGAATTGAGATGTACTGGTTATGTTCCTCAGCTGAACCTACCTTGGTACCTTGGAGGATAGAACAATTAGATTGCTTGGACGACTCTTTTATTGCCCCTGTTTCTAATGTTACCTGTAATTAATCCTTTGTTTCGTATGCAAATATTCATGAGTTAGAAAATTATTGTCAATGCATATATCACAAATTGAACCTTGGACGTTCTTCGCAAAACAAAACAGAAAAGGAAAAAACAATTGGCAATTTTAACTGAAAAGTATATTTGTATTGATTTTTGAATGGCCTGTAAATAGGCGTTTTATGTACAAGAGGCTGACGTCCTAGTAAGAGAACGCCGCCGAACAAAAAAGTTTATACAAATTTGTACAAGAGAAAGTAAAACAGCTGTGTGAAATGAATGATCCACTGGGTTTCAACTCTGCTATTGCCTTTATAACTCCGAGCGTCTCATCACTTGATGACCTTAGTTGAAGATGAAGCTGACTGATCGATGCCGTCTGAACTTGATGTAGATACCGGATTCTGGATGCAAAGTGATCCAATGAGGCATAGTATTACGCTTTATCCCTAACTTTTGCCTGGACCTCCCTTTCGGGTTTTCAGTCCACCAGGATACCCATTTTTGCCCAAGCCGCCTTTTCAGGTTTTCGACTTGCCGGGTGTACAGATTTTTTTATTTCATCCCTTCATTTTGCCCGAACCCTTTTGGTTCGCCGGGAAGCCCTAATTTTTGCCTAGGCATGTCAGCCTAGCGGGTCTTTTTCATGCGTAGTATCTTTTTACTATGTCTGCATTGGCGGGGTGAGGAAGGTCGTCACCATCCATGTTGGTTAGAATCATGGCTCCTCCTGAGAACACATGTTTTACCATAAATGGCCCTTCGTAAGTAGGGGTCCATTTTCCCCTTGGATCACTCTGAGGAAGGATGATTCGCTTGATTACCAGATCCCCAACTTGATATTCTTGTGGTCTGACCTTTTTGTTAAATGCCCTGATCATCCGTTTTTGATACGTCTGACCATGACAGATAGCAGCAAGTCTCTTTTCATCAATAAGGTTTAATTGATCAAGTCGTGTCTGGATCCAATCATCTTCATTCAGATTTGCATCCTTCATTATCCGGAGAGAGGGTATTTGCACCTCGATTGGTAAGACTGCCTCCATGCCGTAGTCCAAGGAGAAAGGAGTTGCCCCGGTTGACGTCCTGGCTGAGGTACGGTACCCATGTAGAGCAAACGGTAACATCTCGTGCCAATCTTTATAAGTCACTGTCATCTTCTGCACGATTTTCTTGATATTTTTGTTTGCTGCTTCTACAGCCCCATTCATCTTCGGTCTGTAAGGAGAAGAGTTGTGGTGCTGTATCTTAAACTGCTCGCAGAGCTCAGTGATCATCTTGTTATTCAGATTGGTACCGTTGTCTGTAATAATTCTTTCTGGGACGCCGTATCGACAGATCAGATTGTGCCGAATGAACCGTGCCACAACAGTCTTGGTTACCGTAGCGTAGGAAGCTGCTTCAACCCACTTAGTGAAGTAATCAATCGCTACCAGGATGAAGCGATGCCCGTTGGACGCTGTAGGTTTAATCTCACCGATCGTGTCTATGCCCCACATTGCAAACGGCCAAGGCGCAGTAAGAACATTCAGGGGAACTGGAGGAACATGCACCTTATCTGCATATATCTGGCACTTGTGGCATGTCCGGGAATGTTGGTAGCAGTCTGCTTCCATTGTGGACCAGAAATACCCTGCCCGAAGGATTTTCTTTGCCATAGTGTGCCCACTGGAATGTGTTCCGAAGGTCCCTTCATGTAACTCTTCCATGATCCTTTCTGCTTTTGTCTTATCCACACAACGCAGTAAGGTCGAATCTTGGTTTCGCTTATACAGGATACCGTTGCTAAGGAAGAACTTCGCTGCGAACCTTCTCAGAAACTTTTTATCGTTGACAGATGCACCTTCAGGATATTCCTGAGCTTCCAGATATCTCTTCACCTCATGGTACCAAGGCTTCTCAGTTACCAACTCAGTCTCGAGATCACAACAGTATGTCGGTTCGTCCAGTTTCCAGATGATGATCCGGGGAGCCTCATTATCCCATTTGACTTTGAACATAGAAGACATTGTAGCTAACGCGTCCGCCAACTGATTCTCTTCTCTTTGAAAGTGTTCAAAGGTTATCTTCGTGAAGTGGGGGATCAAGGTCAACACACATTCTCTGTAAGGAATAAGATTCGGATGTTTCGTATCCCACTCTCCTTTGATCTGATTGATCACAAGAGAGGAATCTCCAAAGACACTCAGAAACTTGATCCTTAAGTCGATCGCAGCTTGAAGACCCATGATGCACGCCTCATACTCCGCCATGTTGTTGGTACAGTTGAAGCATAGTCGGGCAGTGAGTGGAGTATGAGTGCCTTGAGGGGATATGATTACAGCGCCGATACCGTTACCCAAAGCGTTGGAGGCTCCGTCAAAGTGCATAGACCATCGGGATCCTTCCTCAGGTCCTTCATCCGGTCCAGGTACTTCACAACAGTCACAATCATGATACTTTCATCTGGAAACTCGAAGTTCATTGACTGATAGTCGTCTACTGCCTGATGTGCCAAGTGGTCGGCCAATACACTTCCCTTGATGGCTTTCTTGGTTGTGTACTGAATGTCGTATTCCGTCAAGATCATTTTCCATCTTGCTATTCTCCCAGACAGAGCAGGCTTTTCAAATATGTACTTTATAGGATCCATATTTGAGATCAACAAGGTAGTGTGAGTCAGCATATACTGTCTCAGCCGGCGAGCAGCCCATACCAAAGCGCAGCAAGTTTTCTCAAGCAGTGAGTATCGGGTCTCACAGTCGGTAAACTTTTTGCTAAGGTAATAAATGGCGTGCTCTTTTCGGCCAGACTCGTCATGCTGCCCCAGCACACACCCCATTGAGTTGTCAAGTACTGTCAGGTATAGTATCAGAGGTCTCCCCTCAACCGGTGGCATAAGGATGGGTGGTTCTTGGAGATACTCTTTGATTCTGTCAAAAGCAGCCTGACATTCATCATTCCAACATACTACCTGATCTTTCTTCAGCAACTTGAAGATTGGTTCACAAGTAGCAGTTAGGTGGGAGATGAATCGAGCAATGTAATTCAGGCGTCCTAAAAATCCTCTGACTTCCTTCTCTGTCTTAGGAACTGGCATCTCTTGAATAGCTTTAACCTTGGCAGGGTCCACTTGAATACCCTTATCGCTTACAACGAAGCCTAGCAACTTTCCAGATCTTACCTCGAAGGTGCACTTGTTCGGGTTCAACCTCAGCTTGTACAATTTCAACCGGTCAAACAACTACTGCAGATGATCAAGGTGTTCTTCCTCAGTCTGGGACCTTGCGATCATGTCGTCAACATACACTTCTATCTCATGATGGATCATGTCATGAAATAAAGCAACCATGGCACGTTGGTAGGTTGCCCCAGCATTTTTCAGTCCAAAAGGCATGACCTTGTAGCAGAAAGTGCCCCACTGAGTAACAAAGGTAGTTTTTTCCATGTCTTCAGGAGCCATCTTGATCTGATTGTAGCCTGAAAAACCATCCATGAAAGAGAACACCTTGTGCTGAGCTGTATTGTCAACAAGGACATCAATGTGAGGTAGGGGGAAGTCATCTTTAGGGCTGGCCCTGTTCAGATCCCTGTAGTCGACACACATTCTGACCTTTCCGTCCTTCTTTGGTACCGGCACCACATTAGCAACCCACTGAGGGTAAGAAGTCACTGCAAGGAACCCAACATCAAACTGCTTCATAACCTCGGCTTTGATCTTCTCAGACATCTCTGGACGCATACGGCGGACCTTTTGCTTAACCGGAGGACAGTCTTCTTTAGTAGGCAAGTGATGGACCACAATATCGGTATCCAACCCGGGCATGTCTTCGTAGGACCAGGCAAAGATCTCCACATAATCATGTAGCATCTGAGTCAACCGTTGCTTCACGCTGAGCTCTAGGTTGGCACCAATCTTAACCTCTTTCCTGTCTGCCTCAGTACCCAAGTTTATTATTTTCACTGGCTCTTCATGTGGTTGAATTGCCCTCTCTTCCTGGAGTAACAGTCTTGCAAGCTCGCCAGGCACTTCGCAATCATCTTCACCTTCGTCTTCGGCTAAGTTGATCGGATTTTCGAAGTCATAACTGGCAGTAGCAGAGTCGTTACCAGTGAGATCCAGAGTGGATTGAAACCTGTATGAGTGAGTGTGTGTAAATGCAGCTGTTTTGTAATATATAAAGGAAGGAAAGACAGAAAAGGAGCATAAGATTTGAAATGCGAGAAAACGTCCAAGATCTTTATTCATGATATATGAAATGACAATTTATATGCCCTCACAAATGAAGCCAACGGTGCCCCGGGTAGGACACCGGGCCATAGAGTTTTAATTGTTTATTACAAATGCCAAAAACATAGGAATTCATTACTCAGTAACAAGAGAAACAGGTAGGTTGTCCTTTGCACTCCAATTGCTAAGTCCACTGTCGGTTGCCGGGTAAATCCAGCTATCAAACTCAGCTTCATCCACTTCCTCTTCGTCCCCAATAGCATTTACTCCATGAGCAGGCAGGGGAGCTGTCACTACATTAGGCTTCTCAGATGCCTCAAATTGTACCTCATTGGCGTCAATAAGGTCCTGTAGCTTGTTCCTTAAGGCCCAACAGTCATCAGTGGAATGCCCCGGGCTATCGGAGTGATAAGCACAGCGAGCATTTGGATTGTACTTCGGAGAGGCAGTGTTCACAACTTTAGGGGCCTCCCTGACAGTCACTAGGTTAGTGGACAGCAACTGTGGTAAGATCTGTGATAGGGTCATGCTCAAACGGGTGAACTCTCTTCTAGGTCTTTCAGCCCTTTGAGGATTGGTTTGCCGGGGAGCGGCAGCAGGCTTGGCAATCATCACCGCGTTGATAGATTGGCGGCGCTCAGGTTTCTCTTGTCTTCTAGAGCCATATACAGCACTGGCCTCCTTTTTGAAGGGTTTCTTCTCAGAACTTGAAGATGCCCCTTTCTGAATCTTACCAGACTTCAACCCAGCCTCTATTCTCTCTCCAGTTAGAATAAGATCAGTAAATCCTGCAGACGAGTTACCGATAAGATGGTTGAAAAATGGCCCAGATAGGGTCCCCAGGAACATGTCTACCAACTCCCGATCAGTCAACGGAGGCTGCACTTTGCCAGCCAGATCCCTCCACTTCTGTGCGTACTCTTTAAAACCTTCACTTGAACCTAACGACATACCCTGGAGTTGGGTACGTGTAGGGGCAAGGTCGGCATTATATTGATACTTCTTATAGAAAGCAGTAGCCAACTCCTCCCAATTACGAACCTTGGTCCCATCCAGCTGATAGAACCATTCGAGATGAGTCCCTGAAAGACTCTCCTGGAAGAAGTGGATCCACAAATTGTTGTCCACTGAGTACGGTTGAATCTTCCGCACATAAGACCTGAGGTGTAGCTTGGGACAAGACGCCCCGTCATACTTGGTAAAGGATGGTGCTTTGAACTTATGAGGAATGATCACACCAGTAGACAAACCCAAATCACCGAAATCCAGCCCAGGCACCTGTTGGATCTCCATAGCATTCAATCTGTCCTCCAGTTGCTTGTATATGTCTTCTGCAGGAGGATATTGTTCCTTATCAAAATCAGTCTCGTTGTCGGAGACTACCGGACTTGAACCTTTTCCCTCTTGAGGACTACCCTTGCTTATAGAAGAACCAGCCTCTTCGTTCTGCAGAGTGTTGCCAAACCTTCGGCCCGAGTTGAAAAGAACAGTTCTCTTCTTCTTCTTCTTCTCCTTCTTCAGGAGCAGAGCCTTCAGCTCTTCTTGGCCCTGAGCCAAACCCATGATTAGTTCCTGAAATTGCGCATTCTGCGCCTGAAGAGCCTTGATGGACATCTCAGTTGATGATGAGTCAGGATTCATGATGCTGAAATAAACAGCGAAGAACGGTAAGCAACCTGAAAAGAAGAAAACCTGCTATGCACATGATGAATGATATGTGTTTATGCAATGCATTCAAGGGTTCGAAAGTTCAAATTTGTTGTAGACAAAAAAGAACACACGTTATCATTAAGGAAATAATTGTTCAGTACATCAAGCCTCATGGGCACATATTACAAAGCAAATCAATCCCAAAAGACACTACGCATCCTCTTTGGAGCTATGTAGGTGTTGAGATTCCTCTCCTCATGCAATAGGCGGGTGAGCTCCAAGACCTTCTTTTCGCTAGCATGTAGACTGGTCTCAAGAGAATTCTGTTCTTCCTTAAGCTGGATCCAGCTCTTCTGCATCTCTTCCCAGGATGTGGGCATATCAGGATGCTGAATGGTGTAGGACACTTCTCCTTCCAAGACTGGATCTTTGATTACTGGGAGCATATGAGGGTATGGCATCACTAACTTCTGGGAGCGGGCGCGTACCCACTTGAGATAAGGTTCCAACGGTATGGAGTTCCTGTGCCCCAGTGTCTTGCTGTCTATCCTACTTGGCATCCTCCAGGCTCTGATAAATCTCTGGCGAAGTCCTTGTGCATCGTTGTCGAAGTCAAAAACTATGTCAGGAATTAACATGTCATGAGGACCATCTCTCCGAGCATAACCAAATTGTCTCCAAGCCAAGCATGGGTTGTAAGTAACCTCCTCTGATTCCAAGTAAAGGAACATTAGGGTACTCCCCGCAACGATCAATGATAATGACATCCTCTCTGGACCGAGGGCACCAATGTATATCTGCATGTGTAAGAGTCATCAACCGTTGTGACCATCTCAAACCCCGCTCGTTCTTCAAAGCTGATTGTGGAAGGTGCGAAATAAACCACCTTCCCAGGAGAGGAGTGCAACACATAAGGACACCTCTTTTTCTCATGGTTCGAGTGTAACATGAGTGAAGGATGTCCCCTAACAACGTAGGTATAGGATTCCTGGACATAAAGATCTGGACAGCACTGATATCTATAAGCTGATTTGGGTTAGGGAACAACACCAAACCATAGACAAGGAGGGCCACAACTTCTTCCAAAGCTTGTAAGTCAAGAGAGTTCCAACATTCATGGGCCTTTTCAAACAGAAACCTGGCTAAGAACCCTTTGATACCACTTCTAACTTCCCAATGTCCCTTGAGGTCAGATGATTGTAGGTGCAAGGCTTTAGCAATCTCTTCAAGCTTGGGTTCCTTTTTCGTACCGTTGTAGGGTAGTTGATCAAGGATAGGGATCTTCAGGAGCCAGGAGAACTCCTCCAATGTAGGTACCAGCTGATAATCCAAGAAGGTGAAACAGTGATGCAGAGGGTCATAGAACTGGAACAGGACCTTGATCATATCTTCCTCAATGTTGGTGTTGACCAAGCTAATGAGTCTTCCATGTCTCTCACTGAATGAAGAGCTCTCGGGAATCTTGGATATAAGCTCCTTAAGTTGAGGAGGTATCTTTACAAGGCTGATTTGAATTGTCTTTCTGCGAACAGTTTCCATGTCCTACAAAACAAGAACAAAGATGAAGATTCGAACCCCTGAAATGGTTAGTCAATGCATATGATGCTGGATGATGTCATGATGCTATGATTAAACGCACCACAAATATTTACAAAGACAAACATGTAAGGCACGCAAGGCACACAAGACAAGCCCTTAGGGTTTAAGGCTAGCATGGGGGCTGGGTAGTACCCTCTTGAAGTTGGTGGGTTCAACATGTCCTATTAGAAGTAACCGGGTTCTAAGGGTCCTTATATCACAGGATTGCTTTCATTGTTCATCGTTTCGATTTAGCCACTGAACTGGCGACCGAAATATTCCAGGAAAGCAACCCTCAATTGAGTGTAGTATCGAGTATCAACCAACCTCGGACTTCACCAAAGTCAGTTATCTCACTACCCTAAAGAGGCCAAGATAGTTCAATTAAGGTTCCTAAGGTCTGTTGATGCTTCACGACACCACGCGGAGGCCCCGTACTCTCCTTGACTGAACTCAAGGGTTACCGGTACACACCAAAGTGCCACATCAACGTAGCAGACTGTTTCAACCATGTCGGTATACCCCGCACAGTTCCCTCACAGCCTTGTTGCTACTTTCTAAGAAGGTATCCCCCAGATCCGGGTTAGGATCTATAGAACTCCCAAGACAGTCCCACAATTTAAAGCAGACAAGTCAATACGATTGAAAACACAGTTATGAACTAACCCTAAGGTACACCTCACTTTAAGTTTATCCCCAGCAGAGTCGCCAGTTCTGTGATCGGTGGATCTGGAACTGACTGTTTAACGCTGGTTCGTGAAATGTCGCGGAAGCAAGAGTCGCCACCGTCTTTTATTTTCTCCAAATGGAAAGGACAAAAGCATAGAAAAATTCCTTAAAGAGATTGCTCTCGGTTCGGGAGGTAGGTTATAGAAAGGGAAGGTGTTAGCACCCTTTCTATCCATGGTTATCCATGGGCTCTTAGATACTTGCTCATTTGTGTTTTCAAAAATGGTTTGTTTGCTTTTCAATCGTGAGTCGGTTTGAAAAAGTTTCTTTGAAAGTTTCAGATCGACTCTTGTATCAGTCCTCAAGAGTGTTTGAAAAATTGTTTTTTCAAAGGTTTTTGAAAAGTGTCGGTGTGAAAAGAAGTTTTGATTTGTTTTGAATTAGAGCAAGTATCTATGAGTCGTCTACCTACCCTAAGGAATTAGGCTGTGTAAATGTCCTTAAGGTAGTGCCATCCCATCATTGAGAGGTAGGTAGCACCACCGTTGGAGGTGTTCGGGTCAATTCGAGGTTCGGGACATGGTGATCACCAGAGCAATAGGAAGATACCCTAGAAGCTACCCTCATGCCAGGTTCCCGGATCATGAGGACTTACTAAGACATCCTCTACTCGACGATCACCTTTCGAGGCAAGGCAACAGCGAGGCGTACCCTAGGGGTGGTGTGTGATTTGTGTGTCAGATTCATTTATTTTTGTCTTGTCATGTCAAAGTGATCTATGCGTTTGTTTTTATTTTAGGCCATTCATTCTTGCATGCATTTTATTAGCAGTTAAAAGAGATGCGGAAATTTAAAGTTCCTAAGCTATTACAAAGGCGCGGGTCCACATCGCCAAATTAAAATCCAGGACCCGATTTGACAGAAAGTAAATAAAGAAGTGCGAGAAATAAAATGTCCGAGTTTACAAGGCTTTGGGAGAGGTACATTAATATTATAAGAAATAAAATAAAAGGCGCGAATTGGAATTAAAGTTGGAAGCGAGGGCATTGGACCCTTTTTAATGAAATTAAATTATATTAAGCAAATTAATTAAATTAAAATAAAAAAGAAATTATTTTTTGAGTTTTTTGGAATTGTGAATTTTTAATGAGAAGATTAGCTGAAATTAAAATTAAATTAACCCTAATTCTATAACTTTTATTTATTAAGAAAAAATATTAAAGTTAAACCTAAATTAACCTAATTAATTAAAGCAATTTGATTTATAAAAATAATTAATTAATTATTAGTGAAAAGAAAAAGAAAAAGGATAAAAATTGATACAAACCCTAATTCTACAAATTTTAAGTTAATTAAGAAAATGCTTGAATTAAACCTAATTTAATAGCTAAAATTAATGAATAATATTTATTTACAAAATATTAAAATAAAATATATTTTTTAAATTTTTGTCTTTTTCTGATTTTTTCTAATGTTTTTGTTATTTTATATTTGATGAAAATAAATTAATTGAAGAATTTAAAGGGAATTAATTAAATCAAATAAAAAATAAAATAAAAAAGGAATAGCAAACCTTGGGGGGTCTGTCCCCAATTGGAGGTTATTGTTAGCATTTTAGGCCCATCTTTGTAAGGCCTTCATGGACTTTTCCTGGAAGCGTGTGGCACCTTTGACTTGCGTCCATGATGATCTTCAAACTATGCCCCTTGGATTGGTCTTAGTATGTGCGTGGCAAGCTGGATTGTCAGTTGCATGGTGGACTTCTTGTATTGAAACTGCATAGGATGATAATTAGAGGAAAAATATAAGGAAAGGGAGGGGGACCTGGGATCGAACCCAGGTCCTGAAGGTTACCAAGTGCTTTCTCCACCACTATGCCATTCATGCGCTTTTGATTATTATCTGGCCAATGAACAATATAATATGAAACATAACGTTAGTGGAAAATTAGCGTGCAAATTTAAACAACCCAATCATGCCTTGACACTTCATCATCTTCTCCGTTTTGCCCTTTTTCCTGAAAATATAACAAAGGTTAGCGGGGGTTTTAAACCCCCCCAAAATATGCTTGTTTTCAAAATAGCGAATAGGCCATATGGCCACATAAATTAGGCGCGAGGAGTGTTTCCAAATCGTCCAAGCATGCTGGTTTCAACCATGGCTCTGAAGTGTCTCAATTTTATAGTATTCAGAAACACCCAAATTAAAATTTGAAGAACCTTAACTGTCTTTAATGGTGAAATCGCGTATAGAACATAAAAACTCAATTAAATTATAGGGTTAGCTTCAGAATCATGAGAGCAACACAAAACAAGTATTAGGATTTAAAATCATGCCATGAATGATAAAATACGATTTATGCAAAAAAGTGAAAAAGCTTGAGTTCTATTCACCAATTATGGGCGTTAGGGACGTGGAAAACTATTCAAACACGTTTCTTGATGTCTCAGGAAGGTGATGAGATAATTCTTTTGGCTTCAATCGCACTGGAAGACAGTTTTCAGTATTTGGAATTTTTGTCAAAAACTCAAGTTTGGTTATGGAGGTATGACGCAACTGGGAGGTCCTATGCATTAGGGTTTGCATCAGTATTTATGTGTGAATGATTAGGGTTCAATTTTTTGTCCAAAGAATCCTTGAATTGATGGAGAAGATATTTGATTTTCAAGCCATGAGTTTCAAATCTTTTTCATGCTATTTGCTACCAAGTCATGACAAATCATATTGATTCTTTCCAAATCTAATCATGCACGAAATATTGAGTGTATATCATGCATAAAAAGATTTAAAAACCTAGGTTTAGTATTTTTCATATATTTTAATTAATTAAATGAATTTCTAGCATTTAAAAATTCAAATAAATAAAATAAAAATGATAAAAAACTTCCCTTTGGGCCAAATGATCGTGCACATGCCTTGGATGATGAATTGTGGAAGAAAAAGAGGCCCATTAGCATTTTTAAGACTTTTGAAGCAATGTTGACTTTTCAAAATATCCAAAAATTTCCCAACTTCCACAAGGCATAACTTTCTCAATTTTTAAGCTTTGCTCATGTTCTTGGACATTTTGGAAAGGTCTTTGAGTCCTCTAACCAATGTCTTTGGTCCCATGTCATTTTGATTTACCAATATCAAGTTATGGCCTTTGACTTAAAGTCCCTTTTTGTTGACTTTTGAAAATGACCTATAATGTTGAAATTGATAACTTTTTGTGAGAGCATTTCTTGGACTTGAAGTGTGAAAAGGAGTTGTAGGAAATGTCTTTCTCTTCAAAATGAGCTTTGGATGGAATTTTTCTGATAATCCATGTGAAAGTTATGCCTTGGTCAAGTTACAGTTGACTTTTTCAACTGTCCAAATATGGAAACTTTTGCATCTTGAGATTTTTTGAGCCAAGCTTTGAGAATCATGATCAAGCATTGATCAAATGATGTTTGTGGCTTCAAAATGAGATGTTGACCAAAAATTTGAACTTTTGACTGTCAAATGACCATTTTGCCCCTGCAGTTGACTGTAGTGCAATTAGGGTTTTTGACTGTGCAATTTTGTGCTGTAAGTCTTGAAACTTGGTATGATGATGCTTGACCATGTTTGTAGGCATGTGGGACTTTATTGGACCCTTGGAAACTTCATTTTCTTTGTCAGAACCAAAACCCTAATTTTGATTGTTAGGAGGCCCTTGAACTGTGCAACTCTTGGGGAGATTTTGAAGCTTTGACTTGGCAAATTCTTGAAGAATATGGGAGTGCAAATTTTGGGGTACAACAATGACTCTGTTGGGGAATAAACTTGTTGGAGAGATTATTCTGCGGGGAATTACTCTGTGGGAAGAGATACTTTGCTGAGGTTTTGACGAGAACTCCGCTGGGGATTCCGCTGATAAGTTATGTTGGGGAATTTGATGAACTCCGCTGGGGAATAGGAAGAACTTCTCCGAGAACGATCTTTCCGTGGTAATTAGCTGAGGATAACCCAGTTATACTCTGGTGGGGAATAAACTTTGAATAAAGCCGGGGAGACGTGTTCGTACTCTGCAGGTGATAAGCTTCCAGAATCTACTGGGGATAAGCTTCAGAATCTACCGGCGTCTTCACTGGGGATGTGGATTCCACTCTCCTGGGGACACTTTTGAACTGTACTGGGGAATGGCTACACTGGATGTCTGTATTCCGCCGGGGAACAATTTTATATTAAGACTATCGGGGATGCTTGCTGAGGAATGTCTATACTCCGCTGGGGAAATGTTTAGATCTTCTGAGGATACCCAACTTCCTTAAGGCTGATAGTAGACTAACTCGGCTTGGGGAGAGTATCGCTGACTTGCTAGGGGAAAAATGTGCCTTTTCAGGGCTGCTGGGAGACCAACTCTTCCTGGGGAGAGTATTGCTGAATCTTGTCTTATTCTGTGGGGAGTTGAGGTAACTTGGTTATGTTCTTCAGCCGAACCTACCTTGGTACCTTGGTGGACAGAGCAACTAGACCGCTTGGACAATTCTAAATTGCCCCTGTTTCTGATGTCACCTGTAATTAGTCCTTTGTTTCGCATGCAACTATTCATGATTAGCAATTAATGTCAAATGCATATATCAAAAATGATCATTGGACGTTCTTCGCAAAACAAAACAGAAAAAAGGAAAAAACAATGGATAATTTGTCTGAAAAATTGAACTTGTATTAATTTTGAAATTTTCCTGTAAATAGGCGTTTTGTGTACAGGAGGCTGACGTCCTAGTAAGAGAACGCCGCCGAGCAAAATAGAGTTTATACAATTTTGTGAAAAGGAAACAAAACAGCTATGTGAAAAATAATCCCACTGGGTTCCAACTCTGCTATCGCCTTTATGTCTTCGAGCGTCTCATCACTTTGTTGTTTAGTTGAAGATGAAGCTGATTGATCGATGCCGTCTGAACCTGATAGTTGATGCCGAATTCTGGATGCAAGGTGATCCAATGAGACATAGTATTACGCTTTATCCCTAACTTTTGCCTGGACCGCCCTTTCGGGTTTTCAGTCCACCGGGATACCCATTTTTGCCCAAGCCGCCTTTTCAGGTTTTCGACTTGCCGGGTGTACAGATTTTTTTTCATTTTCATCCCTTATTTTTTCCCGAACCCTTTTGGTTCGCCGGGAAGCCCTTATTTTTGCCTAGGTGTGTCAACCTAGTGGGTCTTTGATCATGCGTAGTATCTTTTTACTATGTCTGCATTGGCGGGGTGAGGGAGGTCGTCACCATCCATGGTGGTTAGAATCATGGCTCCTCCTGAGAAGATATGTTTAACCACAAATGGCCCTTCGTACGTAGGGGTCCATTTGCCCCTGGGATCACTTTGAGGAAGAATGATGCGCTTGATTACCAGGTCTCCGACTTGATACTCTTGTCGTCTTACCTTCTTGTTAAATGCCCTGATCATCCGTTTTTGGTACGTATGACCATGACAAATAGCAGTGAGTCTCTTTTCGTCAATTAGGTTTAATTGATCAAGCCGAGTCTGGATCCAGTCATCTTCGCTCAAACCTGCATCCTTCATTATCCGGAGAGAGGGTATCTGGACTTCAATAGGCAAGACTGCCTCCATGCCATAGACCAAGGAAAAGGGAGTTGCCCCTGTTGACGTCTGTGCTGAGGTACGGTACCCATGAAGAGAAAACGGTAACATTTCGTGCCAATCTTTGTAGGTCACTGTCATCTTCTGCACAATCTTCTTGATGTTCTTATTAGCCGCTTTGACAGCTCCATTCATCTTCGGCCGGTAGGGAGAAGAATTGTGGTGCTGTATCTTGAATTGCTCGCAGAGCTCAGTGATCATCTTGTTGTTAAGATTGGTACCATTATCTGTAATGATCCTCTCAGGTACACCGTATCGACATATTAAGTTGTGTCGAATGAACCGTGCCACGGCGTTCTTGGTTACCGTAGCGTAGGAAGCTGCTTCGACCCATTTCGTGAAGTAATCAATCGCTACTAGGATGAAGCGATGTCCGTTGGATGCCGTAGGTTGGATCTCACCGATCATATCAATGCCCCACATTGCAAAAGGCCAAGGTGTTGTCGAGACGTTCAGAGGTACCGGAGGAATGTGCACCTTATCAGCATAGACCTGGCATTTATGACAAGTTCGAGAATGCTGATAACAGTCGGCTTCCATTGTGGACCAGAAATATCCTGCCCGAAGGATTTTCTTTGCCATGGTATGTCCACTGGAATGTGTTCCGAAGGTACCTTCATGTAGCTCTGCCAT
Source organism: Vicia faba (assembly GCA_948472305.1). NCBI lineage: Eukaryota > Viridiplantae > Streptophyta > Magnoliopsida > Fabales > Fabaceae > Vicia > Vicia faba. The sequence goes on along the minus strand of OX451736.1, from coordinate 1,394,118,904 downwards.
AATCCTTTCTGCTTCAGTCTTATCCACGCAACGCAGTAAGGTTGAATCATGGTTTCTCTTGTAAAGAATGCCGTTGCTGAGGAAGAATTTTGCCGCAAAACTTCTCAGGAACTTCTTGTCATTAACATATGCGCCTTCGGGGTATTCTTGAGCTTCAAGGTACCTCTTCACTTCATGATACCAGGGTTTTTCTGTTACCTCTTCAGCCTCAAGATCACAGCAATATGCAGGTTCATCCAACTTCCAAATCATGATCCGGGGCGCCTCGTTGTCCCACTTGACTTTGAACATAGAAGACATCGTAGCCAACGCGTCCGCTAACTGATTCTCCTCTCTTGGGAAATGTTCAAAGGTTACCTCCTCGAAGTGGGGAAGCAATGTCAGCACATACTCCTTGTAAGGAATAAGATTTGGGTGTTTCGTATCCCACTCGCCTTTGACCTGATTGATCACGAGAGCGGAATCTCCGAAGACACTCAGAAACTTAATCCTTAAATCAATTGCAGCTTGAAGACCCATGATACATGCCTCATACTCTGCCATGTTGTTGGTGCAGTTGAAACATAGCCGGGCGGTAAGTGGAGTATGAGTTCCTTTAGGGGATATGATCACAGCGCCAATACCATTACCCAAAGCGTTTGAGGCTCCGTCAAAGTGCATGGACCATCGGGATCCTTCCTCAGGTCCTTCATCCGGTCCAGGTACTTCACAACCAGTCACTACCATGATATCCTCATCTGGAAATTCAAAGTTCATCGACTGGTAATCGTCCACTGCCTGATGTGCCAAATGGTCTGCCAATACACTTCCCTTGATTGCTTTCTGAGTCGTGTATTGGATGTCATATTCCGTCAAGATCATTTGCCATCTTGCTATTCTTCCAGACAGAGCAGGCTTTTCGAATATGTACTTAATTGGATCCATTTTTGAAATCAACAGAGTAGTGTGAGTCAACATATACTGTCTCAGCCGGCGAGCAGCCCATACCAGAGCGCAGCAAGTTTTATCTAGCAGTGAGTATCGAGTCTCATAGTCGGTAAACTTTTTGCTAAGGTAATAAATAGCATGCTCTTTTCGGCCAGACTCGTCATGCTGCCCCAACACACACCCCATTGAGTTGTCAAGTACTGTCAAGTATAGGATTAGAGGTCTCCCTTCAACCGGTGGCATAAGAATGGGTGGTTCTTGGAGATACTCTTTGATCTTTTCGAAAGCGGCCTGACATTCATCGTTCCAACGTACTACTTGATCTTTCTTCAGCAGCTTGAAGATTGGTTCACAGGTAGCAGTTAGATGTGAGATGAATCGAGCAATGTAATTCAACCGTCCTAGAAAGCCTCTGACTTCTTTCTCTGTCTTGGGAGTTGGCATCTCTTGTATGGCTTTCACTTTGGCAGGGTCCACTTGAATGCCTTTGTCTCTTACGATGAAGCCTAACAATTTTCCAGATCTTACCCCAAAGGTGTATTTGTTCGGGTTCAACCTCAGCTTGTACAACTTCAGACAGTCAAACAGCTTCTGTAGATGGTCAAGGTGTTCCTCCTCAGTTTGGGACCTTGCAATCATATCATCGACGTACACTTCTATCTCGTGATGGATCATGTCATGAAATAAAGCAACCATGGCACGTTGGTAGGTTGCCCCAGCATTTTTCAACCCAAAAGGCATGACCTTGTAGCAAAAGGTGCCCCACTGAGTAACAAAAGTGGTCTTCTCCATGTCTTCAGGAGCCATCTTGATTTGATTATAACCGGAGAAGCCGTCCATGAAGGAGAAAACCTTATGCTGAGCAGTGTTGTCAACCAGAACGTCGATATGAGGCAGAGGGAAATCATCCTTGGGGCTGGCCCTATTCAAATCCCTGTAATCAACACACATTCGGACCTTACCATCTTTCTTCGGCACTGGAACCACGTTGGCAACCCATTGAGGGTAAGAAGTCACTGCTAGAAACCCGGCATCAAATTGTTTCATAACCTCAGCTTTGATTTTCTCGGACATTTCTGGACGCATACGGCGGACCTTCTGTTTAACCGGAGGGCAGTCTTCCTTGGAAGGCAGGTGATGAACCACGATGTCGGTATCCAACCCAGACATGTCTTCGTAAGACCAGGCAAAGATTTCCACATAGTCGTGCAGCATCTGAATCAACCGTTGCTTCACACTGAACTCTAAATTGGCACCAATCTTGACTTCCTTTCTGTCTATCTCAGTACCCAGATTTACCGTTTCCACTGGCTCTTCATGTGGCTGAATGGCCCTCTCTTCCTGGAGTAGCAGTCTTGCAAGTTCACCAGGCACTTCGCAATCATCTTCACCTTCGTCTTCGGCTAAGTTGATCGGATTTTCGAAGTCATAACTAGAAGTAGCAGAGTCGTTACCAGTGAGATTCAGAGTGGATTGGAACCTGTATAAGTGAGTGTGTGTAAATATAGCTGTTTTGCAATATATAATAAAGAAAGAAAAGGAGCGCAAGATTTTGAAATGAAACAAATGTCCAATGTTTTTATTGATGATATATGAAAATGGCACACAAAAGCCCTCATAAATGAAGTCACGGTGCCCCGGGTAGGACACCGAGCCATAAAAGTTTCAACATATTGTTTGTTACAAATTGAAAACAAAAGAGTTCATTACTGAGTGACAAAAGTAATAGGTGTGAAATCTTTGGCAGTCCAGTTGCTTCGTCCACTGTCGGTTGTTGGGTAGATCCAGCTGTCGAATTCAGATTCCTCCACGTCGTCTTCAATAACATTCACTCCCGGGTTGGTGATGAACACAGGAGGTCTTCCAACTCTTGCCTTACGAACAGCCCTTTGAGCCTCTGCAGTGAAGCCCAAGCCAAACTTGTCAGTCTTTGGAGTGAAATTAGGAATTCGGCCCCAGTTTGCACACTCACCCTTCTCAATCACAACCCGGGCATCCTTCAAGGAAGCCATCTTCAAAGGAGGGTCTTCAATCACAGTTTCAGCTGATGCCAATGTCTGAGGCACCTCTTCAAAGTGCTGGAATGGAGTCTCAATGAATTCCCCATCCATTTCTATGTACCGGAACAAGTTGAGATGGCTGACCATATACTCCTCTTCCCCCTGAACTGTAACAATCTTTCCTCTAACCGGGTACAAATGTTTCTGATGTAGTGTGGAGGTCACAGCTCCAGCCTTGTGGATCCATGGATGACCCAACAAACAAGAATAGGATGGTCGGATATCCATCACATAGAAAGTTGAATCAAAAACTTGAGAACCAACCCTGATTGGAATGTCAACTTCACCATGTACCATCCTTTTCGAACCGTCAAAGGCCCGAACCACAATTACTAGGCTTGAGCTCTAAACCCTCACAATCCAACCTGTCTAGGACCTTCTTGGGCAATACGTTCAATGAAGAACCGGTGTCTACCAACACATGGGCAAGAGTAGTGCCCCTGCATTCAATGGAGACATGCAGGGCGTCGTTATGGTTCTTTCCCTTGGCAGTCAGATCGGCGTCAGAGAAGCCCAAACCATTATCAGCAGTCAAGTTGGCCACACAATCAGTAAATTGATCAGCAGACGTTTCTTGCGGCACATGGGCCGCCTTCAGGAAGGAGATCAGGGCCTTGGCATGGGCCTTTGAACACAGCAACAATGATAGCATAGAAATCTTTGATGGGGTGTGCCCCAGCTGCTCAACTACATTGAAATCACTTTTCTTGATAATCTTGAGGATCTCCTCCATCTCTTGCTGGGAGGCTTCAACAGTGGTTGTCTTCGGTGCCTCCGTCAGGGTAGGCAAATCAGTAGCAATCCCTTTGCCCCGAGCGTCAGATGACTCGGCAGCAGGGGTAGAAACATGAACTTGATTAGGAAGGGGAACATGCACACTTGCAGGTGTGATGATAAGAGGTTTCTGAATAGCTGGTGGCGCAATATCTGGCTAGAACAGCCTACCACTGCGAGTAATTTTGGCAGGCCCGGTGATGTTACTGACGCCGGTACTAGTATCAAACTCTTGCTTTACTCCAAGCACATAAACATCTGCCCCATAGTGCCATGGGACAGCTTTGTCGGATGTATATGGGAGAGGCCCCGGAACAGTGATGATGATAGGAGCGATCTTCTGAGTGGACATGATTTTGACAGGCTTCTTTGAAGGAGCCTTAGGAGGTTTGTTGAAAATAGTGACAATAGAAACTTCTTCAGTAGGGATAACAGGAACAACAATTTTCTCAAACAAGATCTCTTTGCTATCCATCAGGCTTTGGATACCTGATTTCAGCAAAGGACAACCAACAGATGAAACAGCACATAGAAGGCAACCTTTACCACAACTCGGAAATAAACCGGCTAGCAACAGGTTCCTTTTGACATTCATCAACAGAGTAACAATCTCTTCCACGGAGGCTACATACCGGTCTTCTTCCACAGCATTCACTCCATGCTGGGGCATGGGAGCAGTCACAACATTGGATCTTTCGGGCGCCTCAAACTGTATTTCTTTAGCATCAATAAGGTCTTGAACCTTATTCCTTAGAGCCCAGCAATCGTCCGTAGTATACCCCGGGCTATCAGAGTGATAAGCGCAACGGGCGTTGGGGTTGTACTTTGGAGAAGCTGTGTTCACTACCTTTGGAGCTTCTTTGACAGTTACCAGATTGGTTGACAGTAGTTGCGGCAAAATCTGAGACAAGGTCATGCTGAGCCGAGTGTACTGCCTTTTGGGTCTCTCACCCCTTGGTTGGTTAAATTGCTAGGAGCAGCAACAGGCTTTGAGATTACCAATGCATTGACAGCTTGGCGGCGTTCCGGCTTAATTTGTCTTCTGGGACCATAAACAACACTGGCTTCCTTCTTGAAGGGCTTCTTTTCAGTACTCGCGGAGGCACCTTTCTGTATCTTCCCTGACTTGATACCAGCTTCTATTCTCTCACCAGTCAAGATCAAATCTGTAAACCCAGCAGAAGAATTACCAATCAGGTGGTTGAAGAACGGACCAGACAGGGTCCCTAGGAACATGTCAACAAGTTCACGGTCAGTCAAAGGTGGCTGCACCCTGCCAGCCAAGTCCCTCCACTTTTGCGCATACTCCTTGAATCCTTCGCCCGTTCCCAGTGACATACCCTGAAGTTGGGTACACGTGGGAGCGAGGTCAGAATTGTACTGATACTATTTATAAAATGCAGTAGCCAAGTCCTCCCAGTTTCGGATACTGGCTCCATCCAGCTGATAGAACCATTCGAGTTGAGCCCCTGAAAGGCTATCCTGAAAGAAATGGATCCATAGGTTCTTGTCTGCAGTGTAAGGTTGGATCTTCCTTACATATGATCTGAGATGCATCTTCGGGCAGGATAGCCCGTCATACCTTGCAAAAACCGGCACTTTGAACTTCGGGGGGACCACAATTCCAGCAACTAATCCCAAATCTTTGAAATCTAAGTCAGGAACTCTCTGCAGCTCCATAGCTGCCAAACTGTCTTCCAAGCCTTTGTACTTATCATCGGCGGGCGGGTATTGTTGATCAGAGTAGTCTTCGTCTTCTTCAGCCTCCTCTTCTTCAACTTCGGATTCGGAAGGTACCGCAGCCGCATTCCCTTTACTGGTTCCCTCTTCCGACGTAGGGGGAAATTCAAGCACTCTTCTGGCTTCACCCTCAAACCTTCTTCCTAGGGTAGCCACCCCGGTTCTTTTCTTATTCTTTTTCACTTGCTCTTTGTTCCCAAGTAGGGCCTTTAGATCCTCCTGACCCTTAGCCAAGGTCATCATGAGATGTTGAAACTGTAAGTTCTGAGACTGCAAGTCCTTGACCGTCTGTTCGAGATCCATCTTACTGAAATAAACAGCAGAAAGATAAGGAAACCTGGTGTGGAGACCTGCTTATGCATATGATGAATGATATGCTTATGTATGCAATGCATTCAAGGATTTAGCAAATTCAAAATTGTTGCAAACAAAAAGAACGCACGTCATATTAATAAGAAGAAATTTGTCAGTACATAAATGCCCCATGGGCCAAATATTACAAAAACTTCTCAAGGTAAAAAGACGTTGCGCATCCTCTTTGGTGCGATGTAGGTGTTGAGGGTCTCTTCCTCATGGAGTCGACGGGTAAGCTCCAAAACCTTCTTCTCACTGGCGTAGAAGATGGCTTCAAAAGTATTTCGTTCCTCCTTGAGTTGGATCCAACTCTTCTGCATCTCCTCCCACGATGTTGGCATGTCAGGATATAGGATGGTGTATGGAACCTCTCCTTCCTTAACGGGCTCTTTAATCACAGGGAGAACATGAGGGTAAGGCATCATTATACTCTGGGCTCGGGTTCGTACCCACTTGAGGTAAGGCTCAAGAGGGATGGAGTTCTTGTGCCCCAGTGTCTTGCTGTCTACCTTGTTAGGCATCCTCCAAGCTCTGATGAATCTTTGGCGAAGTCCTTGCGCATCGTTGTCGAAGTCAAAAACTAGGTCAGGAATCAACATGTCGTGAGGGCCATCCCTCCGTGCATATCCAAATTGTCTCAAAGCTAGACAAGGGTTGTAGGTAATGCCTCCTCTAATGCCAAGCAATGGAACATTAGGGAACTCTCCACAATGATCGACGATGATGACATTTTCTCTGGACCGAGAACACCAATGTTCATCAGAGTGAGTGAGGGTCATCAACCGTTGTGACCACCTTAGGCCTTGGTCATTCTTCAAGACAGATTGTGGAAGGTGCGAAAAAAACCACCTTGCAAGGAGAGGAGTACAGCACATGAGAACACCCCTCTTTGTCATTGTTCGTGTGTAAAATGAGTGAAGAATGTCCCCAAGCAATGTTGGTATTGGATTTCTGGATAAGAAGATTTTGACGGTGTTGACATCTATAAGCTGGTCAGGATTTGAGAACAAGACCAACCCATAAATGAGGAGTTCCACAATTTCTTCAAAGGCTTGTAGGTCCAATGAATTCCAACACTCTTATGCCTTCTCAAACAAGAATTTTGCCAAGAAGCCTTTGACACCGCTTCTAGTTTCCCAATGCCCCTTGATATCAGATGGTTGCAAGTGTAGGGCTTGAGCAACATCTTCAGGCTTTGGTTCCTTTTCCGTATCGTTGAAAGGTAGTTGATTAAGGATAGGAATTCTCAGGAGTTGAGAAAATTCCTCCAAAGTGGGCACCAACTGATAGTCGGGAAAAGTGAAACAATGGTGAAGGGGGTCAAAGAACTGGAACAACACCTTTACCATGTCCTATTCAATGTTGGTGTTGACTAGGCTGAGCAGTCTACCATGTCTTTCACTGAAGGGAGAGCTTTCTGGAATTCTGGATGTGAGCTCCTTGAGTTGAGGAGGGATTCTCACAAGGTTGACTTGGATAGTTTTCCTGCGAAGAATTTCCATGACCTACAAAACAAGAACAAAGATGAAGATCTAAACCCTTGAAATGGTTAGTGAATGCATATGATGCTTTATGATGTTCATAATGTATGCACAAACATATGTACAAGCAATTCACACAAAACCCTAGTTTTAGGCTTGCATGGGGTTTCATAGGTAAGTACCCTCTTGAGTGTAGTTGGCTTAAAAACCTGTCCTATAAATAGTAACCGGGTTCTAAGGAGCTCAATATCATTGGATTGTTTTCCATGTTCATCGTTTTGGTTTAGCCACTTAACTAGCGACCAAAATATTCCAAGAAAACAACCCTCAATGAGTGTAGTATCGAGTATCTACCAACTTCGGACTACACCAAAGCCGGTCATCTCACTACCCCTAATGAAAGGCCAAGATGGTCAAGTAAGGTTCTAGGTCATTAGTGCTTAGTGACATCACTCAGCGGCCCCGTACTCTCCTTGATTGAACTCAAGGGTTACCGGTACTCACAAATATGTCGCACTAATATAGCTATTGCTTCAACCGTGTCGGTATACCTCGCACAGTTTCCACAACGTATTGTTATCTATGAATGTTTCCCCAAATCTGGGTGTAGGATTTCAAACCCAAACAAGAGAGCCAAAATATAAAGAAATCAAAGCAAACAATTAGTCATGCAAGAGGGTGATCTAAGCCCTAAGGTTACTCCACTTTAAAATGTCCCCAGCAGAGTCGCAAGTTCTGTGATACGGTGGGAGAACTGACTTGAGGTTTTGCGTTTGTTTTCGCAAATGTTTCGGTTGAGCAAGAGTCGCCACCGACTTTTTATTTTATCCTAAGGAAAGGTTATAAAGCACAGCAAAAACCTTTGAGATGTTTTCTTGGGTTCGGGGAGTAGATTATAGAAAGGGAAGGTATTAGCACCCTTTCTATCCATGGTTATCCATGGGCTCTTAGTTACTTGCTTAGATCAACTTGCCTTGATTTTCAATTGTTTGAAATGGTGCTTTGTGTGTGGGTTTTGAAAATGTTTTGAAAAGAGGCCAATGTGGTGGCGACCTTTGTAATGATCCATGTTGGGATGTATACAAAGGTGTATGTATTTTGAAAAGTTTTCAATTGTTTTTGAAAGTGTGTTGTGTGGTTTTGAAAAATAGGCAAGTGTTTTTGTTTTGCAAGTTGGCAAGTAACCAAGAGCTATCTACCCTAAATTTCTCAAAGGTTTTCTCTATGTTTTAACCCTTTTAACAATTTTGTTCCACCATTGTATTTGGTGGACAATCTTGTGTTAGGATGTGAACGGGACGGGCGCGGGTCATCGTTTAGACCATGATTGCAATGGTGTCAAGTATCTTTGGCATTTCCTTTAAGGGACTTGATCATTTTTTAGGCAACTTTCGAAAGCGTCATCGAGGGACTATGATCATTTGATTGTTTTGTTTTTGCCAAAGAAACTCAACATGCAACATGGCCCATTATTGAAGGCAACAAGTGGAGTAACCCTAGGGGTGCAAGTGTGATTGGTGTTGTCCATTTTCATGCTTTTATCTTGGAATTAGGTCAAACTATTTGGTTGATTTTTGCATACAAAACCCTAATTCTATCATGGCATATTTATAAAGCTTTTAAATGCGGAATTTAAAGGTCCTAAATTATTACAACACAATTTATGGGATGGGGGGTACAAATGTTCAAATGGGGGACACTTTAGCAAGAAATTTAAATCTAAACTATTACAATCCAAATGGAATTTACAAGGTATTTAATTGCACAATAATTAAATAAAATACAATAAAATATGCAAGATACAAAAAATGATTTTTATATGTATGTAAAAAGGTATTTTTATATGACAAATAAACAAAAATAAAAAGGATAAATTTTTGGTATTTTTATGTTTTTAGGGCAAAACCCTAATTTGCTAAATAAAATGTATTAATTATTTAATATATGCAATATTTATTAATTATGTACAAAAAATAAATAAAGAGAAAGTATATTGTAAAAAAGTGATTTTTTAAGTTAAATATTAATAAAAAAAATAAAAATGTATTATTTTTGTATTTTTCCCTAAATATTCTAATAAATATAGATAAGTATTTATATTATTTTACTAAATATATTAAATATGTACAAAAATAAAAATATTTATTATTTACAAAAAAAGTATATTTTTTATAAAATGTTTTCAAAAGATAAAATAAAATAAAATCAGAAAATAAAATGTATTTTGTATTTATTTTGGTATTTTAAATAAGAGTATATTTATGTTTATTTACATATAAAACTAAATGAAACAAAATAAATATCAAATAAAATGCAAAAAATGTGAGAAAAATATTTTTAATATTTTTTATGCTTTGACAAAAATAAACAAGTCAGAAACAAAAATCAAAAGTAAAAAATAATGAAAATAAAACACAATGGGCCAAGGGGGTGCATGTGTAAAAAGATGGTGCAAATAGAAAAAAGAAACAAGCCCAGCCCAAAGCAAGCTTGTCTTCAACCTCCAGACAGTTTCAAATGAAAAAACGCGCGCTTCCTTCCATCCCTGTTATCTCTTGATTCCTTGACTTTTAACAAAAACTTACAACACAAACATTATAGAGCATCATGTCACGAGTTCATACATATAAAAACTTGATCTAACTCTCAGAAATGAAAGAGAATTTCTTCTCCCCCAATTTCTGACCTAAGTTTTTGTCAATGTTCAGGTCTTAAATTCTCTCAGCATATGCAATATAAATGGAAAGTGGGGATATGAGTGGCTTCAGGGACATGAGTATGACACTTTTCATTCATAAACCTAAACCTAACTCTTCCTAGATTGAGAGATAGAAGTCCATGAACTTACCTGTTCAGCTTGGATCGTGTATGACAATGGAGGCACTTTCAAGGCAATGTGAGGACTTGTACAGCTTGCTTGAAGTTCAGGGATGCTTCTCCAATGCTTGATGTACTTTGAATCTTGCTGAATCACTCCATGGAAGTCAACCTGCAAGAGAGAAAAATGAAAATGGAAAACTATGCTATGGCTGTTACAGTTCCAGTTCAATGCTTGGAATAGTTTGTATGGATGTTATGGAAGGTGTATGAAGTGGTTTGGATGAAAATGCACGATGGAAATGAGTTGTGCCACTCAAACTGAAGGGATGCCCTGTTTTGTGCAGCAAAATGGTGTTTTGATGTTTAGGGAGGTATTAAAGGTAGTTGGCTCGTGTTTCAGGTCAGTTGAGGAGTATGGAATGTATGGAGAAAGTTTGCTTAAGCTTGTTCTTGCAGCAATGTGAGATGTGATCAGTTATGCAATGTTTCTTCTATCTTAAGCAAAAAATGACAAGTTAGTTTCTAGGCTAACACAGGCCCCTCAAGTATGCTGCACCAATCACCCTTGATCAGTGGACTTTGCTCATGAACTTGTGCCTCAAAGATCTTCATTGTACCTCATAGATTGTAAACTTGACATAAAGTTCACCTTTTCAAAAATGGCTAAAGTACTTTTTCTAATTATGGATTAAATTGGCATGTAATGGTTAAACACATAAGATAAGGCTTGAACACAAAGGATTTGCATTAAATTATTGAGTGTGGATGAGATAAAAGGCCTGTAATGTAGCTTGCACATGCTGAGTTCAAAAATGCAAAGTTATGAACATGGAAATGGCTCATGAACAAAGTGACTTTTGCCCATATTGCCAAATTCGATTCTCCCTAACCACAAGGGTGTTTGAGAAGTTCTTGGACATTTTGGAAAGCTTGGAATGTGTACTACAATCCATCTTTGTAATGAAAGTTGAAATTCCAAGTGGAAGCATGTGAAAAGTGGCCATGAAGTTGGGCAAATATCCTGCCTAGAATAGGTCAAAAATTTTCTAAGTTAAGAATGTTTTGCACCCTTGTTCCAAAAATCATGAGCTACAAGCTTCTTTTGAGGAAACTTTGTGAATCAAAGTTGTAGATTTTGCAATGGAATATAACTTTCATGTTTTGAGTTTTGTTTGAATCCAAATGCATCTTGGTGAAAAAATGGGACAAAGTTAGGAAAAAATTAGGGATTTTCATAACTTAGAAAAATTCTAAGTTATGAAAATTCTTCATTTCAAACCCTAATTTGTGATTTTTGATTTCTTGATGAACAAGTTTCATAATTTGACATGTCTTGATGAAAAATGAATCTTGACACTTGATTTTGACCAAAAAGTCAAAGTTTGACTTTTCAGTATACAGTCAAATTTTGCTCAGTTGACTGGAAAATTCATCTGTCAATCTTGTGCATTTGGGATCTTTTGAACTTGTTGAACATGTCAAGACAATGCCATTGGGTCCTTGAGTCCATATATGAGCTTGGTTTGCCATTGGCTAGGTCAAACAGTCAAAAATTGCCTTTGTGCAGTCAAAACCCTAAAAATGACCATTTTGCCCTTTTGATGATCTGATCAAATTTCTTGTGGAATTGTGATCCAAACTTGATCAAATGGTCCATATGAATTCATAATGTTGACGTGGGTCAAAAATCATGAGGTTTGACTGTCAATTGACCACAGTTGACTTTTTCCCCAATACAACTGATTTCTAGGTCAACTGTCCAATTAACTGGGCAAAGATTGGAATCAAGGCTTGAAACTTGGTATGGATAAACTTGTGAGTCCAACATGAAGCATGAAAGTCACTTTGGGCCTTTTAGGTCAAAACATCTTTGTGCAAACTCAAACCCTAATTTGGGTCAACAGTGCAAGGAGGGGTCTTGAGCAGAGTAAACCCTAACTTGTTCTTGAGCTCCAAGGGTCTTGTGGTGAGAAAATATTGATGAAATGGGAGGGCAAATTTTGGGGTACAACACTGGGGAATACTATTTCAATAAGACTCTGAAATAAAAGAAGCTACAGTTACTTATTTTTCAGATGTTGATTAGTGTGGAGATAAGAAAGATCGAAGAAACACAATTTGATATTTCTTTCAAGTATTTAGTTCCTCAATCTCATGGTGCTCGAAAAAGAAACATGTGGTGGTATTATCATCGTGTGAAGCTGAATATATAGCAGGATCATATGCTGCATATAAAGCAATTTGGATCAGACCGGTACTTGACGAATTGGAGGTCTAAGTGAATAAACCTCTTGTGTTGAAAATTGATAACAAGTCATCCATAAATCTGGCGAAAAATCCAGTTCTACATGGAATGAGTAAGCATATCGCAGCTATATTTCACTTCTTGAGAGAAAAGGTAAATCGAGGTGAACTTGAAGTTAGGCATTGCTCAAGTGAAGCACAATTGGCTGACATTTTCACCAAAGGATTGAAGATCGACAGATTCCTAAATTTGAGAAAGAAATTTGGAATAGTTCAAATCGACTATGACTAGCGTATGTTCAACAACTTTCATTATAGGGGTATCTTGAAATATTAGATATAATATTAAATATAATCCAAATTGTGTAATCCAAGCTTAAGTCCAATTAGAGTTTGTTAGCCTACTTAGTGTACAAGTTAGTTATATATAAAGACACTATTTTGTAAATCAGTTTATAAAAATTCAACTCATTAATATAATCTTTATTTCCTTTATTATTTCTCTTTTTTCCCTCACTAAAAATACCTCACGCACTAACAGTATTCACCTTAAATGTAATTTTCTGCTGCATTTTCTCGAGAAAACCCATTTTTTCAATTTTTCAGTTTCTTCTCGTTCCACTGCTCTTCTCAATACTTGTTGAATATTTGTTTTAGATTATTTGAGTATTTCATCTCCATTCAAGTTCTCTCTTCAGTTTGGTTTAAGGTCAATTTGAGTCTTTCATCAATTTCATTGACTAAAATTTATTTAATGATCAATTTATTTCACTGATTTATCATCTTTTTCAACTTTATTTTTTTCTTCATCCAATCTGGTTCACTCCTTTATGTAAACGATTCTTTATTTTTCGTTAAGATTTCTATTCTCATCCTCTTCTTCAAATTCTAAGGTTTGAGATTTCATATTTGATTGAATCATCATTTTAACTCTGTTTCTTGTAGCGTGTAATCTTCGATGATGATTTAAGGTGACAAAGACGATTATTTCAATTTAAATGATTATTTGTATGTTGCTCTGATTTTTGAGTTTGACGGTATTGCGGTAGCTGTTGGTGAGTTGCATTTGATTTAAACTTGTGATGGATCGGATCTGTGCATTTGAGTTTCTAATTTATTTGTAAGGGGTATTGGTACTATCACCATTAATTAAAGTTTTGTTCGCCAGCTTACGTTATTGTTACAAGTTGATTTCGTTTGCATTGTGTATCGAATCTCATATTCGATTCTTGTGTGGTTAGTTTTGATCTTTCACAGTTTCCCTTATTTCATTCATCTCTCATTTTCTATTTAGACTTGTTTCTTCATTCAATTCATTTTTTGTTCCTCATATGACTTGCAAGACATAATTAGTGTTTGGTATCCCAAATTAATCACCTCTAATTCAAATTTATGATTTTATTCAAGATTCATAGCTCCTTGTATATATTTGGCTAGATTTGTCATAGATTTGATTTCGATGTCTCATTTAAATCATGTGTTTTGTTCATTGATTCACCTGATCTTACAATTATTGAAAGGAAAATTACACTCACCTCCCTTGAGATTTGTTAGAAAGACACTGACACTTCTTCTAGTTTTAAATCATGCACTGATTTCCCCTATATATATATATATATATATATATATATATATATATATATATATATATATATATATATATATATATATATATATATATATATATATATATATATATATATATATATATATCAACGAAAATTTATAGTGATAGATTAAAAACTGTAGGTAAATGTTATCTATACCTACAGTTTCTGACTGTCACTAAAAACTATAAAGGGCACCAGCGTCATTTTAATAGACTTCAGGAGAGGTCAATACATATTAGAAAACTAGAAGGGTGTTAGTGTCATTTTAACATACACCAGTGTGAGTGTATTTTCCCCGTTTTTAAATGGTATTGTTGTCATACTGCTCCTCACAAAGATTTGTTAAATTTTGGACTACATGATTGGATAATTTTGCTTTTAAAATTTGAGATTTCATTTGAATTTTTAGCATGTGAGGATCTAACAAGCTTGGAAAAAGTAGTTTTAGATGTTCCGCGTTTTTATCTATTGTCTTTCAAAGTTGAGTTTGAACAGTTTTGGTGGGGTGCGCAAGAGTTCATTATCATTTGTTAAATGCTTAGTTCCATTTCTGAATTTTATCAAGTTGGGTTATTATTTTACTATTATTTGTGAGAACATAAAGTCATTTGTTTTGTAGAAAATGTCAATGCATTAGAAATCACTGATTTCTATGATAAAGAGAAGATTAAGCATAGTTTACTAAATATGTATCAACTTATTTTAGTACATGAGTCTCTTATATATAGAGAACTCGTATTGTTGTTTATGCATCATCCTATAATCATTCAATTGTGTTTCTTCTCATTTCTATACTATTCTCTTATATTTTAGCTGTGTTATAATTATTTCATGTTATTCTGATACCCAACAGTGGTATCAGAGCATTTGGTGGTTGTCCATATTTCGCTGCAAATACATGGTGATATTGTGCAAGCCGGTTTAATTGAAATTACCATGATGGAAAAATTTGAGATTGAGAAGTTCAATGGGAGTAATTTCTCCTAGTGGAAATTGAAGATAAAGGCAATCCTGAGGAAGGATAATTGCTTAGCAGCAATTGAAGATAGAACTGAGGGAATATCTGATGAGAAGTGGAATGAGATGGATAACAATGTTGTTTCCAACTTGCACTTAGCATTGGCGGATTCAGTTTTGTCTAGGGTTGCCGAAAAGAAAACTGCAAAGGAGATTTGGGATGTTCTCATCAAATTGTATGAGGTAAAGTGACTTCACAACAGAATTTTCTTAAAGAGAAGACTCTACACTCATCGAATGAGTGAATCTACATCCGTGACAAATCACATCAACACTCTTAATACAATGTTTGCTCAACTTACATCGACAAATTTCACCATAGCAGAAAATGAACGTGCAGAACTTCTACTTCAGAGCTTACCAGATTCATATGATCCACTTGTCATCAACTTAACAAATAATAATGTTACAAACCGTCTATACTTTGATGATGTTACCGGAGCTATTCTTGAGGAAGAGTTCAGGCGTATAAATAACGAAGACCGTTAAGAAAACTTAAAACAAGTAGAAGCTTTGACAATGACAAGAGGTGTATCAGTGGAACATGGCCCCAGTGGGAGCCAAAATCATGGTAGATCAAAATCTGGAAGTAAGATGAATCTGAGATGTTACAATTGTGGCAAGAAAGGGCACTTGAAAAGAGATTGTTGGTTTAAGAAGAATGGTGAGAAGTCTTCTAAGGCAAGTTCATCTCAAGGATGTATTGCCAATACCTCTGATGATGGAGAGATTTTATATAGCGGAGTGTGATACGGTGGAAGAACTGACTTGGGTGTTTGCGTTTGATCGCAAATGTTGTGGATAGCAAGAGTCGCTGCCGACTTTTCTTTTATCCAAAAGGAAAGGCTGAAAAGAACATGAAAGACCTTTAGAGATGTTTTCTTGAATTCGGGGGGTAGATTATGAAAAGGGAAAGTATTAGCACCCTTTTCATTCGTAGTTATCTACGAGCTCTTAGTTGCTTGCTAGATCACTTGCTTTTGTTTGAATGTGTGCTTGTGGTGGGGTTTTTTGAAAGTATTTTGAAAATATCTTTGTAATGGTTCTCGTCTCTATAAGAACGCGTAAAAGTGTTGTTTCGAAAATAGCTCAAAGAGGTGTTTGTGGAGTGTGTTTTTGAAAGAGATTTTGAAAAGGTGTCTTCTTTGTAATGGCTCTCGTTTCTATAAGAATGGGTACAAAGTGTTTGTCTTTTGAAAATATTTCAAATGAGTGTGTTGGTGTATAAAATGTTTTTGATGTGAGCAAGCGAGCAATTGGGAGCAAATCTACCTACTCAAAAAGTCTTAAATGTTCTTTTCCTCCTCCTTTAGATGTTACTATCTTACCATTGTTTTGGTAAGAAGCATCATCATTGGATGTGAGGGGACGGGCGTGGGACATTTGTATAGTCATAGAAGGCAACCCATGGGACATTTTAGCAATGTCGGTTAGGGACTAGATCGTTTACCGAAGGCAACGTTGAGGGACTACGATCTTCTATTGAGGGTCTTCGCTAAAACGCCCATGCTCGAGGGACATGACTATTTTTCAAGGCAACAAGTGAGATTACCCTAAGGGTGCATGTATGCAAAGTGTATTTGATTGCATGCATTTAGTCTTTGATTTTTGGGTTGTCTATTTGTTGTTTTTATCTTGACATATACACCTAATTACTAGCAATATATATGAAAGCAATAAAAACTCAGAACAGTAAGGTCCTACACTATTACATCATTAAGGGGATGGGGTGTACAAATTTATGACGGGGATTGCAAGAAATTAAAGTCCTAGTTATCTATTACAACCATATTGAAATCATGTACAAGAAATGTAAAATGGACTTGTTTTGTTTTTGTTAAGAAAAGAAATAAGTTTTCTTAATAAAGTGTTGTACCCCAAAATTTTCCCTCCCATATTTCTCAAAACATTTCAAGAAAGATCCTCAAGTTGCTCAAGGAAGTCCAAAGGTTGACCAGACAAGCTCTCTCCTAAGGCAATCTACCTCAAATTAGGGTTTCATATTGCATCAAGATACTTGAGTCCAAGGGATCCCAAATTCTCACTATTGTCCTAATATGTTCTCAAGATCATCCATGTCAAGTTTCAAGCCCTACAGAGAAAGTTTGCTCAGTCAATTGCTCAAAGGCCTGAAAATCGACTGTGCTAGGGCAAAAGTCAATTGTGGCCCACATACAGTCAAACTTCAATATTTTTGGTCAAAATCCTCATTTTTAAGTATCATTCATCATTTGATCAAGGATTGATCATGATTCATCAAGGATTGCTCATAATTCATTAAGAACCAAAAGTTGCTAAATTAGGGTTTTGTAGGAAAAGTCAACTCAACTTTGACCAAGCATAACTTTCTCATACTTTATGAGAAATGAACCATCCAAATCTCATTTTGAAGAGGATGAAATTCTCTACAATACATATTCATCTCCCAAGTTCAAAATATGCACTCACAAGAAGTTATGAATTTGGACATTATAGGTCATTTTGAAAAGTCAACAAAAACACCTTTTTGTCAAAGCTTAATACATGAACATGGAATACAAAATTGATATGAGACCAAAAAGGTTGCTAAGAGGACATATAAAGATTTCTAAAAAGTCATAGAACACCTTCAAAGAGTCAAAATTGAGGAAGTTGTGCATTGGTGAAGTTGACCCTTTTTGCAAAATTGCCAAAAGTCAACTATGCCTCAAAATGCAATTTTTGCTAAATGGGCCTAATCTTTTGCACTTGTTTTGAGTTGGTAGCATGGTACACGAGCCCTAGCTCTTTCCACTTGTCATTATCTTATTTTTATTATTTATTTTGATTTTGATTTGAATTAAATCAATTTTAATCAAAACAAATCATGAAAAAATCTAAAACATTGAAACCTCAAGATATTGTGCATGTTTCATGTCTTATATCCAGGTTGCAAGTGATTGAAATCATGCAAAGCCTTGGTGTGCACAAAAAGATTAGATTTGGCCTATTTTTGGAAGTATCTTCAAGTGAATCAAATCCAAATCAAAAGCTATAATGGAGGAAGATTGAGATCATGTTTGCAACCCTAATTCAATCATTGATATATATTGAACAATTGCAGACCTAAATCAAGAGGTTAGAGAGGCGTGAGAAGTCAGAACAAAGTTGAAAAAAAACACAAAAAGTGATGAGGTGAATTCATAGTTCCAGGAAATTACAAGACTTCCTGACCATCCCAATCGCTTCTTGGGATCACAAGCAAGAGAAACCAATCAAGAACAAGCCTTTTTCAGCGCTAAAAACCATTGTAAGTCAGTCACGACCTTGGACCTTTTTTGAAATTGAATTGCGCGATTTTGGCATTTATAGCATGAAATGTTTATATATTCTTATTGCTTGAAGCATTTGCAAGATGTTTATAATATCCAATTGCATTTTTGTTGCCTCTGTGAAGATTTGTCATTGTTAGGTTTTTTGGTTTCGTTTTAGGGTTTTTGTGTGCAGGCAAAATTAGCCCCCATGAAGGGTATCGTGATGTTCAGAATTCCAAGACGGTTCGATTCATGGCATTAGAAGTCATTTATCATGTCCAGGGAAAGTTTTGAAATGAGCCCAGGTTGTAGCTACGGTTATATGTCCGTAGGTAAAAGTTTTCAACTTTTACCAACGGAACAAGGTTGGGGATGACCTGCGTGGCACCACCTTACTGGGCCATTTGAATTTTGGCGCTTTGTTTTTCCACTAACTCCCATTATTATATGTTATCGATTGTTTTTATTTTATATACAAGAAACAAAGCCAGCGTTGTTGGTTACAAGGTGAGTGGAAAATGCTTTGGGGCCTGGGTTCGAATCCCAGGTCCCCCCAATTATTCCATATTATTTTGCTTCAGGTAATCCAGCATACACACAAGCCAATAGACCACCATGTGACCTTATCACCCAACCTGCCAAGTGTCCTGGAAGCCAGATCTGAAGGCCATCAATGAAGGAGCATCATAGGCCATGGTCAAAGCAATGCATGGGAGCCAGCAAGTCAATGTGGGTTAATCCCTTTTGGGCCCAAGATTTGCTATCAGCACTCCCAAAATCACTTTTCAGGCCCAATTTCTCTTTTACTTTTTTTACATTTTTCTTTATTAATTTATTTATTTATATTTACTAACACAAATAAATTTTTCTTTTATCAAAAAATCATAAAAAATATATTTTTCATCCAATTAGATTTAGGTTTATATTTTGTTAAAAAAATTATTTAATTTAATTAGGTTATTTAATTTCTAGGGTAACTTAAATTATTTTGTAAATAAATTAAAAAACAACTAGAATAATTAGGGTTTTGTTTCTAACTTAATTATATTTTCTCTTTCTTAAAATAACCAAAACAAAAAAATAGGTTAAAATTATTTATTTTCTTTAATTAATTTAATTACTAATTAATTTTGTATTTAATTTAAAAAACCTAATTCTTTTTTCTTAATAATTAAAAAACAACAAAAACATTTTTTCTTTCGATTAGGTTAGACGGGGTCAAAACCCTAGTTCGCTCTCGTTCTAAATTTCATCGCGCGCACTTTATTATTATTTTTACCATATTGATGTAATTGCTCACAAGTTGTAATAGATTAATTAGGACTTTTTACTTTCATTTATCGCTTTTTTTACGGGTTTGTTTTTGGCTATGTAAATACCTGAAGCCTTGTAATAGCGTAGCTTTACTTTCCGCATTTTAAATTCCGCAAAATATTAACTGTTAGATGTATGAATAATAGGGATGCATGACAAGAATGTATGATTAACTTTAAAACGCTGAGCTAACCCTAAATGTGCAAAGATAATAAACTTGAAATTGAATCAATCGCACATGCGCACTCCTAGGGTATACTCCCACTTCGGTTGCCTCCAGTAAACGATCATTAAGTATAGGATATTTTAGTGGTCGCTCTCTTGTCTAAACAAAGATCAAAGTCCCGTTCGGAAAAGTTGCCTCGGAATGGTTGCCTCAGATATTGTTTCCTCGAATATTGATCTTAAGACATTAGGGTTTCTACTAAGACGTCCTAACATTGCTTTAGTGATCGTACGTCCCTTTCGAATTGACCCTCAAAACTCCAACGACGAGGCTACCTACTCACTAATAGTGGGATAGCACTGTCTAAAGGAAACAAACATAGAACAATTCTCTTTTTCGAGTAGGTAGATTAGTTCTTAAGTACTTGCTCAACTCGAACAAACTTTTCCACTCTTACACTCCTCTTTTAAACAAAGTTTTCAAAAACACTTCGTAAGACTCTTGAAGACAGAAGCAAGAGTTAAATCGAAGTCAAAAACTTTTTCAAATCAAACACACACAATCAATTTTGAAAATGATGAGCAAGTACCTAAGAGCTCTTGGAAAACCACGGATAGAAAGGGTGCTAATACCTTCCCTTTCTATAATCTACCCCCCGTACTCAAAATCTCGAAAAAGAGAATTTTTATGTGCTTTTTTCCTTTCCTGTTGGATAAAATAAAAGTCGGTGGCGACTCTTGCTTACCGCGACATTTTGCAAACACAAACGCAAAACGCAAACCAGCATTTTCTCAAAACAGTCCCGGTTCTGGCCACCATATCACAGAAAGTATTTTTGATCTTTTGGTTTTAAAAGAGATAAAATAAAGTATGTGAATATAAAATGTTTTTTTCGGTGTTTTTGGTTATTAAAAGCTAAAATAAGATAAATAAGAGAAAAAGGAGTCAGAATCAGCACATTGCTGAAGCGAGAAGGAACAAAAGTTCTGACTCTGATACGCTGCAAGAGAGAAAATGTTAGTAGTAAAGTGAAAGGTCATAAGTTCTGGGTCTAGGTACATCAAGTTCTGAAGTTGTTGGGAACAAAGAAAAATTTAAAAGTCCTTATTGCTGAAGGAGTCTAGAAACTCTGTTACAGTTGAGAATCTAGAAGTTCTAACGTCACTAGCAGATCAGAAGTTTTGGCTATTTGAGAGAGTGAGGTGATAATGCTGTTGGGTAAGGTTGTTTAGAAGTTCTGATTTAGGAATATTGTCTGACAGATAAATAGGTGAAAATGTCTCTGAGTAAACCTAAAAAAAGATGCTTCTGGGGCTAGAACTCGGGACCCCTAACACTAATGTCTTATGCGCACACGCTATCTACCACTGGGGTGGCTGTACATCCGGTATTAGAAGCAAAAACATAAACGTGTATTACAAAGTAAACTCTGATGATAAATTCCATCTCTTTCTTCAAGCTAATCAGAACGTCTGCAACTTAGTTAATTCTTAACAGAACAGAAAACACAAACATGGAAATTATGACAGGTTTCCATCATGGTTTCAGAAACATAAAAAATGTAAAGACTATAAACCCGAAACAAGCATATATCTACTAAACCTAGTTTCCTTAAGAAGTTTTGAGCTGATTTTCTTCCTACTTAGGCAGACAAATACATGAAACCTCAGAATATGTACAACATCAAAATCAGGATGTCTACATTGTATTTTGGACATGCAAGTTTATAAATGCCTAAGTGATATGATGAGAGCCAGTAGAAGCTTACCTTGCAGCTGGAGAAGGTCCTGTGAACTAGAGCCTGGTTCTGACTGCTTGTAATGTTCTGATCAGCTTTCTCACGTGCTCAGCAGACTGGAACAATCTTTAACTTGGGTTATGAATGGCTTGAAGTTTCTGGAACAGCCAAGAAGCAAAGTTCTGACTTTTTGAGGTGGAGATTTGATGGAGAAGGTGTTACGGTCTAAAAACAGAAGTTAGGATGGCTTCTAAATGTATACTAAAAGTTGTATGGATGATTTGGTCAAGAAACACTTGAGGGAAATTGGAGTTTGAAAGAAAAAAATAAAAAAATAGCAGGTTTTGTATTTGTGTTTGCAGTTTCGGATTCCTACAATTTTTAGCAAGGTTTCAAAGCTTTTTCTTTTCAATTTTTTGATCGGGCCCTTTTCACAGTTGCAAATGAAGTTCAATTTATAGGCAAGAACTTTGTAGCTTGGAGAAGTCAAAAGTACCACCATCATGTTAGCGTGCTGGCTTGTTCTTGAAGCAAGTTAAACAAGTATGGTGGTTAGAAGTTTTTAGCCGTGCCTAAGCTGGATTTGTAAGCATGAATTAAGGAAAAGTACCCTCAGAAGCAAAAGCAAAGCATGGGCCTAGCATACTCTTGTACAAAGGTTTTCTCTTTCAAGGACAACAATGTACTTCTATGCCACACGTGGGGAAATCCTTTGGATAAAAACTCAAAAGTGGTTGTGAGCATTAAATGATATTATTGCAGGATTTATCAAACCAGAAATCCTGCAATATGATATTATGCATCATAGCTTAATTCTGGGTCAGAAATTCAGCATCAGCACAACTTAGAACAAACATCCAACTTCTGCTCCTTGAATCTCTTTACTTCAGCATGTTCTGAGTGAGCTCTCAGACTTTCCAGAAAGCTTATAATATGCTTTGTAAGCCCTCTTTGAATTACTCTTGCAAATTATGACTGAACCTTCATGAAAACTGGCCCAGAAGTTGTAAACAAATTCTGATTTGAAAATACTCAGAATTTACTAAGTGTTTAAGTTTCAGGGACGTGTCTTTGAGGACGTATAACTTGAAATCCCAACATTTCTAGAAGAAGTTCTATTCTACAATGTTTTAGATATCATTGAGATCTATAACTCTTGTTTTATAAGTTCTTTCAGAATCACATTGCATCATGGTGATAATCTGTCCAGAAGTTCTGAATTTATTATATTTCTTAAACACTTGGCAAAATTTCTAAGTATTTAGAATTTTGACTTTTTCAACATAAATCTTGACTTCTGATTTTCTTGATGAAATAAACTTCATGCCTTGACGAAATATGATTCTTGAATCTTGATTTTCATCCAAAATTCAAAGTTTGACTTTTCAGTGTGCAAATGACCATTTTGCCCTTGTGAATGACTTTCTTGGAAAATTTGTGATTCAAGGCTTGGAATTGGATGGAAGCAAACCTGAGGGTCCAGGATGATCCTTTGAGAAATGAGAGAGAAAATTTTGGGGTACAACACAGAGCAACAACTAATTCCAAAGGTAGTAAACATATCACTAATGTTTGGATAATTGATTCAGGAGCAACATGGCACATGATGCCACGACGAGATTGGTTTTACACTTATCAACCTATCCCAGAAGGATCAGTGTTCATGGGAAACGATTACGCCTTAGAAATTACTGGTGTTGGTACTGTGAAAATAAAAACGTATGATGGTACAGTTCCCACAATTCAAGAGGTGAGACATGTGAAAGGGTTGAAGAAGAATTTATTGTCTATTGGACAATTAGATGACCTCGAGTGCAAGACCCATATTGAAGGTGGGATCTTGAAGGTGGTGAGAGGTGCTCTAGTAGTGATGAAGGAAGAAAAGCTATTTGCAAATCTGCACATTCTTATGGGAGAGACGTTGCAAGAAGGTGATGTGTCAATTGCATCAACTAGTCAATAAAACTCAATGACAATGTGGCATCGCAGACTGGGCCACATGTCAGAACGAGGCTTGAAAGTTCTTGCAGAACATGATCTCTTACCCGGGTTCAAATCAGTAGGTCTACCTTTCTGTGAGCATTATGTAGTAAGCAAACAAAATAGTTTGAAGTTTGATAGATCAACTACTAAGAGCAAACACATACTTGACTTGATTAATTCTGATGTGTGGGAGTCGCCACAAATGTCCATAGGAGGAGCACAATATTTTTTATCATTCATTGATGATTACTCCAGGAGATTGTGGGTATACCTAATCAAGAAGAAGTCCTATGTGTTTTCAATATTCAAGCAATTCAAAACACTAATTGAGCTTGAAATTGGAAAGAAGATTAAGTGCTTGAGGACAGACAATGGAGAAGAATATACAGACGGTGGTTTTTTTGGAATTTTTCAACGAAGAGGGTATAATGAGACAATTTACAGTTGCTCATATGCCTCGGCATAATAGTGTAGCAGAGCGGATGTATAAAACTCTCCTAGAAAGGACTAAAGCTATGTTGTATACTGCAGGATTATGTGATAAATAGATCGCCATCAAGTGCAATTGATTTAAGGACTCTGATGGAGATATGGAAAGGAAAGCCATCTGAGTATTCTACTCTACATGTGGTTGGATGTCATGTGTACGTGATGTACAACTCCCAAGAAAGAAGTAAGCTGGATCCAAAATCCAGGAAATGCATATTCTTGGGCTATGCTGACGGTGTCAAGGGGTATCGCCTGTGGGATCCCACTTCTCGCAAGGTTATTGTCAGCAGGGATGTAATCTTTGCAGAGAATGAACTGCAAATGGAACAGGAAAATGATAGTACTTCTAAAGATATCACTACTTTTCATATGTGGGATCCCACTTCTCGCAAGGTTATTGTCAACAGGGATGTAATCTTTGCAGAGAATGAACTGCAAATGGAACAGGAAAATGATAGTACTTCTAAAGATATCACTACTTTTCATATAGATGGAAAGTCTGTAGAAGATGATTCTTTTGAAGCAGAATTAGAGCACGAGGTACAAGAACTAGAGGAACCTGATGGTGTTGAAGTTCGATAACCAACACGTCAGAAAAGGAAACCAAATTGGCAGTCAGACTATGTTATGGAAAGACATGATGCATATTATCTTCTAACAGAAGATGGAGAACCATCAACCTTTCAAGAGGTTGTAAGTTGCTCAAGTTATTCTCTATGGATGGTAGCAATACAGGAAGAAATGGAAGCCTTACGTAGAAACAAGACATGGGATCTTATTGTACTTCCAGAAGGTCGGAAAGCCATCGACAACAAATGAGTCTATAAGATTAAGTGTGATGGTAATGATCAAGTGGAAAGATATCGTGCAAGACTTGTGGTTAAATGATATGCTCAAAAGGAAGGAATTAATTTCAATGAAATATTTTCTCCGGTGGTTAGACTTACCACTATCAGAGTAGTGTTAGCTATGTGTGTTTCTTATGATTTAAATCTTGAACAATTGGATGTAAAGACTGCTTTTCTTCATAGAGAACTTGAAGAAGAAATATATATGCTACAACCAGAAGGTTTTGAAGAAAAAGGAAAAGAAAACTTGGTTTGTAAGTTGACCAAATCTCTGTACGTTTTAAAATAGGTGCCAAGCTATTGGTACAAGAGATTTGATTTTTTCATTATTAGCATTGGATACAACAGGTTGAGCTCAGATCATTGTACATATTACAAGAGGTTTGAGAAAAATGCTTTCATCATTTTGTTGTTGTGTGTGGATGACATGTTGGTGGTAGAATCCACCAAGATCAAGTCCAAGAATTGAAGGCACAATTGGCTAGGGAGTTCGATATGGAGGACTTGGGGCCAGCAAACAAGATTTTAGGTATGCAAATTCACCGAGATAGAAAAGATAGGAAGATTTGGCTTTCTCAAAGAAATTATCTACGAAAATTTTTGCGGCGCTTCAATATGCAAGACTGTAAGCCAATGTCTACCCCACTTCCTATCAATTATAAATTATCCTCAATTATGAATCCTAACAATGAAGCGGAGAAGATGGAAATGTCTCGAGTACCCTATGCATCAGTGGTGGGAAGCCTTATGTATGTCATGATATGTACAAGGTCAGACATTGCACAAGCAGTAGGATCGGTCAGTCGATTTATGGCAGATCCTGATAAAGAGCATTGGAATATAGTGAAGAGGATCATGAGATGCATTAAAGGAACCTCAGATGTTGCATTATGTTTTGGAGGATTGGGGTTTGGTGTCAGAGGATATGTTGATTCAGATTATGCAGGTGATCTTGACAAAAGAAAATCTACTACATGCCATGTGTTTACAATTGCAGGAGGAGCGGTAAGCTGGTTATCCAAATTGCAGACTGTTGTAGCTCTATCTACTATAGAACCTGAGTATATGGCAGCTACTCAAGCATGCACGAAAGTTATATGGATTCAAAGGTTATTGGAAGAGCTTGAATACAAACAACTAAAAATTATTGTGACAATCAAAGTGCCTTGCATATTGCAAGAAATTCAGCTTTTCATTTCAAGACAAAGCACATAGGAGTTCAATACCATTTCGTTCGTGAAGTAGTAGAGGAAGGGAGTGTGGATGTGCAGAAGATTCACACAAAAGACAACCTAGCAGATGTTATGACAAAGCCGATCAACGCTGACAAGTTTTATTGGTGCAATTCTTCTTATGCTTTAAAGTCATTTGTTTTGTAGAAAATGTCAATGCATTAAAAATCACTGATTTCTATGATAAAGAGAAGATTAAGCATAATTTACTAAATATGTATCAACTTATTTTAGTACATGAGTCTCTTATATATAGAGAACATATATTGTTGTTTATGCATCATCCTATAATCATTCAGTTGTGTTTCTTCTCATTTCTATACTATTCTCTTATATTTTAACTGTGTTATAATTATTTCATGTTATTCTGATACCCAACATTATTTTCATGTGTACTTTGGATTACGACTTGGAGTATATTAAATGAAATCTAAAGGTTCAAGTAACGTAGAAGCTTGGTTACTTGTCCTACATTGTATGCATTTGGATTATAATTGCTATGAGTATTAGGTTTGATGAATGGAGACAAATTTGGATATTCAAAAGATGGTTTTTCTTTATTCAAGACACTGCAGTTTTTTTAGCTCACTGGTATTAGAACTATTGGTTTGATGTTGAGATTGTTTAGTTCACCATTGGTTGGTGATTTGTTAAATCCTTTGTGCATGTCAAATATTTGTTAAATTGCTAGCTCTGTTCTCTTCCTCACCATTTTGGGAGCATGGATGATGTACATGATATTGATGAATATGCTAGTATGTGAAAGACTTAGTGTTGCATCTCATGATTGTTTCCATTTCACTGATTTAAGGAAGATCACCATTGGTATGTTTTTTGGAGTGTTGAAGATGAGCTCATTCTGTTGGTAAATTTCTTTTATTTGGCCACTTTAGTTTATTGACTTTTTATGCAAAGTTTGTGGCAGCTTAAATCATACTAGATGTGATAGTAAGAATGTGTGAGATAATTGCTAGTTTGGCAATTTATGCTTTAAATTCTATAGACTTTAAAGCTACTTGCTGAATTGCATCTTATAGTCACCTTTGGAGTTGGTAAACTTTCATTTTTTTAATGTTGTGATTAGCTTACTGGTGGAGTTTGGAAACTCTTTAGATTTTGGAAACTCTTTAGATTTTGGAGTATGTAGTGTTGCCTTGAAGTCAGTTTGTTTTGGACGGTTGGCCTTTGATTTGAAGGCACATATACATTTGTTTGTTTCTTTATTTTGCTACTCTGTTTTGTGCATGTGATTAGTCTATATTGGCTTTGTTGATTGTACTTATATGAAGTGGTTATACTTTATCGTATAATTAATGTTTGGTAGTTAAGCTTTATACTCTTTGTTGGCTTTGTTGATTTGCTTCTATCCTATGGTAGTTAAACTTTGATTCTTCTATTAAGTGGCTAAGCCTTGAGATGTGCCTTCTACTTAATGGTTAAGCTTTTTCCTTTTATGGTTTTGATCTTACACTACTAAAAAAAAGATACATTTTGTAACACAATTTCACATCAGTCATATTTTTCACTGCGGTAAAATATATTCATTTAAGTGTTTTTCTTTCATTTTCATTTTAAATTGTATTTTATCACGGTCAAAGTTTCCAACTATAGTGAAAAGTAGCGTCTGATCATGAGTTCAAATCTCATCGCCACCAATTTTGTTTTTTCTTATAAATATTTTTGAGACATGTTTAATCACGGTTAAAATATGCAACCGTTGTGAAAAGTGACATCTAGTCATGGATTCGATTCTAACTGTAGTAAAAAGTGGTAAAATATGTTTAATCACCAACACTTTTGTTTTATTTATTTATTTTAAAGTCACTTTTCACCGCGATTAGAATTCTAACTGTAGTAAAAAGTGGTGCCCTTCTATTTTGTCTTAAAGTAAAATTAAGTTTTATTTCAAAGATATATTACGCTCCATGTTCATTCAATTTTTCCTTAAACGAGCTTAGACGGACATCAGCTACCTCAAAACTTCATCTTCTATTTACGAAACTTTATTTCTCTACCAAACTCAAAAACTTAATTTCTTCCATAAACTAAACTCGAAAACATAATTTATTTCATTAACAAGTTTTAAAACTCCACCATTTATTCTTTAACTTAAACGAGACAAGGAAACCATGAATTCAAGTTAGCAATGTTTATTATTGTTGTTGTTTTTTTTTTTTTTGTTGATTTAATGTTTAATAATATTATTGATTTACACTACTACATAATACATATCTTACCACGGATGGGAGAAAGCTTATACTATGGACGGTGGTACGTGGTAAAGTAAGGTGTGGTTCTATGTGTCCTCTTTACCACCATGGGCTACTAGTCGTGGTAAGAACACAATATCGTGTAACATACCACTAGAGTTGTATTAAACAATCGTAGCTAAAGGTTGAGGTTAGGGGTTCGATACGAGCACCACGAATTTTGCATATTTCAATACATTTCACTATGGTTTTAAATCCAAACTGTAGTGAAAGACTTAATGCATAATATTTCACTACGGTCCTAGAATCATACCGTGGTGATATGCTTACTTGAGTTTATTATAACATATGTGAAATGCTTATTTCACCAACTGCTCACTAAACATATAACTTTTCAATCTGAGTTACAATTCAATAATATGATAAATTAAGTTATATATTAAAAGAATAAGTTACACTAATTAATATTATACGAGAATTTTACTTCACACTATCCGCATTTTCCTCTAATAATTAGAAATTATTTCAATTCTTCTAATTCTTCTAGTAACTTATCCCTCACCTCTAATTCATATTGCAAAATATTATTCACCTTAATCAATACCAGTAATTTTTCTCTTTTCTCTCTTTACTTTCATGAATGCCATGTTTACTAACAAATCTATTTTTTATAAGGAATGGAATTCAATAACAAATAATGAGTACAAGGGGTACTCACCCATATACAAAACATTAAGGTAATTTCATAAAGCCCAAAGGACTATGACTCCACCATATACAAAACATTAAGGTAATTTCATAAAGCCCAAAGGACTATGACTCCACAGATAAAAATTATTACAAACAATGGTGGTCAAAGGTAAGAAGCTTTAAACTCTGATAGGAAAAAGAATGTCCATAAGGGTAAATAGAAGTTTTACAAGAAGAATATTCAGTGTTACTGTTGCAAGAACTGTGGTCACTATGCCAAAGATTGCTGGTCAAACAAAGAAAGGAAGTCAAAATAAGCAATTATAGTCAAAGGAGAGTTTGACGATGAACCTGTGCTATTGTTGGCTTCTGAACCTGATAATATGAATTCATCAGAATGGTGGTTTATGGACATAGAGTGTTCAAACCATCTTACTGGAAACCAGGAATGGTTGGTTGATTTTAACTCTAGAAAGAGTACAAAGATCATATGTATTGATGACAAATACCTCAATATAGAAGGTATGGGAAATGTCAGAATCATTCTAAGCAATGGGAAAACAGTAGTGATCCAGAATGTATGGTATGTACCTGGCATGAAAAGCAATATGATGAGTATGGGACAACTGATTGAGAAAGGTTTTTCGGTTACCATGAAGGACAATATTCTGAAGTTTGATGAATGCAATCACAAGCTGATTATGGAGTCAGAAATGGGAAGGAACAGAACATTCAAGGTGAATGTTAGAACTGCAAACTCTGAATGTCTTAGTGCAATAAGTGTTTTAAAGGAGAGTGAGTTGTGGCACAGAAGATTTGGCCTACTGAATTTCAGAAGCTTAGGGCATCTGAAATCAAAGAAGCTGGTACATGGAATTCCTACAATCAAGAAGCCCGAGAATTCATGCAAGGTGTGAATGGAAGGGAAGCAACCAAGATTACAAATTGCATCAAAAGTAGCTCCAAGAGCAAAGCATGCCTTGGGAGTAGTGCATTCTGATGTATGCGGTCCATTTCGAGTAGCATCAACTGGAGGGAATAAATACTTTGTGTCATTTGTTGAAGAGTTCACCAGAATGACATGGGTATCTCTCATAAAGTTCAAACATGAGGTGTTTTCTCAATTCAAGAAGTTCAGACTGAAGGTTGAGAATCAGAGTGGCCAAACTCTGAATATTATTAGAACTGATGGTGGTTGTGAGTATAACTCCATAGAATTCAGAAGGTTCTATGAGGAGAATGAAATTGAGCATGAGGTTACTGCTCCCTATACTCCTCAACACAATGGTCTTGTTGAAAGAAGAAATTGTACTTCGCTTGATATGGTGAGAAGCATGCTGAAAGATAAGAAGCTTCCTCATACTCTGTGGGGAGAAGTTGTTTCCACTGCATGTTATGTGCTTAACAGATGTCCAATGAAGAAGCTGAAGGAAATAGTTGATATTCGGAAGTGGACTAGAGATAAGAAAAGTGTTAGTCATCTGAATGTGTTTGGTTCTGTATGTTACAAACATGTCCCATAAGCCAGAAGACAGAAGCTGGATGATAGAAGTAAAGTAATGTTACTGGTGGGGTACTACAGTACAGGTTCGTACAAACTTTATTGTCCAGAAACTAAAAAAGTTGAGTTTAGAAGAGACGTCATTGTAAAAGAATTAGAAGTCTGGAATTGGGAAAGATATCATCCTGACTCTGATTAGAGAACTCCTGAAGAAAAGTCAGAAACACATGTTTTTGAAGACTCTGACTCTGAAGAAGATTCAGAAGGTGTAGATGATTCTGACTCTGACTCTGATGGTGATTCAGACTCTGGGAATTTTCTAGACTCTGAAGACAGTTAAGGTTCTGGAGAAAGTCCAATTTCTGAAGCAAGAACTTTTGAAGGGGAAAGTTATGGTATCCGAGGTTCCGAAGTTCAAATTCAGAGGCAACAAAGAGTCAGAAGCATCCCAAGAAGATTCAAAGAGATTGACATGTTACAAGACACTGAAGTAGACTCCGAAGGAGAAGTTATTTAGTGTGTAATGTTAGTATACTCTGAACCCGTGAGTACAGATGAGGCTCTTAAGCAGCAAGTCTGGTTGCATACCATGAAAGAAGAACTTGATGCTATAGAGAGAAACAAGACTTGGAAGCTGACAGAACTTCCAAAAGGCAAGAAAGCCATCAGCGTCAGATGGGTTTTCAAGCAGAAGCTAAAACCAGATGGATCAATTTGCAAACACAAATCAAGATTAATAGCAAAAGGCTTTCTACGGAAGCCTGGGCTGGATTACTCTGAAGTGTTTGCACCTATAGCGAGACATGAAATAATCAAACTAATGATTGCAATATGAGATTGGTGGAAATAGAACTGACTGTTTTTTAGCTGGTTTCGCGAAATGTCGCGGTAAGCAAGAGTCGTCACCGTCTTTTATGTTCTCCAACATGGAAAGGACAAAAGTACAGCAAAATTCCTTATTCGAGAGTGTTTCTCGGTTAGAGAGGTAGATTTATAGAAAGGGAAGGTGTTAGCACCCTTTCTATCCATGGTTATCCATGGGCTCTTAGGTACTTGCTCTTATGTTTTCAAAATTTTTTTTGCTTTTCAAGTGTGTGTGGGTTTTGAAAAAGTTTCGTTTGAAAAATTTCTAAGTAACTCTTGTATCAGTCCTCAAGAGTGTATGAAGTGTTTTGTTTGAAAACGTTTTGAAAGTGTGGGGTGCGAAAAGTTGTTTTTGTTTGTTTTGAAAAGAGCAAGTACCCAAGAGAATCTACCTACTCTAAGGAATTAGGCTGTGTAAGAGTCCTTTAGATAGTGCTATCCCACCATTGAGAGGTAGGTAGCACCGTCGTTGGAGGTATTCGGGTCAATTCGATTATCGGGACAGTGTGGTCACCGAAGCAATGGTAGGACACCTTAGAGGTAACCCTAATGTCCTAGATCCTTTGTATCCGAGGCAACCGTTTCGAGGTGACTGGATCTCTTAGACAGAAGGGCGATCTCTAAGACACCCTATACTTGATGACCACGTTCGAGGCAACGAGTGAGGCGTACCCTAGGGGTGGCATGTGCTTTGTGTGTTGTTTTTCAGTTAATGTTTGTCTTTACATGTTATTTGTGAGCTACGGATTGATTTTATTTACATACATTCTTGCAGGCATTTTTTAACAGTTAGGAGTGCGGAAAGTAAATTGCGGAAAGATAAATCTAGCTATTACAAGGTGCGGGTCTATACATCGCCAAAAACAAAAACCCGTTTTGGAAAATAAAGTGCGAGAATTTAAAAGAAAGAGATAAAGTTCTAATTATTACACTTCCTGAGCAGATACAAAAATATAAAATATTGAATTAAAATAAATTGCGCGCGAAAGAAATTTAATCGGGAACGTCCTTAGGGTGTTGACCCTTTTTTAAGAAAGAATTGAATTTTTGTCCTTTTTTGTAATTAATGAAATTAAAACTAATAACTAATTAATTAATTAATTAAGAAAATGTTTTTTTGTATTTTTATGTTTTTTAATGAAAATAAAATAAAAGGAAATAAAATTAAAAGTTAATAAAAACCTAATTCTAAATTTATTTTAGTTATTAAGAAAAAAAAGATAAAGTTGCCTAATTAAAATTAATTCAATTTATTAGTATTTATTTACAAAAATAAAAAGAAATTAATGATAATAATAATATTGGTTCTTTTTTTTGATTTTTTATAAAAAAATATTAATTATGTTTTTAGTTAATAAAAGGAAAAAAAAATAAAAATAAGATAAATAAAATATAAAAAGAGAAAATAAAAATTGCAAACCCAAGG
This sequence comes from Vicia faba, assembly GCA_948472305.1. Classification (NCBI taxonomy): domain Eukaryota; kingdom Viridiplantae; phylum Streptophyta; class Magnoliopsida; order Fabales; family Fabaceae; genus Vicia; species Vicia faba. The sequence continues at coordinate 1,394,086,144 of OX451736.1, read as the reverse complement.
GGGGGTATGGGCCAGATTGGGGTGTTTTGATTGGAATCTGAAGCCCATCAAGAAGCCATCTTTGTTTGACTTTGGAGATTTCCTGCGCCTGTGTTGACCTAAGAACATGATGCTCCTTCCCTTGTGGCCATTGGATTTGCACTTGGAGACACTTGGCGCTTTGGATTTGTGAGGCGCGTGATAAGCCTTCTTTGAAGCCTGCACACAAGTATGTAAGAAAAAATAATATGGGATTTTGAGGGGACCTGGGAATACTTACAGTGCTTGATAATGGACCTTAGGACGTGGCAAGGGTTGCTTTTAGCTTCAGGGTATGGCAAAGAAGAGAGTCACGTTCTCCTCTTGGCCTGAAAATGCTTGCAAAGACTCCTTTTGATCTCACACTTTTTTTGACAAATTTTGAACTTTGCTCTCGCCGTTTGTGTAATGTTCAGGTTGTGAATGAGGCTTGCAAGGCTTGTATATATAGTAATGAGTGAGAATAAGTCAAATTTAGGAGCCTTTAACCATTGCAATTAAGCTTTGGATTTTGTCTTAACCACCATTAAAGGCCTTTCAAAGCTTGTTCAAAATTTGAATTTTCATGCCTAAATGAGCTTAGCACGAAATTGGTAGGTTGCAAATTCTTCATGAAGGCTATTCAAACCATAAGATACCATTTAATTAAATTTTTTAGATTTACTTGAATTATTATGGATTAAAATGAATTAAATCCATAAAAATTAAATAAAAATAGAAAAATAATTATTTGGTCTTGAAATTGATCATGGGACACGTGGGTGGCATGACAAGGATGAATCAAGTGGAAAAAAGTGGTCCCTTTTGTCAAAAATTGAAGTTTCAAGGATAGTTGACTTTTGCCATTTCACAAAAATTTCCCAACTTCTCCAATGCATATCTTGCTCAATTTTGATCATATGAACATGTTCTTGGACATTTTGGAAAGGTCTTGAAGTCCTCTAATCAATGCATTTTGTCCCATGTCATTTGAATTTACCAATCTCAAGTTATGGTCTTTGACTTAAAGTGCCTTTTTGTTGACTTTTGAAAATGACCTATAATGTTGAAATTGATAACTTTTTGTGAGAGCATTTCTTGGACTTGGAATGTGAAGATGAGTTGTAGGAAATGTCATCCCCTTCAAAATGAGCATTGGATGGGATTTTTCTGATGAACCATGAAAAAGTTATGCCTTGGTCAAGTTACAGTTGACTTTTCAGCTGTCCAAAAATAGAAACTTTTGCATCTTGATGATTTTTGAGCCATTCTTGTGAAATCATGGTCAAGATTTGACCAAATGATGATTGTGGCTTCAAAATAAGATGTTGACCAAAATTTTTGACTTTTGACTGCCAAATGACCATTTTGCCCCTGGAATTGACTGTGAAGCAATTAGGGTTTTTGACTGTGCAACTTGACCTTGTGAGCCTTGAAACTTGGCATGTAGATGCTTGACAATGTGTATAGGCATATGGGACTTGATTGAGCCCTTGAAAACCTCAACTTCCTTGCAAGAAACAAAACCCTAATTTGACTGGCTTAGGAGGTCTTTGACTGTGTAGCCCTTGAGTAGACTTGAGCAAATTGAGATGATGCTTGTCAAAAACTCTGAAGAATATGGGAGGGCAAATTTTGGGGTACAACAGTTTCCCCTGTTCAATCTTCTTAGACCTGAGGATGTAGATTGGCTTGTGTGCCTTTCGTGATCTGAGGGTGGACGATGATTGAACACTAGAGTGCCCAGAAATTTGCACTCACATAGTAGAATATCAGCAACGTGATGTCAGGAATGGGCTTACAGATGCCATTTAGAGAGATGGTGGATAGGAGGATGAGCTTATAGATGCCATCTGGAAGTGTGACAGAACCTTGTTGGGAATGGGCTTATAGATGCCATTTGGAAGTGTGATGGATAGTTGTGGAGATGGGCTTATAGATGGAAGATGATTGAACACTAGAGTGCCCAGAAATTTTCACTCGCATAGTAGAATACCAGCAATGTGATGGCGGGAATGGGCTTATAGATGCCATTTGGAAAGATGGGGGATAGGAGGATGGGCTTATAGATGCCATCTGGATGTGACAGGACCTTGTCGGGAATGGGCTTATAGATGCCATTTGGAAGTGATGGATAGGAGGATGGGCTTATAGATGCCATCTGGAGATGTGATAGGAGGATGGGCTTATAGATGCCATCCGGATGTGACAGGACCTTGTCGGGAATGGGCTTATAGTTGCCATTTGGAAGTGATGGATAGGAGGATGGGCTTATAGATTCCATCCGGAGATGTGACAGAATCTTGTCAGGAATGGGCTTATAGATGCCATTTGGAGACTGTCTGTTGAGTTATAATTTTGTGAGTTGAAAGAGGGAACCTATGTAGGGTTAACTGATGACGAGCCCGTGTGAAGCTACATCTGAAATGGAGAAGAAACCTGTGTGGGGTTACTTTGATGATGAGCCCGTGTGAAACTGCATCTGGAGCTGAGAAGGAAACCTGTGTAGGGTTCACTGATGACGAGTCCGTGTAAAACTGCATCCTTGGAAATGGAGAACCTGTGTAGGGTTTCTGGGTGACGAGTCCGTGTAAAACTTCATCTTTGGAAAGAGAGAACCTGTGTAGGGTTTCTTGATGACGAGTCTGTGTAAAACTACGTCTGGAGAGAGAGAACCTGTGTAGGGTTTCTTTGGGATAAGTTCGTGTAAAACTTCTTGAGGAACCAGGGTAAGGTTACCTTAGGATAAATCTGTGTAAGACTTTTGGAGGAACCGGTGTAGGGTTACCTTGAGATAAGTCCGTGTAAGACTTCTGGAGGAACCGGGGTAAGGTTACTGCAGGGTAAGTTCGTGTAAAACTTCTTGATAAACCGGGGTAAGGTCATCTTGAGATAAGTCCGTGTAAGACTTCTGGAGGAACCGGGGTAAGGTTACTGCAGGGTAAGTTCGTGTGAAACTTCTTGATGAACTGGGGTAAGGTCATCTTGAGATAAGTCCGTGTAAGACTTTTGGAGGAACCGGGGTAAGGTTACTGCAGGGTAAGTTCGTGTAAAACTTCTCGATGAACCGGGGTAAGGTCATCTTGAGATAAGTCCGTGTAAGACTTCTTCTGAAAGAAAAGGAACCGGTGTAGGGTTACTTTGATGATAAGTCCGTGTAAGACTTCTTTTGAAAGAAAAGGAACCGGTGTAGGGTTACTTTGATGATAAGTCCGTGTAAGACTTCTTCTGAAAGAAAAGGAACCGGTGTAGGGTTACTTTGATGATAAGTCCGTGTAAGACTTCTTCTGAAAGAAAAGGAACCGGTGTAGGGTTACTTTGATGATAAGTTCGTGTAAGACTTCTTCTGAAAGAAAAGGAACCGGTGTAGGGTTACTTTAATGATAAGTCCGTGTAAGACTTCGTCTGAAAATTGAGAAGGAACCGGTGTAGGGTTGCCTGATGATGAGTTCGTGTAAAACTACATCTGAGGTTGAGAAGGAACCGGTGTAGGGTTGCCTGTTGATGAGCCCGTGTAAGACTTCTTCTGAGAGAAAAGGAACCGGTGTAGGGTTGCCTGAGGATGATCAAGTAGATAATTGTCCTGTTTGGGTTTCGGATATTAACCCACGATCAGTCGTCCACAGAATTTTCCTGGCTTGTTACCGGTGTTGATCTGGAACTATAAAGGTAGATGGTAATCATCTTTTGATTGACTTTTTCCTGAAAAGGCAAAGTATTAGTCATATGCAATGTCATGATGCATGAACTGCATGATTTTAAGATGTTTTCAAAAGTAAATGAGATTTGTGTTGTATGATGTGTATGCATGCTATAACGTATGAAGATGTGATGTTTATGAATGTATTTTCGTCTAGGAAAATAAATCCTTGACGAATGCCGGGAGCTTGTTGAATCCTGGGCTGATGTTGAAGAGTAGAGTTCTTCATTTCCGCTGGGGGTGATGGTTGCAAGAATAAACCGGTAGGAGAAGATGACTCCGTTGGGGAATAAACTTGTTTGAGAGATTACTCTGCGGGGAATTACTTTGTGGGAAGAGATACTTCGCTGAGGTTTGATGATAACTCCGCTGGGGATACCGTTGATAAGCTTTGTTGAGGGAATTGATGAACTCCGCTGGGGGGTAGGAAGAACTTCGCCGAGGACGATCTTTCCGTGGTAATTGGCTGAGGATAACCCAGTTATAAGCTCTGGTGGGGAATAACCTTTGAATAAAGCCGGGGAGATGCGTTCGTACTCTGCAGGGGATAAGCTTCCAGAATCTATTGGGAATAAGCTTCCAAAACTCTACTGGGGAGATTGATTCAAATTTTCTGGGGAAACTTTGGACTGTACTGGGGAAGTGGCTCCACTGGGGTGTCTAGTATTCCGCCGGGGAACAATCTTATATTAAGACTGCCAGGGATGCTTGCTTAGGAACATTTGTATACTCTGCTGGGGAATGCTGAGATTTACTGGGGGTACTCCCCTTCCTTAAGACTGACTGTAGATTATCTCTGCTTGGGGAGAGTATCGCTGACTTGCTGGAGATACAGTGCCTTGTTAGGGCTGACGAGAGACCAACTCTGCTTGGGGAGAGTATTTATGATTCTGGTCTAACTCAACGGGGAGTGAAGGTATCTTGGTCAAATTCTTCAACTGAATCTACCTTGTACCTGGAGTAAAGAAGTTGTACAGCTTGGGCAACTCTTATTGCCCCAGCTTCTGTGGGAGAAGGTACCTGTAGAGGTGCTTGAGGACTGCCGATTTGACAAATCTTCTCCTGGTAGGCAAGTGCCAAGGTGACGGGACATAGTCGTACGCTTTGATCCCTAATTTTTGCCTGGACCGCCCTTTCGGGTTTTCAATCCAACGGGATACCCATTTTTGCCCAAGCCGCCTTTTCAGGTTTTCGACTTGCCGGGTGTACAGATTTTTTTCATTTCATCCCTTATGTTTGCCCGAACCCTTTTGGTTCGCCGGGAAGCCCTTATTTTGCCTAGGTGTGTCAACCTAGCGGGTCTTTGATTATGCGTAGTATTTTTTCGACTATGTCCGCGCTCAGAATGCAGGGAGTTGTCACCGTCAGTAATGTTGTGTTGTCGTACTACCAGAAAATGTTGATCGTGCAAGATTCGTCGCTGGAATTCATGTCCAATGCCCCAAGCGATCCAGATGGAGATTTGCCCCAAGCTGGTTAGCCTTTTGAGAGATTCTCCGAATCTTGACTTAACTGCCCCAGATGAGGGACAATGATCATGCCATGCCCCTTGATTGGAGGTGCTTTTGTTCATTAGACATTTGTCGTGCAAACTTCTATGTTGTTCAAACAAATAGTCATATGCAAGCAAAGTTATGTTAAAAATGCAAAGCTTATGTCTGTCTTGATGTTTTTGAAAAATGCATTTTTCATAAAAACAAGTGAATTTTGTAAGATGTCAACTCAGGATTTTACAGCGAGCCTTAAGGAGTCAGGATACCTTTCGTAACAGTATGCTTTCGAACCAACCCATGCTTCAGCTAGGACTTTTAAGGGTTGTAACGTGGTCGGGTTCACGGTTTAAGAAACAAAGGATAAAGGATCAAATTTATCTGTACCCACCCGCTCTTCGTGATGTTCTTCAAACCTAAACTCAGCTGATCATGCATTAGACCTTGTTTGAGTCTTTGTCCTGAGATTCTGGTGATGATTCTGATATTGACAGTTCATTTTTAATAGGCAGTCATTTTCGTTGAGGGTTTCTAGGACCTCTTTCTTTTTTGATTTCGTTATCCCTATTTTTGCCTGAACTGTTTCTTTTGTGATTACAGTCAGCGGGATGCCCCAGTTTTGTAAGTCTCCTTCATAGGTTTTGACTTATTGGGCTTTAGTTTTTTTTTTTGGTAATGACTGCCTGTCTTTATGATTATTCAGGACCATCACTGTCTTTTGTTTTGTAAGGACTTCTTTGGTGCCATTCGTTGTGCATTTGGATCAACTGAGAGAACTACCCTGCCCCAGGTTATGATTAAGGGTTTTAATTTTCGAAAAGAAAAACTCCTACTTCTTTGACTCAGAGGGGTTGACGAGGGATTATCTTCCTTATAACTCCAGTGTTTAGGAATTGAAACAATGCATGTACCTCATCAGCAGGGTCAGTTCAAAATCATACTGTAGATTGTGGTATCGTTTTTGTCATCCTCCCTCAAGAGGCTTAGAATTATTAACCGAGCATTGATCATCACACAAAAATATGAAAGCAATTTGCAATATAGTGAATACGAAATAATTACTTCAAAACAGACATGTGTAATGCATTAATGAAATAACAATGTTTGATATGAATAAAATGTTTAAACAATCAAAGAAAAATACAACTTGAACATTCGAATGAACAAAAGTTTCTTAGTTTGCACTAGTCATCTCAGATGGAAGATTCTCAGCAGAAGATTTTCATTTTTCCACCTGGCATGAACTCCAGCACCCTTCCGTCGATCAAGTCCTGGATCTTGTTCCTCAAACTCCAACAGTCGTTAGTGTCATTTCCAGGACTGTCAGAATGGTAGGCACACCTTTCATCAGGATTGTACTTCAGGGAGGTTATGTTGAGAGTCTTAGGAGGATCCTTTAAAGCAATCAGCTTGACCTCCAACAAGCGTCTCAGTATCAGTGATGATGGTATACCAGTCTCCGAGAAATGTTTTCCAGACATATTTTGCTTACGCCGATTACCCTGTTGACGCTGGTGAGGTTGATGCTGGGCTTGTGACCCTCAAGCAAACTGAGGAGCTTTTCCCCGGTCTTCTTGCCCCACAGGTGGTTGAATGATGGCTTGCTCTTCAACCTTAGATGTTTGCCCCAGTTGGTTATCCCGAAGCAGTTGGTTGATGAGAACCCTGAGCTCTCATTGTCTTTGATATAAGTCTTGGATAAGAGCCATTTGCCCCAGCATCTGGGTTCTCATTGTATCCACCTCAGCTTGTAGACGTTTCAGTCGTTCGTCCTTATCATCTTCAGGATTGTTCCTGACCAAATTCCCCATGAGGAGTGTCCTCAACTCTTCCTGCCCCTTGGATAGGCTTAGGAAGATCTCCCTGAACTGAGTCTCTTGAGCATGAAGACCTTGGTTATCTTGTTGGGAAGCCATTGCTGAAATAAACAGCGAAGAAGGTTAAGCAACCTGTAGAAAAGGGTACCTGCAATGCAATGATATGTATGTATGCATGCAATGCTTTCAAGGATCTTGCGGGGTAAACAAGAAAATTGTTAGAATTTGAATCTGGTTTCTTGATTGAAGGAGCTTCATGTTATTGAGAGTCCTTCTTCAAGAGTCAAGGCTCACCATATCGAGTGGGTCATAGCCCCTGACTCAAGTCATTAACCTTGGCTAGGGGAAAATAAATCCCCTTTGCCCCTTGCTAGACATTTGATTCATCATGACCTGCATCAGAAACCCTTGAGATCCTTGAAATGGATTAGTCCTTATGCAAGATGTATGCAATGGTATGATGTTATGCTATGCATGGAGTGATGTAAGTAGGCCCTGTAATGAGTCCCAATAAGGACTGTAAACAAACCTGCAAGAAACTCAAGTGTCAGATAACAAACATGCAAGTAGTCCAAGTTTGAAGGCACACAAGTCATACAGAGCCCTTAGAGTTTAGGCCAGCATGAAGTTCAGGTACTACCCTCTTTCAGTTTCGTTGGTTAAGACCTGTCCTATCAAAAGTAACCGGGTTCTAGAGGATCCCAATATCATTGACTACCCTCAGTCGGTCATAACTCCAGCGTCACAATCTTTTCTTGCAGCCAGAACCATCGCGAGAGTTTAGCCTTAATGGGTGTAGCATACTGCTACTGTTCTATGGCCAAGTTAGGTCAATTTAGGGTTCTAAGGTCGGTTGGTGCTTAATGACTCCTCAGGAGACCCATATTCTCCTCGTTGCAACACAAGGGATATCGGTACAGACCAAGGTGCCACACCAACGTAGCCACTGCTTCACCCGTGTCGGTCTACGCCGGACAGGTCCCTCACAACTTATGCTACCTAAAAGAGTATTCCCTAGATCCGGGTTAGGATCTATGTAACTCCAATGCAATGCCCACAAATATAAAGCAAACAAAACATTCAATTGAAAACATAAGTATGATCTAATCCTAAGGTACACCCCACTTATTATATCCCCAGCAGAGTCGCCAGTTCTGTGATCGGTGGGAATGAGAACTGACTGTTTTTTAAGCTGGTTTCGTGAAATTTCGCGGTAAGCAAGAGTCGCCACCATCTTTTATGTTCTCCAACATGGAAAGGACAAAAGCACAGCAAAATTCCTTATTTGAGAATGTTTCTCGGTTCGGGAGGTAGATTTATAGAAAGGGAAGGTGTTAGCACCCTTTCTATCTGTGGTTATCCACGGGCTCTTAGGTACTTGCTCTTATGTTTTCAAAAATTTGTTTGCTTTTCAAGTGTGTGTGGGTTTTGAAAAAGTTTCGTTTAAAAAGTTTCTAAGTAACTCTTGTATCTGTCCTCAAGAGTGTATGAAAAATTTGTTTGAAAACTTTTGAAAGTGTGGGTGCGAAAAGTTGTTTTTATTTGTTTTGAAAAGAGCAAGTACTTAAGAGAATCTACCTACCCTAAGGAATTAGGTTGTGTAAGAGTCCTTTAGATAGTGTTATCCCACCATTGAGAGGTAGGTAGCACCATCGTTGGAGGTATTCGGGTCAATTCGATTATTAGGGACATGCGTGGTCACCTAAGCAATGGTAGGACACCTTAGAAGTAACCCTAATGTCCTAGATCCTTTTTATCCGAGGCAACCGTTTCGAGGCAACTAGATCTTTAGACAAAAGGGCGACCTCTAAGACACCCTATACTTGATGACCACGTTCGAGGCAACCAGTGAGGCGTACCCTAGGGGTGGCATGTGCATGTGTGTTGTTTCATGTTAATGTTTATCTTGTACGTTATTTGCGAGCTACGGATTGATTTTATTTACATACATTCTTGCAGGCATATTAGCAGTTAGGGGTGCGGAAAGTAAATTGCGGAAAGATAAATCTAACTATTACAAGGTGCGGGTCTATACATCGCCAAAAACAATAACCCGTTTTGAAAAGTAAATGCAGAAAATTAAAGAAAGTAATAAAATCCTAATTACTATTACATATCCGGAGACAGTTACATAAATAATCAAAAATAAAAAATAATGCGCGAAAGAATTAAATTGGAACGTCCTAAGGGTTTTGACCCTTTTTTGAATAAGAATTGAATTTTGTCTTTTTTTTTTTTTTGTAATTAATGAAATTAAAATTAATAACTAATTAATCAATTAATTAAGAAAATATTCTTTTTTTTTGTTTTGTTTTTATATTTTTAATGAAAATAAAATAAAAGGATTTAAAAGTTGAAAAGAAAAAACCTAAATCTAAGCTTGATTTTATTTATTGAGAAAGAAAGATTAAAATTATTCTAATTAAACTAAGTTAATGGTATTTAGAATTTATTTACAAAAATAATGTTTAATGGTGAAATTAACAATAATAATAATAATTACATTTTTTTGGTTTTTTATGAAAATATTAATTATGTTAATTAAATGATAATAAAACTAATAATTAAAAAAGGAAATATAAAAGAAAAGAAAAATAAAAGAAAAAACAAAACCAAGGGGGTGTTGATGGTCCAATGGAGGTGAAGAAGTAATTTGAGCCCATTTGCACAAAGCCATGTTTGACTTCCTGATCAGGTGTGCCAGCGTTGACTGGGGACTATTGTGGTCCTTCATCTTTTGTCGTCAGATCTAGACTCAAGGACACATGGCAACTCAATGCTTGAGGGCATATGATGGAACACACTAGCAAGCCTGCACACAATTATATGAAGAAAAATATTATGGAAATTATGGGGGGCCTGGGAAAACTTACAACGCGGTATGATGGACCTTAGGATGTGGCAAGGGTTGCTTTAGCTTCAGAGTATGGCAAAGAAGAGAGTCACGTTCTCCTTTTGGCCTGAAAATGCTTGCAACACTCCTTTTGATCTCACACTTTTTTTGACACTTTTTGGATTTTGCTCTGGCCGTTTGTGCACACTCTAGGTCGTGAATGAGGCTTTGTTACACTTGTATATGTAGTAATGAATGAGAATAGGTCACATTATGAGCTAATGATCCCTTGCAATTAAGTTTTTGGATTCTTCATAACCACCATTAAAGAAACATTCCAAGTTTGTTCAAATTTTGAATTTTCATGCTTAAAATGGCCTTAGCACGAAATGGGTATGTTATTCATGACACATGAAAGCCATTCAAAACTCAAAGATACCATTTAATTCATTTTTTTAATTTTATTTGAATTATTATGGATTAAAATGAATTAAATCCATAAAAATTAAATAAAAATGAAAAAATAAATGTTTGGTCTTGTAATTGGTCATGGGACACGTGGGTGGCATGACAAGGCTGAATCAAGTTGAAAAAAGTGGGCCCTTTTGTCAAAAATTGAAGTTTCAAGGATAGTTGACTTTTGCCATTCCACAAAAATTTCCCATCTTCTCCAATGCATATCTTGCTCAATTTTGATCATATGAACATGTTCTTGGACATTTTGGAAAGGTCTTGAAGTCCTCTAACCAATGCCTTTGGTCCCATGTCATTTGAGTTTACCAATCTCAAGTTATGGTCTTTGACTTAAAATGCCTTTTTGTTGACTTTTGAAAATGACCTATAATGTTGAAATTGGTAGCTTTTTGTGAGAGCATTTCTTGGACTTGGAATGTGAAGATGAGTTGTAGGAAATGTCCTCCCCTTCAAAATGAGAATTGGATGGGATTTTTCTGATGAAGCATAAAAAAGTTATGCTTTGGTCAAGTTACAGTTGACTTTTCAGCTGTCCAAAAATGGAAACTTTTGCATCTTGATGATTTTTGAGCCATTCTTGTAGAATCATGATCAAGACTTGATCAAATGATGATTTTGGCTTCAAAATAAGATGTTGACCAAAAATTTTGACTTTTGACTGCCAAATGACCATTTTACCCCTATAGTTGATTGTGAAGCAATTAGGGTTTTTGACTGTGCAACTTGATGCTGTGAGTCTTGCAACTTGACATGTGGATGCTTGACAATGTCTATAGGCATATGTGACTTGATTGAGCCCTTGAAAACCTCAACTTCCTTGAAGGAACCAAAACCCTAATTTGACTGGCTTAGGAGGGTGTTTGAATTGTGCAACCCTTGAGTAGACTTGAGCAAATTGAGATGATGCTTGTTAAAACTTTGAAGAATATGGGAGGGAAAATTTTGGGGTACAACAGTTTCCCCTATTCAATCTTCTTAGGCCTGAGGATGTAGATTGGCTTGCATGCCTTTCGTGATCCGAAGGTGGAAGATGATTGAACACTAGAGTCGCCAGTTCTGTGATCGGTGGAAATAGAACTGACTGTTTTTTAGCTGGTTTCGCAAAATGTCGCGGTAAGCAAGAGTCGCCATCGTCTTTTATGTTCTCCAACATGGAAAGGATAAAAGCACAACAAAATTCCTTATTCGAGAGTGTTTCTCGATTCGGGAGGTAGATTTATAGAAAGGGAAGGTGTTAGCACCCTTTCTATCCATGGTTATCCATGGGCTCTCAGGTACTTGCTCTTATGTTTTCAAAATTTTGTTTTCTTTTCAAGTGTGTGTGGGTTTTGAAAAAGTTTCGTTTGAAAATTTTCTAAGTAACTCTTGTATCAGTCCTCAAGAGTGTATGAAGTGTTTTGTTTGAAAACTTTTTGAAAGTGTGGGGTGCGAAAAGTTGTTTTTGTTTGTTTTGAAAAGAGAAAGTACCCAGGAGAATCTACCTACTCTAAGGAATTAGGCTGTATAAGAGTCCTTTAGATAGTGCTATCCCATCATTGAGAGGTAGGTAGCACCGTCGTTGGAGGTATTCGGGTCAATTCGATTATCGGGACAGTGTGGTCACCAAAGCAATGGTAGGACACCTTAGAAGTAACCCTAATGTCCTAGATCCTTTGTATCCGAGGCAACCGTTTCGAGGCGACTGGATCTCTTAGACAGAAGGGCGACCTCTAAGACACCATATACTTGATGACCACGTTCGAGGCAACGAGTGAGGCGTACCCTAGGGGTGGCATGTGCTTTGTGTGTTGTTTTTCAGTTAATGTTTGTCTTTGCATGTTATTTGTGAGCTACGGATTGATTTTATTTACATACATTCTTGCAGGCATTTTTTAACAGTTAGGAGTGCGGAAAGTAAATTGCGGAAAGATAAATCTAGCTATTACAAGGTGCGGGTCTATACATCGCCAAAAACAAAAACCCGTTTTGGAAAATAAAGTGCGAGAATTTAAAAGAAAGCGATAAAGTTCTAATTATTACACTTCCTGAGCAGATACAAAAATATAAAGTATTGAATTAAAATAAACTGCGCGCGAAAGAAATTTAATCGGGAACGTCCTTAGGGTGTTGACCCTTTTTTAAGAAAGAATTGAATTTTTGTCCTTTTTTGTAATTAATGAAATTAAAACTAATAACTAATTAATTAATTAATTAAGAAAATGTTTTTTTTTGTATTTTTATGTTTTTTAATGAAAATAAAATAAAAGGAAATAAAATTAAAAGTTAATAAAAACCTAATTCTAAATTTATTTTTGTTATTAAGAAAAAAAAGTTAAAGTTGGCTAATTAAAATTAATTCAATTTATTAGTATTTATTTACAAAAATAAAATGAAATTAATGATAATAATAATATTGGTTCTTTTTTTTGATTTTTTATAAAAAAATATTAATTATGTTATTAGTTAATAAAAGGGAAAAAAATAAAAATAAGACAAATAAAATATAAAAAGAGAAAATAAAAATTGAAAACCCAAGGGGGGGTATGGGCCAAATTGGGGTGTTTTGATTGGAATCTGAAGCCCATCAAGAAGCCAGCTTTGTTTGACTTTGGAGATTGCTTGCGCCTGTGTTGACCTTAGAACATGATGCTCCTTCCCTTGTGGCCATTGGATTTGCACTTGGAGACACTTGGCGCTTTGGATTTGTGAGGCGCATGATAAGCCTTCTTTGAAGCCTGCACACAAGTATGTAAGAAAAAATAATATGGGATTTTGAGGGGACCTGGGAATACTTACAATGCTTGATAATGGACCTTAGGACGTGGCAAGGGTTGCTTTTAGCTTCAGGGTATGGCAAAGAAGAGAGTCACGTTCTCCTCTTGGCCTGAAAATGCTTGCAAAAACTCCTTTTGATCTCACACTTTTTTTGACAAATTTTGAACTTTGCTCTCGCCGTTTGTGTAAAGTTCAGGTTGTGAATGAGGCTTGCAAGACTTGTATATATAGTAATGAGTGAGAATAAGTCACATTTAGGAGCCTTTAACCATTGCAATTAAGCTTTGGATTTTGTCTTAACCACCATTAAAGGCCTTTCAAAGCTTGTTCAAAATTTGAATTTTCATGCCTAAATGAGCTTAGCACGAAATTGGTAGGTTGCAAATGCTTCATGAAGGCTATTCAAACCATAAGATACCATTTAATTAATTTTTTTAGATTTACTTGAATTATTATTGATTAAAATGAATTAAATCCATAAAAATTAAATAAAAATATAAAAATATTTATTTGGTCTTGAAATTGATCATGGGACACTTGGGTGGCATGACAAGGATGAATCAAGTGGAAAAAAGTGGGCCCTTTTGTCAAAAATTGAAGTTTCAAGGATAGTTGACTTTTGCCATTTCACAAAAATTTCCCAACTTCTCCAATGCATATCTTGCTCAATTTTGATCATATGAACATGTTCTTGGACATTTTGGAAAGGTCTTGAAGTCCTCTAACCAATGCCTTTGGTCCCATGTCATTTGAATTTACCAATTGCAAGTTATGGTCTTTGACTTAAAGTGCCTTTTTGTTGACTTTTGAAAATGACCTATAATGTTGAAATTGATAACTTTTTGTGAGAGCATTTCATGGACTTGGAATGTGAGGATGAGTTGTAGGAAATGTCATCCCCTTCAAAATGAGCATTGGATGGGATTTTTCTGATGAACCATGAAAAAGTTATGCTTTGGTCAAGTTACAGTTGACTTTTCAGCTGTCCAAAAATAGAAACTTTTGCATCTTGATGATTTTTGAGCCATTCTTGTGAAATCATGGTCAAGGTTTGACCAAATGATGATTGTGGCTTCAAAATAAGATGTTGACCAAAATTTTTGACTTTTGACTGCCAAATGACCATTTTGCCCCAGCAGTTGACTGTGAAGCAATTAGGGTTTTTGACTGTGCAACTTGACCTTGTGAGCCTTGAAACTTGGCATGTAGATGCTTGATAATGTGTATAGGCATATGGGACTTGATCGAGCCCTTGAAAACCTCAACTTCCTTGCAAGAAACAAAACCCTAATTTGACTGGCTTAGGAGGTCTTTGACTGTGTAGCCCTTGAGTAGACTTGAGCAAATTGAGATGATGCTTGTCAAAAACTCTGAAGAATATGGGAGGGAAAATTTTGGGGTACAACACAATAGTTGCTAACAGAAATTGTCCTCTGATGCATTTAGATGTAAAATTTGCATTTTTGAATGGTCCATTACAAAAAGAGGTATATGTGTCACAACCTCTTGGATTTGAGAAAAAGAATCAGGAAGGGATGGTGTTCAAATTACACAAAGCCTTTTATGGATTGAAGCAAGCGCCCAAAGCTCAGAATATGAAGTATGGAGTATGGTGTTTATGTTCCGCATACTTCAGAAGGTAATATGATCTGGTCTGTTTGTATGTTGATGCCATATTACTCACAGGAAGTTCTGAACAAGAGATAGCTGAGTTCAAGAAGGTTCTGATGAATGCGTTTGAGATGACAGATCTTGGGAAAATGAGTTTCTTTCTAGGGATGGGATTTATGTACTCTAAGAAAGGAATAATTTTGCATCAGATGAAGTATGAACTTGAGCTTCTGAAGAGATTTGAGCTAGAGAACTGAAATGTTGCTATCACACCTGCTGATACGAATCAGAAGTTAGAATCTGATTATGATGGAGAGGATGTGGATGCTACAACCTTTAAACAGATGGTTGGTTCTCAAAGGTATTTGTGTAATACCAGACCTGATAGTTGCTATGCAGTTGGAATGTGTAATATGGTGGGAGAACTGACTTGGGTGTTTTGCGTTTTACCTCAAATGTTGTGGTTAGCAAGAGTCGTCACCGACTTTTCTTTTATCCAAAAGGAAAGGTGAAAAAGCACAGGAGACACCTTTGAGATTATTTCTTGAGTTCGGGGGGTAGATTATGAAAAAGGAAAGTATTAGCACCCTTTTCATCCATGGTTTTCCATGGGCTCTTAGTTACTTTCTAGATCACTTGCTTTTGTTTGAAATTGTGCTTTGTGTGGTTTTTGAAAGTATTTTGTAAAGAGGCCATTGTTTAGGCAATCTTTGTAATGATTATCGTTCGTAAGAATGTATACAAAGATGTTGATCTTTTGAAAATGTTTTCAAGTTTGTAAGATGTTTGAAAGTGTAGGTGTTTGTTTTGCAAATAGCAAGGATGTTTGTTTTGAAATGAAGCAAGTAATTAGGAGCATTCTACCTACTCAAATGTCTTTCTTGTTCATTTTCTTTTTCCTTTGACATTGTTGTCTTACCATTGATTTGGTAAGCAACCCTATCTTTGGATATAAACGAGATGGGCGTGGGTCATAGTATAACCATGATTAGCAATATTGTAAGGTATCTTAGCATTCTTTTTGAGGGACTAAGATCATTTGTAAGGCAACTTAGATAGCGTCATCGAGGGACTATGATCTTGTACTTGCTTGTTTTTGCCAAGATACCTCACATGCGTAATATGGTCATTTTGTATAAAGCAACCAAGTGGAATAACCCTAGGGGTGCTTGTGTGAAAATGTATTATTTTCAGGCTTGTTTTGTCTTGAATTAGAGTTTTCTAAGTGTTAATTTTAGTCTTTTCATACAAATCCTAATTACTAGCATCTGTATATAAAAGCGATAAATTGCGGAATTTTAAAGTTACTACGCTATTACAATATTTGTGGGGAAGGGGGTGTACAAATTGAATGGAGATTGCAAGAATTTAAACCTAATTAGTCTATTACAACCATATTGGATTGGCATAAAATATACAAGGAATAAAATAAATACAAAGTATAAAAATGAATAAATGTACAAGGATGCAAAATGTAAAGAAAATGAGTTTTTGTTTGATCTTCATGAAAAAAGGGATTTTATCTTAACCTAATTAAATAAAGAAAATAATTAATTAAGCTTGAATTTTATTAAGAAAATATTTTAAATAAAATCCTAATTTTATTAATTAATCAAAAGAAAATAAGTTTAAGAAAACTATTTTTGGTATTTTTTTATCTTGAAAATATTTATAGCATTATAAAATATTTTTAGTCTTTTTTTTATATAAAAAATAATGTATTTAAATTAGTTATGAAAGAAAATAACTAATAACCTAATTTTATTTATATTTACAAGATAATAAGTAAAAAATAAATAAAGTATAATTAATAAAAATATTTTTTGTGAGAAAAATAAAATAAACTAAGTCAAAATATAAATATATCATTTTTTGTATTTTATGATTTTTTAGTATTTAGAAAATATATTTAAGAAAATAAAAATAAAATATATAAA
The DNA here is from genome assembly GCA_948472305.1 of Vicia faba. Taxonomy (NCBI): domain Eukaryota; kingdom Viridiplantae; phylum Streptophyta; class Magnoliopsida; order Fabales; family Fabaceae; genus Vicia; species Vicia faba. The sequence goes on along the minus strand of OX451736.1, from coordinate 1,394,069,531 downwards.
AAAATAACAAACTTGGGCCAGGGGTGCCAATAGGAAACCGAGAAGTCAGCTAGCAAAATGAAAAAAATAAGCCAGGCCCAAAGAGGCCCAGCGCCCTGCAAACAAAAAAAGTCAGAATTGTAAAAATATGAAAAATGAAAAGGGTACCACTGGGGCTCGAACCCAGGTCCCATAGGTTACAAGCACGCGCTTCTACCATTAGGGTGGCTATACATCCGTTAATACAAACAAAACAATAAATATGTAAGGTAAAACGCACTCTGAAGACTTCATCTTCAACCTCCAGCGAGACCAACTGTAACTTGCTCATTTCTCATAAAAAATGAAAACTGTAAACATGAAACTTGTAGCAAATTTTCTCACGATTCCAGAAATGTAAAATACTAAAACTATAGATTAAAGATAAGCAATAATTTTAATGGCCCTAATCTGAACCCTAAAAATTTCAGAAATATCAGTTTCAAAATTCTCTAAGCTCAAGCAAAACTAATGGAAACTAAGGACATGGTTAGCTTCAGGGCAATGATATCTACATGTTTTATTCACAAATAAATTGTTGATGATGCCTGTATGAAGAGATCCAAGTTGAGAAAACTTGCCTCAAAACTGGAAATCGTGTTTTGAGTTTGAGCTTGTTTCAAGGTGCTGCAATGATCAAGTTAGCTTCCTTGAGGTCCTAGGAAGCTAATGCAATGGTTTGCTTGAGTTGAGAGTGGCTGAAATGACTTGGAGAAGTCAATGTGTAATGCTCTGTTTTTGGTTATGGAAGATATGGTAAATGATGTTACAGTAATGAAACAAGTATAAAGATAAGTTAAACTTGATGTAAGGAAGCTTTAGAAACTAAAAGGCCAAGAAACACACGAGAGAAATGTGAGTTTGATGTTTAAGGTCAGAAACTATGCAACAATGGAGCTTTTGGGAAATTTCTGATTTGAGAGAGTTTTGGTGTATTTGAGGGTGCTTAAGCTTGTGTTCTAGCTCACAAATAGTGACTCTAATTATAAGCAACAAGTTTGTAGACCTCTTGTTGATCAGAATTCAAAATTATAAGTTTATGCATAACATGTGATTTTTGAGAAATTCAAGTTTCAAAGCCTTGTGTACTTGCTAAGATAGAGTGGTTATGCTTTAAGCAAGCTTGCTCCTGACTTTGTGGATGGAGTGTGATCAGAGGGAACAAGTTAGAGGCTCAATGTGAACTTTATGCAAAAAGCTTGCTTTACAAGAATGGCAATATTAACTTTGTGCCATTAATGGAAATGCAACTTAGATAATAACTCAATTGCTTGAATCAAAGCCCTAACAACTGTGTAAACATTTAATTATGGAGTGACAAACAAGTTTGAGGCCTGCAAAGCAAATATTATGCATCCTAGCATGGATTTGGTTCATGTGTTCATCAAAAATGACTTGTAATTCAAGTGACAAAATCCTAACTTCATCTCTTCGATTCTCCCTACCCAAGAATGATCTCAAGGAGTTCTTGGACATTTTGGAAAGATTTAAATGTGCTATACAACCCATATTTGAATTTATTATGAAGATTCCCCTTGGAACTATATGAAAAAGTGTCATGAAGTTAGGTCAAAATCCTGGCCAAATTAGGGCAAAATTTCACTAAGTGTTTAGTTTCATGACCCTATGTTCATAAAAATATAACTTGAGATCCAAGAATTTTTGGAAGGAGTTGTGTAAAGAAAATTTTTAGATTTCATGGATATATACAACTTTCATGTTGGAAGTTTCTCTTGAATCATCTTGCATCATGGTGAAAATTTTGCTCAAAGTTATGAAAAAACATGAATTTTCCAACACTTGGAAAAATTTCTAAGTTTAGAAATTTTGACTTTTCAAAATGAAATCTTGACTTTTTGATTTCTTGATGAATAAGTTTCACATTTTGACATGTTTTGATGAATTGTGATCTTTGGCACTTGAATTTGACCAAAAAGTCAAAGTTTGACTTTTCAATATACAGTTGACTTTCGATCAATTGACTGCAAAATTCATTTGTCAATCCAATAGACTTGCAATATTTTGAACCTTGTCATTAGGTTAAAATGATGAAATTGTACTCTTGAGATCATTCCTTAAACCAATTGACCATCTGCTAGGTCAAAAACTAGAAATTGCCTTTTTCCAATCAAAACCCTAATTTTGACCATTTTGCCCTTTTGGAGATTTGATCAATTTTCTTGAAGAGTTGTGGACTAAACTTGATCAAATGATACATATGAGTTTAAAATGTTGATATGGATAAAAAATTATGAAGTTTGACTGTAGATTGGCCATGGTTGACTTTTTCTCCAATACAGCTGATTTTTAGGTCAATTGATCAATTGACTGATCAAAAATGTAACCTAAGGCTTGAAACTTGACATGAGTAATCTTGGGGTTCCATAATGATCCATGAAAGTAATATGGGGTATTTTAAGTTCAAAAATCCTTGTGCAAACTCAAACCCTAATTTTGGTCATCATTGCTTAAGGAGGTATCTTGAGCTGATCAAACCCTAGTGCAGTCTTGAGCCCAAGGAGATCTTGTGAGCAAAATTCTTGATAAGTGAGAGGGAAAATTTTGGGGTACAACAGGGTTAGCATATTTATGAGTAAACCAAAGTGGTCTCATTACCAAGCTTCTGTCAGGATTTTGAGGTATGTGAAGGGAACTCTGAAGTATGGAGTGTTATTTCCTTCTAGAAGTAACATCAAATCAGAACTTATGAGTTATTCAGACTCTGATTGGTGTGGAGACAGAGTTGACATAAGAAGTACTTTTGGGTACTTATTCAAATTTCTGGGAGGTCATATTTCTCGGTGCTCCTAGAAGCACCCTATTGTTGTGTTGCCAACATGTGAAGCTGAATATATTGTAGGAGCTCTAACTGCATACCAAGCTGTATAGATTCTGAACTTGCTGTAAGATCTGAAGATTGAGGTAGACAAACCTCTAAAGCTAATGATTGATAACAAGTATGCAATCAGTCTTGCCAAGAATCCAATGTTGCATAGGAGAAGCAAGCACATTGAGACCAAGTATCACTTTCTGAGGAAACAAGTTCAAAGTGAAATATTAGAAGTTATGCACTATAGCATCCAGAAGTAGTTGGAAGATGTTCTAACAGAGGCTATCAAGACTGATCAATTTCTTCGTTTGAGGGATGGAATTGGTGTTGTCAGTTTTGTGTAAATATAAATTAAGGGATGGTGTTGGAAATGATTTATATTTTAGGAATATCTTTTTATATCTTCTTATATCTTTGTTAGAGGGTATTTTAGTATTTTATTAAACCTTAATTTTGTGTATAAATAGCTTAGTAGTAGGCAGGTTAATGTAATTCATTGTAAATTCATTATTCCTTGTTCTGCATCTGTCATTAAATATATTCTTTGTCTTTCATCTCTCCTTGTGCACCAACAATTATATGTCATACCAGGATTTTCAACAACACCTACATATGCCTTTTCAAATCTTAACACCTCACTGAGTTCTTTTTTAAATTCCATATGAGTGAACAAGCGCTTATTAGGTTCTCTTTCACGAGTGACTTGGGCATAGGTTCTCCTGCCACCCACCGTTTCTGGACCTTTGTTCATCCCTACCCATTCCCTTCTTATTTCAGCACATAAATTACTATCATTCTTACCAGACTCACCGAAATTCTGCATAAACTTTCTTGGTGGGTATCTTGTATACTTCGAAACAATTATATGAATTTTTCTCCTTCCTATGAATATGTTATCCTTCTTCATAGCCAACACCTCCGACTCCCAAACTTTTAAGAATCTCACAAAGTTGTATCTCTTACTCCTAACGTCATTCTTAGGTAGAATAATAACTTCATCAACCCTACAATAATTGCTAAACACCAAATACAGCTCCTTAGCACCATGGTCTTCTGGTATTTTAGTGAAAAGAAAGTTATTGTTTACTATCTCCCTTCCACCTTAAATCTGTTGGAAATAATTTATATTTTAGGAATATCTTTTTATATCTTTTTATATCTTTGTTAGAGGGTATTTTAGTATTTTATTATACCCTAATTTTATGTATAAATAGCCTAGTAGTAGGTAGGTCAATGTAATTCATTGTTCCTTATTCTGTAGTCGTTATTAAATATATTCTTTTTGTCTTTCATCTCTCCTTGTGCACCAACAATTGGTATCAGAGCTCCGGTTCAAAATCCACGGGGAAACGGGAAACACGAGTGAACAATGAGATATTATTGAGAATCTTTTTTCTGATTCTGTGGGATTTGGGATCCACTTTTAGTGAATTTTGAGTGAATTGTACAAGGTTGAACATGAACGGAAACGACGATATAAATTCCAAGCTTCTAGCGTTTGATGGCAAAAACTAGAATTGTTGGAAGATCCAAATGTGTGTGTAGTTTGGTTCTCAAGATGTGTTAGATTTTGTCACCGATGGCTATGCTTCTTTAGCAGCAGACGTAACAGAGGCTCAGAATATTACGCAGAAGGCGCTAATGAAGAAAGATTAGAAGGCGTTGTTCTACATCCATTAATGTGTGGATGCAAACGTGTTTGAGAAGATTGATGACTCTGAAACAGCGAAGGCTGCAGGGGACACACTGGTCAGGTGTTACAGTGGTGATGCATTATTGAAGAAGGTGAAATTTTAGTCCCTCAGAAAGCAATATGAGAATATCAACATGAAGGACAACGAGAAGGTTTCTGAGTACATCTCTAGAGTGATTTTGATCACTAATGAGATGAAAGCTTGTGGAGAAACTCTTTCTGAACAAGTAATCATTGAGAAGATATTGAGATCTTTAACTTCTGAGTTTGATTAAATTGTGGTAGCAATTGAACATTCCAAAGATCTGAGCACCATGAGAGTTGGAGAGCTGTAAATTAGTCTAGAGGCGCATGAGTTACGTATGACTGAGAGAACTTATGAGAGGGAAGTAGAGCAGCAAGCTCTGAAAGTAACTTCTGGTAAGAAGTATCAAAAGTAGACTTGGTCAGAAGTCAAGAAGAAAACTAATGGTGGTCAAAGGTCAGAAGCTTCAAACTCTGATAGGCAGAAGAATGTCCAGAAGGGAAAAGAGAGGTTTGACAAGAAGAATGTACAATGTTACTGTTGCAAGATCTTTGGTCATTATGCCAAAGATTGCTGGTCGAACAAAGAAATAAGTCAAAATAAGCAAATATAGCTAGAGGAGAGTCTGATGAAGAACATGTGCTATTGTTGGCTTCTGAACCTGATAATATGAATTCATCATAATGGTGGTATATGGATACAGAGTGTTCAAACCATCTTACTGGAAATAAGAAATGGTTGGTTGATTTTGACTCTGAAAAGAGTACAAAGATTAGATGTGCTGATGATTAATAACTCAATGCAGAAGGTAGGGGAAATGTCATAATCATTCTAAGAAATGGGAAAGCAGCAGTGATCTAAAATTCATGGTATACACCTTGCATGAAAAGCAATCTGATGAGTGTGGGACAACTGATTGAGAAAGGTTTTTCGGTTACCATGAAGGACAATCTTCTAAAGTTGTATGATTGTAATCAAAAGCTGACTATGGAGTCAGAACAGGGAAGGAAAAAAACATTCAAGGTGAATGTTAGAACTGCAGACTCTGAATGTCTTAGTGCAACAAGTCTTGTCAAGGAGAGTGAGTTGTGGCACAAAAGATTTGGTCATCTGAATTTCAGAAGCTTAGGGCATCTGAAATCAAAAAAGCTGGTACATGGAATTCCTACAATCAAAAAGCCTGAGAAGTCGTGCAAGGTGTGCATGGAAGGGAAGCAACCAAGATTTCCATTTGCATCAGAAGTAGCTCCAAGAGCAAAGCATGCCTTGGGAGTAGTGCATTCTAATGTATGCGGTCCATTTATAGTAGCATCAATGGGAGGGAATAAATACTTTGTGTGATTTGTTGATGAATTCACCAGAATGACATGGGTATCTCTCATAAAGTTCAAACACGAGGTGTTTTCTAAATTCAAGAAGTTCAGACTGAAGTTTAAGAATCAGAGTGGCCAGACTCTGAAGATTCTTAGAACTAATGGTGGTGGTGAGTATAATTCAATAAAATTCAGAAGGTTCTGCGAGGAGAATGGAATTGAGCATGAGATTACTGCTCCCTATACTACTCAACACAATGGTCTTGCTGAAAGAAGAAAGTGTACTTTGCTTGATATGGTGAGAAGCATGCTGAAAGATAAGAATCTTCCTCATACTCTTTGGGGAGAAAATGTCGCCATTGCATGTTATGTGCTCAACAGATGTCCAACGAAGAAGCTGAAGGAAATAGTTCATATTCAAAAGTGGACTAGAGATAAGAAAAGTTTTAGTCATCTGAAGGTGTTTGGTTCTGTATGTTACAAACATATCCCAGAAGCCAGAAGACAGAAGCTGGAGGATAGAAGTAAAGTAATGTTACTGGTGGGGTACCATCACAGGTTCGTACGAACTTTATTGTCTAGAAACTAACAAAGTTGAGTTCAGCAGAGACGTCATTGTAAAAGAATCAGAAGTCTGGAATTGGAAAATGTCTCGTCTTGACTCTGATGAGAGAACTCCTGAAGAAAAGTAAGAAACACATGTTTCTGAAGACTCTGACTCTGAAGAAGATTCAGAAGGTGGATATGATTCCGACTCTGACTCCGATGGTGATTCAGACTTTGGGAATTTTCCATACTCTGAAGACGGTCAAGGTTCTGGAGAAAGTCCAATTTCTGAAGCAAGAGCTTTTGAAGGGGAAAGTTCCGGTGTTTGAGGTTCTGAAGTTCAAATTCAGAGGCAACAAAGAGTCAGAAGCATCCTAAGAAGATTTTAAGAGTTTAACATGTTACAAGACACTGAAGTAGACTCCTAAGGAGAGGTTATTCAGTGTGCAATATTAGTAGACTCTTAACCCGTGAGTACGGAAGAGGCTCTTAAGCAGCAAGTCTGGTTGCAGACCATGAATGAAGAACTTGATTCCATAGATAGAAACAAGACTTGGAAGCTGACAAAACTTCTAAAAGGCAAGAAAGCCATCAGCGTCAGATGAGTTTTAAAGCATAAGCTAAAGCCAGATGGATCAATTGGCAAACACAAAGCAAGATTAGTAGAAAGAGGCTTTCTACAGAAGCCTGGGCTGGATTACTCTAAAGTGTTTGCACCTGTAGCGAGACAAGAAACAATCAGACTAGTGATTGCAATAGCTGCTAATAGGAATTGGCCTATGATGCATTTAGATGTAAGATCTGCATTTCTGAATGGTCCATTACAAGAAGAGGTATACGTGTCACAACCTCCTGGATTTAAGAAAAAGAATCAGGAAGGGGTGGTGTTCAAATTACACAAAGCCTTGTATGGATTGAAGCAAGCGCCTAGAGTATGAAGATTGATTCATTTTTCAAGGGACAAGGGTTTCATAAGTGTGTGATGGAGTATGGTGTTTATGTTCATCATACTTCAGAAGGTAATATAATTTGTGTCTGTTTGTATGTTGATGACATATTACTCACAGAAAGTTCTGAACAAGAGATAGATAAGTTCAAGAAGGTTCTTATGAATGCGTTTGAGATGACAAATCTTAGGAAGATGAGTTTCTTTCAAGGGTGAAATTTATGTACTTTGAGAAAGGAATCATTTTGCATCAGATAAAGTATGAACTTGAGCTTCTGAAGAGATTTGAGCTAGAGAACTGTAAAGTTGCTATCACATCTGCTGATACGAATCAGATGTTGGAATCTGATTCTGATGGAGAGGATGTGGATGATACAACCTTCAAACAGATGGTTGGTTCTCAGAGGTATTTGTGTAATACCATATCTGATATTTTCTATGTAGTTGTAACGGTTAGCAGATTTATGAGTAAAGAAAATTGGTCTCTCTACCAAGCTGCTGTCAAGATTCTGAGGTATGTGAAGGGAACTCTGAAGTATGAAGTGTTATTTCCTTCAGGAAGAAAGATCTAATCAGAACTTGAGTTATTCAGACTCTGATTATTGTGGAGATAGAGTTGACAGAAGAAGTACTTCTGGGTACTTATTCAAATTTCTAGGAGGTCCTATTTCTTGGTGCTCCAAGAAGCAACCTGTTGTTGTACTGTCAACATGTGAAGCTGAATATATTGCAGAAGCTCTGACTGCATGCCAAGCTGTGTAGATTATGAAATTACTGCAAGATCTGAAGATTGAGGTAGACAAACCTCTAAAGCTAATGATTGATAACAAGTCTGAAATCAATCTTGCCAAGAACCCAGTGTTGCATGGGAGAAGCAAGCACATTGAAACCAAGTATCACTTTCCGAGGAATCAAGTTCAAAGTGGAATATTAGAAGTTGTGCACTGTAGCACCCTGAAGCAGTTGGCAGGTGTTTTAACAAAGACTATCAAGACTGATCAATTTCTTCGTTTGAGGGATAAAATTGGTGTTGTCAGTTTTGTGTAAATATAAATTAAGGGATGGTGTTGAAAATAATTTATATTTTAGGAATATCTTTTTATATCTTTGTTAGAGAGTGTTTTAGTATTTTATTATACCCTAATTTTGTGTATAAATAGTCTAGTAGTAGGTAGGTCAATATAATTCATTGTATATTCACTACCGTCATTGTATATTCAATATAATTCTTTTTATTTTTCATGTCTCCTTATGCACCAATAAACTCTACCGTCTCTACCGCTGGTACTGTCACTGTTGATTGTATCCCATCTTGCACTCATGTTCCTACGTTGCACCTTAGTCCATTCCATACTCACTAGACACCGCTTGTGTTGATATGCTGGAAAAATAGTTATCATCGGGAGAATGTTAGAAAGTGAATGTTAGAAAGTGTATGCGAATATATGTGTTGGAATAATATAACAAGTGTGAGTAAGTGGGGAAATAGTCCCAAATTGGATAGGAATGTGGAGACTTAAGCATATATTAGTGGGAGAATCTATTCACCTACCACCTTAAGATTTTAAGTGGATAAATGGTGTATCTCTCACAAAGGTGCTTATTCCTACACTATGTATCAATGCTCCTAGTATCTTCACCAAAAAATAGAATCAATCATTTTTTTTAGAACGGTGGTGGTGGTGCTTATTGTAATATTAGGTGAATACAAGGTGGTATTAGGATACAATACGGTTTAAAGAGAGAAAGAGGAGTTTGTTGAAATTTAAAAAAAAAGTCGAGTGTAATACAAACTCTTTAATATTTGAAAATTATAAGCTTCTATTTTTATTGATATTTAAAAATCAAATCAATTAATTAAAAATGATTTTGGACGAAATGTAATTAATCAAGAGGGTGGGATAATAAGACCAATTATAGAGTTTCCACTGAGAAAAATTTGTATGCATACGAATGTAAATTTTTATTATTACAAATAACCAATAAGAATAGAGAAAATATTTTATTTATTTAAAATTTATTTTTTTTTTAAATTGGTATTACAGAGTGGTTATGGTTATAAAAGAGAGAATATTATATTTTTATTTTTTAATTAAAAAAAAATTTAATTGATTGTTTGTAAAATATATTTTATGTTTGTGTGTACCTAAATTTTTTTCCACTTATTTTCCTTCCACTAATTATTTTAATAAAATAGCTATAATTATAACATCCTTTCACTTATTTTAACAAGAGAAAAATACTAGTAGAATTTTGAGCTATAATAATTGTCTTTTAAAAGAAAAGGAAGACAAAACGTCGTTATATACCCAAACGTTTAGTTTATCTCTTGGAGACTTGAGCATTTTGTTAAAAGTGACACGAAGTTTACAACAATGAGTCCCTTCATCTTCTCCATCATTCTCTGCATCATTCTCATCTTATTTGCGTTGCACAAACAACCCCAACAATCTTTCTCTATCGACCAATTCAACTCAAGGGTTTCACCAAAAGGTAACTTTCCTTATTCATTAACATTCAAACACACACTTTTTTGTTAACTGCCTATATAGTACATAGTATCATGTTAAGATTATTAAACACTACATAAGTTGTTCTCTTTTTGTTGATTGTTTCCATTTTGTTGTTGTTGTCGTTGTTATATCTGGTTATTTGTAAGACCCAAACAAACTTTGCATACAAACTTTGAATATATATTCTATATGTAAAATTTTTATTTCTATGAATGTCAACATTTCAATTAATTTATTTTAATTAGATTTTAAATCTTTAAAAAATCATATTTAATTTAACTCTTGTAGTTTAATGGTATCCGCATGATGTTGGAGTTTATTTTTCTTGAAGAGTGGAGTTTCTTTATATATATAACTTTCAGTATTAGCTAAAAGTTTTGTAATCCTGTCTAAAAAAAACCTTATCAATACAATTTATGCTAGTTTTCATAAGAATTTTAAAGTTTATTTTTACAAATTTTCAAAAATAATTTCTGAAAACAATTTTTTGACTAATCCAAGAGGGACCAATTTATGAAAACAATTATTTTATAATATGTTGCGGTTAATATCAGCTTCTCTATACAAAAATAGTAGATTCCTTTATGACTTGATCAAAATATACTCATATACTTAAAAAGTTTATTGATTTAATTTGTATAATTTGCAGGAGTGGATACCAGCTTTGGAGACTAAAGTGTTGAATTTTATATATAATCTTGAACCTCGTCTTGTTTTTCAAACATTCAAAATTAGAGAGGCCTTTCTAATGTTGATCAATAAGTTAGCAATTGTAGAAAAGATAATAAGGGCAGCAATAACATTCATCAAGGTATATAAACAGTGATATCTTCAATTGTAACTTAGTTTATAATTAATAAGTCTGCATCTTCACTAATATTTATCACACTATTATGTTTTGCAGGAGTTCTACAAGTGTGCTAAGCCATATATCATTGGACTTGTGAAGGCCATTATGCGGTTGCTTATCGGGCTTTTGAAGGTCCTTGTAAGCCTTGCTATCATAATCATAAGAATAAGTATCCAGATGCTTATTGGACTTGTGAGGACCCTAGTAAGCGTCGCAAGCCTTGTAATGAAAATAGTCATGTTGATTTATACAGGAATTGTAAGTGGACTGTATGAATTCTTTCAGTTGTGTTTGGAGGTTGCAAGATAGTATTGGACTCAAAATGTGTTATATATAGTGACTGAATTATGAACTCTATTAGACAATTTTGTCCATGTTTGTTTTGTTATTTTCAAAAAAATCAAAATAGCTAACGACCTTCAACCGCAATTGTAATTGTATTGTATCCGCAACTGCACAATAGCTAACGACCTTCAACCGCAACTGTAACTGTATTGTATCCGCAACTGTGATTTAAAATTATAGTACTAGGACTGATATCATATATGATATAAAACTATTGCAACCAAAAGATATAATATAAGACAAACTCGTGTTCTTTGTGAGATACCCATAGGCTTAGGGCAATATATCAATATGCAATGCAAAGTGCATATAAATCACAAAGCAAAGCCTATAATACGATAAAGTATTTGTGAATTATTAATAATATGGAGTTGTGATGGAGAAGCTTATTTCACAAGACTAATCGGCTTTTCTTAAGAGTAAAATGTTATTGGATAGAGTAGTGGCTATATATATATACTTCGATCATGTTAACCTCGAAGTTGAAGTAATTAATGTTGAAATTGTTATTAATTTTTAGAATATTCTAAATAAAATATTTATGGTAATGGTAGAATATCCTAGAAACTATAGTGCGTATGAGTATGGTAGAATAATCTAGAACTATAAATATATGTAAAAGATAGAAGAATCTAGAACTATCATGATACTAACATATCATGAAAACTCTAAAAAAATCTAAAGTAATGTAGAAACATTCACCACCATTGAGAGGTTGGTGACTTGAGCCTATAAATAGACATTTGATATTTTGTAATGTATCATCCAAGAAATCAATGACATAGCTTTCTTTCTAAACAACTCTCTAAAACTATCTTCTATCAACTATACACCACTACTAATAGTGGTATAAGAGCTACGTTCGGTCATACATTGGGCGTAGTTAAATTAATATATATATATATATATATATATATATATATATATATATATATATATATATATATATATATATATATATATATATATATATATATATATATATATATATATATATATATATATATATATATATATATATATATATATATATATATATATATATATATATATATATATATATATATATATATATATATATATATATATATATATATATATATATATATATATATATATATATATATATATATATATATATATATATATATATATATATATATATATATATATATATATATATATATATATATATATATATATATATATATATATATATCATTTCAAATTCCTCCTAATTACTTCAAAAATTTCCCTTGTACTATTAAACCATTCCACTATTTATCTAAGACATGGATAACACCACTCAATCATCAACTATTTCTGTCCCTATTTTCAATGGTGAAAATTTTTATTTCTGGCGTGTTAAAATGGAAACATTTTTTTCTTCTCAAGATTTATGGGACATAGTAGAAGAAGAATTCGTTGTTCCCGCAGATGCTTCAGCTCTTAATGCAGCTCAAGAAAAAGAGTTGAAGAAAAATAAACAGAAAAATTCAAAGGCATTGATCACCTTGCAACAAGCGGTAACTAATGCAATTTTCCCAAGAATTATGGGAGCTAAGAATGCCAAAGAAGCGTGTAACACATTGCAGGAGGAGTTTCAAGGAAGCGTTAAGGTACGTGCTGTCAAACTTCAATCTCAAAGAAGAGATTTTGAACTATTGGAGATGAATGAGTCCGAGACAGTTAAAGATTACTATTATAAAGTTAAAGAAATAGTTAATCAAATGAGAGCTTTTGGTGAAGACATTCTTGACAAGAAAATTATTGAGAAAATTCTAATTACTATGCCCCCAAAGTTTGACCCAATCGTGACAACGATTGAAGAAACCAAAGATCTGTCCACCCTATCAGTGACAGAACTTGTGGGCTCTCTTGAAGCATATGAGAAAAGACTGTATAGGCATAAAGAAGATACACTTGAAAATATCTTTCAGTCAAAGCTCAAATTTCATCCCCAAAACAAAGAAAATGGAGGAAAGAAAAATTATGGAGAAACTTCAAGAAGAAGAGAAGGTTCTAGGAATTTCCTTAAGAACAAAACAAATAAAAATCCTACATGCATTATATGCAAAAGACTGAGCCGCAGAGAGAAAATTTTTTGGTTCTATAATATGCCACAATGCAACCATTGCAAGAAGTTTGGGCACGTAGAGAAAAATTGTCGCAACAAAAATAGGCATCAAGCTAATATCGCAGAGGAGAATGATGAAGAACAATGTATGTTATATGCCACTCAAAATTCAGTTAAAGAAAAAGGAGGAAGTTGATACTTGGATAGTGGATGTAGCAATCACATGGCCAAGGATGAGACTATTTTCAAAAGCATTGACGAGTCTGTCAAAGTAAAAGTTCGACTAGGAAATGGAAGTGTGGTTGAATCAAAAGGAATAGGCATTGTCATGATGGAGACAGATAAAGGTACGCAACTCATCCAGGATGTCTTACTAGTCCCCAACCTTAAAGAAAATATTCTAAGCATTGACCAAATGATGGAGAGAGGCTACACACTTCACTTTGAAGGAGGAGTATGCAATATCTTAGACAACAAAAATAAAAGGGTCGAGATAATCCAAGTGAAGATGAATAAGAGCAATAGAAGCTTCCCGCTAAATTTAAAACATACAACTAACATTGCCATGTAGGTACAAGTTGATGATTCATTACTCTAGCATAGAAGATTTGGCCACTTCAACACACATGCCTTAAAGTTATTACATGAGAAGAACATGATGAGAGATTTTCCAAGCATAAAGGAGAAAAATGAAGTGTGTGAAGGATGTCTCCTTGGTAAGCAACACTGATTTCCGTTCTCAACAAGCGGAGCATAAAGAGCAAAAGATCTGTTGGAGCTAATTCATACTGATGTCTTTGGACCGATGAGGAAGCCACCACACGAGAACAATAGGTACTACATACTCTTCATTGATGACTTATCTAGAATGACATGGGTCTATTTCCTAAAATAAAAATTAGAAGTCTTTGGAGTATTCAAAAAGTTCAAGGCCCTTGTTGAAAATCAAAGTGGAAAACGGATAAAAGTACTAAGAAGTGATCGCGGCAAAGAATACACCTCCCGCGAGTTTGACAGATTTTGTGAGGATGAAGGCATAGAGAGACAACTTATAGTTGCATATTCTCCTCAACAAAATGGTGTATCTTAAAGAAAGAATCACACAATTATGGAGATGGCTAGATCGATGCTCAAGGAGAAGGGACTTCCTAATATATTCTGGGCTGAAGCAGTCTACACTACTGTTTACATACTTAACAAATGTCGAACTAAGTCAGTACAAGATAAGACTCCAATTGAAGCTTGGAACAGAAAGAAGCCATCAGCAAAGCACCTAAGGGTATTTGGATCTATATGCTACATTCATATTCCAGACGTGAGGAGGCACAAGCTTGAAGAGAAAACTATACGAGGTATCTTCCTGGGGTATAGCACAATCTCTAAAGGCTACCGTGTCTACAACTTGCAAACTAAAAAGCTAATCGTCAATCGAGATGTTGAAGTTGATAAGAATGCTTCTTGGAATTGGGATGAAGAAAAAATGGAGAAGAACATCCTTATACCAGCTCAACTACCTCAAGAAGAATCTGAGGAAGAAGGCCCAGGTGAACCTTCTTCACCTCCACCACAACAACATGATCAAGAATTATCATCACCAGAGTCTACTCCAAGATGAGTAAGATCTTTGATGGACATATATGAAACATGTAACTTGGCCATACTTGAACCTAGAAGCTTTGAAGAAGCATTAAAGCAAGAAGTATGGTTCAAGACAATGGAAGAAGAGATAAAGATGATCGAGAAAAACAACACATGGGAGTTAGTAAATCGTCCCCATGGAAAAGATATAATTGGGGTTAACTGGGTCTATAAGACTAAGCTAAACCCTGATGGCACCATACAGAAACACAAGGCAAGGTTAGTAGCTAAGGGTTACTCACAACAACCTGGTATTGACTACAATGAAAAATTTGCACCAGTAGCTCGTCTTGATACCATTAGAGCTCTAATAGCTATTGCGGCACACATAGGGTGGAGTATCCGGCAACTAGATGTCAAATCAGCCTTCTTCAATGGTGTACTTGAAGAAGAGATCTATGTGAAGCAGCCACAAGGATTCATTTCTGAAAGCAAAGAAAGCAAAGTGTTAATATTAAGAAAAGCACTTTACGGTTTGAAGCAAGCACCTCGAGCATGGTATAACAGAATTGATCAGTATTTCATAGATCAAGGATTCAGGAGGAGCAAGAGTGAGCCTACACTTTACATCAAGTCTCAAGGTCAATACACTCTCTTACTCTCTCTATATGTAGATGAACTTATCTACACGGGAAACAATACCAAGATGATGATGGAGTTCAAAGAATACATGATGAAGACCTTTGAGATGAACGACCTTGGTTTGATGAGTTACTTCCTCGGTATAGAGGTAAGTCAGAGAAATGAAGGGATATCCATATCGCAAAAGAAATACACATAAGG
The DNA here is from genome assembly GCA_948472305.1 of Vicia faba. Lineage (NCBI taxonomy): Eukaryota > Viridiplantae > Streptophyta > Magnoliopsida > Fabales > Fabaceae > Vicia > Vicia faba. The sequence continues at coordinate 1,394,053,954 of OX451736.1, read as the reverse complement.
CTTACTTAATAAATTCAATATGTACGGTTGCAAACCTGTCGCTACTCCACTCATAACAAATGAGAAACTACAGAAGAATGATGGAACACCAGAAGCTGATGCATCCAAATATCAAAGTCTAATTGGAAGCCTTCTATAATGTATGCTACAAGTCTTCTATAAATATTCATGCAAAGCCCAAGTCAAATACACTTTGGAGCAGGAAAAAGAATTTTAAGGTATCTACAAGGAACAAAAGAGTTTGGTATATGGTACTCTATCGAAACCAACTCAAGATTACTTGGCTACACCAATAGTGATTGGGCAGGTTCAGTAGATGACATGAAGAGCACCTATGGCTATGCTTTCTCACTAGGATCAAGAATTTTCTCTTGGGCGTCGAAGAAGCAAGCTAAAGTTGCACAATCAACAGCAGAACCAGAGTATGTGGCTGCTGCTGAAGCAACAAGCCAAGCTATATGGCTTCGCAGGATACTTGAAGACATGAGAGAAAAACAAGATGAGCCTACTAAAATTAATTGTGATAACAAATCAGCAATTGCAATGGCGAAAAATCTAGTGCATCACAGTAGAACAAAACACATAGCAATCAAGTATCACTTTATTAGAGAAGCTGAAGCAACTAAGTAGATCAAACTCGATTACTGCAGAATAGAAGAACAAATTGCATACATATTCACGAAGGCGTTACCGATACTAATATTTAAAGAGCTGCGAACTATACTTGGAGTTACAAAAATTTGCATCAAGGAGGAGTGTTGAAATTGCTACAGATTTCTATAATATTCTAAATATAATATGTATGGTAATGGTAGAATACCCTAGAATCTATAGTGTGTATGAGTATGGTAGAATAATCTAGAACTATAAATGTGTGTAAGAGATAGAAGAACCTAGAACTATCATGATACTAACATATCATGAAAACTCTAGAAAAATCTAAAGTAATGTAGAAACATTCACCACCATTGAGAGGTTGGTGACTTGAGCCTATAAATAGGAATTTAATATCTTGTAATATATCATCCAAGAAATCAACGACATATCCTTCTTTCTAAACAACTATCTAAAACTATCTTCTATTAACTATCAATTACACCACTACTAACAATAGCAATTTCAAACTTTTGCAATTCCAAATCAAGGTTCTCAGTAACCTCAGACATTTTGAATTCATGTTTGAAACCCTCAACAACTTCAATCATGATGGTGCTTTTGTCAAGACCTTCAGTAATCTCAATCATATTGGTGCTTTTGTCGATACTTTCAGTGGTCTCAATCATATTGACTTTAGCAAGTTCTGTGTAGTGAACATCTATCACTTGTAAAGGATCAAATTCAATTTTCATCTGAGTTTTTCATTTATCACCGAACTTGAGCCTTTCGTCCTTGACTGCGTTCTACACAAGATCCATGAAAAGAAAATATTGTGAAATTTTGTGGCCTATGAAATTACGATACTTACAAAATTCCCTTTTCTTCTATTGTTCTAATTGTGGCATCTTAACATCAGGTGGTACTATAATTTTTCCATCTTTAACTAATAGGTCGAAAATCTCATCACACTTCATTACATTGAAGATATATGTTCTTTTGTAGAGCTTATCATTATTTTCTGGTTCGATGAGATTTTGGTTCAAATTTAATTCATCTCATTTATCAAATGCATTTTGCATCATGTGTATAAAACACCAAAATAGTAAATATAATGAGAATACAAATTCAAGTCAATTCTCATTTAATCATCATTACATAATCATCATCATACATCACAAATTACATGAGATTTGCATTACAAAGGCTATTCGTTTTTGGTGTGATTATGCACTAAGCAATCCCACAAAATGTGCAACCATACATCATCATCCAAAATTTAACAAAATATAGTGAAAAGAAAAGTGCATAACTGAATTATAAGAAGTTTTATTTTTATTGATTAAACATGTCTTATTACAACCATCATATGGAAATTACGTCAACCATGACACATCCACACACACTTGAAATTATTCCCTAAACAACCTCACACGGTTTCCCTTTTATCACACGATTTAATTAGTTACTAAAAATGATCGATTGAGACTTTTTAGGAAACTTTTTATAAAAATTATTTCTATTTTGTGGATAATATTCTGCAGATATTTTTCAGCTAAAGATTTAAGTTGATTGAAGAATCCAAGTCAGTCCAATCCCAAGTGCAGAAGACTAAATAAGGAGTCGTCCAAGACCATAGTTTTGTAAGCATAGTTTTTATTATAAAACCTTGTGAAAAATAAAGGTTTAGGGTTTGATAGTCCTTAGGTTCTCCGTATTTTTTTTATACGTCCTCATGTATCTCGGATACATTTAAGTTGAGTGATTGTTACTTATTTATCAAATTATTGTTCTTATTCAAATCCCGTAGGCACGTGTTGAGCATTGTTCTTGGTCGAAACTTTTAAGCAAGACTAAGTATTTATAATTTGAAAGCGTTATCTTCTTTTTGGTTGTAATTGGGGAGTATGTACTTCCTAACAGTTCTTGGGATTGAAATTTTTTTCCCCGTAATTGAGAGTTTTTATCACTATGGTGATTGGAAGTGGGATTACAATTTCTCATATCTAGGAAGGACCTAGATAGAAGTTGCTCTAGGTATGAATTGGGTGAAAAGTTATAAAAGGAGGAGTTTAACTTTGAACTAGTACTGTTTGAAGGTTGAGAAAACACTTAGAAGGGGGGGGGGGGGGGTGAATAAGTTTCTCTATTTCTTTTTCTTAAAGGCTCAACAATAATGGAAAGACAAGGTTATTTTTATCCTGGTTCGTTTAAACTCAAACTACTCCAGTCCACCCACCAATGGGATTTCGGCTTTCTCAACAAGGACTTAATCCACTATAATCAACTGATTACAATCATACAACAACTGTTGTGACTAACAATGCACAAGTAATCTTACAAGTGACTCACACCACTAAGACTTAAACTAGTCCTAGTCTACTTGAGAAATCTGACCAAACTTGGTCTCTCAAGGAACAATTACAAGAGATAAATCTTTACAGATAGTGAAACAAAGTTTGCTTCTAAGAAAGCTATATCACAACTGTGATTTTTCACTAAGAATAGTATAGCACAAAGTGTATGAAAATGATTTGTGAGCCCAGAATATTTTCACGTAGCTTTTGCTTCTTTTGAAATTGTTGAGTTCTTTAGTTATTCAATTGTTCAGTAGTTGGCTTGCAATTAATGTTCTTCTATATATAGTAAGAACAAAATGACCGTTGTTGCCTTCAGAAAGTGGAGAGCATTAAATGTTTGCGTGTTTCCTTGCACTATTCCATTTTCCAATGAACTAGCGTAGACACTTGAGTGCATGTAGCCGTCTTTGCATTAAATGAGAAAACGGAACTTGTAAGAGCATGTCTCCCGATCCTTGAAAAGACTTGTTAGCTTCTATATTCTTTCAGAACTTAGCTTCACGTCTTGATTCAGAACATGCTTGCATATCTTCTAAACAACGCTTGCTTGCAAATAATTTCTGATCAGCGCTTGCTTTCAAAGAACTTCTGAAACATAGCTTACACAGAAACTTGCTAAGCGTTAGAAGATGTATTTAAATAATTATCTTACCAGAGTCAACATCAGCACTTGCGCTAAAACAAATGGTTCTTTCATCAAAGAATTTCTTCATTTATTTTTAGCTCAGCACATCAAAATGCTTCTGTCAGAATATTATCTGAAACAATTAAATACGTTCATCAGAGTGTCAGAACCAATCTTGTTCTAACAATCTCCCCCTTTTTGATGATGACAAAAACATATTTAGATAAGAAATAAAATTTTATAACAGATAGGAATCTCCCCCTGAAATAAATATTTCTATAAGAAAAACTTTCTGAGAATTTTCATCAGAGCTTTGAAATTTTCTTCTGGGATTTCTTCAGCAAGTCTTTTGAAGATAATGTTCATTTGAAATTAAACTTCCAGAGTTTAAATGATACCTGCAAAAATCTTTTACACATAGAAAGAAATCTTGTATTTTGTTAGAATGTTTGACTTAGTCCCATAACTGTTAATCAAATATTAGATAAAAATACTCATTTTCTCCCCCTTTTTGGCATAATAAAAAAGTATATAAAAAAGTTGAAGAGCGTAAATTTTTTTTTATAATAAAATATTAAGAGGTTCAACAAAACAACAAATAAAAACAAGAAACAAAATTACACTAAGACTTCTTAGAAACAAGGGCCATAAAAAGATTCTTGATCTCAGATGCAGATTCCTCTTGTTTCATCATCCAACTTCTGATTTCTTGGTTTGTCTGATCTTGCTTGTCCAAGCGCTCATGAATAGCTTCGTTATCCCTCTTAAGATCATTCAGAGTATCCATTACAAGTGAAGTAGGATCAGAGGATGTAGAAGCTTCAACAGATACAACCTTTGGAGTAGCAACCGTTGAGTCAGAACGAACAAAAGTTGAAAGAAGAGTGCCCAGATCCACCATAAGAGTTGGCATTGGTTCAGGTGCAGCTTTTGCATAAGGTTGATTCAACAGAACTATTGCCAAAGGATTTGAATCTTCAGAGGATTCTTCAGATTCATCTTCTGAAATGTCCACTTGATCACCTGGAGCATTAGCAATCATCAGAGAAGACTTCTTGTCCCAAATATCAGCATCTTCTGACTGAAAGGCATGCAGATGCTTGGAGAAGTTCTCAATCACCTGAGAGTGACATAAGTCTTGCAGCTTCAGTGACTCAGCATCTAAAGTTCTTCTGAACGTTTCCCACAGAAGATCTGTTATTGCTGGGTTCACATTTCTGGTGCAATCTGCCTTCAGCAGGTCCAACCAAGCTTGAACTTCTATTAAAAAATTCTGAAAAAATATATTTACATCTGGCTGAACAGGTTTTGGAACAACCTTTTTGAAAGTTTTGTTTTTCAGAAATTGTAGAGATTCAAAATCAACTACAGTTTTCAGAAAGTCAGTTGGTTCAGGATTTTCTGATTGTTCATGTGTTGCTGATTGGTCAGGTTGGTCAGGTTGTTCAGAAGGTTCAGGTATTTCTGATGGATTGAGAGTTTATGAGGGTTCATGTGATGCTGATCGTTCAGAAGGTTTAGATGGTTCATGTGTTTCTGATGGTTCATGAGTTTGGTATTCTGGAATGTGAGGAGGTGAAATCATTGGTGAGTTAGGTGTTGGAAGTTGTGGAGATGTGGGTGGTGTGACGTCAGGTGAAATGATTATGGTGTTGTCAGCAGTGGGGGTAGGATTTTATGGTTGTGTTCTGTTTAAGGCAAAGATGTTTTCAGAAGGTAGGTTGAATGGTGGCTTTAGAGTGGCCAAAGGTTCGTTGATTCCTGGTATTCTCCAAGAGCCAGCATCATACCATCCAGTAGGTCTGGGTGATAAAGGTCTGGGAGGAGGTCTAGAAAGGTTTTCAGCAGGAATGGGTTGAGAGCTAGGTGTTTGAGAGGGTTCTGTTTGGGTTTCAGAGGAGTAATCAGAGTCAAAATCACTCAAGTCTGATAAAACTTGATCTCTTTTAGGATTTTCAGCAAGAGGGTGAGAGGGTATGGTCAGGTCTATATAAACATCTATGTCTCCAAAGGTTTGGGGTTCAGCAGATGTAGATATATTTTCAGAATCATAAACAAATATAGTTTTAGATGGTGTACCTGATTTTTTCTTCTTCTTCTGAGGTCTGGCAGAAGGTCCTTCAACTGCTTTCCTCTTTAATGGTTGCTGAAAGACAACATCTGGAGCAACTTCATGTCTTCCTTGAAGCCAAGCAGGATCAATGGGTGTTCCACTTTCTTTACAAATTTGGATGTAATGCAGGATGATGCGAGGGTGATCACCTGAGTTGAACAGTGGAAAATCAGCAATTGGTATCCTCCTTCTCTTAACAGTTGCTGAAACAAAAGGCGTTGGTTCTATCAGAAGTTTGTCAATAATATTCCTCTTCACCAAGTTCTTTCCAGTAAGAGCCTTTCCACAAGTAGGCTCTAACTCCCCCAGCAGATTCGCTTCATCCAGGTGAGCAATCAGACCATTCTCAGTCAGAATGTATGAAATTAGTCTCCCCATTGGAATCCAATTCCTTTTGGATTTAGGGTTCTTCATTCTTTCTGCTTCTCTCGTTTCTTTGACATGAGTCCAGAGATGATCAAACAAGAGATAGGGAAAATCAATTTTGACATTTGTTCCAAGACAGAACAACAAATATTGCTGGTCAACATTTATATAGTCTGGAGAGCTAGTTTCCTTCCTATGATGAATGCAACCATGGATTATTCTTGCCCATATCTTGTACTTATTTTTCAAGTCTCTGACCTTTGAAGACCCTTGCCCATTTGTAAAAATTTCTGCATAAACCTTTGACATTTCCATTCTTCCACTAGAGATTCCAGTTACTCTAGTTCCTTCAAAACCTAGAAGTTTTCTGATTAGGTTTTCAGTAATGGATATTTCCTTACCCATCACGAAAGAGAGGATAACTTTTGGAGAAGCAATTGCGTGTATCTAGAATTCTTTAACAAGGTGTGGAAAAACTGGACAAACTAGACGGTCAAAGAAGTTTCCCCAACCTTGAAACTCAACAGTAGGAAGAAGATCAAAACCATTAGCTTTAAGATTCTCAAAGTCCACCATTATTTCACTTATAACCTCTAAGCTATCCATTGGAATGAGAGTGGTTCTCTCAGAAATGATGTATTGCTCAGATTGAATGTTCTAAGAATGAGTAGAGGAGGAAGCCATATGAGCACTTAGGTTTGAGAGAAGAAAAATGGGTTTCAGAGAAAAATACACAGAGACGTTTGAGTTTTGAAAGAGATGGTAAAAAGTGAGAAGGGTTTTTACAAAGGTATTTATATGAAGACTTTTCAGAAATAGGTTAAAAAATAAAACAGTAAAAAGAGTATTTAATAAAAATTTAAATAAAAAGAATCTAATCATGAGCTAGCATTTAATGAAATTGAAAAGTAAGGGGAAAGCGTGAGATTTTAATCAAATCATAACAGTTACCTAGAACGACGTCAATAGCTTAGCACGCGTGACCTTTCAGAAACACACCAAGTGTTCATCTCCTGAAGGTTGCATGGGACAGCTGTTTGATCTAATGAGCTTCTGAGTTTCATAAAGATTAAAATCTTCTAGCTGACTTTTCATTCAAATCATTTGAGAACTCATCTTTTCTGAGTGGGTTGTTCAGAGATTCTGAGATTATCCAGAGCATTGTCAAGAGGATGATCTTCTGAGTCTTTCTTTGCTTTTGACTTTTCAGAGTTTGAGGGATGATCTTCTGTACCTACAGAAATATCAATTTGCTTTGGCCGTTGCTGGCCAAGCTTGCATCAAACCTGACTTTGATTGATTCTTCAACAATCAGAGTTTCTGTGTTGTATATTCTATAGCCTTTTGAGCGTTCAGAATATCCAAGCAGAAAACACCTTTGTGCTTTAGAATCAAACTTGTTCAGAATAAAAACAAGTACATCCAAAAGATTTGAAATATGAGATGTTTCTAATGGCCTAGAGAAAGAAACAACATTTTATGATTTAAAAGAAAGTTTTGAAAACTTTCCTTTTAGAGATGCTTCGTACAGAGCTTCTGATGTTGTATTTCCATCCCTGTTTCCAATGGTTTCATAGCTAGTAATCTTATGTTTCTGATTACCTCTGAAACCTGAGAATATTTTAGATTCCAGGCTTTGGAACATATGCTTTCTTTCCTCCATGAGTAGAGAGCATCCAGAGTCCAGGTGTTAGTACTGGAGTATCAACCTTGCTGTTAAAAATATCTGCAACATAGATGATTTTGTCTTTTGGTACCCATATCGTTTTGGGTTCTCTTGGGTTAGAGTATTTAAAGTTCTGTTTGAACTTTGGATTAGCATAAGAGTTTCCAGAGTGAGATATATATTTAATATTATGTGTGTGCCCAGTGGTGAAGTGAGAATAGAGAGGAGTACGTTTGATAACTAGATCCTTAAATTTCTTAGGAGGGGATGCTTTGCCTTTGTATCCTATACCTATTATGTCTTTCTTGCTAACTCCATAGATCATTGAAGCCATTTTGCTTCTATCTATGTTTTTAGCTAGAAACTTCTGAAAGCTTTGATCATATTTCTTTATGATCTTATCAGCATTACTAGGATCTTCTGAGATTATTTCCTTCTGAGAGTTTTGTAGATCATTTTCTAGTTTTGAAATTTTTTCTTTTAACTCAGAGTTTTCTGATCTCAGACTCTCAGTTACTTCAGAGTCAGAAGCAAGATCCTTTTTCAGATTCCTGAATTTGACTCGAAGCTGCTGATATCTTTCCAGAATTTCACTCAGACTTTCTCCTAGTTCAGCTTTAGTGAAATTAACAGTGAAGTCAGGGAATACCTCTTCAGTGTCTGATTCAGATTCTGATTCAGAAGATTCGGAGACATCTGATAAGTTGTCGGTTTGAGCTATATTGGCTTGTTCATCTTCTGATTCTGTTCCGTCTTCAGAAGATTCAGAATCATCCCATGTTTCCATAAGACTTTTCTTCTTTTCCTTAACTAACTTCCCTTTATGTTTCACCTTCTGAAGCCTTGGATGCTCACTTTTGTAGTGACCTTGTTTATTGCATTCATAGCAGGTAATGATTCTGTTACTTGATATTCTATGTCTAGAGGATTGTTCAGAGTTAGTTCCTGTTCTTCTGGAGTTTCTACAATTCTTCTGCTTGTGCTTCCACAACTGATTGATCCTTCTGGAGAGCAAGGATAGTTCATCTTCTTCTGAAGTAGATTCTTCTGAGTTTTCTTCTTCACCCTGAAAAGCTTTAGTTTCATATTTTATAATTGATTTAAGGGCAACAGACTTACCTTTCTCTTGAGGCTCGTGCTCATCAAGTTCTATCTCATGACTTCTGAGAGCACTGATGAGTTCTTCAAGAGACACGTTGTTCAAATCTTTTGAAACTTTGAAAGCAGTGACCATAGGTGCCCATCTTTTGGGTAAACTTCTGATGATCTTCTTAACGTGATCTGGCTTAGAATATCCCTTGTTCAGAACTCTCAAGCCAGCAATCAGAGTTTGGAACCTTGAGAAAATATCTTCTATAGATTCACTTTCTTTCATCTTGAAGGCTTCATACTTCTGGACGAGAGCCAGAGCTTTAGACTCCTTCACTTGAGCGTTTCCTTCATGAGTCATTTTAAGAGACTCAAACATATCATGTGCTGTATCTCTATTTGTGATATTTTCATATTCCATTTTGGAGATAGCATTTAAAAAAATATTTCTAGCTCTATGATGATTTTTGAAATCAGGTTTTTGTTGTCTATCCATATTTTTCCTATCAATCTTATTTCCTTCTGAGTTTGTAGGATGTGTGTAACCATCCAAGACTATATCCCATAAATCACTATCATGACCTAGAAAGAAACTTTCTAGTCTATCTTTCCAATAATCAAAATCTTCTCCATCAAACACTGGAGGTCTGGTGTAGTTATTGTTGTTTTGTTCATTTGCCATTGTGTTTTCTTTCTGGATCTTTTCCTGACACGGTTAAGTGTTGCGCTTAGAGTCAGCTATGATACCAATTGAAGGTTGATAAAACACTTAGAAGGGGGGGGGGATTGAATAAGTTTCTCTTTTTCTTTTTCTTAAAGGCTCAACAATAATGGAAAGACAAGGTTATTTTTATCCTGGTTCGTTTGAACTCAAACTTCTCCAGTCCACTCGCCAAGGTGATTTCGCCTTTCTCAATAAGGACTTAATCCACTATAATCAACTGATTACAATCACACAACAACTATTGTGACTAACAATGCTCAAGTAATCTTACAAGTGTCTCACACCACTAAGACTTAAACTAGTCCTAGTCTACTTGAGAAATCTGACCAAACATGGTCTCTCAAGGAACAATTACAAGAGATAAATATTTACAGATAGTGAAACAAAGTTTGCTTCTAAGAAAGCTATATCACAATTGTGATTTTTCACTAAGAATAGTATAGCACAAAGTGTATGAAAAATATTTGTGAGCCCAGAATATTTTCACGTAGCTTTTACTTCTTTTGAAATTGTTGAGTTCTTCACTTATTCAATTGTTCAGTAGTTGGCTTGGAATTAATGTTCTTCTATATATAGTAAGAACAAAATGACCGTTGTTGCCTTCAGAAAGTGGAGAGCATTAAATGTTTGTGTGTTTCCTTGCACTATTCCATTTTCCAATGAACTAGCGTAGAAACTTGAGTGCATGTAGCCGACTTTGCATTAAATGAGCAAACAAAACTTGTAAGAGTATGCCTCCTGATCCTTGACAAGACTTGCTAGCTTCTATATTCTTTCAGAACTTAGCTTCACGTCTTGATTCAGAACATGCTTGCATATCTTCTAAACAACGCTTGGTTGCAAAGAACTTCTGATCAGTGCTTGCTTTCAAAGAACTTCTGAAACATAGCTTACACAAAAACTTTCTAAGCGTTAGAAGATGTATTTAAATAATTATCTTACCAGAGTCAGCATCAGCACTTACGCTAAAACAAATGGTTCTTTCATCAAAGAACTTCTTCATTTATTTTTATCTACTTCTTCATTTATTTTTATCTCAGCACATCAAAATGCTTCTGTCAGAACATTATCTGAAACAATTAAATACGTTCATCAGAGTATCAATTATATAAAAATATAATTTATTGTTATCATCAAAACTCTGAGATATGATCAGAACCAATCTTGTTCTAACACTATTGATAGTGGATTTCTTTCCTATCTTGGTAGCCCCCTAGAGTAAGTGAATTGCACTGAACTGAGTTAACATATTATTGTGTTCTTTACTTTCTACAAGTTATAATTCTCCCGTGTTTTTAATTTGTTTGTTTTTATGTCAGCATATGTCATAACATATGTTGTAACATTGTGTATTGTTAAAAAATCGGTCTTAAATTCTGATAATGCGTGCGTGCTAGAATTTCAATTAGCATCAAGAGAAGACATTCTATTCTGATTATTAAGTGAGATTGATGGATATATATTTTCTGGCACTATCGAGAAAGAAAGAGGATATAACAACAAACCACCCATATTGGATGGTTCTAATTATGAATGGTGGAAAGTTCAAATGATAGCTTTTCTAAAAAGCTATGGACAATAAAGCTTGAAAGATTATTTTGAGGATGGAAGAATCCAGTTGTGAAGATTATTGACAAAGATGGAAAAAAGGTTGAAACTGACACAATCAAACATGAAGAAGAGTGGAATGGAGATGATGATAAAGAAGCCATTGGATATTCCAAGGCTTTAAATTCTCTATTCAACAGAGTAGACAAAAATGTTTTCAGGCTGATTAATATGTGTACGGTGGCAAAGGAGGCTTGGGAAATTCTCAATAAAACTTATGAAGGTACCTCTAAGGTGAAGATTTCAAGACTTTAGCTTCTCACTTCCAAATTTTAGAACTTAAAGATGAATGATGATGAGACAATTCAAGAATATCAAAAGAAGACTCTTCAAATTGCTAGTACATCAAGTGCTTTGGGAGTGAAGATGTCAAAAGCCAAGATGGTCATAAAGATTCTTAGGTCTTTCCCTAGGAGATTTGACATGAAGGTCACAAAAGCATATCTTTTGTATCCAATGGTGAAGATGATAAAGGTTAAGCTGAGCTGGACACTGATTAGGATCTGTCTAATACCATTGTTCTTCTTGGAAAGAAATTTAGTAGGGTTTTAAAGATTGGACAGAAGAGGAAGACGAGATGTCATGAACATCTCATACGACATCAATAATAGTATTGATTCTCAGAAGAAAACAAGATCAGAAGAGAAGCCAGGTCAAAATGAGACATTCAATGTTTTAAATGTGAAGGATATGGTCATATTAGACCCGAATGTCCCAACTTCCTCAAGAAATAGTAGAAGGGTTTCACTGAATCTTGGTCTGATGATGATAAGTCATAAGATGAAGATAATTCTAAGTCTGCCAAACTTGTGTTGGCTCTATCTAGAAGATGTGCAGATGAAGTTGAAGCTTGTGATGAGTATGATGAGAATGATCTTTATGAATACTTGAATGTGTCCTACAAGGATACTTGTGACAGGTGTGAAGAAAGTATCAAGAAAGAGAAAGAGCAAAAAAAGATCATTGCTGATTTGGAGAATGAGAGGAAGCAACTCCTTAGTACTATTTCTCATCTAGAAACTGAGGTAACACACTTAAATTTCAAGATTGAAAACTTGTCTGACTTTAAAAATATGGTGAAAGAGAATGAAGATACCAAAGTTCATTATCCATCTGATAATAAACTGAGGAAAATGACAGAGGATAAGGTCTTTCCCATTTAGAAAAAGAAATAGATCAACATGTCCAAGCACATGTTACAAGATCTTAGTAAAAGTAATGAATTTCCAAATCAACCTCAATCTACTTGGAGATGTCATTAATATGGTGAGTCTAGTCATATACAAATTTTTTGCTTCAAATTATATGGGGATCAAAAATCTACAGTTCGTTCCAAGGCTAAGAAAGTGAGCAAGAAGAGGAGTGTTGAAAAGAGGAAAATTAACCTTATTGCACATACTTCCTTGAGAGGCTCAACAAGTGAAGACTGTTAATTTGACATTGGATGCTCTAGACATATGACAGAGCTCCAGAAGATATTGGTGGATGTTAAGACACACCCCACAGGTTCTGTTAGATTTGGTGATGGTTTTAATGGAGAGATCAAAAGACTTGGAAAGCTGAAGTGTGATGGTTGTCCCAGATTAGACAATGTGTTGTATATCAAAGAATTTATTGTTAATCTTATTAGCATTAGTCAACTTTTTGACCAAGGTTTGTTAGTCAACTTCTTCAAATCAGAATGTTTGGTCGAAAATGAGAAATAAGTTGTTCTAATGAAAGGTATCAGGTCCAAAGACAACTGCTACTTATGGGACCAAAGGAGAATGAAGTAAAGTTATGGCACAAAAACCTTGGACATCATCATTTCAAAAGAATTAAGGAAGTCATATTTGTAGAACCCATTAAATATTTTCCAGAGATCATGATTAAAAAGGAGAATCCTGTGATAAATGTGAAAGGAAAAAACATATCATGATGTCACACCCAATGTTGCAACATCAGACCACTTCCAAAGGTTTGGAACTTCTTCACATGGATGTAATGGGACCATTACGGCTAGACAACCTAGGATGTAAAAGGTATGTTTTTATGGTTGTGGATGATTATTATGGCTATACTTGGATGGATTTTCATAGAGGAAAATCATATACCTTTGAAGTCTTCAAAGATTTGTGTCAAATCATTCAAGAAGAAAAGATAAGTATGGTTGTCAAAGTCAGAAATGACAATGACAAGGAGTTTATGGATGCAAAATTTTCTGAATTTTGTGATTTTGAACTAATAAGGCATGAGTTCTCTTATTACAGGAAAATTCATGGAGATGAAACTGTTGAGCAAAAGACTAGAGCAATACAAAAATCAGCTAGAGTGATGCTTAGTGCTAAGCAATTTCCATTTGAGTTTTGGGCTGAAGCTATGAATATTACTTGCTATATTTTTAACAGGGTCACTTTGAGGGGACGTACTGTCTCTACTCCTTATGAGCTATGAAAGGAAGACAAACTAAAGTCAAATACTTTCATATTTTTGAAAGTAAATGTAAGATCTTTGCTACTAATGATCAAGTGGAGAAGATGAGTTCCATAGGAAATGAAGGGATATTTTTGGGTTACTCTTCAAGAAGAAGAGCATATAGGTTCTATAAATCTAGAACTGGTATGGCTATGGAGTTTAGCAATGTGAAAATTGATGATTCAATTACAGAAGAAAAAGAGGATGTCAGGGATAATGTTGGAACATCCTATGTGCAAACTGATGAAGCACCAGAAGAGGAGACTTGTGAATTCTCAATTCAGCATAAGTATGTCTACTGAGGGGCAGATAGAACAAACCTTAGATTTTACTGCAAGTCACCCTGATGAAGGTAACATCACTAAATTTAAATTGAATATATCAAATACATATGGATGTGTTTCCTTGAGAGAAACAACTGGTAGTTACTCGAAATTGATGTTGAAGAGGTGTGATGTCGAGAGAGATGTCATGACATTTCACAATGAAGATTTGAATTCATTTAGATATCTTATTCAACATGACTGACACAAGGATCCTTGTAGCTGTAGGAAACTGATCAAGAATCTTGTTGAAGGGAAGGATGACACTCTAAAGTTTATGGAAAATGTTAATTCTATATGTTTATGATTGGAATTAATTTTGGTAAAACTAATTTGAAAGCAACATGTTAAAATGGATATTTTAAACTTGCAGTAATAAAGTGTTGGACACGATGTCCTATCCAGTTTTTTCGACATCTGGTCTGTTACAACTGTTTACTTGGATTTATTATGTTATTGACAAATCCTGAATACTCTGGGAATATTAGGATATTATATGTGTAGTCCATGATTGAATCAAGAGATTCTATCAACATTTAGAAGATTAATCTGTTTAATTAAATGTTGATACATTCTAGGAAACAAATCATTGAAGCCCTATTTCATGCAGAAGTTTATGCTGCTTTTCTGCAACAGATCAACTGCAATTTTGAAGCCCAAATCAAGTCCATTAAAGGTTATAAAATGAAGGCTTCAACCCTAATACATATGTGGAAAATATAGTGCATGTTGAAGCATCAAAGAACGTTATTTTGAGTGATCTTGTATGTTGATAAAACACTGAGTCTTAAAGAATGTATTAGGATTATTTTGTTAATTATGAGCCTTTTTAATATCACTTTGATAGAAGAGTAAGATTGTCTCTTACTGAGTTGTAAGTATTGTCAATCACTCTTAAGCTTCTAAGTATTGAGTGATTGTGTGTTTTTGAAGTTTGTCTTCGAATTCATTTGAATTGTGTTCTTGTCAATGTTTGTGACTGAAAGGGATTTTAGAGGGGTCTCATACCTAGGTGAGTCTTAGGTAAAAGTTAAGCATGAGAAGAGATTAAGTGAGTAGATTATAAACTGGTGATAGTTTATTGTAGGTCTACAAATTGATACTATTTAATTGACTTCGTCTCTGGCTTGGTACCCCCCAAAGTAGGTGTTGTTGTACACCGAACTGTGTTAACAATTATGTGTGTTCATTTATATTTATGCATTGTTTTATTATCATGCCTTGTCCTTGTGTGCATGTTCAGAGATCAGTGTCTCGACATCTCTTAGGAAATCTAAGATCTGAGTGCTAGAATTTCAATTGGCATCAGAGCAGGCATCCTGCTCCGACTCTGGGTAAAATTCAGGAAAGCTTCTTTTTGGTACAATGGACAAGGAAGGAGGGTTTGTGAATAGACCACCCATCCTTGATGGAACAAACTATGATTATTGGAAAGCTCGTATGGTTACTTTCATCAAATCCATGGACAACAAGGCTTAGAGATCTATGGTCAAGGTATGGGATCCACCAAAGGTTATAGGTCTGGATGTGAAGGTTACTAATATTGAAAATGCTGAAGAAGACTGGAATGATGAACATGAAAATTCATCTTAAGGAAACTCCAAAGCTTTGAGTGTTAGGTTCCTTGGAATACACAAGAATATGTTCAGACTGATAAGTAATTGCACTATTGCTAAAGAAGCTTGGGAGATATTGAAGACAACTCATAAAGGAAATTCTAAGGTGAAGATATCAAGGCTCCACATTCTTACCACCAAGTTTTAGAACTTAAGAATGAAGGAGGATGAGAGTATTCATGACTTTCATATGAATATCATTGAGATAGACAATGCCTCAAATGCCCTAAGGGAGAAGATGTCTGAAGCTAAGTTGGTAAGAAAGATTCTCATATATCTTCTAAATAGGTTTAACATGAAAGTGAAAGCCATTGAAGAAGCCCAAGATATAAACAACATAAAGGTTGGTGACCTTATGGGATCCCTGTAGACCTTTGAATTAGGGATCAATGAAAAGCCTGAAAAGAAGAAGGGCATTTCCTTTTCCTCTAGTGTTGAAGACTTAGAAGATGAATGTGACTTGAATACAAAAGGGATACCTAATGATCTGGTGTTACTTTGAAGACAAATTAAGACATTGTTACGGATTTCCTAAACAAATTCCAGGAACATGTCATTCGACATCAACAAAAACCAAGATTTTGGTAGAAGGGACAAAACTGATGAGAAACCTAGCCAAGGAAGAAAAGTTCAATGTCATGAATGTGAAGGGTTTGGACACATAAGAGTTGAGTGTCCCACATATATCAAGAAGTATAACAAAGGCTTGTAGGTGTCATGGTTAGAGGAAAATTCTGAAAGTGATTATCAAGAGGAATCTTCCAAGCAAGTGACTGCCTTGTTTGGAATTTGTGACTCTGGTGACGAAACCAATGATGTAGAACTTGCTTTTGAGGAATTTGTTACCTCTTACAAGAAGTTGTATCTCAAAATTGAAGAAGTTTGTCAACTGGGAGAAGAACAAAAGAGATTTATTCCTCAACTACAGGCTGAGAAAGTAGGGCATTTATCCATCATTTCTGAACTGAAGGGGGAGGTTGTATTGCTCAATTCAAAACATGACAATATGACTAAATCTCAAAGAGTGTTAAATAATGGCTCTACTGTTTTAGATGAGATTCCTCAAATTGGGAAGAATGCTGGAAATCTTAAAGGTCTTGGTTATGGTAATCAAGCTCTAAAGAGAAAAGGAGAAAGGCTTGAAGTGAAGATTGTACCTCCAAAGAAGAAACTGTAAGAAATAGATCTGGTTCTACAATATTATCTCGGAGTTTGATGATATCAAATGAGTATGTTTGTATGAATAATTTTGATATTCTAATTTTTATTATTGTCGAGTACTTAACAAACATGTTCTGCTTCTGATGGATGGCGTGACCAAGACATTAGAAGAGACTTAATTCCACTTATGCACTACACAAAATCTATAAATAGTAGCAAGACACTCCAGAAGGATCTAAAGTGTAAGCTCTGATGTTTTTCTAAAGAAACCAGTCAGAAGATCTAAAGACATAAGTTGCTACTTAAGTCCAGATGCTGAAGACAATCAAAAGATCTGATGACAAAAGCTTATACTCAAGTCCATATGCTAAAGACTCAAGTTTCTAAATACCCAAGGTTCTAAAGATAAGGGTTCTAAATAAAAAGTGTTGAACACTCTTAAGACAGAAGTTCTAAATACTTGAATTTCTAAAGACCCAAGGTTCCATGAAAAGGTTCTCACAACCAAGTGCTGAAAACTCTAAAGACATATTTATGAAGACTCTTAAGACTTGAAGTTCTGATTACCTTGTGTTATCTTCTCGCTTCTAAACTCATGCTCGCAAAAGCCTCTGAAGTGCATAAGGAAAGAAGATAACGTTAACATGGTATAAATATTACATGGTATAATCAAAGTTTCATTCCACTACCACGAAAGGACGGACGCGTCACACAATTTTGTCCCCCACATTACTGTTCAAGTTGCCAATGTTTCTTGAAATCCTAAGAGTATCCCTTAATGAATATATTATTTTATTGTCTATATAAGGGCTTGAAGACTAAGATAAAAAGCTGCCAACGAATGAAATATCCATGCACAAAGCGTTGTTTATAACTTTCATATTTTTAGTCATTGTTCTTAAAATAGTTTACATATTCAGCTTGTGTAGAAGCAATATTCTTGTAAAAACAACTTGTATTCAAATGGTTGTTTGATTTTCCTTAAGGGACCTGGTAGGTTTGTATCCTTAAGAAGTATAGGAGTTGCGAGTTTTAGAGGTTTTTAGTCATTTGCGGGTAGCTTGTGGATTGTAATTATCAGGTTGATTATTGCTTGATATTCCTTATGGGACCGGACATGTCTGTAACCTTAAGAAGTGTTGGACTTGCGAGTCTTATAGGTTGTTAGTCACTTGCGTGTAGCTTATGTAAATTGTAATCAATTTGGTTAAAGTAAATTAAGTCCTCGATTGAGTGAGGCGAAATCACCTTGGCGGGTGGATTAGACTAGCTTGATAATTTTCAAGTGAACTAGTATAAACATACATTGTTCTTTACTTCCTGTTCTTACTAATTATTATTATCAAAAGTTAAGGAAAAAAGATTTTAACGTAAAGGGGAATAATTTTAAAGAAACGTTTTTATTTTAAAAAACCAATTCAAACCCCCCTTTCTTGTGTTTTTCACACCTTCAATTACATAAGAAAAAGAGGATGTCAGGGATAATGTTGGAACATACTATGTGCAAATGATGAAGCACCAGAAGAGGAGACTTGTGAATTCTCAATCCAGCACAAGTATGTCTATTGAGGGGAAGATAGAATAAACCATGGATTTGACTGCAAGTCACCCTGATAAAGGTAACATCACTAAATTTAAATTGAATATATCAAATACATATGGATGTGTTTCCTTGAGAGAAACAGATGGAAGTTACTCTAAATTGATGTTGAAGAGGTATGATGTCGAGAGAGATGTCATGACATTTCACAATGAAAATTTGAATTCATTTAGATATCTTATTCAACATAACTGACACAAGGATCTTTGTAGCTGCAGGAAACTGATCAAGAATCTTGTCGAAGGGAAGGATTACACTCTAAAGTTTATGGACAATGTTAATTCTCTATATTTATGATTGGAATTAATTTTGGTAAAACTAATTTGACACAACATGTTACAAAGGATGTTTTAAACTTGCAGTAATAAAGTTTTGGACACGATGTCCTATCCAGTTTATTCGACATCTGGTCTGTTACAACTGTTTACTTGGATTTATCATGTTATTGACAAATCCTGAATACACTGGGAATATTAGGATATTATATGTGTAGTCCATGATTGAATCAATAGATTCTATCAACATTTAGAATATTAATCTGTTTAATTAAATTGAGACACATTCTAGGAAACAAATCATTGAAGCCCTATTTTCATGCAGAAGTTTATGCTGCTTTTCTGCAATAGACCAACTACAATTTTGAAGCCCAAATCAAGTCCATTCAAGGTTATAAAAAGAAGTCTTCAACTCTAATACATGTGTGGAAAATATAGTGCATGTTGGAGCATTAAAGACCAGGACTTTGAGTGATCTTGTATGTTGATAAAACACTTAGTCTTAAAGAATGTATTAGGATTGTTTTGTTAATTGTGAGCCTTTTTAATATCACTTTGATAGAAGAGTAAGATTGTCTCTTACTGAGTTGTAAGTATTGTAAATCACTCTTAAGCTTCTAAGTATTGAGTGATTGTGTGTTTTTGAAGTTTGTCTTCAAATTCATTTGAATTGTGTTCTTGTCAATGTTTGTGACTGAAAAGGATTTGAGAAGGTTCTCATACCTAGGTGAATCTTAGGTAGAAGTTAAGAATGGGTAGAGATTAAGTGAGTAGATTGTAAATTGGTGATAGTTTATTGTAGGTCTATAAATTAATAATATTTAACTGACTTCGTCCTTGGTGTCGTACCACAAATTTGTCCTTCCTCGATGATTTTATTTTTCAAGAAGAAATATTTAATGAAGGATGGTACAACAATATCTGTTGGCCCATTTTTTTAGAGGGTGTATATCAATCCAGGAGAATAGGGATTTCTAAATTAGAAAGACTCATGTATCCGTTCGCGAGGCATGTTGGCCATTGGCCCATGTGATTGAGAAGTGAAGATTATTTCAAGAGAGAAATTAAGTTTTTAATTTTATTGTTGCCAGCAAGAGAAGAAAAATGAAATTACAGTATTCAAGACCCATTTCATCAAGCCCAATTAACATTTTTTCATTTTTACTGTTTTTGAGAGAGAACGTCATTATTCAAAATCTTTGTTAAGAAAAAGCGGCCAATATTGGGCCAAATCCGGCTAAAGGAATTTATTTGTTAGGAGAAAAGCTGTTTTGTTAAATAACGTTTGCAAGATTTATTTGTTTTGTGGGAATTTGTTACAAACTAGGCCCATTAAGGTTTCTTTTAACCCATTTGGTATATTGTTGTTGTTTTGTTTGGAAAAGAAAAGAAATATTATTATTAAAAGAAAATTGTTTACTATTCTTATTTTAATAAGTGAATAATATTTTTTTCTCTCAAAAGAAAACTTGATGCTTTTTTTTATACTGATAAAATTGGGTTTAAGTTGGTTTCAAATGTTATATTTTTGGGAAAGGCCGATTGGGCTTAGTGGTTAAAATGTCCCTGCTGTAATTAAAAGAAAACTATTAAAATTGTTATCATTATTTTAATTATAAAAAAAAGAGTATAACAAGTAATATATTTTTAAATGTGACATTGTTTTACTGCTGTTCATTATCAAATTGACTGTAATTAAAAGTTATTTTACTAATTATTTATTAAAGATTTTTGTGTTAGAAAAGGGGTTTTGGATCAAATTTTTCTTAAGCCCAATATAGCTAAACAACACTGGCCCATAATCAAAGAACAGACACTGTATCAATCAACCAAAAAAATCATGCGCATTTCAATTAAGAACGTCCACTGTACAAATCATCCCAGGATATGCGTTTGCTCTTCAATTAAGCATTTACTGTAAAAATCTAAAAAACTAAATCAAATCTTCAACGTATTACAATATTCAAGCAATATCAGAATACAAATATAATACAAAATCTAGAAAATCATATTATAGTATCAATTACAGAATCAAATTAAATCCAATCTCTCAATCAATTATAGAAATCACTAACCTAATCCCTAAATCTAAGGCTAACTGTAAATTCAAAACCTAAAGTTCTAAACCTATATATATACTAACAAGAATACATAAACAAAGGGTTTTTTTTTTACAGAAGGAGAAGAACAGAAGAAAAATATAGAAGACGAAGAGAGGGACAGATAACACAGAGACGGAGGAAGAACACAAAGAAGAAGGAGATACCTTAACCCTTGCTTATTGAAGATCAAAAAGGGGCGATTAGGGTTTCAACATCTGAAACCCTAATTGTATGACCTAATTGTACCACCAGTCTGATTGTTGATCCGCCTCCACCACCATCCAAATTCACCTAAACCTGTAAAGCAAGAGAGAGAAAGAAGATCAGAACCTAATCGTTTGAAAAAAGAGTCTGAATACGGACATCGCGAGTGAGGTAAAAGGCTTAGCTTTTTCTTATAATATCACTTTCAGTTATTTGATTTGGGGTTGGGATAAAAGGGTTTTGGATTAGGTTGGGGAGCGCCGCAACTGTGGTGTTTTGGATTAGGATTAGGGTTGGGTGAGGAGAGTGAAAGGGTTGTGTGGGGCAAGAGAGATGTAGCAAGGAAGAGAGAGGAAGGTACTCATTGTAAAGCAAAGAATTATGAAAATGAAATAAAACCAAAAAATGTAATCCTTAGTTACTCCATGCCCGCGCGTACACCTTAGTTGTTATGCTCCCTCAACATCATCCATTTGATCTTGATCAGACGGCCATAGTCCAAGTCTGCACCATAGTAGCATGCACCCTCACCATTCTAGAATATGCTGGACCTCTCTCCCAAACGCAATGGGCTAGGCCCAGATGTTATCCACACCCCTTTCTGCTATTTTGCTAAACCAAAAATGAACATGCACCCCCTGTCTGAACTGTATCTTGGGCCCAGCCAAAGTCCTAATTATAACACCCCCTGTTTTACTTGTTAGTTAGAAATTGCACCCCCTTTTATTTAATTTATTTATTTTCTTTTATAATTCAATTATTATTTCTAATTTTTTATAAATATACATATTCAATTATTTAAAATTATTATTATTATTATTATTATTATTATTATTATTATTATTATCAAATATTAATTTATTATTATTATTATATTATGATTATTATATTTGCTATTATTATTATCAATATTTATTTTCTATTTACTATTCTTATATTTTATTTACTATCTAAATATTATTATATGATCAAATAAATCATTTTTATGTTAAAATTGCATATGTTATTTTATATATTATTTGCATTAAAATATTTTATAATCATGAATTAATCAAGATCTTCGCAATTAATACGATTAAAAAACACAAACAAATCATCAAATTATTTTTCGCAATAAACTAAGCTAATCAATTGTTTTTGCAAAAGGGTTTCAAACTGGTTTTGACTTACTGCGCATTCAGTGAAAATCTCTGTAATCACTATTCTCGGCCAAGTGAAAGGTGATTCATAATACGTTTGCAAACCCCTAAAAAACACCAACCCATACGAAGTACGAATTGGGACTCTGATTCCTCTTAAGAGGATACGTAGGCATAAGATCAAAATTCGTGGCGAGTCTTTCTAATTAAAACTTAAAATTCTATTTACCCCAAACCTAAACCTATAACCTAATATCCTTGTGAACAAGGTAGATGAAAGGTTCCTAACACCTTCCTTTCGTCTAATTGAGTCTGAAACCTAGAATCCCTGCGAATTAGGGGTTTCTGTTAGATTCCCTTCCCTTAGGATAAAAACTAATAGTGGAGGCTATGATTTTAAAAACCAGTTGCAACAGCTGGCGACTCTGCTAGACACTCTCCTTAACCCTAGGTTTTAGGTTTTACTTTGGGTTATTTATTTATTTATTTATTTGCATTAATTATATTTATTGCGTTTATTTATTTATTGTCAATTTCTCTTATCATCATATATACTGCGTGGCGGGTTTTTATTTCAAAAAAATATTTTCAATAACCCTTAAAAAGAAGGTTTGTCTATTAGCTTAGGGGGTACATCATCCCTGCGAGTTAATGTGATGACTTCACCTAGAGTCGTTGGACTTCCGAAAAAGGTATACTTATCGAGAGATATCCTCTTGACGAGTAGGACTTTGGAAGGTCACTCATGACTCTTTGTAACGGCCTTAACCTAAAATCTCATGACGAGACCTTTCGCGAATTTGAGACGAAAGTTTTGGTCCGTAAAGAGGCTCCATCTAAGGGAGGCCCTTATGCCTTTTCCCTCTAGTGTTATTCATGACATCTTTAAGGAAACCACCTTTTGGAAGGGTAGACTAATCGTAGGTCAAAATTAAGGAGCATACCATCTAAGGATACTTATTACAAAAATCTGATCACTCCACCTTACACCCATGCATTCGTACATTTCATGTATTCGTCATGCATTTCATATATTCGTCACCCTATATTTGTCTTATTCACAGGGGGTATAAAAGATAATAATATACTCAAGATCTCGATGTTTGTCTTTTAAAATGGATACCAAAGGAAATAACTTGCCCGTGTTAACACGCTAAACATGCCTGAAATCAAGGCCACAAAAGGGAAATAACGTGCTTAAGACTTTCTCAAGTTTTGTCCAGCAACATGGGATGGTTTCAAGATCCGATGTCCGCAGGAGCACCTAGAAGACTTATTTCCTTTTTACTTGATTTCACGCAAATAAAGTTTTGGTTTAAGATTGTAATATTTTTTAATATCTGAATTATGTTACCTTCAGTAAAGGAATCTTGTTTCCACATCCCGTTTGCATACCTATTTTAAATATAGTCGGTAAGTAAAATAATAAGCAGAAGACAAATACATACCCAAGTGAATAAGACATTCAAAACAAGTAACCATTTTATATTCATACGTATCCATTCAAACGCATGCATTCACGAACACCCGCATATC
Organism: Vicia faba; assembly: GCA_948472305.1. Lineage (NCBI taxonomy): Eukaryota > Viridiplantae > Streptophyta > Magnoliopsida > Fabales > Fabaceae > Vicia > Vicia faba. Next base: position 1,394,030,399 of record OX451736.1, on the reverse strand, counting down.
ATGTCAAAACTAGTTTTTCAAAAACATCTCTCCAGTTGAACCATTGGTAGAAGAAGGTCGCCACCTCTTTGGTCTCCATATCAAACAAGGGCCTACCAACAGAAAGAACTGGAGAAAATCGAGGAAACTCAGGCTGCATTCAAAGTGGATCTCGACCAAGTAAAGGGGGACGTCACTTCAATGAAAGGGGATCTGAGTCAAGTTCTCTTAGCTTTGAAAAACATTATTGACAGGTAAGACCAGATTCCCAGGGAAGCTTTCAAAGAAGTAGCCCAGACTATTGGTGCATTAAGCGGTCACCAACTAAGGAAAAAGTCAGAGGCAGGACTCCAGAAGTACGTCATGGCCCAACAAGAAGCTGAAGCTGAAGGGTTTGTCCCACCGCCGCCAAAAGCAGGGGCACCTCGTACCCTACAGATTCTAACCAATAATGCAGACAACTACTGAGACATGCAACACGGAGACCATGAACTAGAGGATGACAACTGTGATACGGTGGGAGAACTGACTTGAGGGTTTTGCGTTTTATCGCAAATGTTGCGGTTAGCAAGAGTCGCCACCGACTTTTCTTTTATCCAAAAGGAAAGGTGAAAAAGCACAGGAAAGACCTTTGAGATTGTTTCTTGGGTTCGGGGGGTAGATTATGAAAAGGGAAGGTATTAGAACCTTTTTCATACATGGTTTTCCATGGGATATTAGTTACTTACTAGATCACTTGCTTTTTGTTTTGAAATTGTGCTTTGTGTGGTTTTGAAAGTATTTTGTAAAAGAGGCCACTGTTTAGGCAATCTTTGTAATTATTCTTGTTCGTAAGAATGTATACAAAGATGTTTGTCTTTTTGAAAATGTTTTTTCAATCTTTGTAAGATGTTTGGAAATGTGTGTGTTTGTTTTGAAAATAGCAAGGATAGTTGTTTTGAAAGGGAGCAAGTAACTAGAACTAATCTACCTACTCAAATGTCGTTCTTGTTCATTTTCTTTTCCTTTGATATTGTTGTCTTACCATTGCTTTGATAAGCAACCCTATCTTTGGATGTAAACGGGACGGGCGTGGGTCATCGTATAACTATGATTAGTAATGTTGCAAAGTATCTTGACATTTTTTTGAGGGACTAAGATCATTTTGTAAGGCAACTTTGAATAGCGTCATCGAGGGACTATGATCTTATACTTGTTTGTTTTTTCCAAGATACTTCGCACGCGTAACATGGCCATTTTTATGTAAGGCAACCAAGTGGAGTAACCCTAAGGGAGCTTGTGTGCAAGTGTATTATTTTCATGCTTGATTTTGTCTTGGATTAGGGTTTTATATTTGATTTGTTTTGATCTTGCCGTTCAAACCCTAATTACTAGCATGGTATATAAAAGCGGTAAATTGCATAATTTAAAGATTACTACGCTATTACAACATTTTATGGGCGGGTATACAAATTATGAATGGGGATTTGCAATAATGTAAATCTAATTAAGCTATTACAACCAAATCAAATTTGTACGAATATTTGAATAAACAATATACAATATAAAAATGCAATGGTATGTATGCAAGAAAAGATTTTTGTTTTGTTTTTCATATAAAGAAGAATTTTGAATTAAACCTAATAATATTACAAAGGAAATTATTTCTTGAAAAAGTGGTTAACTCTAATTAATTTAAAAGAAAATAAAGTTCTTTAAGTATTATTTTTGTGTATTTTTTGTCTTAAAATGATAAATAATATTTATAAAAATATTTAGTCTTTTTTTATGTCAAAATAAATATTTACAAGTATGAAGAAAAATGGATAAAAATATATCTAAGTCTATTTTATTTTACAAGTTTATTTAAGAAAAATAGTTAGTATATAATTTAATAAAAACATTTTTTATGTGAAAATAAAATGAAATAAACAAAAATGAAATATTTAACAAGTTTACATTTTTTCATGATTTTTTATAATATTTAAGAAAATATATTTAATGAAAAAAAGAAATAATAAAAATGTATGGGCCCAGGGGTGTCCAGAGTAATCAGGATGTAGACATTAGAAAAAAAAATAAAGCCGAATGGAACAAAGCTCAGCGCTGCCAAAAATGAGAAAAATGGAAAAAATGAGAAAATATGCAAAAGGCAGGCACCAAGGCTTGAACCCATGACCTTGGCATTCTCAGCGCGCTGCCTTGCCACTGGGGTGGTTGTACATCCGTTAGTTCAAATGAAACAAGAAAAACATAACATATAACGCCTCCTTGCCCTGTACTTCATCTTCTTCCTCAAGCTAGCCAGAACCTCTGTATCTTTCTCATTTCTCCATGAAAATGGAAACCTCAAACATGAAAATGGTAGTACTTTTTCCCACAATTTCAACCATGTAACTCATGTGAACTATAGTCAAAGATCAAAGATAATTTAAATGGACCTAATTTTAAACCTAATTTTTACAGAAATTTGAAATCTAAAATTCTCTATAATATCTATGCACATGGTTGGCTTTAGCAAAATAATATCTATGCACATGGTTGGATTTAGCACAATAATATCTACATTTTTCCATCACAAATCGAGACCAATGGATGTCTGTATGAAGAGATAGAAGTTAGATTTCTTACCTCCTTCAGCTGAGATCATGGATGGAGTTTGAGTGAGTTTTATGAAGGCTCGAAGATTCCTTTAGCTTCCCTGAACCTCCCTGAGTATGTTCCAATCTTTATCTTGTCCTGAAAGTGCCTGAATCTCCATATCCTAGTCAACCTGCAAGCTTAAAAAACAAAAATGGCAGATGGAGAAGGAGGAGTTATAGTGAAGGGGTGATGGTCTGGAACACTTAGATATGAGGTAGGTTAAGTATTTGAGTGATTAGAACTTGAAACGCACGAGTATATTTTTGGATTGCTATGCTTGGTCTCAAATTGCAATTTATGACAGGTTATTGGTGATAGGGAGTTTTAGAGAGTTTTTGGCCTTGAGCGATCGTGTGTTTTGTTGCAATGTGTTTGTGTATAAGTATAGAGGAGGTTTCAAGTCAGCTCCACAACAGATTTCTCAATTGTAGGCTTTTTGCTCTATTGCTTATTCTTTAAGAAAAGTAAGGAGACAACTCTCTACATGCTTGTACAGGCCTGCTTGGAGTTGGTACAAGTCCTAGACAATTTTCTTTTGGTTTATAGGACTTGTGTGTGTAGAGAGAACAGGTGCAAAGCTCAAGAAGTGAAAAGTTGCAAAAGTTATGCTTTACTAAAATGGCAATGGCAACTTTGTGCCATTTATGGAACTAAAGCTTGGACAAAGACTCTTATGCTTGGATTAAGGCTTTATCAACCGTGTAAGAATTAAATTATAAAGTGATAAACAAGTTTGAGACCTGTAAAGTAAGGATTATGCAGCATAGGTTCAGATTTGAATTTTGTTCTTCATGAAATGGCTTGAAATCAAAGTGAGAAATTGCCAACTTCATCTCTTCGATTCTCCCTACTCAAGAATGATCTCAAGGAGTTATTGGACATTTTGGAAAGCTTGAAATGTTTTCTATAACTGATCTTTGAAATGCATTTCAATATTCCTCTTGGAACTAGGTGAAAAGTTGCCATGAAGTTAGGTCAAAAACCTGCCTAAATTAGGGCAAAATTTCACTATGTTATTTTAGTTCATGGGAATGTATTCACAAAATTATATCTTGAGATACAAGCATATTTATGTAAAAGTGTGTGAAGAAAAGTTGTAGATTTCATGGAGATCTACAACCTTCATGTTGGGAACTTTCTTTGAACCATCTTGTATCATGGTGAAAAATTGGCTTAAAGTTGAGAAAAAATAAGAAATTTTCTATAATTAGAAAAATTTCTAAGTTAAGAAAATTTCAAATTTCAAAACCAAATATTCAATCTTTGATTTCTTGATGAATAAGTTTCACATTTTGACATGTTTTGATGAATTGTGATCCTTGGCATTTGATTTTGACCAAAAAGTCAAAGTTTAACTTTTCAGTATACAGTTGACTTTTGATCAGTTGACTGTAAATTTCATCTGTCAATCCAATGGATTTGAGATGTTTTGAACCATGTAATTAGGGCATGATGATGAAATTGAGCCCTTGGAATCATGATTCAAACCAATTGTTCATTTGGTAGGTCAAAAATCAGAAATTGCCCTTTCTCAGTCAAAACCCTAATTTTGACCATTTTGCCCTTTTGATGATTTGATCAAATTTCTTGAGGAAATGTGCTCCAAACTTGATCAAATGATACATATGAGTCTAAAATGTTGATGTGGATAAAAAATTATGAAGTTTGACTGTAAATTGGCCATGGTTGACTTTTTCCCCAATACAACTGATTTTTTAGGTCAACATTCCAATTGACTGATCAAAAATGTGATTCAAGGCTTAAAACTTGTCATGAGTAATCTTAGGGGTCCATAATGATGTTTGAAAGTCATATGAAGCATTGATAGTCCAAAAATCTTTGTACAATCTCAAACCCTAATTTTGGGTGATCAGTGCATGATGAGATGTCTTGAGCTGGTCACACCCTAATCTAGTCTTGAGTCAAAGAGATCTTGTGAGAAAAGTCTTGATAAATGAGAGGGCAAATTTTGGGGTACAACAGCTACCCCTGTTCAATCTTCTTAAACCTGAAGAGTTAGATTGGTGAGTTTTGCCATTCGTGACTCGAAGGTGAAAGAATGATTGGACACTTGAGTGCCCATAAATTTGCACTCGATGATGTGATGATAGAAGGAATGGGCTTATATATGCCATTTGGAGAGGTGATAGAATCTTGTTGGAGATGGGGCTGTAGATGCCATCCAATAATGTTTGTTGAATTGTAAGTCGTAAGCTGAAAGAATGAGTATTAGAACGGAGTCCATGTCTGGAGCGTATCTAAACTGTATCTGAAAGGTTGTATCTAGACGAGTATCAAAATGGAATCAGTGCCTAGAGCATATCCATACTGTATCTGAGAGTTGAATCTGAATGAGTATCAGAATGGCATCCGTGTCTGGAGCATATATGAACTGTATCTGAGAGTTGAATCTTAATGAGTATCAGAATGGCATCCGTGTATGGAGCGTATCTGAACTGTATCTGAGAGTTAAATCTGAATGAGTATCAGAATGGCATCCGTGTATGGAGTGTATCTGTACTGTATCTGAAAGTTGAATCTGAATGAGTATCAGAATGGCATCCGTGTCTGGAGCGTATCTGAATTGTATCTGAGAGTTAAATCTGAATGAGTATTAGAATGGCATCCGTGTCTGTAGCGTATCCGTACTGTATCTAAAAGTTGAATCTGAATGAGTATCAGAATGGCATCCTTGTCTGGAGCGTATTTGAACTGTATCTGAGAGTTAAATCTGAATGTGTATCAGAATGGCATCTGTGTCTGGAGCGTATCCGTACAATATCTGAAAGTTGAATCTGAATGTGTATCAGAATGGCACCCGTGTCTGGATTGTATCTGAACTGTATTTGAGAGTTAAATCTGAATGAGTATCAGAGTGGCATCCGTGTCTAGAGCGTATCCGTACTGTATCTTAAAGTTGAATCAGAATGAGTATCAGAATGGCATCCGTGTCTGGAGCGTATCTGAACTGTATCTGAGAGTTAAATCTGAATGAGTATCAGAATGGCATCCGTGTCTGGAGCGTATTTGAACTGTATCTGATAGTTAAATCTGAATGAGTATCAAAATGGCATCCGCGTCTGGGGCGTATCTGTACTGTATCTGAAAGTTGAATCCGAATGAGTATCAGAATGGCATCCGTGTCTGGAGCGTATCTGAACTGTATCATGATTGCATATTGTTAATGGTAGCTGTTACTCTTATCCTGAAAAGGGTAAAATGTTAGCTGAAATACAAAGTTATGTTTTCATGAAATGTATGATGCAATGTATGCTTCATTAATCTTTATGATATATGGATGCAATGTATGCGCATGTGAGCTGATTTGCTGTATTGCTGTTTGATTGAGGAAAATAAATCCCTGAATGTTGCTGAGGATATGTTGAATTTTTATGTCTTGAAGTTGAAGTACTGACGAAGTCTTGTTGAGAGAAGTAAATTCCATTGTGAAGGCAATGCCATGTACTGTTTATAAGATCTGCTTGGGGAATCCTGAGAAATTCGGCGACTTCTACTGGGGATTAATAATTTGAAATTTGGTTCCGCTGGGAATTTAAATGACGTACTGTAGGGGATTTCTTATGGAACAACCTAGAGACATTTTCCTATTCTTTCAACCTATCAATAATTACCTTTCTCATTTTTTTTATTTGTAAACAGTAATCATGTTCAAATGCATATGTTCATCAATAAATCATTGGACGTTTTTGCAGACAAAACACAAGCGTAAAGAAAAAGACAAATAGTTTTTTGCACTTTCAAAGGGATATCTTTGTATTAACTTTGAATAAGTATTTTTGTACAAAGGGAACAAACATTCTAGTAAGAGAATGCTGTAGTAAAACAAGAAAATTTTGATACAAAGAAAGATAGCTATGTGTAATAATCCCATGGGGTTCCCATTCTGCTATAGCCTTCATATCTCCGAATATCTTGTCTATTTGTTGCTTTGTCGGAAGATGATTGAATTGATCAGAAACTTCGAGTTTGTCAGTGGAAGTCAAAGGTTGTCCGTCAAATGATCTGACGAGACATAGTCATACGCTTTAATTCCCTAACTTTTTCCTGGACCGCCCTTTCGGGTTTTCAGTCCACCGGGAAACCCTTTTTTGCCCAAGTATCCCTTTCGGGTTTTCAACTTGCCGGGTGTACAGATTTTTCATTTTATCCCTAACTTTTTCCCGAACCTTTTGGTTCGCCGGGATGCCCCTTGTTTTGCTTTGGTGTGTCAACCTAGCGGGTCTCTTATGCGTAGTATCTTTTGACTATGTCCGCGTTCGTAGGGTGTGGCAGGTCATCTCCATCCATGGTGGTCAAGATCGTTACCCCACCAGAGAATATGTTCCCGATTACAAATGGTCCTTCATAGGTAGGAGTCCATTTGCCCCTGGGATCACTTTGTGGCAAAATGATACGTTTGATCACTAGATCCCAAACTTGATATACTTGGCGTCTGACTTTCTTGTTGAAAGCCTTGATCATCCGTTTTTGATACATCTGACCATGGCAGACAACAGTAAGCCTCTTTTCATCAATTAAATTCAGTTGATCAAGTCGAGTCTGGATCCAATCGTCTTCGTTCAAACCTGCATCCTTCATAATCCTCAGAGAGGGGATTTGGACTTCAATAGGCAAGACAACCTCCATGCATAAGCCAAAGAATAAGGTGTTTCCCCGGTTGATGTGCGAGCCATGGTACGATAATCGTGGAGAGCGAATGGTAGCATCTCATGCCAGTCTTTGTACGTGACTGTCATTTTCTGTATGATCTTCTTAATGTTTTTATTTGAAGCTTCGACAACACCATTCATCTTTAGCCGATAGGGAGAAGAATTGTGATGCTGGATCTTGAATTGCCCGCATAAAGCAGTGATCATAGTGTTGTTGAGATTGTACCATTGTCAGTGATGATCCTTTCTGGGATACCATACCGGTGTTAGCTGGGGATTTCGACCAGGTTAATGAAGGAACCTTTACATTTTAAATTTGCATAAGATGGCTTGAAAAAGAGCTTTAGTCGAAATATATTATTATTGGATCTGAGTCGAAGATAGTTTAAAAAGACAAGTATTTTATTTGGTCAAAGGCGCGCGTTTTTCGACGGCCACATAAGAAGAGTCGTTACTGAAAGCTTGAGCGGGATTGTTTGAAATTCGAAAATAGTTTATTTGGATAAGAAGGACGCGTGGAAGCATTAGAGTGTCGAAATACATGCAAGAAGCAACGTGGCTTTTTCTTAGAATAGTACCGTTATGGTTAGAACACTATAAAAAGCTCCTTAGTGTTAGGGAAAAGGGGGTCATAATTCGTACAAAGTTACTCACAAAATACTCAAGTACCAATTTAAAGAGAAAGAGTTTGTTGAGAATGTACGTATGACCTCCCAATTTTATCTTTGAAATGCACATTAACATAATTTTCTTTCGAACCATTCTTTGACATAATCCTGAAATTGTTCTTAAATTCTTTATATTCTGTCGAATTGTTTTACTTTCCTACAAAGCTTTATAAATCAAATTCCTTTTAAAAGGCCTTTTCCTTTACAATCAAGTCATTTAATTCCAGTATTAAGTATTTTTATTGTCAATTATTTACATTCAAACCTTTTTTGTTTAATTAAGATGCTTCATCTAAACCTTTACATTTGAATTTAATTTCAGAAGTCTTGCATTCCAAGCCTTTACACAAACACATGCACAAGTATCATGTCATATTTAACATAAACCTTCAAGAAAGTGTTACAATTAACGTTAAGACAATGTCCTAGGATCAATCTAGTCGATCCTGCAAGTAACCATACATATCAAATTTGTTTGGAAGACTAGCGATTGTTTCGCCAGAAATCAATGCGAACAAATTGGCACGCCCAGTGGGACTGTGTCATAACGTTTTAATACAAATCAGTGGTAATCATAACAGAGGGTTTAAAACACTATTTTCTGGTAAAATACGCAAAAGCGTTATATGAACCTTAGGAGTGGCAGAATTACTAGTGAATCTCAACCAATACCTAAGAAAAAACATAACAGAAGAATGGTTAACACAACTAATGATCAAGGAGGACAAAATCCTCCACAAGGTTCAGGAACGGTCGGTACAAGTTCGAAGACTAGTTCCCAGGCCATTCCAACATCAATAGGATCAATGGCCGCAACTAATTCGAATCCACCTTACACATGAACTGCTTCTGTGGCTAGTGCGACCAACGTGCCCCCCTTTGGGGGTACATCAGAGTCTCTGTCGAATACTCAAAATGGACCTATTTTGACATATGTAGGAGGCCAAATACCACCTTCGACACCCCACAGGCCACCAGGATTCGAAAATTTTAGGCCTTGGACAAAACAACCATATGGAGGGCCCCCATCATCATTCATGAGTGGTTTACACAATGGCACTTCCACACATACGCAACCCAACATAAGTACTTTTTCGCCGATTTAAAATGTTGGTTCAATTGGTCGAAGCGCCCAAAACCAAGGCCTATCAGCCCAGATGCCCGCTTTAACAACAAATACCCAAGCAGCACTTAGACAACAAATGGACGCTAGTAACCAAGATATGGTTGGAATATTGGCGAGGGAAATGAATACTATATTTTCTCCCCTAATCCAGAATATAAACAGAACCAATCAAGAAAACACCCAATCATACCAACAGTTGTCAGCGCATATAGCGCGAATAGAAGATTTCTTTGGGAACCCCCAACCACCTGTTCGACGCAGGCAGAATATCATAGGGGTTCAAGAAGAACCAACCATAAACCAAGTTCAACAACCTAGACTAAATCTTGTCGAAGAACCAAGAATTGAACCAGTAGGTATTCGTCAGCCAAACCCTGAGGAACCACTCAGGAGAATAGCCATGGTCAATAGAGGCCAAGATGCAGATGAAGTTGTTCATAGAGTGAGACAAGACCACCTGTTGGTCGAAAATAATATAACAAATATAGTCGAAAGAATCATGGCTAATAATGGTTTAAACACAGGGTTTCGACACCCCAACTACACTTCCTCTATAGCGGAATTTATTCTACAAACGGAATTGCCAAGGGGTCACAAGATCCCAAAATTCACTAATTTCTCAGGGGGATACAAATGAATCCACTATTGAGCACATTGCCAGATATTTGACAGAGTTGGGAAACTTGGCAAACAATGAAGACCTAAGAATAAAATATTTCCCTAGTTCACTAACCAAAAATTCTTTTACATGGTTTAACACTTTACCTCCTAGTTCCATAGATACATGGTCTTACTTAGAAAGACTGTTCCATGAACAATTTTATGTGGGACAAACAAAGAGAAGTTTGAAGGAATTGGCAAGCGTAAAGAGGAAATTCATAGAACCCATAGATGACTACCTGAATAGGTTCCGTCTTTTGAAATCTAGATGCTTTACTGTGGTTCCTGAGCATGAGTTAGTCAAAATGGCTGCAGGTGGATTAGATTATTCCATTAGAAAGAAATTATACGCTCAACACTTGAGAGATATGGCCCACTTGAAAGCTGAGAAGGCCAGGGCAAGTAAAAATCATAAAAAAGAAAGGGTAGCCTATGTCGAAGCAGAAAGTGAAGAACACGAGCCACATAATAACCCTTATGGTGTTGAAGAAGTAGAAATAGATTTGGCTGAATTAAAAGAGGCACCCCCTTACTCTTGTAAAATGTTAACACCTTCGAATGGGAAGAACCCCATCGAAGAGGAAAAGAGTGATAAATATCCTAAAAGTACTTACACTTTTGATGTCACTAAATGTGACAAAATATTTGATTTACCGGTGAAGGATGGCCAAATGATAGTGCCTCCTAACGCTAGAGTTCCTCCGTTAGAACAACGGAAGAAAAGAGGTTATTTCAAATACCATGGTTTTCTTGGCCATAAAACATCAACTTGTTTTCTTTTCAGGGATTTAATTCAGAATGCTATCAAGGATGGACGTCTGAAATTCGCTGACAAAGGAAAGGGTCCTATGAAGGTGGATGCTGATCCTTTGAATGTGGCTACCACCAACTACGCTGAACCTTTGGATATCAATATGGTGGACATAGTCAACACTGACCAAGCGAAGATCATGGAGGAAGGAAAGCAGGCTACTGATGGCCTAAACACCAGAGGGTCTTTCGACACTAACGTTGAAGACCCCCAGGCGGGACAAATCAAGTTTGGGACTACTGAGGGTACTTTGAAAGATACTAATGAGGCTACTGAAGGTATCAGAGTTAGACTCGAAGGAATGGAAATCTCTGAAGTACCCATGGGAGTCAACATGGTCAATCTGGACCAACCCGCTTCAGAGATGGAGGAATTGGAAAACAGCTTGTTGAAGCAACAAAAGAGGAAGAATTTTGGCTATCCAAAGGCAAATGAGAATCTGCGCGAATTCTTGTGGAGATGCCATCACAGGAATGCCCACAAGACGTTAATGTGCCCAAGGTGCTCCATTATGTTGAGTCGAAGAATGGCTGAAAATTATGAGAGGGTCCAATGCATCAACATCCAAGGAAATTGGCACCAAGAAAGTCAACTGATGAGAGTATACCCAAGGCCAGGCGAAACGCTTTTGGTTTTCATACTCCACTGTTACAAAGCAGAATCAGAAATCCTGATGTGCGCAAGATGTGGCGCAGTATATGACAAAGAGATTGCGGAAATGTTTGAACGAATCCCTTTCCATGGTAGTTGGGAGCCAAGGGAGGCAAACCCAAGAATGTACGTGTTTGACAAAAGGGCAACGTCGAAAAGGCTAGATAGCCCACATCCCAAGGCAAGAAGAGTCTCGTTCAAATTACCTGCTGAGATACCAACTGACCGATGAATGCATGTTAATAATGAGAAATCGAAGTGGAGGAGTTTCGACAGGGGAGGCAGAACAACTTTCGCCTATAGAAGGCAATTCCAGGCATCAACAAGGGAGGCTCACAGGCTAGACAATTACAAAGGAAAAAACCCTATGTCAAGATCCCAGTGGCGTAGACACCAGAGAGCAAGGAAAACAGAGAAGGAATCAAAGCAGAAAGGAGTAAGTGAGTTAAGAAATACCAAAGTAGTATCTGGAACATCGACATCTGTCAAACCACTGGTAGGACGAAGGTTGTTCATTGAGGAACAACCGAAAACAAAAGAAGTGACTCAAGAAAATCCCATAAAATCTGAAGATATGTTGACAGACGACTTCGACTCTGATGGCGTGTCGTCTCTGAACATGAATTGCAACGTGGTATCCATTATCCCCCATGAGTACTATCAGGAAACTGAAGTTTAAGACTGTGAAGAAGATGATGAAGAAGAGATGGCGAAACATAAACCAGTGTGTTACTACATACTCAATAATGGAGCAGTCGAAGAGTAAAATGCCTTCTTCGAAAGGCCTGATGGAGCTATAAGGAATCATCTGAAACCTTTGTATATAAGGGACAAGATCGAAGACACTGGTATTAACAAGGTACTGGTGGATGGAGGGGCACCAGTTAACTTGATGCCTCATTATATGTTGAAAAGAATAGGGATGTTCGATACAAACATTAAACCTCACAATATGGTGCTGTCTAACTATGAAGGGAAAATAGGTCACACCCTGGGGGTAATTCAAGTAAATTTGATAGTTGGGTCTGTGACAAGACCAACTATGTTCATGGTAATTCCTGTAAAAGCGAATTACAATTTGCTGCTAGGAAGAGAGTGGATACACGAAGTGGGGGCAGTGCCATCGACCATGCATCAAAGATTAACCATTTGGAGAGAGGATGGAATTGTAGAAAACATTGAAGAGGATCAAGGTTACTATATGACGGAGGTAAACATGGTAGACAGGACCAGCTTTGACAAAAATCTAGCAAACATTGGACCATGTGGAGTGGCAGGAGATTGCTATTTACGAAACAAGAATGCATTGTATTATCTAACTTTGCTTCCAAATGGATTTCGTTGGGACAGAGAAATTATGGGAGAACTGGATGACCAGGAGAATGTCGAAAGCAACTATCAAATACGGCCAACTGGCTGGGACACAAATATTGACCATGTCTGAGCCCTCTTTCTTTGAGAGGATTTCCACTTATGTAGCCGAGAATAAAAGACAGGCGGCTGTTGAAGCTGCAACAACAAATGTGGTCGGCGAAGCCATTTCCAAAGCAACTAAAGTGGTAGAATCTGGAGCAAACCCCAACTCAGAACCAACTGATGAACAGGTTCAAGATGAGAAGGTAAATCAAAGATTAGATGCCATCTATGACGAAGAACCCTTAGGTTTCGAAAAAGATCCGACAACGTCAAGTCCTAAGATGTTGGCTCAAGACCCCCTTGAGGAGATTGATCTTGGAGATAGGAGTTCAAAAAGAATCACTTGCATCAGCACTACACTGAAACCCAGTTTGAAGGCAAAGGTCATATCGCTCCTTAAAGAAAATAAAGACTGTTTTTCTTGGGACTATGACGAGATGCCTGGTTTGGAAAGGGAACTGGTCGAGAGACTCCAAGACTCCAAGAAGATTCGCTCCAGAAATCCTTTCAAAAATACAGACAGAGGTCGAGAGACTCCTGCGTTGCAATTTCATCAGGACCACAAGGTATGTTGAATGGATTGCTAATATAGTATCTGTTATTAAGAAAAACGGTTCTTTGAGGGTATGCATAGACTTTCGTGATTTGAATGATGCTACTCCCAAAGATGAATACCCGATGCCAGTGGCAGAAATGCTGGTTGATTCAGCCGTAGGTTTTGAATACCTTAGTATGTTAGATGGGTATTTAGGTTATAATAAGATCTTTATTTCTGAAGAGGATGTGCCTAAAACAGACTTTAGATGCCCTGGGGAAATTGGCACTTATGAATGGATTGTTATGCCTTTTGGCCTAAAGAATGCTAGGGCAACGTACCAAAGAGCAATGAACTCCATATTTCATAATTATATTGAAACATTTATGCAGGTGTATATAGATGACATTGTAGTGAAGTCTAGATCAGACGAAAGCCATCTAAATCATCTTTGCCAATCATTCGAAAGAATGAGAAAACATGGTTTGAAGATGAACCCTCTTAAGTGTGCTTTCTTTGTGCAGGCAGGAGACATTCTGGGATTTGTGGTCCATAAAAAGGGGATAGAAATCAATCAGAATAAAATGAAGGCTATCGTGGAAACAAAGGCGCCTTCGATAAAAAAAGAATTGCAGTCACTATTGGGGAAAGTAAATTTCCTAAGAAGATTTATTTCCAATCTCAGTAGTCGAACACAAGCTTTTTCCCCCCTCATGCGCCTAAAGCAAGGAAATTTTGAATGGAACAAGGAACATCAAGAGGATTTTGAGAAGATCAAGAAATACTTAGTGCAACCGCCCATTCTGTCACCCCCAAATGGGAAGAAATCTATGAGACTCTATATATCAGCCTCTGACACTACTTTAGGTAGTATGTTAGCCCAAGAGGACAAAAATGGCATCGAAAGAGCCATCTATTATCTTAGTAGGGTTTTAAATGATGCAGAAACGAGATATACTGCAATAGAAAAGTTATGTTTGTGTTTATATTTCTCCTCTATAAAACTCAAGCATTATATAAAACCAGTAGATGTTTTCATTTCGTCTCATTGTGATGTTATAAAACATATGTTGTCAAAGCCAATCTTGCATGGCAGAATTGGCAAATGGGCTTTGGCCCTCACAGAGTTTTCTTTAACTTTCATGCCTTTAAAGGCAATGAAAGGTCAAGTAGTATCAGACTTTATAGTAGACCATGCAGTGGTAGAAAGCCAACTCTATGTTGAGTTGAAACCTTGGAGATTATTCTTCAAAGGTTCAACACACCGAAATGGTAGCGGAGTTGGAATACTTTTGATTTCTCCTGAAGAAATTCCAACAAAGCTTAAGTATAAGATCGAAGGCCCTCTTTGTTCAAACAATGAGGCTGAGTATGAAGCCTTGCTTGATGGACTCGAAGCTTTATTAGAATTAGGGGAAACCAAAGTCGTAATCAAAGGTGACTCTGAATTGGTAATAAAGCAACTAACAAAAGAATACAAATGCATAAAAGAGAACTTGATTATGTATTTCGTCTTGGTTAATAGATTTCTCAAGAAATTTGAATATGTGGATATAAAACATGTCCCTAGAATAAAAAACCAAGAAGAAAATGACTTGGCACAAATAGCCTCAGGGTACAAAGTGTCAAAGGAAAGATTAGAAGGATTGATTGAGATAAGAGGAAAAGCATTGGCTACGAGGTTATCACCAATTGACTTAGAAACTACTAGGCTAGGGTTTGCCAACCCAGAAGAGTTTGAGGTACTAAATATAAGCACTCTGGCAGATACAGATTGGAGAAGCCCAATTATTAACTACCTAAAAGACCCTCCAACCAACACGGATATAAAGGTTAGATACAAAGCTTTATCTTATTACTTGATGGGAAACGAATTATTCAAAAAATCCCCTGAAGGAATTTTGTTAAAATGCTTGGGGGAAAATGAAGCATATCTAACATTATCAAGCGTTCACAGTGGAGCCTGTGGGGCCCATCAAGCAGGACATAAGATGAAATGGTTGTTGTTTCGATATGGAATGTATTGGCCAACTATGTTGACAGACTGTGTAGACTTCGCCAAGGGTTGTCAAGAATGTCAGATGCATGCAAGCATTCAACATGCCCCTGCAAGTGAATTACATTCAATCATTAAGCCATGGCCATTTAGAGGATGGGAATTGGATTTAATAGGAGAGATTCAACCCACTTCGTCCAAAGGACAAAGGTATATATTGGTAGGAATAGATTATTTCACCAAATGGGTAGAAGCTATTCCTCTGGCGAATGTAGACCAAGAAACAATCATTGAATTTATCCAAAAGCATATACTATATAGGTTTGGAATCCCAAAAAGTATAACTACGGACCAAGGGTCAGTTTTTACTGGTCGAAAGATGCAATAATTCGCGAAAGAAATGGGGTTCAAATTGCTAACATCTACACCATATTATGCTCAAGCAAATGGTCAAGTCGAAGCAGCCAACAAAGTGATAACATGATTAATCAAGAAGCATGTCGGAAAGAAGCCTAAAAATTGGCATAAAACGTTAGATCAAGCACTTTGGGCTTGTCGAACGTCACCTAAAGAAGCAACCAATACTACACCATTCCAACTTACCTTTGGGCATGATGCAGTATTACCAGTCGAAATCTTTCTGCAGTCAGTTTGCATTCAAAGACAGGAAGAGATAGCTCCAAACCTTTATTGGGAAATGACGTTGAATGAATTGATAGATGTAGACGAAGAAAGGTTGCACGCCTTAGAAGTGTTAATAAGGCAGAAGGAAAAAGTAGCTACACCATTCGTTGCTAATGATTTAGTTTGGAAAGTTATTTTACCTATGGATAAAAAGAAACAAGCTTTAGGCAAGTGGTCTCCCCATTGGGAAGGTCCTTTTCGAATTTTAAAAGTATTTTCGAATAATGCGTATGAGGTGGAAGAACTAGCAGAAGATCGAAGGATCCTAAGGGTAAATGGGAAATACTTAAAGAAGTACAAACCATTTCTGCAGGAAATTAGAACAAGAAAACAGTAGTGACAAATAAGTAAAGAGAAGCCAAGATGGAAATACTAAAATGGCTATTGCAACGTATCATAGATTTCTACAAAATTAATTAAAGGTGCCAAAATGGAATTTTCTTGAATATTACAATTAAAAGGGAAATGCAACAAGAAAAGTTAAGTCTAGCGGCTAAAAGCTAGAAAGGAAGATTTCTCTTTATCCTTGCATATTTGATCTTCGACAAATTAAGTTTATATTGGATAGCCGCTTTGGACTCTTGAATTTTGGCTATTTCTTTGTCCATATTGGTAGCCGCTTCCACATGAGCAACACTTTCCTTCGCCAAGAGGTCAGCCTGAGGGTCATTCAAGCCTTGAATGGCAGCCTGTTTCTCTTTCGCCTCAGCAATCCTCGCTTGTAACTCTGAGATCTGAGTTTACCAAACTTGGATGGAGGATGCATAGTTATTGTACTCCTCTTGGGCTTTCTTCTTCGATTGCATGAGAGTTTTAGAGGCAGTGTAGGCGTTGTAAGCTTTTTCATATGCTAGATATTGTGCCTTTTCCGCCGCTTGAAGTTTTGTCTGGGTATTGAAGTCTCTATTGAACTCAGAACTCACTTGATCAATCAGTTGCCGAATATCAACTAAAGCTTCGCCCATATCAGGTGGACACGCTGTGATGAGTATTTGAGAAATCAGTTTCTTTATCCGAGAACCAGCGGTGCAATCCTCCTTTAGGGTGGTAAAAAGGTCAGCATCGAAGACAGCTTGCTTCACCTGTTGCAAGAGGGCATCAAAAGAAGTTTCTTTGGTACCAACACCAGCTTGGGCAGAGGCACCAGGAAACGTTTTAGTAGGAGATGAATCCTTTAAAGCCATCATTAGTTTGACATACTTTAAGGGATCCGTTGCTTTAAGGTAAGTTCTTTCCTCTTCTGAGAGAGTGGCAATAGTGGGCTGACTTGAAGAAGGATGGTTGTGCGTCGAAGCAGGATTAGACTCTTCAGTGGCATGAGCGGAATCCAATCCTTTGTTACTGAGAATCTGTTCTGACTCTTCGACGTTTCTTTCGTCATCTCCCATCCCTTTGTTACCTTCGAAGAAACCTTATATGTCGGAAGAACATTCAGTACCCTCATTCGTTTCAATTTCCTTAGACGTGCCAATATTAGGGGGAGTTCCACTTTTTTGAGCATCCGCCTCAGGAGAAGAATTCTCCTGATCTTCTGCGTCCTTCGACTCAGATTGAGGATTGCCAGTCACAGACCCTTTGTTTTGTGAGATTCCAGCATTGGGAGGGGGTGAAGGAGTTCCTTCGACAATCGAATTTTTGAGAGGATCAGAAGGTTTGGGGGACTTGTCAGACTTTTTCTGAAAGAGTGAATGCCAATGTTTGTTCAAGAAATATAATATGTCAAAGTGTAGGGAAATGAAAAGAAGAGTTTAAAATAAATACCTTATCAGAAGTAGAGGTATTGCTTCCATACGCTCCGAAATTTTGGCTCTAGAGGTTGGAGGCCCCGCTTCTTTTGCAGAAGTAGGGAGAGTAGCAGTTTAAGTTTCCTTTTGGGCAGTGCCCTGGGACGAAGTAACCTTCGACCCTTTTTTATTTTGCTTCTTAAAAGGAGGAGGAGAGTCATCAGTGCTGCTACCTTCGAGTGTAATTACTTCTTTTTCAGAAGCATTTTTTCTCTTCTTCGCCTTGGCAACTGGCGAACTCCCATCCTACATAAAACATCAAAATTTTGATAAGTAAGCAAAACTAGAAGAAAATTCCAGAAAAGAAAGTTTAGTATGGAAACCTCAGAAGCTTTGGCAGTTTTTTTTGAAGAAACTTCTTCCCGGCATTGTCTAGTTGTGAAGAAGTAGGCTTTGACGTTCCAGTTGGAGTGGTCTTTGAAGTGGGTTTTCCCTTTTTGGGGGTTTTCCTTTCGACAGCTGAAAATTCACAAAGTTAGAAGGAAACATGTTAAGATGGGAAATCTTAAAGTACATTTTTCGACATGGCACCTTGAAGTGTTGGAGAAATGATTTTCACAACAGACAAGTCATAGTGTAGGAAAGCGTCGAAACTGTCCAGAGTGAGCTTAGTCGGAACAACCCATTTTGCACGTTTTTGACTATCATTATGTAAGTCATGAAAAATGTTCCCACAGACGAACAAGTCTGGATAAGGTGGCGAAAATGCTAGAGCGAAGTCCGCTGTGGGTAATTTTGGGAATCTGGGTGGTTGCAGTTCAAAGGCTAAATCATACTTGAATTCAGGTTTTATAGATTTGGGAAGTTTTAATTTTGAAAGAGTTTTCGTAAATTTTTCTTTCAAAATAAGTGACGCTTGATAGACTGTTCGTCTAAGCTGCGTAGGGTCATAGACAGTTTCAAAATAATCCTGAAAAGCTTTTATTTCTTTGCAATGAGTAGTTTTACCTTTGGGTCCATGATCCTGCAAAGATGAAAAGGCTTGGGTCAGTTGATCTTTTATTTTAGTACTGTCGAACATGTTGTTAGAATAAAACTCTGTCCACCAAGTATAAAATCCTTTGGTCATATAAGTCGCAGGTTCGAAAGAGGCAAGTTTGAAGACAGCAAAATCATCATGATATTCTTGATGCTTCGCCACGTGCCTCATAACATAATTTATTCCAGCATAGCAAATCTCCTTCTTACGGTTAAAAAGAGACACGGGGACAAGTTGATTCAACCCAAATTGTCGAGAGACAAATTTTGGTTGATAGGCTAACATGCATACATAGTTCTTCATAGGAATAATCCTAGAAATAAGGAGTCTGGGAAGGAGGAATGCACGCCAGACATCTTCAAATTCAGTGTTGGCATCTTTCATGGCTTCTTCAATCAAAGCAGTAAACCAGGAAGGGCCATGAGTTCGTTTGCCGAAGGGAGCCATAGCAGGAGTAAAGGCATGACGTTTCGAGAACATCAGAATATACTTGGTAAGGCTAGATTGAAGATTCATGTTTTCACTGGGAGTCAGTAGCAGAAGCCTAGTTCCTTCAATACTTCTTGCTACTATCATGGGATCCTCTTCATTCACATTTCCAGAAGTTTGAAGGGATGGTTCGAAGGTGGCATTCATCCACAGTTGAAGAAGCCAATAAGGTCCGGCTAAAAGGAGGTTATTTCCAGCTTCATGTTCTTTAAGCTTGGTTACAGCAGAGCCTAGACTTTCATACAAACTTACTAGTAATAATTCACTAAGGCAAACCTTTCAACCAGAATGTAGTTGGTTAGCCAAAGTTAAAAATCTTCTAGCTACTTGAAGGGATTTGTAACAGAAAACAAATTTGGACAACCATAAAGCTAAAAAAGCTATATGTTCTATGTCGGAAACATCTTCGCCGTCCGTATGATAGAAATTCATATAGGCATTAAAGGAGGTGGTTTTTGTGTTGAAATCTATTATGTTGTCAGAGTGGAGAAAAGGGTCAAATGTTTCTCCAATAGGAGAAAGTCCTGTAATGGCTGCTACGTCGAACAGTGTAGGGGTTATCATCCAACAAGGAAGATGGAAAGTTTTATAAGTGGTATCCCAAAAATAGTGAGACGCAAAAAGTAAAGGTTGGCAATAGCTAAAACCTAATTTCGACATCTGGATCAGGTCGAAAATGCCTAAATCTTTCCAAAATTGGCTTTTCTTTTTCTCTACTTTACCTAGCCAGTTCAAATAAGACTTGTCCAAAGTGGGGCAAGATCGGAAAGGTTTGAAATTCTGAATAATATAGTTCATTTGGAAAGGTTCTCTATTTGCTTCATGACTTTCTGTGGATATATTTTTAGGGGATTTGGAAGAATCATCGGAAGTGTTTCCCTTATTAGCTATGGGTTTAACAACATGATAAGTTGGAAAAAAGTTTTTACAGTCTTCCAAATGTTCAGAAGAAACTAAAGGACCTAGGAATCCTAGGGTTTTACCAGATAATGAAGAAGAGATTAATACCTGAGAAGCATAAATGGCTTTTTGTTCTTTGGACAACTTCAGAGGTGTAATGAATTCCTTGTTCTCATGCATGATTATTTTACTAGTTGGAACGGATTGAGAAGATGAACCTGCGGAAGCTCCAGAGTTTTTGATTTTGATTTTCATTTGTTGTTTATCAGAGGCCATTGTTGAGATTCTTAGGTCTTTCTGGAGATTTTGAGTTTTTTGGAAAGGAAAAGGTTTTACAAAGACTGAAAGGGTTTTTGCTAAGAGAAGTTTGTAAAAGTAAGAGAGAGGAAGGAGAAAAACCCTTTTTATAGTGAAGAGTGATTGTCCATCAAGGGACACATGTTTGCATCCTGAAGGAGAAGGTGAGAAGTTTATCAAGTCGCCTTACATTGGGAATGGTTATTCATCATTATAACTGCTGCACGCACGTTTTGAAGTGACGTTTTTGGGAAGAGATGTCATGATGATATCATTGAAATACGAAAAGGTTCTCTTTGCTGGTCAAAATAACATAAATCACAAGAAATGCCTATTTCTGCATATATTCGAAACAGACATTTATTGGGGCAATTTGTTAGTTGGGGATTTCGACCAGGTTAATGAAGGAACCTTTACATTTTTAATTTACATAAGATGGCTTGAAAAAGAGCTTTAGTCGAAATATATTATTATTGGATCTGAGTCGAAGATAGTTTGAAAAGACAAGTATTTTATTTGGTTAAAGGCGCGCGTTTTTCAACAGCCACATAAGAAGAGTCGTTACTGAAAGCTTGAGCAGGATTGTTTGAAATTCGAAAATAGTTTCTTTGGATAAGAAGGACGCGTGGAAGCCTTAGAGTGTCGAAAGACATGCAAGAAGCAATGTGGCTTTTTCTTAGAATAGTACCGTTATGGTTAGAACACTATGAATAGCTCCTTAGTGTTAGGTGATAACGAGAAATCGTATCATATAATTACTACACTTTCTATCGATTTTCATAATACATTGAGTCGTTTAACTCCCGATTATTCCAAGTTTTTGTGTCTTTTCACAGGTACAACATTTGTCAACTCAAATCAGTGAAAAAGGACCACATGAAGGAAGCTAACCAAGAAACAGAAGAGAAAGAACCAAATCTGCAAAGTCTGCAGATTTTGTAGCTGTGACGACCGTCACACCCTGTGACGACCGTAACGCCTCCACAACTAGAAAGAACGCTTGTCACACATCATTGACTAGCGTAATGTGCTATTTAAGCGCATTACGACCGTCACCCCCTTGTGACGACCGTCACATGATTAAAGGGCAACGTTATGAATTAGTGGACACGTGGGCAACGTTGAGGACAATTTTTCTCCTCCTATATTTCCTCCACTCAGTAACCATGCATCCGGGTCTTACTCCACTCAAGCCTTTTCCAAGATTTTCTCAACTGCAATATTTTCTTCTATATATATGTGGTAGTTCAATGGATGATGGTCGAAGAATTTTTCCCAGAACAAAATTTCTATTTTCCTGCAATTATTCTATTTTCTTGCTTTTGAGCTTTTTCTACACGTACTGTAATTTTTATTTCCAGCATTAGTTTTAGAGTGTTAATTCTTCATCTAAGAATTAACACAATTATTGATTTCGATTGAGCTGCAAGGAATTT
This sequence comes from Vicia faba, assembly GCA_948472305.1. Classification (NCBI taxonomy): domain Eukaryota; kingdom Viridiplantae; phylum Streptophyta; class Magnoliopsida; order Fabales; family Fabaceae; genus Vicia; species Vicia faba. Next base: position 1,394,008,696 of record OX451736.1, on the reverse strand, counting down.
GTAACATCCAAGATTACCATAGCAACATTATTTCCAGGTTTTTATTGCAATTAATATTTATTCATTCTTGTGTTATGTCATTTATTTTTATGGATTATATTTTAAGTTGTATAGTTACTAAATATATTATGTCCGGCTAAATTAATTGTACCGGTATGTGACTCCTAAGTACCGAAAGAATTCAGTGATAACTTGGCTAAAAACATTTATAAAATAATTTCTGGTTTCCAATTTCCATGTTTAATTTAACTACCCTTGTCACGAGAGTGAGAGGATAATTAACACGATTTTGCCACGAGAGTGGGAAATTAATTAAGGCAAGAACCTGCATGCGAGAGCTGGGGTTCGACCCAGATAGTGGTAACGAAACATTAATTTTTAAATACACGAGAGTGTTTTAACAAATTAATTAAACTCAAATTGTTTTCAAAAAGTGTTATTAAATTTAAAGTGCATCCACTAGGTTTAGTAGCATGACTTATTTCATAAACACGAGAGTGTATGTCTCAGGTTTTTAAACAATTCGTTTTTACCGAAATACTTTATATGCCAAGCGATTCACCGAATTCCCGAAGTCCGACTATCACATACCTGTATAGCTATTATTATTATTTTTATTAAACTATTTCCCCCTAAAAACCAAATATTCATCGCATAGTTAAACAATTGTAGCATTAGATCGTATGCGATTGATCCTCAGTCTCTGTGGGTTCGATAATCATTTAAAACTAGAACGACTAAACTGTATACTTGCAGTTAGTATCCCAATAGACTCATAAAGTCCCGATCAAGTTTTTGGCGCCGTTGCCGGGGACTGATTAGTCAATTAAGTATGATTCTTCTGTTGCGCGTTTAGACTAGGCAACAGAAACCCTCTTTCGATTTGTATGCCAAATACTCACTCCCGAAGCGAGCCTTTGCATCTACAAATAATGTCCCAATTACTATGTATCACCCAAATTTTTTATACAACCCCCACTCTGAGTATTTCTAGGAATCACAAGAATCCCATAAATCCGACCTCAAAATACTATTGGAGAATTTTAATGCATCACAGACTCATTCTCACCCGAATTACCTTTCCAACCACCAATCCCAATGTTTTGAGGAATCACAAGAATATTATAATTCCAACCAAACTTATCCTCAACCAAATTTCCCCTACAATCACTACACCCAATATTTCGAGGAGACGCAAGTATCCTATAAATCCGACCTCGAAATATTAATGGGAAATTTTAATGAAACATCAATGATGACAAAGCATTTTATGGAAACACAAAATGCGACTCTAACTCAATTTGAAGAATCAGAAGAATCGCATGACTTTAACTTCGAAACATCAACGGAGGATTTCGACGCGATGCTAATTCACTCTAGGTTAGAATCTCTGATGGAGCACTTTGTAGAGACACAAACTGTCCAGAACGAGGAGTTTAGAAAACAAAGTCTTCAAAACAGTGAAAACCTTAGGAAACTGACCACTGTGGTTGAGTCGCTCATGACCCACAACATAGCCTTAGAGACTCAAATCTCCCAGCTTGAACAAAACCCTCTAGGACCCTTCCCTGAGGAGAAATTGGATGTTATAACAACCAGTAGTGAAAAACAAGTTGAACATCCTAAGGAGAGTGATAATGAGGTTAAGGAGAGTGATGATGTGATTGAGGAGAGTTCAGATGAGAAAAGAGTAAAGATTGAGAAAAATCCTCCAACACCATCTAAAAGGGAGGTTGTAGAAGAGGGAGAGAAGGAAACCCCTATTGTTGTTCCTCATCCCTATTCCCCACTGATTCCCTTCTCGAAAAGTTTTATGGAAGCTCAGATAGACTCCAAATCTAAAACGTATATGGAGGTATTGGAAAATATCCACACCAATGCACCCTGGTTTGAAGTCTTGCATAAAAAGAGAAAATTAGAGGACCATAAAACTAGGGATACTATAAGCGTTAAGAGGTTAAGGTTAACCTTTGAGGTGGTGGATGAAATCACTAAGCCCAAACATGAAAGGTTGATACTTAGGATTGTCGTACCCCAAATTTTCCCTATCTCTTTATTATTGGTCTAGCTTTGAACTTTGCGTTCCATTTACATCATTTTATCATTCAATCATTTGCATATCCCACATCTCATGGAATCAGGCGCTTTTGGTTGAAGTATTAGGGCTACGCCCTCTTTTTGTCTAATCTTGTTTTGAGGTTTTATTCTTAGGGTTTAAGTCTGCACAAGTACAATTGGATCATATTGGATTTTCAAGCATCAAATCTAAGAGGAAACTATTGAAAGAGCAAAGCAGGTAAATTTGTTTTTTGGACGAAATTGAAGAAGAGCAAGTTTGCTTCGATTTAGAGGTTTCGATTGAGCATCTGGCTTCCTTCGAGCAAGTTGGATTCAGGGGCTTCGATTGAGCATCTGGCTTCCCTAGAGCAAGCTCTGATCCATAAGTTTCGATTGAGAAATTATTTCCTTCATTTGTTTTTGCTTCAATTCAAATAATAATGTCCTCCTGCAAGTTTGTTTTGATTCACCAAGCAGCACTTCCTACATGAAAACTTCGACCAAGCTATGGCTTCCTGCCTGCAAGCCTTTTCGATTCACCAAGTTTACTGCCTGTATGCCTCTTTCGAATCTGGACTTTTTGCCTCATGCAAGCCTACTTCGATTTGGACAAGTAGCTGCCTACAAGCCTGCTTCGATTTGGACAAGTAGCTGCCTGCAAGCCTACTTCGATTTGGACAAGGTTACTGCCTGCAAGCCTACTTCGATTTGGACAAGTAGCTGCCTGCAAGCCTGCTTCGATTTGGACAAGGTTACTGCCTGCAAGCCAGCTTCGACTGGGCATTAGCTTGTTTCGACCACAAGCTTCGAACTCGGCATTAGCTTGTTTCGACCACCAGCTTCGACTGAGAAAAGGGCTTCCTTCGAAAAACTTGCCACAACACTCCAGAAACTTGCTGTTGCTGCTCCCACGCCTGCTGTAAGGTGCCAAAACAAACAGAAAAACCTGCACCAACCTGCTATAACAGTCCAAAAACCTGCTATGCAGAGCCAGACCTGACGCCTGTAACTTGTACAAAAATGGAAAAACACAAAAGCAACATAAGAAAGGATCGAAACAACATTCCCAACCTGTTCAAATTATTTTGTTTTCCCCCCAAATGCTTCAGCCAATCTGCCTATAAATGAGACTCCAACGCATGTTTGAAGGAAGGACTGGAGGGCCAGACGAATCTCTGCAGAAAATTTCTCAAACCACAAAATTCTCAAGTTCATCAACACTTGAGAAATTCAAAGAAAATCCAAAATTTTCTCAAACACTTATCCAAATTCAAACACATCCAGAAATTCAAACACATTCAAAACCAAACAGTCATCCAGAATCCAAACACATCCAGAATCCAAACACTTATCCCTTTTGAATCTGAAACGTCCCAATACCTTGTTACCCTTCAAATCCAGTAGGAAGAAATTCACCCTTGTTCTTCCCCTTCGAACAGTATCAAAGACATAACCCCTGGTTCCTCCTTCGAATCCAGCAGCGTTCAAGGAAACCACTTCAAGGCCCATCACACGTCCCAGCCACAAGCAAGGTAAGTCATTCTTAACCTTGAACCCTTTCATTTCTAGCATAACATGTACATAACACATTGTTTCTGTTCGTTTCCACCTACTTGATATTGTTTTCAGAGCTAACCCCCCTTTCGTTTTGCTGTTTGTTTACTTAATTATGCATTAAGTGTTAACTGATTGTAAGACAATATTAGCATGGCCTTATGCCATGTTGCTGTTCAAAAAAGTTCAAACAGGAAATAGGACGAAGCTTCTGGCTTCTACTTTCTTTCTTCAGGTCAAACGAAAGAGAACTAGAAGGCTTCACCATGTTGACTTCTGGGCCCAAACGAAAAGCTTGCCTTCACTGACTTCCAGGCTCAGTCGAAAGGCATTCCCTCACGATTTTCAATCTCCAGTCGAAGGAGGCAGAAAGGCGGATGGCACGCTTGCACTAAGTCCAGACTCAGACGAAGGACACTCTCATGCTGGTGTCAGCCCCCAATCGAAGTACAGGACCTTGCTGTTGCCTTTGCCCAATCGAAGGACAGGACTTTGCCTCTGCCAGGGCCCAATCTAAGGACGTGACTTTGTTGTTGCCAGCCCCAATCAAAGGAGGCCAACAGAATTCCAATCGAAGGCTGCTCCTGCCAGAATCGAAAGACACCTTTTTTTCTCTTGCTTTTTGTCTTTTTTCCCTTAATTTTATGCTGTTTGATACGGTTGTAATAGCGTAGGATTTTATCTTTCTGCATTTTATTTACTTTATACCAATGCTAGTAATTAGGCAAGGTAAAAATCAACAAATGAACAAACCAATCAAAAATCCAAAAAAAAAAACACTCTTTAATCACTACTTGAATTTATTTGAAAACCCACAAAAACACTCAACAAATCAAAACTCCCCCAAAGGGCATGTTATCTCCGTTCTACCGCGATATCGACCGTGCCTATTGCTAGAACGCGTGCATTAACGTTGCCCGCTAAAAAACACAAACAAACCAACCATTTTATAAGAGGAACTACGGTGTTCTGATTCCTTCATTGGATACGTAGCCAAAGGGTCGCGAAACCCTCACGAACGCAATAATCAAAAACCATTCATTTCCCTTAAGCAAGCATAGTTGTAGATAAACACACCCTTTAAGACAAACAAACAAAATGGATCTCGTTGAGTACAACGGATGTGAGGGGTGATAATACCTTCCCCTCGCATAACCGACTCCCTTACCCTTTCTCTTGGTCGCAAGACCATCTTATCCATTCCCTTGTAGTTTTATCGATATTTCCCCTTCCTTCGGGATAAATAAAGTTCGGTGGCGGCTCTGTGTTTTCTGCCAGTGGCTTCAGCTGGCGACTCTGCTGGGGACTTTTTAGCGAGACTCTCCTAGTTTTGTTTACTTGTCTTTTTGGGTGTTTATTTATTTGCTTTATCTTGCTTTACTGTTTTATTTCTTTATTTATTCTTTTGTATATATTGCATATTTGTTGCTACTCACATATTCTGGATATTATTGTGTTGTTGGGTTTGATGTTTACTTTTGATAAGTCCTCTACCCGGACTTGGGTTACACATAGGATTAGGACGGGCGGTATAGTCATGTTAACTTTGAGGGAGTAATCCCGAAGAAGGAGGCATGAGAATCCCCCACTCAGTGGAGGTCCCCTTGAAAGTAATTATGTTTACCGAGTAATCGGGAAGACGTCGTTGCTTTCGACCTGGGAGCTCGAGAAACTGAGGGCCGTAGAACGATTAACCCATCTTGGCCTTTTAGGTGCAATACGGAGACTATAATGGAGTAATCCAAAAGTAGTTGTCACGCGATATTACACTCGGACGAGTTTTTCCTGTGAATATTATCGATTACCAAGTAATTATGACGTCAGTAATATCCAAAGGAAGAATGTAGACTTCAGGAACTCTTTAGAACCTTGTTCGGCAGGTGATAAACCCCTAGTACGTACCTCATGGGTGGTTACTATGACTCCATGCCTGTGACGTCATACTTTTGATTCTGTTACTTTCAACCTGTGCAACGGACTACGCAATGATTATCCAGAATATGTGGAGCTGAGACTTCATGCATAGCATACCATAACATCATATCATCATATATATCTCATATCTAGAGAAATCCAAAGACAAGTCTTGTTGGTATAACTTTTCAAAAGGGAAATTTTAAAAAGATAGACGAATCTTTGGGTCTCATTAGAAATGAAGATAAATCATTCATCCATACTACCATGCATTCATTTTTCACAGTAAAAACTCATTGGGGTCCCCTTTCACAGAATCCAGTAAACAGCAAAGATGACTCATCCACATCCTTACCGCACCATAGGCAACCAGCAAAGGCTAATGGATCTTTTTGAAGAGAAACAGAATGCACTCCGTCGGGATATGGATACTATGGGTACCCGCATGGATCAACTCATGGAAACTCTGCATGCCATGATCAAGGGTCAAGAAGAACTACACCAGAGTGTTGCCAAGCTTACTACTTCCGCTCCTTCCACTTCTACTAATGGGAGAAATGACAATGCTAATGTTGAGACTCCTACTGGTGCTCTTAGGAATGATGTCGATGATCATCATGATGTTATTGATCTCGATGAACCCCAAGTGAATCTTGCTGCTGGGGTTGCCGAAACTGCGAAGATGTATCATGCCCTTGAAGAGCGACTTAGAGCCATGGAAGGAATCAAGGCGTCCATATTCAACACTGCTGCAATGTGCCTCGTGCCTGGGGTAGTCGTTCCTCCTAAGTTCAAAGTCCCAGAGTTCGACAAGTACAAAGGCACTTCTTGCCCAGAGACACATCTCCGTTCTTATTGTCGCAAAATGACGGCCTATGCTGAAAATGAACCTTTGCTCATGCATTTCTTTCAGGACAGTTTGACCGGGGCATCCTTGGATTGGTATATGCAATTGGAGATATCCCATGTCGGTACTTGGGGAGAGCTTGCCGATGCTTTTCTGAAACATTACCATTACAACACTGCTATGGCTCCGAGCCATACTCAGCTCCAGGGGATGGTACAAAAATCTGAAGAATCTTTCAAAGAATATGCTCAAAGATGGCGTGAACTGGCTGCAAGGGTCCAACCTCCTCTTTTGGACCGTGAGTTGATTGATCTGTTTATGGGTACTCTACGAGGCCCTTATCTATAGCATATGCTCAGTAGCACTTCTACTTCATTTTTTGATATGGTCATCATTTGTGAACGTGTTGAGACATGTATTAAGGCCGGAACGATTCAAGGTGTTCCTAATAATGCTAACAACAATGCAGGCGTTAATAGGAAACCATTTTCCGGTTTTGTCAAGAAGAAAGAGGGCGAGACCAGCGCCATCACCGTCAACCAAGGGAGAGCTCCCACATTTCCTCAAGTCCGATTCCCTTATTTTCCTACACCTGCTGCTATTCCCAACCAGTTTGTTTCTCAAGTATACGCTGCTACAACTCCAACACCTTGGATGGCCCAACAACGACCTTTCTCTCCGCAACCGCATTATGTTCTGCAACAACAGTTTGCACCTCTTACAACTTATCAACAACCGATTCAACATCCCCAAGGACAAAGAGCTCCTCCAAGACAAAGAGCCCCTGAAAGAAGGTTTGATCTCATTCCCATGTCCTATGCTCAGCTTCTCCCACAGTTACTTGCTAGCCAATTGGTTCAATTGCGCGAACTCGGTCCACCGCCAAATCCTCTCCCTAGGGGATGTGATACTAATGCTCATTGCGAATTCCATTCTGGTGCCCCAGGCCATACAATTGAAAATTGCAGGGGTTTCAAGTGCAAAGTTCAAGATCTCATCGATGCGAAAGCCATCAACTTTAACCCTGTTGGTCCAAATATTCAAAATAATCCCATGCCTCCTCATCAAGGGGGAACAATCCATGCTATTAAAGAAGTCAATGAACGGGTTTTGGTATCGAAGGTTGATGAAATTAAGATATCTTTAGTAACTGTCAAAGAACATTTGTTGAGACATGGAGTTCTACAAGAACTCCATGACTTCTGCTTAACCTGTTCTTCCAAACCAGAAGAGTGTGTTGAGTTGAAGATGGCCATCCAACAGTTGATCGATGAAGGTGTCTTACAGATAGAGAAAGTGTTCTGAGAAGAAGAAATTGATGTTATGGAAATCCCTTACTATCCGAGAAGTTTTTCATCCACCCCCGGTATTCCTTTAACAATTCAGGTTCCTATTACCCCCACAATGATTCAAGCTCCTATTCCCCCTACAAGCAGCGACTTGAAGGTAGTGCCATGGGAGTAAAACGTAGTCTACATTCATGGAAAAAGGTATGAGTGTCCTCCGGTAGGTGACAAGAATGTTACCAACATTGTGGGAACAAGTAACATGACTCGCAGTGGTCGAATCTTTTCTCCTCCATCCCCACCTCCTAACGAAACTAACAGTGAAGCTCTAGCTAAGGCTAAGGGAAAGCAAGCAATGGATAACCAACCCGGACTTTCTGAAGGGCAAGAAGCGGAGCAACTTTTGAGAATTCTCAAGCGGAGTGATTACAAAGTAGTGGACCAGCTCAATCAGACACCATCCAAGATTTCCATCTTGTCTCTCCTTTTGTGTTCAGAGGCCCACCGCAACGCCTTGTTAAAGACCTTATGTTCCGCTCATGTTACCCAAGACATCTCTGTGGCCCAGTTTGAAGGAATAGTCACCAATATTGCTGTGGGAAATTGTTTGGGTTTCTGCGATGATGAACTCCCAATTGAAGGCAGAGCCCACAATAAAGCGTTACATGTTTCTATGAAGTGTTTGGACACTGTTTTATCTCGAGTTTTAGTGGATACAGGTTCTTCACTCAATGTGATGCCTAAGGTTACCTTGTTTAAGCTGAATATGGATGGAGTAATGATGAGGCCCTCCTCTCTAAATGTTCGGGCGTTTGATGGTTCGAGAAGATCGGTGGATGGAGAAGTTGATTTGCCTGTCAAGATTGGTCCCCACACTTTCTATTTGTCCTTCTATGTTATGGACATTCGTCCATCCTATACTTGCCTCTTGGGTCGTCCGTGGATTCATGTAGCAGGAGCTATGACATCTACCCTTCATCAACGCCTGAAGTTTGTTGTGAATGACCAAGTTGTCATAGTTTGCGGTGAAGAGGACATAGTGATCAATAATCTGACTACCTACCGTTACGTAGAAGTGGAAGGCGAGGTACAAGAGTTTCCCTTTCAATCATTGGAGATTGTTACTGTTGACAAAATCCCCGTCATGGAATGTAAGAAGACTGAGATACCCCTGGCCTCTTTGAAGGATGCCAAAGCCCTCATAGAAGCTATACCTCCCCATGACAGTTGGGGCAATTTGATTGAGGTTCCAGAGAAGAAAGATCGATTCGGTCTTGGGTATCAGCCATCATCCTTCGTACAAGCTGGTTGGGTTCCTCTCAAAGGGTAGCAGGTTCCTCCAATTTTTGAAGTGTTCGTCAGTGCTGGTGTGAGCAAAGAAGGACAGGTACTCGCCACAGATGCTGAAGGTGACGAGGAGGATATTTCAATATTTATCTATCAAGTTGCGCCAGACCAGGAGCTCAGCAATTGGACCACCACCGACATCCCTGAAGTTGTTTTCCTTGATGTGTAATTTTCTGTTTCCATTTTAAGTCATATGTCCTTCCCAATGCATACTGACGGCTTGTAGAAGGGGCCCCTTATGTTTCAATCTTTGTTTAACCATGAATAAAAAAATCGCACTTTCGCATACAATTTTGTTCTCTGTCTTTTCTTTTACTTCTACTTTTTCAAAATAAAAATGGCAATACTTTTCTTTTCCTACTTTAAATTTCCTTTTGCACTTTCTAAAAATAAAACATAAAATCATCAATCATGCATATCCATCTCGGACTCCGTTGGAAATGATAATGCTATGGTTCCTTATATCCTTGAAGATTCAGTTGATCATGCTAACGAAGATAATGGGGAAGATTGTGAAGTCCCTGAAGAACTAGCCAGGCTCTTGAGATAGAAAGAGAAAGTCATCCAGCCGTATCAAGAAGAAACAAAAGTTGTCAATCTCGGTACTGAAGAGGTAAAAAGAGAAGTCAAGATAGGGGCCGCCTTGCAAAGTAAAGAGAAGAAGGGGTTGATTGAATTGCTTCAAGAGTATGCTGACATCTTCGCTTGGTCATATGAAGACATGCCCGACTTAGACACTGATATAGTAATGCACAGATTGCCACTCAAGCCAGAATGTCCTCATGTAAAGCAAAAACCAAGAAGGACCAGACCCGACATGGCCTTGAAGATCAAAGAAGAGGTTCAGAAACAACTCGAAGCAGGTTTCTTGTCTGTGATAAATTACCCGCCTTGGATTGCTAACATTGTACCCATACCTAAGAAGGATGGCAAGGTATGTATGTGTGTTGACTATCGAGACTTGAATAGAGCAAGCCTGAAGGATGATTTCCCGTTGCCTCATATTGATGTATTGGTTGATAATACTGCTCAGTCTTCGGTGTTTTCCTTTATGGATGGTTTCTCTGGATACAATCAGATAAAGATGGCTCCGGAAGACATGGATAAAACAACTTTCACAACTCCTTGGGGTACCTTTTGCTACAGAGTCATGCCTTTTGGTCTTAAAAACGCTGGTGCGACATATCAGCGAGCTATGGTGACTCTTTTTCATGACATGATTCATAAAGAAGTCGAGGTGTATGTGGATGACATGATTGCGAAGTCACAGACTGAGGAAGAACATTTGGTTCATTTGAAGAAGCTGTTTGATCGTTTGCGAAAGTTCAGGTTAAGGCTTAATCCTAACAAATGCACCTTTGGGGTTCGGTCGGGCAAGTTACTTGGTTTTATCGTGAGTCAACGAGGAATTGAAGTAGATCCAGACAAAGTAAAAGCAATACAAGATATGCCGGCGTCAAAAAATGAGAAGGAAGTACGAGGTTTCCTGGGAAGGTTGAATTACATAGCCAGGTTCATTTCCCATCTTACTGCTACTTGTGAACCCATCTTTAAACTGTTACGCAAGAATCAGGATGTCCACTGGGATGAGAGTTGTCAAGAAGCTTTCGAGAAGATTAAGCAGTATCTTCAAGAACCACCAATACTCATACCACCAGTTCCTGGGAGACCTCTCATTATGTATTTGACTGTGCTTGATGGATCTATGGGTTGTGTGCTCGGACAACGTGATGATACTGGACGAAAAGAACACGCCATTTACTATTTGAGCAAGAAGTTTACCGATTGTGAATCGAGGTATTCCTTACTTGAGAAGACTTGTTGTGCTCTTATGTGGGAAGCCCGACGTTTGAGGCAATATATGTTGACACATCCTACACTTCTGATATCTAAGATGGACCCGATAAAGTACATCTTTGAGAAACCAGCACTTACGGGAAGATTGGCTCGGTGGCAAATGCTTTTGTCCGAGTATGACATCTAGTACGTCACACAAATGGCTATCAAAGGTAGAATTCTTGCTGATCATCTCGCTCACCAACCATTGGAAGGATATCAGCCCATGAAGTTTGACTTTCCAGACGAGGATATTATGAAACTTGATGACAATGAAGGACCTGAACCAGGGGAGCGATGGACTCTCACGTTCGACGGTGCGTCAAATGCTATGGGTCACGGTATTGGGGCAGTTCTGACCTCTCCACGCAACACTCATATACCCTTCACTGCCAGATTATGTTTTAATTGCACGAATAATGTCGCTGAGTACGAAGCTTGTGTGATGGGCCTTGAAGCCGCCATTGATTTGAAGATCAAGATTCTTGAAGTTTATGGGGACTCTGCCTTAGTGATACATCAAGTACAGGGTGATTGGGATACACGGCACCTTAATTTAGTTCCATACAGGGATTACATCATTGAGTTGTTGCCCGCTTTCGATGAAGTCATATTTGAGCACATTCCTAGAGAAGCGAATCAACTGGCAGACGCTCTGGCCACTTTAGCAGCAATGTTCAAAGTCAATTACCCGAATCATGCACCCAGTATAAGGATCTGTCGTTACCAGGAGCCATCACATATTTTCCCTGCTCATTGTCTTACAACTGAAGATGTGTCAGACGAAAGGCCGTGGTATTTCGACATCAAAAGATATCTTGAGAAGCAAGAGTACCCCGAAGGTGCTATGATTTGTGATAAGCGGACTCTCAGAAGGTTAGCGTCTAAGTTTTTATTCTCTGGAGACGTTCTGTACAAGAGAAACTATGATTCAGTTTTGCTCAGATGCGTGGATAGACACGAAGCAGAATCCATTATACGAGAAATACACGAGGGCTCTTTTGGGACTCATGCCAGTGGGCATTCCATGGCTAAGAAAATCCTACGAGCAGGTTATTTCTGGATGACAATGGAAAGTGACTGTTGTGTATATGCCAAAATGTGCCATAAATGTCAGGTTTACGCAGACAGGATACATGTTCCTCCCACTCCTTTGAATGTGATGACTTCACCATGGCCCTTTGCAATGTGGGGCATCAACATGATTGGACACATTGAGCCGAGCGCTTCAAATGAACACTGGTTTATCCTTGTTGCTATTGACTACTTCACCAAGTGGGTGGAAGCGGCTTCATACAAAAATGTGACCAATCAAGTTGTCACTCGTTTTATCAAAAGAGAGATCATATGCCGGTATGGAACTCATAACAAGATCATCACTGATAACGGGTCAAATCTCAACAACAAAATGATGAAGGAAATGTGTGAAGAATTCAAGATCGAGCACCATAATTCATCACCCTATCGGCCAAAGATGAATGGGGCAGTTGAAGCCGCTAACAAAAACATAAAGAAAATCATCCAGAAAATGGTGAGAACATACAAAGATTGGCATGAGATGTTGCCTTTTGCCCTGCATGGCTATCGAACTTCGGTGCGTACTTCCACTGGGGCAACTCCGTTTTCACTAGTCTATGGTATGGATGCCGTACTCCCAGTTGAAGTGGAGATTCCTTCCTTAAGGGTCCTGATGGATACTAAACTTGATGAAGCAGAATGGATTCAAACGAGACTCGACCAACTCAATTTCATCGAAGAAAAGCGCCTGGAAGCCATTTGTCACGGTCAGTTATACCAACAGCGTCTCAAGAGGGCATTTGACAAGAAGATTCAGCCTCGAGAGTTCCACTCAGGTGACCTGGTCTTAAGAAAGATTCTCCCAATCCACACTGATCCAAGAGGTAAGTGGACTCCCAACTATGAGGGACCGTACATCGTGAAGAAAGCTTTCTCAAGAGGTGCTCTAATCCTGACAAACATGGATGGGGAAGACGTTCCGCTTCCAGTTAATTCAGACTTAGTCAAAAAATACTACGCATGAAAGGACCCGATAAGTCGAAAACCCGAAAGGGCGGCTTAGGCAAAAATGGGTGTCCCGGTGGATTGAAAACCCGAAAGGGCGATCCAGGAAAAAATTAGGGACAGAAAGCGAGAGACTGCAGTCTGAATATTCTTCACGTACACCCTCTTAGTGTGGGATGGCTCGATCTAACTATTTTCCTTTGGAAGCACGACACTAGGACGACCTGGGATATGAGAACTATAGCAACATCAGTTTTAACGGAAATTCGAGATTTTCTTATTGCCATTTTACTCGTTGTATTTCTTTTCTTTTCTGCAACTTCCTCATTTAGGAGTTGTCTCTATGTACGAATGCCCATTCACGGGCCAAACTCACTAATAAAAATTTGCCCTTCCATTAAAAATCTTTGTTATGTTCTTTTACTTTATTTTTCGTATGCGAATTGTGATTTAAATTCTTTGTTAAACATTGCATTGAAAACGATAAGTCAATAATAATCACGAGCTAAGATGTGAAACACTACATTACATGGATATGAAGGCATCCCAAGGGAATTTTTTGGCGTTCAAGTGTTTGCTCTTCTGGGCAGGTAGCAAATCATAACGGTCACCTTGACCAAGATTTCATCCTCGTCGCCACCTTACAAATTGACCGAGCACCCGATCCTCCAACACTGAGAAACTTGGGGCATTGGTTGAGATCCATGTTTATTCTTCAGTTATTCACAAGAGTCCAATCCATGAAAGAAGTCAAATCAAGCTACTTCTCCTCAGCAAGATTTTATTCCCTAGTGAACTCGGCAAGTCTAACTCTTTTTTCTCAGTTTCAAGCACCAGTCCATATTAGTATCTCAAGATGACGGGCAACAGATCCCAATGAGTTTTTGATATTTTGCATACAATAATCATCATGACATATTGCATTGCATCCTAAAACGCATAGCATATCCATGGATCATCATGTCACACCTCAAAATGCATATGAAGCACGAGCCAGATCAATCCCAAATCAACAAAACATCCCTACAAAGAATTTCATCCTCATAACTCCCAGTTAACATCTGTTATTACCTTACCAACTTAAATAAACCGTGGTGCCAATACGTCGTACTCCCCCAACTCTCAACACTCATTTTATCTTTCATAGGGTCGTAGATCGCTCGTAGGTCTTACCCTCATTTTATCTTTCATAGGGTCGTAGGTCGCTCGTAGGTCTTACCCTTATTTTATCTTTCATAGGGTCGTAGGTCGCTCGTAGGTCTTACCCTCATTTTATCTTTCATAGGGTCGTAGGTCGCTCGTAGGTCTTACCCTCAGTTTTATCTTTCATAGGGTCGTAGGTCCATCGTAGGTCTTACCCTCATTTTTATCTTTCATAGGGTCGTAGGTCGCTCGTAGGTCTTACCCTCATTTTATCTTTCATAGGGTCGTAGGTCGCTCGTAGGTCTTACCCTCATTTTTATCTTTCATAGGGTCGTAGGTCGCTCGTAGGTCTTACCCTCATTTTATCTTTCATAGGGTCGTAGGTGGCTCGTAGGTCTTACCCTTATTTTTATCTTTCATAGGGTCGTAGGTCGCTCGTAGGTCTTACCCTCATTTTATCTTTCATAGGGTCGTAGGTCGCCCGTAGGTCTTACCCTCATTCTTATCTTTCATAGGGTCGTAGGTCGCTCGTAGGTCTTACCCTCATTTTATCTTTCATAGGGTCGTAGGTCGCTCGTAGGTCTTACCCTTATTTTATCTTTCATAGGGTCGTAGGTCGCTCGTAGGTCTTACACTCATTTTATCTTTCGTAGGGTCGTAGGTCGCTCGTAGGTCTTACCCTCATTTTATCTTTCATAGGGTCGTAGGTCGCTCGTAGGTCTTACCCTCATTATATATTTTGTAGGGTCGTAGGTCGCTCGTAGGTCTTACCCTCATTTTATCTTTCATAGGGTCGTAGGTCACTCGTAGGTCTTACCCTTATTTTATCTTTCATAGGGTCGTAGGTCGCTCATAGGTCTTACCCTCACGTTATCTTTCATAGGGTCGTAGGTCGCTCGTAGGTCTTACCCTCATTTTATCTTTCATAGGGTCGCAGGTCGCTCGTAGGTCTTACCCTCATGTTATCTTTCATAGGGTCGTAGGTCGCTCGTAGGTCTTACCCTCATGTTATCTTTCATAGGGTCGTAGGTCGCTCGTAGGTCTTACCCTCATTTTATCTTTCATAGGGTCGTAGGTCGCTCGTAGGTCTTACCCTCACGTTATCTTTGCTAGGGTCGTAGGTCGCTCGTAGGTCTTACCCTCACGTTATCTTTTTAGGGTCGTAGGTCGCCCGTAGGTCTTACCCTCAATTTACCTTTTCTCTTGGGTCATAGATCATACGTCTATCTTTAACCGTTGTCTTTACCTTTCTTTTTGGGTCGTGGAATACCGCTTGATAGATCCTCTGTCGTCATCACGTTCTTTTCACTGCATTTAAGTTATCATTTTGTCAAGTAATTCTACTTTCAGTCATCACGACATCGTCAACCATATCTTTTCAGTCGCCTCACTCCATCAAAAAAAAAAAAGAAGAAACCCTTGTATTGGCACCGTTACCCCAATACGAGCTACCCTTTTTCAACCATGTTTTATCCATCATGACCAGTCCACCAGAAGACCGGTTTGTCTTTCCCCAAGCAGACATTCACACCAGTGAATAACACTCACACCATCTCTCCATGGCAATTTTCGGGTCCTAGTATTTAATCATCTTCCACCTTGAACTCTCGAAAGGCTGATGCCAATCTCGCCTTCAGGTTTAAGACGATTAAATAGGGGCAGTTGTCGTACCCCAAATTTGCCCTATCTCTTTATTTTTGTTCTAGCTTTGAACTTTGCGTTCCATTTGCATCATTTTATCGTTCAATCATTTGCATATCCCACATCTCATGGAATCAGGCGCTTTTGGTTGAAGTATTAGGGATACGCCCTCTTTTTGTCTAATCTTGTTTTGAGGTTTTATTCTCAGGGTTTAAGTCTGCACAAGTACAATTGGATCATATTGGATTTTCAAGCATCAAATCTAAGAGGAAACTATTGAAAGAGCAAAACGGGTAAATTTGTTTTTTGGACGAAATTGAAGAAGAGCAAGTTTGCTTCGATTTAGAGGTTTCGATTGAGCATCTGGCTTCCTTCGAGCAAGTTAGATTCAGGGGCTTCGATTGAGCATCTGACTTCCCTAGAGCAAGCTCTGATCCATAAGTATCAATTGAGAAATTATTTCCTTCATTTGTTTTTGCTTCAATTCAGATAACAATGGCCTCCTGCAAGTTTGTTTTGATTCACCAAGCAACACTTCCTACATGAAAACTTCGACCAAGCTATGGCTTCCTGCCTGCAAGCCTTTTCGATTCACCAAGTTTACTGCCTGTATGCCTCTTTCGAATCTGGACTTTTTGCCTCATGCAAGCCTACTTCGATTTGGACAAGTAGTTGCCTGCAAGCCTGCTTCGATTTGGACAAGTAGCTGCCTGCAAGCCTGCTTCGATTTGGACAAGGTTACTGCCTGCAAGCCTACTTCGATTTGGACAAGTAGCTTCCTGCAAGCCTGCTTCGATTTGGACAAGGTTACTGCCTGCAAGCCTGCTTCGACTGGGCATTAGTTTGTTTTGACCACAAGCTTCGAACTCGGCATTAGCTTGTTTCGACCACCAGCTTCGACTGAGAAAAGGGCTTCCTTCGAACAACCTGCCACAACACTCCAGAAACATGCTGTTGCTGCTCCCACGCCTGCTGTAAGGTGCCAAAACAAACAGAAAAACCTGCACCAACCTGCTACAACAGTCCAAAAACCTGCTATGCAGAGCCAGACCTGACGCCTGTAACTTGTACAAAAATGGAAAAACACAAAAGCAACATAAGAAAGGATCGAAACAACATTCCCAAACTGTTCAAATTATTTTGTTTTCCCCCAAATGCTTCAGCCACTCTGCCTATAAATGAGACTCCAACGCATGTTTGAAGGAAGGACTGGAGGGCAAGACGAATCTCTGCAGAAAATTTCTCAAACCACAAAATTCTCAAGTTCATCAACACTTGAGAAATTCAAAGAAAATCCAAAATTTTCTCAAACACTTATCCAAATTCAAACACATCCAGAAATTCAAACACATTCAGAACCAAACACTCATCCAGAATCCAAACACATCCAGAATCCAAACACTTATCCCCTTTGAATCTGAAACGTCCCTATACCTTATTACCCTTCAAATCCAGTAGGAAGAACTTCACCCTTGTTCTCCCCCTTCGAACAGTATCAAAGACATAACCCCTGGTTCCTCCTTCGAATCCAGCAGCGTTCAAGGAAACCACTACAAGGCCCAACACACGTCCCAGCCAGAAGCAAGGTAAGTCATTCCTAACCTTGAACCCTTTCATTTCTAGCATAACATGTACATAACACGTTGTTTCTGTTCGTTTCCACCTACTTGATATTGTTTTCAGAGCTAACCCCCCTTTCGTTTTGCTGTTTGTTTACTTAATTATGCATTAAGTGTTAACTGATTGTAAGACAATATTAGAATGGCCTTATGCTATGTTGCGGTTCAAAAAAGTTCAAACAGGAAACAGGAAACAGGAAATAGGACGAAGCTTCTGGCTTCTACTTTCTTTCTTCAGGTCAAACGAAAGAGAACCAGAAGGCTTCACCATGTTGACTTCTGGGCCCAAACGAAAATCTTGCCTTCACTGACTTCCAGGCTCAGTCGAAAGGCATTCCCTCACTGTTTTCAGTCTCCAGTCGAAGGAGGCAGAAAGGCGGATGGCACGCTTGCACTAAGTCCAGACTCAGACGAATGACACTCTCATGCTGGTGTCAGCCCCCAATCGAAGTACAGGACCTTGCTGCTTCCTTTGCCCAATCGAAGTACAGGACCTTGCTGCTGCCTTTGCCCAATCGAAGGACAGGACTTCGCCTCTGCCAGGGCCCTTTCGAAGGACGTGACTTTGTTGTTGCCAGCCCCAATCGAAGGAGGCCAACAGAATGCCAATCGAAGGCTGCTCCTGCCAGAATCGAAAGACACCTTTTTTTTTCTTGCTTTTTGTCTTTTTTCCCTTCATTTTAGGTTGTTTGATACGGTTGTAATAGCGTAGGATTTTATCTTTCTGCATTTTATTTACTTTATACCAATGCTAGTAATTAGGCAAGGTAAAAATCAATAAATGAACAAACCAATCAAAAATCCAAAAAAAAAACTCTTTAATCACTACTTGAATTTATTTGAAAACCCACAAAAACACTCAACAAATCAAAACTCCCCCAAAGGGCATGTTATCTCCGTTCTACCGCAATACCTGCCGTGCCTATTGCTAGAACGCGTGCGTTAACGTCACCCACTAAAAAACACAAACAAACCAACCATTTTCTAGGAGGAACTACGGTGTTCTGATTCCTTCATTGGATACGTAGGCAAAGGGTCGCGAAACCCTCACGAACGCAATAATCAAAAACCGTTCATTTCCCTTAAGCAAGCATAGTTGTAGATAAACACACCCTTTAAGACAAACAAACAAAATGGATCCCGTTGAGTACAACGGATGTGAGGGGTGCTAATACCTTCCCCTCGCATAACTGACTCCCTTACCCTTTCTCTTGGTTGCAAGACCATCTTATCCATTCCCTTGTGGTTTTATCGATATTTCCCCTTCCTTCGGGATAAATAAAGTTCGGTGGCGGCTCTGTGTTTTCTGCCGGTGGCTTCAAGGATAGATCCAGAACCACCACCACAAGTTCAGAAGAATGCACTACCCCACAAAAGAAATAAAAGAAAAGGTGAGGGATATGTGAGATGGCTTGATAAGTGGCCATGGAAAATTACAACTACTGAAAGTTCAACTGAAGAGTCATCCTCGAGAGAACCACCATGAGTGCTTGCACTTCTGAGCCGTCGAGCTATCGATGTTAAACAAAGCGCTGCGTGGGAGGCAACCCACCTGTTTGTTTTTGTTATTATTTCTGTTTGTTTTTATCTTTGATTTTCTATTCCGTTTCTATATTGGTTTCTTTTAAAGCATTATTTTCATTATTTTCTTTTTCATCTTTTCTAAAAAAAGTTATACAACTGCTGCTGATTTTCAAACAACTTTACAGGTTTTCTGAAAAAAGTCTTTTTCTATCATACCTTCTCCCCTGGTTTGCTTCCCTCCCTTTACTATATACTATGGAAACCATTTTTAGAGGCAGGAACCAAATGAGGAGGTTTGAGGAATTATCACACAGAAATATTGGTATGACCTTATATTATGATGAACCTACAATGGACACTTTAGGCATTAAGGATAGTGTCCATTATCTGTTTAGCCAGCTGGGGTGGGAAAGAGCCCACCTTAAATCTAGGTTTGTTACATACCGCGAGCTCACCCTTGAGTTTCTGAGCTCCTTAGTTCATATACCCGAGCGCGGTTTCGGAACTAGAAATGGATTTATAGCCTTCAGGTTATTTGGTATTGAATTTGCTTACACCCATAAAGAATTAGCCGACCTTCTAGGATTCCCTAACTAGACTATTTTTGGGGGAATTTAACCGGGAACTACCACCCTTAGCCGGATAGCATGGATAATATTGAAATACACAACCCCGCTATCCGCTATTTCTATAAGATTCTAGCACATACCATTTTTGGAAAAGAACAAAACCGCACTGCCGTATCTAAAGACGAGATATTTTTGCTGCAGTGCTTGACCCAGGGCCGACCTGTAAATGCAGTGCCATTCTTGATGTAGACATTTACCCGCATTGCTAAGAACCCTAGCGAGCCAATCATCATAGGAGGCCTGGTTACCATAATTGCTAACGCCCTCGGCCTTAGATACCAACTACATAGGTGCACACAATTTGGTTCAATCCGCCCAATGAACATTGATTTTTGTTTCCACCTACGAATAATAGTTAATCTAGGTCCTTCCCCCTTCGAATACTTGATAAGGGATGGAATAGTCACGGTATTTACACTTCATAACCATGCCAAAACAAGTGCCCACAATCGCGACAATTGGCTGTATGAGCTTAACCCTCCCGTCCACCCTTCGACACCTGAGAGACCCCAATCCTACCAAGTTTATGATACCACAATGTCTGATGAGAGTGACCCCAAGACCCCTCCTGGTTACCATGATGGTAACAACATCGTAGAGGATGTTGATGCCCCTGCAACAACAAAAGGAGAATATGCTAAAAATTTGAATAAGATCTTTTCTACACTGGACGTTTACCAGACGAACATCAATGGAATCAAGAACGAGTTGAAGGGTATGTGTATGGACGTGACAGGCTTAACTGATATTACTGTGGAGCAGTTTTATCACATACATGCAGCTTTCGAAGACTTGAAGACGCGACTGGGATGAAGCAGCAGAATCAACACTTATTTTTACCTTGTGTTTTATGCTTCTAGGCAGTTTATGATTTTATTTTAAACAAATTTACTCTTTACAGTTTTTAAAATCCTGTTAGAAACATACATTTATTTCAATTTCAGTTTATTTTCATTTTATTTCATTTTTAGTTTATTTTCATTTTCATTAAATTTACTGTGTGTTACATCAAATATTCTATTCAATGTTCATATTATCATGTTGCAAAAATTTTGTTATACGATGTATATTGGAAATACTCTGCATGTATTGAATTAATGTGTTATAATGTTTTGGAATTATACTATTTCGTCCATTTCATAATTATGACTCTTGGCACCCGTAACGATCGTAACGTCCCCATGACGAGCGTAACACGCGTTTCACCGTGTTACGCCCGTCAGCCCATTGTGACGGTCGTCACGCACACCCAATAGCAGATTCTGCTATTACAGAAGCTGTTCCACTTTCCATTCATTTTTCCCTTTTTCCAAAATCCGTAACAATACCCATTCAAATTTTCTCTCAAATTCCAACACTCCAACACTTAAACTCCATCAACCCACTACTCAATCTACATTCCAAACCATTTTCACGATTAAATCTTTTGCATGCACTATGGCCAACAACCAGCAAATCCCCAATCTCACTTTCAGATCAGGCGAGCAAGGTGAAACCCAATGACTCAAATTCCAGAAGTTCCAACGCCGCGGTCTCCAACCTACACGGTATGTTGACCTTGATTGTTTGAGGAATTTGGGACTGCTAGACAGCGTCCGACAACTTTTGCAGAACATGAACTTATGGAACCTGTGCCGCGAACTGCAACCCATTTATGAAACTCTCACCTTTCAGTTTCTGAGTTCCTTTGCATACATTACTCCCCCTGGTGCCACAAACCAACTCTCAGGCGTGGCCAAGTTTCGTATGTTTGGCATTGAGCATCAACTGCCCCAAACCGACATCGCACGCCTTTTAGGTTTCTGTTCTGACGAAGGTGTCCATCTCCGGGTGCCGGATAATTTCGGTGAGGAAGCTTTTAACTTATGGCACAGTATGACGAACATCCGTGCCGGATCCTACGACCACCTCAATGCCCCACACATTCATAATCCGGCTATCCGCTATTTCCACCGCATCCTCAGCAACACCATCTTCGCCCGTGACAACAACCACAAGCTCAACTCCAAGGAGCTCTTCTTCATGCATTGCGCATTCACCAGACAAAAGATCAACGCCGCCCCATTTTTATTGGCTCACATTCACTCTATTTGTGCTTGAGGCGGAAAACCCTTTTATTTCAGAGGGCTGGTCACTTCACTTGCCATAGCTCTGAACTATGGTGCTACTCTCGCAGATATGCCTTCTATGGCACCGACTTTGCTGACCTTGGATCACTGCAAGGCCGCACATCTCATTTATGAGCGGGAGGATGGCAAATTCCACCCTGTGATCAGAAACACTGTTTATCATAACATCACTTTGCCTTGCAGGGACCGAATCGATCCACGAAACCGAGCAAACTGGTTGTTCGATCCTGCAGCTCCCTCGGGGCGTGCTCCTACTCATGAAGACCAGCCTAATGCCCCCGCAGACGAAATGCAAGAAGAGCTGGACAGTGCTCCCCCGTCCACGACATTCCTGGATCTTCATCTGCACCACCTCCTATTACTCTTGAAGAGGTCCCCCGTGCCATTCATATGCAAAATCAAATGAGCGCAGTGTTGGAAAGAAGACAACAGGAGAAATATGAGTATCTATGCGCTCAAAACACTCAGATCTTGACTGGACAGTGGAGCATGCATGAGATGTTGGACGAGGCCCTGTCGGAACTCAACACCTTAAGGATGGACGTCAGCACCCTTGGTTACCAGGATACTGACTCAAAAGCCACTCCTACTAGGCGCTCTCACACCAGGAGTAGAGGACGTGGTCACCAGTAGTTTTCTTTATTTTCTATGTAGTTTACTTTTTTTCTGTTTCATTTCCTTTCTATTTGTCTTTGTAATTGTACTTCCCCGCCTATATACCGCAACATTGAGGACAATGTCGGATTTAGTGTGGGAGAGGTGCCTTTCCATCTTCTATAAACTAGTAAATTTTCATGATATGTCTCGATTCAAATTCTTCGCTTTATTTAGCCATACCGAAAATTTTTTATCTTCGGATTAGCCCGACATACCTATTTTAACAAAATCCCAGTTGAGGAAGCCGAAAACGACATAACAAGATCGATACAGTTATGACACCGTAGACTTTCTACTTACGCGACCCGCTTCAATAACCATTATATCGATATCTTGAGTTTTAGTTCTAAAAGTAACCCCTAGTAGTTTATACTAGCAGTCAGCACCGTCTTGACACAAACCACGTGGAGAATCGATGAATATAAGTGTTTGATGCCTGATCATAGAAATATCCTTCTTATCTCGCTTCTAAAAGCAAAGAAATTTTGTGCACCAAAATATATGGTCACAAATAAGAGTTGAGCAAATAATGAAGGAATCCACTATTGGTTGGTTCAGAGGTATCTGGTTCTGAACTCGGTAGGGCGTGCTACGGCTCGATCCCCCACAACCTCCAATTTGGATAAAATATGTAGGGTTGCCACATTCGTGTACCATACCCCGTGCTAAAAGGATCAAAGTCACTAACCAGTTACTCCACTACGTGCGTGCTAAGACAAAGGGCTTAATGTGATTGCGCTAGAACGAAACCGGGTGAAATAGATACGAGGAACTATGGGCAGAATTATAACGGAACTGTTGGATAGCTCGTTTGAAATGGAAGCCTACGACTAAGCTTATTGCTTGTGCCATTAACGTATCTTTAGTGTTTCACTCAAGTATTGGCCGAACGTACGAGGATTTCCCGAAATTGCTTTAAAAATCAAAGGTATGTCATGCATATGCGCTTGACAAAACTTGTCCGATCTTTCGAATGACTATTTGCTTGAGGACAAGCAAAGGTTTAAGTATGGGGGAATTTGATAACGAGAAATTGTATCATATAATTACTACACTTTCTATCGATTTTCATAATACATTGAGTCGTTTAACTCCCGATTATTCCAAGTTTTTGTGTCTTTTCACAGGTACAACATTTGTCAACTCAAATAAGTGAAAAAGGATCACATGAAAGAAGCTAACCAAGAAACAGAAGAGAAAGAACCAAATCTGCAAAGTCTACAAATTTTGTAGCTGTGACGACCGTCACACCCTGTGACGACCGTAACGCCTCCACAACTAGAAAGAACGCTCGTCACACATTATTGACGGGCGTAATGCGCTATTTAAGCGCATTACGACCGTCACCCCCTTGTGACGTCCGTCACACGCTTAAAGGGCAAAGTTATGAATTATTGGAGACATGGGCAACGTTGAGGACAATTTTTCTCCTCCTATATTTCCTCCACTCAGTAACCATGCATCCGGCTCTTACTCCTCTCAAGCCTTTCCCAAGATTTTCTTAACTGCAATATTTTCTTCTATATATATGTGGTAGTTCAATGGATGATGGTCGAAGAATTTTTCCCAAAACAAAATTTCTATTTTCCTGCAATTATTCTATTTTCTTGCTTTTGAGCTTTTTCTACACGTACTGTAATTTTTATTTCCAGCATTAGTTTTAGAGTGTGAATTCTTCATCTAAGAATTAACACAATTATTGATTTCGATTGAGCTGCAAGGAATTTGTAACATCCAAGATTACCATAGCAAGATTATTTCCAGGTTTTTATTGCAATTAATATTTATTCATTCTTCTGTTATGTCATTTATTTTTATGGATTATATTTTAAGTTGTATAGTTACTAAATATATTATGTCTGGCTAAATT
Source organism: Vicia faba (assembly GCA_948472305.1). Classification (NCBI taxonomy): domain Eukaryota; kingdom Viridiplantae; phylum Streptophyta; class Magnoliopsida; order Fabales; family Fabaceae; genus Vicia; species Vicia faba. The sequence continues at coordinate 1,393,984,620 of OX451736.1, read as the reverse complement.
AATTGTACCGGTATGTGACTCCTAAGTACCGAAAGAATTCAGTGATAACTTGGCTAAAAACATTTATAAAATAATTTCTGGTTTCCAATTTCCATGTTTAATTTAACTACCCTTGTCACGAGAGTGAGAGGATAATTAACACGATTTTGCCACGAGAGTGGGAAATTAATTAAGGCAAGAACTTGCATGCGAGAGCTGGGGTTCGACCCAGATAGTGGTAACGAAACATTAATTTTTATATACACGAGAGTGTTTTAACAAATTAATTAAACACAAATTGTTTTCAAAAAGTGTTATTAAATTTAAAGTGCATCAACTAGGTTTAGTAGCATGAATTATTTCATAAACACGAGAGTGTATGTCTCAGGTTTTTAAACAATTCATTTTTACCGAAATACTTTATATGCCAAGCGATTCACCGAATTCTCGAAGTCCGACTATCACATACCGGTATAGCTATTATTATTATTTTTAATTAAACTATTTCCCCCAAAAAACCAAATATTCATCGCTTAGTTACACAATTGTAGCATTAGATCGTATGCGATTGATCCTCAGTCTCTGTGGGTTCGATAATCATTTAAAAATAGAACGACTAAATTGTATACTTGTAGTTAGTATCCCAATAGACTCATAAAGTCCAGATCATTAGGGAAAAGGGGGTCATAATTCGTACAATGTTACTCACAAAATACTCAAGTACCAAGTTAAAGAGAAAGAGTTCGTTGAGAATGTACGTATGACCTCCCAATTTTATCTTTGAAATGCACATTAACATAATATTCTTTTGAACCATTCTTTGACATACTCCTGCAATTGTTCTTAAATTCTTTATATTCTGTCGAATTGTTTTACTTTCCTGCAAAGCTTTATAAATCAAATTCCTTTTAAAAGGCCTTTTCCTTTACAATCAAGTCATTTAATTCCAGTCTTAAGTCTTTTTATTATCAATTATTTACATTCAAACCTTTTTTGTTTAATTAACACGTTTCGTCTAAACCTTTACATTTGAATTTAATTTCAGAAGTCTTGCATTCCAAGCCTTTACACAAACACATGCATAAGTATCACGTCATATTTAACATAAACCTTCAAGAAAGTGTTACAATTAACGTTAAGACAATGTCCTAGGATCAATCTAGTCGATCCTGCAAGTAACCATACATATCAAATTTGTTTGGAAGACTAGCGGTTGTTTCGCCAAAAATCACTGTGAACAACCGACATATAAGGTTTTTCTTGATGAAGCGGGCAACAACATTCTTGGTAATAGAAGCGAAGGAAGCTGCTTCAACCCACTTGGTAAAATAGTCAATGGCCACTAGGATGAAGCGGTGTCCATTGGAGGTTGTCGGCTTGATCTCTCCAATCATATCAATTCCCCACATAGCAAAGGGCCAAGGAGCCGTCAAGACATTTAGAGGAACCAGAGATACGTGCACATTGTCAGCATAAATTTGACACTTATGACAGGTTCGAGAATGATGATAGCAATATGTTTCCATGGTAGACTAATAATAGCCTACCCGTAGGATTTTTTTCGCCATCGTATGCCCACTGGAGTTGGTGCCAAAAGTACCTTCATGTAATTCAGCCATGATCTTTTCAGCTTCAACCAATTCCACACACCGAAGCTTTAAGGGCAGTTCTTTCCTCTTCTGAGAGAGTGGCAATAGTGGGCTGACTTGAAGAAGGCTGGTTGTGCGTCGAAGCAGGATTAGACTCTTCAATGGCATGAGCATAATCCAAGCCTTTGTTACTGAGAATCTGTTCTGACTCTTCGACGTTTCTTTCATCATCTCTCATCCCTTTGTTACCTTCGAAGAAACCTTATATGTCGGAAGAACGTTTTGTATCCTCATTCGTTTCAATTTCCTCAGACGTGCCAATATTAGGGGGAGTGCCACTTTTTTGAGCATCCGCCTCAGGAGAAGAATTCTCCTAATCTTCTGCGTCCTTCGACTCAGATTGAGGATTTCCAGTCACAGACCCTTTGTTTTGTGCGAGTCCAGCATTGGGAGGGGGTGAAGGAGTTCCTTCGATAATCGTATTTTTGAGAGGATCAAAAGGTTTAGGGGACTTGTCAGACTTTTTCTGAAAGAGTGAATGCCAATGTTTGTTCAAGAAATATAATATGTCAAAGTGTAGGGAAATGAAAAGAAGAGTTTAAAATAAATACCTTATCAACAGTAGAGGTATTGCTTCCATACGCTCATAAATTTTGGCTCCAGAGGTTGGAGGCCCCGCTTCTTTTGCAGAAGTAGGGAGAGTAGCAATTTCAGTTTCCTTTTGGGCAGTGCCCTGGGACGAAGTAACCTTCGACCCTTTTTTCTTTTTCTTCTTCAAAGGAGGAGGGGAGTCATCAGCGCTGCTACCTTCGAGTGTAATTACTTCTTTTTCAGAAGCATTTTTTCTCTTCTTCGCCCTGGCAATTGGCGAACTCCCATCCTACATAAAACATCAAAATTTTGATAAGTAAGCAAAACTAGAAGAAAATTCCAGAAAAGAAAGTTTAGTATGGAACCTCAGAAGCTTTGGCAGTTTTTTTTGAAGAAACGTTATTCCCGACATTGTCTAGTTGTGAAGAAGTAGGCTTTGACGTTCCAGTTGGAGTGGTCTTTGAAGTGGGTTTTCCCTTTTTGGGGGTTTTCCTTTCGACAGCTGAAAATTCACAAAGTTAGAAGGAAACATGTTAAGATGGGAAATCTTAAAGTACATTTTTCGACATGGCACCTTGAAGTGTTGGAGAAATGATTTTCACAATAGACAAGTCATAGTGTAGGAAACCGTCGAAACTTTCCAGAGTGAGCTTAGTCGGAACAACCCATTTTGCACGTTTTTGACTATCATTATGTAAGTCATGAAAAATGTTGCCACAGACGAACAAGTCTGGATAAGGTGGCGAAAATGCTAGAGCGAAGTCCGCTGTGGGTAATTTTGGGAATCTGGGTGGTTGCAGTTCAAAGGCTAAATCATACTTGAATTCAGGTTTTACAGATTTGGGAAGTTTTAATTTTGAAAGAGTTTTCGTAAATTTTTCTTTCAAAATAAGTGACGCTTGATAGACTGTTCGTCGAAGCTGCGTAGGGTCATAGACAATTTCAAAATAATCCTGAAAAGCTTTTATTTCTTTGCAATGAGTAGTTTTACCTTTGGGTCCATGATCCTGCAAAGATGAAAAGGCTTGGGTCAGTTGATATTTTATTTCACTACTGTCGAACATGTTGTTAGAATAAAACTCTATCCACCAAGTATAAAAGCCTTTGGTCATATAAGTCGCAGGTTCGAAAGAGGCAAGTTTGAAGACAACAAAATCAGCATGATATTCTTGATGCTTCGCCACGTCCCTCATAACATAATCTATTCCAGCATAGCAAATCTCCTTCTTACGGTTAAAAAGAGACACGGGGAGAAGTTGATTCAACCAAAATTGTCGAGAGACAAATTTTTGTTGATAGGCTAACATGCATACATAGTTCTTCATAGGCAGAATCCTGGAAATAAGGAGCCTGGGAAGGAGGAATGCACGCCATACATCTTCAAATTCAGTGTTGGCATCTTTTATGGCTTCTTCAATCGAAGCAGTAAACCAGGAAGGGCCATGAGTTCATTTGCCGAAGGGAGCCATAGCAGGAGTAAAGGCATGACGTTTTGAGAACATCAGAATATACTTGGTAAGGCTAGATTGAAGATTCATGTCTTCACTGGGAGTCAGTAGCAGAAGCCTAGTTCCTTCAATACTTCTTTCTACTATCATGGGATCCTCTTCATTCACATTTCCAGAAGTTTGAAGGGATGGTTCGAAGGTGGCATTCAGCCACAGTTGAAGAAGCCAGTAAGGTCCGGCTAAAAGGAGGTTATTACCAGCTTCATGTTCTTTAAGCTTGGTTACAGCAGATCCTAGACTTTCATACAAACTTACTAGTAATAATTCACTAAGGCAAACCTTTCAACCAGAATGTAGTTGGTTAGCCAAAGTTAAAAATCTTCTAGCTGCTTGAAGGGATTTGCAACAGAAAACAAATTTGGACAACCATAAAGCTAAGAAAGCTATATGTTCTATGTCGGAAACATCTTCACCGTCCGTATGATAGAAATTCATATAGGCATTAAAAGAGGTGGTTTTTGTGTTGAAATCTATTATGTTGTCAGAGTGGAGAAAAGGGTCAAATGTTTCTCCAACAGGAGAAAGTCTTGTAATGGATGCTACGTCGAACACTGTAGGGGTTATCATCCAACAAGGAAGATGGAAAGTGTTATAAGTGGTATCCCAAAAATAGTGAGACGCAAAAAGTAAAGGTTGGCAATAGCTAAAACCTAATTTCGACATCTGGATCAGGTCGAAAATGCCTAAATCTTTCCAAAATTGGCTTTTCTTTTTCTCTACTTTACCTAGCCAGTTCAAATAAGACTTGTCCAAAGTGGGGCAAGATCGGAAAGGTTTGAAATTCTCAATAATATAGTTCATTTGGAAAGGTTCTCTATTTGCTTCATGACTTTCTGTGGATATATTTTTAGGGGATTTGGAAGAATTATCGGAAGTGTTTCCCTTGTTAGCTATGGGTTTAACAACATGATAAGTTGGAAAAAAGTTTTTACAGTCTTCCAAATGTTCAGAAGAAACTAAAGGACCTAGGAATCCTAGGGTTTTACCAGATAATGAAGAAGAGATTAATACCTGAGAAGCATAAAGTGCTTTTTGTTCTTTGGACAACTTCGGAGGTATAATGAATTCCTTGTTCTCATGCATGATTATTTTACTAGTTGGAACAGATGGAGAAGATGAACCTGCGGAAGCTCTAGAGTTTTTGATTTTGATTTTCATTTGTTGTTTATCAGAGGCCATTGTTGAGATTCTTAGGTCTTTCTGGAGATTTTCTGAGTTTTTTGGAAAGGAAAAGGTTTTACAAAGACTGAAAGGGTTTTTGCTAAGAGAAGTTTGTAAAAGTAAGAGAGAGGAAGGAGAAAAACCCTTTTTATAGTGAAGAGTGATTGTCCATCAAGGGACACAAGCTTGCATCGTGAAGGAGAAGGTGAGAAGTTTATAAAGTCGCCTGACATTGGGAATGGTTATTCATCATTATAACTGCTGCACGCATGTCTTGAAGTGACGTTTTTTGGGAAGAGATGTCATGATGATATCATTGAAATATGAAAAGGTTCTGTTTTCTGGTCGAAATAACATAAATCACAAGAAATGCCTATTTCTGCACATATTCGAAACAGACATTTATTGGGGTAATTTGTTAGCTGGGGATTTCGACCAGGTTAATGAAGGAACCTTTAAATTTTAAATTTACATAAGATGGCTTGAAAAAGAGCTTTAGTCGAAATATATTATTATTGGATCTGAGTCGAAGATAGTTTGAAAAGACAAGTATTTTATTTGGTTAAAGGCGCGCGTTTTTCGACGGCCACATAAGAAGAGTCGTTACTGAAAGCTTGAGCGGGATTGTTTGAAATTCGAAAATAGTTTCTTTGGATAAGAAGGACGCGTGGAAGCCTTAGAGTGTCGAAAGACATGCAAGAAGCAACGTGGCTTTTTCTTAGAATAGTACCGTTATGGTTAGAACACTATAAATAGCTCCTTAGTGTTAGGTGATAACGAGAAATCGTATCATATAATTACTGCACTTTCTATCGATTTTCATAATACATTGAGTCGTTTAACTCCCGATTATTCCAAGTTTTTGTGTCTTTTCACAGGTACAACATTTGTCAACTCAAATCAGTGAAAAAGGACCACATGAAGGAAGCTAACCAAGAAACAAAAGAGAAAGAACCAAATCTGCAAAGTCTGCAGATTTTGTAGCTGTGACGACCGTAACGCCTCCACAACTAGAAAGAACGCTCGTCACACATCATTGACGAGCGTAATGCGCTATTTAAGTGCATTACGACCGTCACCCCCTTGTGACGACCGTCACACGCTTAAAGGGCAACGTTATGAATTAGTGGAGACATGGGCAACGTTGAGGAAATTTTTCTCCTCCTATATTTCCTCCACTCAGTAACCATGCATCTGGGTCATACTCCACTCAAGCCTTTTCCAAGATTTTCTCAACTGCAATATTTTCTTCTATATATATGTGGTAGTTCATTGGATGATGGTCGAAGAATTTTTCCCAGAACAAAATTTCTATTTTCCTACAATTATTCTATTTTCTTTCTTTTGAGCTTTTTCTACACGTACTGTAATTTTTATTTCCAACATTAGTTTTAGAGTGTTAATTCTTCATCTAAGAATTAACACAATTATTGATTTCGATTGAGCTGCAAGGAATTTGTAACATCCAAGATTACCATAGCAACATTATTTCTAGGTTTTTATTGCAATTAATATTTATTCATTCTTCTGTTATGTCATTTATTTTTATGGATTATATTTTAAGTTGTATAGTTACTAAATATATTATGTCCGGCTAAATTAATTGTACCGGTATGTGACTCCTAAGTACCGAAAGAATTCAGTGATAACTTGGCTAAAAACATTTATAAAATAATTTCTGGTTTCCAATTTCCATATTTAATTTAACTACCCTTGTCACGAGAGTGAGAGAATAATTAACACGATTTTGCCACGAGAGTGGGAAATTAATTAAGGCAAGAACCTGCATGCGAGAGCTGAGGTTCGACCCAGATAGTTGTAACGAAACATTAATTTTTAAATACACGAGAGTGTTTTAACAAATTAATTAAACTGAAATTGTTTTCAAAAAGTGTTATTAAATTTAAAGTGCATCCACTAGGTTTAGTAGCATGACTTATTTCATAAACACGAGAGTGTATGTCTCAGGTTTTTAAACAATTCATTTTTACCGAAATACTTTATATGCCAAGCGATTCACTGAATTCCCGAAGTCCGACTATCACATACCGGTATAGCTATTATTATTATTTTTAATTAAACTATTTCTCCCCAAAAACCAAATATTCATCGCTTAGTTAAACAATTGTAGCATTAGATCGTATGCGATTGATCCTCAGTCTCCGTGGGTTCGATAATCATTTAAAACTAGAACGACTAAAATGTATACTTGCAGTTAGTATCCCAATAGACTCATAAAGTCCCGATCAAGTTTTTGGCGCCGTTGCCGGGGACTGATTAGTCAATTAAGTACGATTCTTCTGTTGCGGTTTAGACTAGGCAACAGAAACCCTCTTTCGATTTATATGCCAAATACTCACTCCCGAAGCGAGCCTTTGCATCTACAAATCTTGTCCCAATTACTATGTATCACCCAAATTTTTTCTACAACCCCCACTCTGAGTATTTCTAGGAATCACAAGAATCCCATAAATCCGACCTCGAAATACTATTGGAGAATTTTAATGCATCACAGACTCATTCTCTCCCGAATTACCTTTCCAACCACCAATCCCAACGTATTGAGGAATCGCAAGAATATTATAATTCCAACCAAACTTATCCTCAACCAAATTTCCCCTACAATCACTACACCCAATATTTCGAGGAGACGCAAGAATCCTATAAATCCGACCTCGAAATATTAATGGGAAATTTTAATGAAACATCAATGATGACAAAGCGCTTTATGGAAACACAAAATGCGACTCTAACTCAATTTGAAGAATCAGAAGAATCGCATGATTTCAACTTCGAAACATCAACGGAGGATTTCGACGTGATGCTAATTCACTCTAGGTTAGAATCTCTGATGGAGCACTTTGTAGAGACACAAACTGTCCAGAACGAGGAGTTTAGAAAACAAAGTCTTCAAAATAGTGAAAACCTTAGGCAACTGACCACTGTGGTTGAGTCGCTCGTGACCCACAACCTAGCCTTAGAGACTCAAATCTCCCAGCTTGAACAAAACCCTCTAGGACCCTTCCCTGAGGAGAAATTGGATGTTGTAACAACCAGTAGTGAAAAACAAGTTGAACATCCTAAGGAGAGTGATAATGAGGTTGAGGAGAGTGATGATGTGATTGAGGAGAGTTCAGATGCGAAAAGAGTAAAGATTGAGAAAAATCCTCCAACACCATCTAAAAGGGAGGTTGTAGAAGAGGGAGAGAAGGAAACCCCATTTGTTGTTCCTCATCCCTATTCCCCACTGATTCCATTCTCGAAAAGTTTTATGGAAGCTCAGATAGACTCCAAATCTAAAACGTATATGGAGGTATTGGAAAATATCCACACCAATGCACCCTTGTTTGAAGTCTTGCATAAAAAGAGAAAATTAGAGGATCATAAAACTAGGGATACTATAAGCGTTAAGAGGGTAAGGTTAACCTTTGAGGTGGTGGATGAAATCACTAAGCCCAAACTTGAAAGGTTGATACTTAGGATAGATCCAGAACCACCACCAAAAGTTCAGAAGAATGCACTACCCCACAAAAGAAATAAAAGAAAAGGTGAGGGATATGTGAGATGGCTTGATAAGTGGCCATGGAAAATGACAACTACTGAAAGTTCAACTGAAGAGTCATCCTCGAGAGAACCACCATGAGTGCTTGCACTCCTGAGCCGTCGAGCTATCGATGTTAAACAAAGTGCTGCGTGGGAGGCAACCCACCTGTTTGTTTTTGTTATTATTTCTGTTTGTTTTTATCTTTGATTTTCTATTCCGTTTCTATATTCGTTTCTTTTAAAGCATTATTTTCATTATTTTCTTTTTCATCTTTTCTAAAAAAATTTATACAACTGCTGCTGATTTTCAAACAACTTTACAGGTTTTCTGAAAAAAGTCTTTTTCTATCCTACCTTCTCCCCTGATTTGCTTCCCTCCCTTTACTATATACTATGGAAACCATTTTTAGAGGCATGAACGAAATGAGTAGTTTTGAGGAATTATCACACAGAAATATTGGTATGACCTTATATTATGATGAACCCACAATGGACACTTTAGGCATTAAGGATAATGTCCATTATCTGTTTAGCCAGCCGGGGTGGGAAAGAGCCCACATTAAATCTAGGTTTGTTACATACCGCGAGCTCACCCTTGAGTTTCTGAGCTCCTTAGTTCATATACCCGAGCATGGTTTCGGAACTAGAAAGGGATTTATAGCCTTCATGTTATTTGGTATTGAATTTGCTTACACCCATAAAGCATTAGCCGACCTTCTAGGATTCCCTAGCTAGACTATTTTTGGGGGAATTTAACCGGGAACTACCACCCTGAGCCGGATAGCATGGATAATAATGAAATACACAACCCCGTTATCCGCTATTTCCATAAGATTCTAGCACATACCATTTTCGGAAAAGAACAGAACCGCACTGCCGTATCTAAAGACGAGATATTTTTGCTGCAGTGCTTGACCCAGGGCCGACCTGTAAATGCAGTGCCATTCTTGATGCAGACATTTACCCGCATTGCTGAGAACCCTAGCGAGCCAATCATCATAGGAGGCCTGGTTACCATAATTGCTAACGCCCTCGGCCTTAGATACCAACTACATAGGTGCACACAATTTGGTTCAATCCGCCCAATGAACATTGATTTTTGTTTCCACCTACGAATAATAGTTAATCTAGGTCCTTCCCCCTTCGAATACTTGATAAGGGATGGAGTAGTCACAGTATTTACACTTCCTAACCAAGCCAAAACAAGTGCCCACAATCGCGACAATTTGATGTATGAGCTTAACCCTCCCGTCCACCCTTCGACACCTGAGAGACCCCAATCCTACCAAGTTTATGATACCACAATGTCTGATGAGAGTGACCCCAAGACCCCTCCTGGTTACCGTGATGGTAACAACATCGTAGAGGATGTTGATGCCCCTGCAACAAAAAAAGGAGAATATGCTAAAAATTTGAATAAGATCTTTTCTACACTAGACGTTTACCAGACGAACATTAATGGAATCAAGAACGAGTTGAAGGGTATGTGTATGGACGTGATAGGCTTAACTGATATTACTGTGGAGCAGTTTTATCACATACATGCAGCTTTCGAAGACTTGAAGACGCGATTGGGATGAAGCAGCAGAATCAACACTTATTTTTACCTTGTGTTTTATGCTTCTAGGCAGTTTATGATTTTATTTTAAACAAATTTACTCTTTACAGTTTTTAAAATCCTGTTAGAAACATACATTTATTTCAATTTCAGTTTATTTTCATTTTATTTCATTTTTAGTTTATTTTCATTTTCATTAAATTTACTGTATGTTACATCAAATATTCTATTCAATGTTCATATTATCATTTTGCAAAAATTTTGTTATACGATGTATGTTGGAAATACTCGGCATGTATTGAATTAATGTGTTATAATGTTTTGGAATTATATTGTTTCTTCCATTTCATAATTATGACTCTTAGCACCCGTAACGATTGTAACGTCCCCATGACGAGCGTAACACGCGTTTCACCGTGTTACGCCCGTCAGCCCATTGTGACGGTCGTCACGCACGCCCAATAGCAGATTCTGCTATTACAGAAGCCGTTCCACTTTCCATTCATTCTTCCCTTTTTCCCAAATCCGTAACAGTACCCATTCAAATTTTCTCTCAAATTCCAACACTCCAACACTTAAACTCCATCAACCCACTACTCAATCCACATTCCAAACCATTTTCACGATTAAATCTTTTGCATGCACTATGGCCAACAACCAGCAAATCCCCAATCTCACTTTCAGATCCGGCGAGCAAGGTGAAACCTAACAACTCAAATTCCAGAAGTTCCAACGCCGCGGTCTCCAACCTACACGATATGTTGACCTTGATTGTTTGAGGAATTTGGGACTGCTAGACAGCGTCCGACAACTTTTGCAGAACGTGAACTTATGGAACCTGTGCCGCGAACATCAACCCATTTATGAAACTCTCACCTTTGAGTTTGAGTTCCTTTGCATACATTACTCCCCCTGGTGCCACGAACCAACTCTCAGGCGTGGCCAAGTTTCGTATGTTTCGCATTGAGCATCAACTGCCCCAAACCGACATCGCACGCCTTTTAGGTTTCTGTTCTGACGAAGGTGTCCATCTTCGGGTGCCGAATAATTTCGATGAGGAAGCTTTTAACTTATGGCACAATATAAAGAACATTCGTGCTGGATCCTACGACCACCTCAACGCCACACACATTCATAATCCGGCTATCCGCTATTTCCACCGCATCCTCAGCAACACCATCTTCGCCCGTGACAGCAACCACAAGCTCAACTCCAAGGAGCTCTTCTTCATGCATTGCGCATTCACCGGGAAAAAGATCAATGTCTCCCCGTTTTTACTGGCTCACATTCACTCTATTTGTGCTAGAGGCGGAAAACCCTTTTATTTCAGAGGGGTGGTAACTTCACTTGCCATAGCTCTGAACTATGATGCTACTCTCGCGGATATGCCTTCTATGGCACCGGCTTCGCTGACCTTGGATCACTGCAAGGCCGCACATCTCATTTATGAGCGGGAGGATGGCAGATTCCACCCTGTGATCAGAAACATTGTTTATCATAACATCACTTTGCCTTGCAGGGACCGAATAGATCCATGAAACCGAGCTAACTGGTTGTTCGATCCTACAGCTCCCGCGGGGCGTGCTCCTACTCATGAAGACCAGCCTAATGCCCCGCAGACGAAATGCAAGAAGAGCTGGACAATGCTCCCCCCATCCACGACATTCCTGGATCTTCATCTGCACCACCTCCTATTACTCTTGAAGAGGTCCTCCATGCCATTCATATGCAAAATCAAATGAGCGCAGTGCTGGAAAGAAGACATCAGGAGAAATATGAGTATCTATGCGCTCAAAACACTCAGATCTTGACTGGACAGCGGAGCATGCATGAGAGGTTGGACGAGGCCCTGTCGGAACTCAACGCCTTAAGGCTGGACGTCAGCACCCTTGGTTACCAGGATACTGACATAGAAGCCACTCCTACTAGGCGCTCTCGCACCAGGAGTAGAGGACGTGGTCACCAGTAGTTTTCTTTATTTTTATGTAGTTTACTTTTTTCTGTTTCATTTCCTTTCTATTTGTCTTTGTAATTGTACTTCCCCACCTATATACCGTAACATTAAGGACAATGTCGAATTTAGTGTGGGAGAGGTACTTTTCCATCTTCTATAAACTAGTAAGTTTTCATGATATGTCTCGATTCAAATTCTTCGCTTTATTTAGCCATACCGAAATTTTTTTATCTTCGCATTAGCCCGACATACCTATTTTACCGAAATCCCAGTTGAGGAAGCCGAAAACGACATAACAAGATCGATACGGTTATGACACCGTAGACTTCCTACTTATGTGATTCGCTTCAATAACCATTATATCGATATCTTGAGTTTTAGTTCTAAAAGTAACCCCTAGTAGTTTATACTAGCAGTCAGCACCGTCATGACACAAACCATGTGGAGAATCGATGAATATAAGTGTTTGATGCCTGATCATAGAAATATCCTTCTTATCTCGCTGCTAAAAGAAAAGAAATTTTGTGCACCAAAATATACGGTCACATATAAGAGTTGAGCAAATAATGAAGGAATCCACTATTGGTTGGTTCAGAGGTATCTGGTTCTGAACTCGGTAGGGCGTGCTACGGCTCGATCCCCCACAACCTCCAATTTGGAAAAAATATGTAGGGTTGCCACATTCGTGTACCAGACGCCGTGCTAAAAGGATCAAAGTCACTAACCAGTTACTCCACTATGTGCGTGCTAAGACAAAGGGCTTAATATGATTGCGCCAGAACGAAACCGGGTGAAATAGATACGAGGAACTCTGGGCAGAATTATAACGGAACTGTTGGATAGCTCGTTTGAAATGGAAGCCTACGACTAAGCTTATTGCTTGTGCCATTAACGTATCTTTAGTGTTTCACTCAAGTATTGGCTGAACTGATGAGGATTTCCCAAAATTGCTTTAAAAATCGAAGGTATGTCATGCATATGCGCTTGACAAAACTTGTCAGATCTTTCGAATGATTATTTGCTTGAGGACAAGCAAAGGTTTAAGTATGGGGGAATTTGATAACGAGAAATCGTATCATTTAATTACTACACTTTCTATCAATTTTCATAATACATTGAGTCGTTTAACTCCCGATTATTCCAAGTTTTTGTGTCTTTTCACAGGTACAACATTTGTCAACTCAAATCAGTGAAAAAGGACCACATGAAGGAAGCTAACCAAGAAACAGAAGAGAAAGAACCAAATTTGCAAAGTCTGCAGATTTTGTAGCTGTGACGACCGTCACACCCTGTGACGACCGTAACGCCTCCACAACTAGAAAGAACGCTCGTCACACATCATTGACGAGCGTAATGCGCTATTTAAGCGCATTACGACCGTCACCCCCTTGTGAAGACCGTCACACGCTTAAAGGGAAACGTTATGAATTAGTGGAGACATGGGCAACGTTGAGGACAATTTTTCTCATCCTATATTTCCTCCACTCAGTAACCATGCAACCGGGTCTTACTCTACTCAAGCCTTTTCAAAGATTTTCTCAACTGCAATATTTTCTTCTATATATATGTGGTAGTTCAATGGATGATGGTCGACGAATTTTTCCCAAAACAAAATTTCTATTTTCCTGCAATTATTCTATTTTCTTGTTTTTGTGCTTTTTCTACACGTACTGTAATTTTTATTTCCAGCATTAGTTTTAGAGTGTTAATTATTCATCTAGAATTAACACAATTATTGATTTCGATTAAGCTGCAAGGAATTTGTAACATCCAAGATTACCATAGCAACATTATTTCCAGGTTTTTATTGCAATTAATATTTATTCATTCTTGTGTTATGTCATTTATTTTTATGGATTATATTTTAAGTTGTATAGTTACTAAATATATTATGTCCGGCTAAATTAATTGTATCGGTATGTGACTCCTAAGTACCGAAAGAATTCAATGATAACTTGGCTAAAAACATTTATAAAATAATTTCGGTTTCCAATTTCCATGTTTAATTTAACTACCCTTGTCACGAGAGTGAGAGGATAATTAACACGATTTTGCCACGAGAGTGGGAAATTAATTAAGGCAAGAACCTGCATGCGAGAGCTGGGGTTCGACCCAGATAGTGGTAACGAAACATTAATTTTTAAATACACGAGAGTGTTTTAACAAATTAATTAAACTCAAATTGTTTTCAAAAAGTGTTATTAAATTTAAAGTGCATCCACTAGGTTTAGTAGCATGACTTATTTCATAAACACGAGAGTGTATGTCTCAGGTTTTTAAACAATTCATTTTTACCGAAATACTTTATATGCCAAGCGATTCACCGAATTCCCAAAGTCCGACTATCACATACCGGTATAGCTATTATTATTATTTTTAATTAAACTATTTCCCCCCAAAAACCAAATATTCATCGCTTAGTTAACCAATTGTAGCATTAGATAGTATGCGATTGATCCTCAGTCTCTGTGGGTTCGATAATCATTTAAAACTAGAACGACTAAACTGTATACTTGCAGTTAGTATCCCAATAGACTCATAAAGTCCAGATCATTAGGGAAAGGGGGGTCATAATTCGTACAATGTTACTCACAAAATACTCAAGTACCAAGTTAAAGAGAAAGAGTTCGTTGAGAATGTACGTATGACCTCCCAATTTTATCTTTGAAATGCACATTAACATAATATTCTTTTGAACCATTCTTTGACATACTCCTGCAATTGTTCTTAAATTCTTTATATTCTGTCGAATTGTTTTACTTTCCTGCAAAGCTTTATAAATCAAATTCCTTTTAAAAGGCCTTTTCCTTTACAATCAAGTCATTTAATTCCAGTCTTAAGTCTTTTTATTGTCAATTATTTACATTCAAACCTTTTTTGTTTAGTTAAGATGCTTCGTCTAAACCTTTACATTTGAATTTAATTTCAGAAGTCTTGCATTCCAAGCCTTTACACAAACACATGCATAAGTATCACGTCATATTTAACATAAACCTTCAAGAAAGTGTTACAATTAACGTTAAGACAATATCCTAGGATCAATCTAGTCGATCCTGCAAGTAACCATACCTATCAAATTTGTTTGGAAGACTAGCGGTTGTTTCGCCAAAAATCACTGCAAACAACCGGCATATAAGGTTTTGCTTGATGAAGCGGGCAACAACATTCTTGGTAACAGAAGCGAAGGAAGCTACTTCAACCCACTTGGTAAAATAGTCAATGGCCACTAGTATGAAGCGGTGTCCATTGGAGGTTGTCGGCTTGATCTCTCCAATCATATCAATTCCCCACATAGCAAAGGGCCAAGGAGCTGTCAAGATATTTAGAGGAACCAAAGGTACGTGCACCTTGTCAGCATAAATTTGACACTTATGACAGGTTCGAGAATGTTGATAGCAATCTGTTTCCATGGTAGACTAATAATAGCCTACCCGTAGGATTTTTTTCGCCATCGTATGCCCACTGGAGTGGGTGCCAAAAGTACCTTCATGTAATTCAGCCATGATCTTTTCAGCTTCAACCAATTCAACACACCGAAGCAAAATGGAATCATGATTGCGTTTGTACAGGATGCCATTACTAAGGAAGAATTTAGATGAGAATCTCCTTAAGAACTTCTTATCATTGATTGAAGCTCCTTCTAGATATTCTTGAGCCTCGGGATACCTCTTGACTTCATGAAACCCAGGCTGGTCCACTACCTCTTCAGTATTAATCTCATGACAGTGCACTGGTTCATCCATTCGTTCGATGGTGATTTGGGGAGCCTCATTATCCCGATTAAGTTTAAACATAGATGACATTGTGGCTAGAGTGTCTGCTAGCTAATTTTCTTCTCGCGGAAAATGCTCGAAGGTAATCTTCTCAAAATGTGGTAGCAATGTAAAAACATGTTCTTTGTAAGGGATAAGGTTTGGGTGCTTAGTGGCCCATTCCCCTTTGATCTGACTGATGACCAAAGCTGAATCTCCAAGCATGTCTAAGGATTTGATTCCCAAGTCTATGGAAGCTCTGAGACCAAAGATGCATGCTTCGTATTCCGCGATGTTGTTTGTACAATTGAAGTAAAGTATGGCAGTAAAGGGAGTAAGACACCCTTCTAGAGATATGAGTACAGCGCCGATACCATTACCAAGTGCATTGGATGCCCTATCAAAGAACAGGGTCCATCGGGATCCTTGTTCAGGTCCATCATATAGCCTGATTTCTTCACAGTTGTCTAATGTCATGATGTCTTCATCCGGGAATTCAAACTTCATGGACTGATAGTCTTCTGTAGCTTGATGAGCAAGATGATCATCTAGCACACTACCCTTTATAGCTTTCTGGGTAGTATACTGTATGTTGTATTCTGTTAGGATCATTTTCCATCTAGCTATTCTCCCAGAGAGAGGAGGCTTCTCAAATATATATTTTATCGGATCCATCTTAAATATCAACAAGGTAGTATGAGTCAGCATATACTGTCTTAGCCGGCGAGCATCCCATGCCAGAGCGCAACAAGTTTTCTCAAGCAGTGAATATCTGGTTTCACAGTCGGTAAACTTTTTGCTCAGGTAATAAATAGCATGCTCTTTTCGACCAGACTCGTCATGCTGCCCCAATACACACCTCATTGAGTTTTCTAAAACAGTCAGATACATGATCAATGGTCTTCCCTCGACTGGTGGCATCAACACATGAGGTTCTTGTAGGTATTCTTTGATTTTGTCAAAAGCAACATGGGATTCATCATTCCATTTGACTACTTGGTCTTTCTTGAATAGCTTGAAGATTGGCTCACAAGTAGCTGTTAGGTGAGAAATGAATCTGGCAATATAGTTCAAGCGTCCCAAGAATCCTCTGTCTTCCTTCTCAGTACGAGAAACAGGTATCTCTTGTAGAGCTTTAACTTTGGCAGGATCGACCTTAATACCTTTGTTACTGACGACAAAACCTAGGAGTTTATCGGACCGTACTCTGAATGTGCACTTGTTTGGATTCAACCTCAGCTTGTACTTCTTCAGTCTCTCAAACAACTTTTATAAGTGATCCAAGTGCTCTTCTTCTGTTTGTGATCTGGCTATCATATCGTCTATTTAGACCTCTATTTCATGATGTATCATGTCGTGAAATAAAGCTACCATGGCGCGTTGATAGGTTACCCCAGCATTCTTCAGTCCGAATTGCATCACCTTGTAGAAGAATGTGCCCCAATGCGTGACAAATATTGTTTTCTCCATGTCCTCAGGTGCCATTTTGATTTGGTTGTAACTTGGGCCGTATTATTAAACAGGATATCAATGTGAGGGAGTGGAAAATCATCTTTAGGACTTGCCCTATTCAAATCTGTATAGTCCACACACATTCGTACCTTGCCATCTTTTTTAGGTACGGAAACAATGTTGGCAAACCATTGAGGGTGGGAAGTGACAGCCAAGAATCCCATATTGAATTGCTTCATGACCTCTACTTTGATCTTTTCTGACATATCAGGTCTCATGCGGCAACCTTTTTCTTTTACTGGCGAACAATCTTCTCTTGTAGGAAGACGATGTACCACGATGTCCGTATCAAGTCCCGGCTGTTGCACCCCAAAATTTGCCCTCCTAAATTTCTTTTATTTGGCTTAGACCTTCGCATTCATTCACATATATTCCATTAGGTCACTAAAATAGCATGCATTGCATTTAAAAGAGCATCTGAGGTTCAAAAGATTAAATGCTATAAATCTCGGGTTTATGACTGATTTGAGGTGTATATGATTGAATAAGGTTTATTATTCTGTTTCTTCTTGGTGTACAAGACAGTGGAATTAGGGTTTTGATTCATGCTCATTTTTGGACTTCTTCTCCCTCAAGCAACAAGGGTATTATCTTCTAATGAAGAACTGGGTGCAGGTTTTTTGTCAAGAATTCAAGGGCCGGACCTAGCATGCGTAGTCCTTGAATCAAGACGTCTCTTCAGATAAGTGTGCTGATCATTTGATCAAGATTAATGACTATGACATGGAATTCGACCACTCGCCAGTTAACTAATTCAGGTTTTGTTGAATCATGGTCCGAAGATATTTCATCTGGATATTTCTTTGTGCATCTGAATTGAGGAATCAAGGCTGTGAGGTATGGCTTTTATATTAAGTTGCTTATTCATGCAATGTATACTTCAGGGAGGTTAGGGTTTATATCCTATTATACTTAGGTTACTCAACATTTTCATTGGGTATTTCGATGGATAGCAAGACATAATATAAGGAGGGTGTTGTGAATTCATTATGATCAAGGGCATTATCATTCTCAATTGTTTGATCGCTTGTATTGCAAGTTAGCTTGGAGGTGGGAATTGAAATTAAAGTTTTCTTCAAGACATGGTACTTTGTGAGATCACTGGTTATCAAGTCAATGACTTATAGATTGAACTTATAAATATTAAATCATGATTCAAAGAACAATTTTGTGGGTTCATTGTTATGCTTGTTGCTCGCAAGGCAAACGGATACCAATTGATTGGTTTTGTTAATTGAAGATTGGTTTAGAATTGTTCTTCCAAGTTTCATTTGTGTTCCAAGTTAAGATTTGAAGGAAATTTATATGAAATACAAGTTTTAGGTTGCAAAAACCACCATGGTTCATTCAAGTTCACCTTTGATTCAAAGTTTATCATAATTTGAAAGTCTATCCCGAGGGATTGTCTCGTTACATTCACCAAGGCACATTGAAAAATGGAAACATGCCTTCACCTTATGTTGCTTTCGCCTATGGAGATACGTAAGGAGCGTATATTTTTGAGATAAAATTACAGGTTAAAAATTCGAATAACATTCTTCATACAATTTTCAATGTTCATTCAAAATTCAAGTTTGAACAAAACCCCCATAAACCTCTTTCTGCTAATAGCTTTTTGATTCAAAACTTGAACATAAACTCTTGATTCAAATAATTCCAATAGCCAAATGTCATCACCATTTAGATTACCAAAATAAACCATTAAAAAATTATCAAGGAATAATTACCCAAAATTTTTGGTTCAAAGCCTAATTCTAAACATATTCTTCAAGTCTTCGAGCTGCCTCGTTTTATCTTCATGATTTAACCTTCTCCTGCTCCCTTCGAAAGTTTTCCCCAAGCTCCAGGAACCAAATAGAATTTCTAACAATGATCAGCCCTGCACACAATTGGAAATTCGGTTCAGGAATTAGCATCACAAAAACAATCCAAACTGCTAACTGATGAGAATACCTCAGCAACTTAAAACAATTCAAAAACCAGTTCAAAAATCAGTTCATACCAAAGCAGTTCACCAAATAAACTTGATACCCTGTTCAATTTAATTCATAACCGCATCCCTGCATCAGAAAACCAGAATTGACGGCTCTGTATAACAACCACCTTCTAACCAACTATAACAGAAAAACAAATTAGAATTTCTAACCGAATCTTAGCTTCCAAAAAACCAATTTCTAACAGTCTAACAAAGACTTCTCAACAAACAACTAACGGAAAAAGCAACTAACAACCTTGTCAAGAATTTCTAATTAATTTCCATTAACCATTCCCTAACTGTTTCTAAATATAACTTCTTAACCTTCCTAACTAACATAATTTCTATAACCAACTCAACAACCAATTTTTTCAGCTCACCCAAGTGCCCAACTGAATTTAACCGCATTCCCTAACAGAAAACATAACAAAATATTCTAACTGTTTTCTAACATAATTTAACTACCAACTAACTTTCATTCCTAACAAAATGTAACCGAATCAGTTACACAAAACAAAAGTGAACAGGCTATAAAAAAACAAAAAATGACCTGAGATGAGGGGGAGATTTATCTTCTAGATTCTGCAGAAAAATCATAAAAAAGGGATCTCTCTCCAGAACCACTGGCCAGCTTCAACCTTCTTCTCTTTGCATCTCGCAACCTTCATCTCCACCTGCTTCATAACACACACCAACAAAATCCAGAACCTTGCGCAACAATCATCGCACTATTCTGTAGCAGATTCAACAACACTGCTTTAATAATTTTGACTTCGTGTCGACATCGCAACCGACATAATCAATCAATACGAATTCAACATCAATGATTCGTAAACAACTTCGCATTATGATACAGATAACGCAAAAGAAAAGAATATGAAGAGGATTTTGTGGAAGAAAACGGAAGGGTATCGGAAGAAGAAGAAAGAAGAAATACCTGAAATCCTCTTAAGTTCTCACTTTCTTGTTAGATTTGAAGAACCTTCGAAGTGTGATTCTGTTGGGATGAAAATGATGAGACCGCAATGCGATTGGAAGAAGGTGATGATGAATCCATGTCGGAAGCAAACCACGACGATCAGAACAGAGATCAAAAACAGAACTGGAAGCGACGAAGCATAACATCTTTCGGCGGCGGAAGGTTAAGATGAAAAGGACGAAGCTGTCGCGTCTGAGACAAAAGATAGGGACAGGAGGTAAGGCTTTAGTGCTTCGACGGTTTGGATCACCGAAAGGGATTGAATTCGCCGTGTTTTGGATTGAGGGAGGAGAAGAAGTTTTTGTTTCATCTCAAAGACCGATGGTCACTAGCCCTAACCAAGCTATGCAAAACGCAACATAACTCTCTTTATTCAAATTTTCATTTAATTTATTTATCATTGTCATTACATTAATTGATGAAGGTCAGGATAAGCATGGATACAAGAGGGATGTTAGATTCAAGCGGACCAGACCACACTTCTCGTGGGCCTATAACCATTTTTTTTGGTTTCTTGAAATTCCTTGGACAAAAATATGCATTGGATCCATTCAGATTAGGCTCTGTGCCATTTGCTATTACACCATCTGATTTAGACATAGCACATCCTTTTGTTTGGTTATTTGAATTTCTTTTCAATAGTGTTGTTTGAATCTTCCTTTTTGTTAATTTTTGATAGCATAAGATTGTACTAAAAAAAATACGACACAAAAAAAAAATAATAATAGATTATGATAGTTGATTTTGGAATTTCTCTTTTAGAATTTAATTGAGAGTTTGTCTCTATTTTATTTCATATTTCATGGCTAATTGTTGTTGTTTATCTTGCCTTAATTTTGTGATAGCATGTTGATTTGTGATGTTAAGCGCTTGAGGATTAGCTTGTTTGATCACTTGTGAGAAGCTTTCATAGAATTATCTTAGCGTTGACGTGGTTCAGAAGAGCTCGCGAGATCGTCAGGTTTCTTTGCTTTTTACTTTGCTCTATGGGCTAGTATTTGTATGGTATATTTTCTTTCTACTTTCTCTCCGCATTTATCACTCCCTAGGGATCGTGTGAAGTACGATAACATCAGGTTTAGAAATAGGCTAGTCTCCCCCTGACTTCTCTTTCCTTCTTTTGCATATGCATTTAAAACTAAAACTAAAACTTCTTTTTCTTACAAACTTCAAAAATACTTAAAAATTACTGATGAGAATCGTGCCTTTGTTGAACATGGGAGATGATAAGCGGGTCTCTTCTCGATCTTATCATTTTTTCATTCCAAGCCTTGGCATGGTTCAAGTATCAAAGACTCATTTCATGAATAAGTAGAAAAATGGCAAATATCTCTCTCTTGCGATTAACTAGCTGTTATCTACTTGAAAAATGCACCAACAAACACAAACTCTTTTCGCCTTCGGGCCTTTCTTTCAAAACCTTTTCAGGAGAACAAGTTAATTTACTTCTGTGCTGACGCGTAAGTCTCCAAAGGCCGAGTTGCGGCAGAAGGCGAAATTAATGTTGTTCATTAAAAAATTCAAACCAACAAAATCATATGAGCTGAACTACGGCTGCTCTGATTCCTTAAAAGGGATACGTAAGCATCGGGGTAGGGCCCGAACGAGCACAACTTTTATTTTACCTACATTCTTTTCTCCTTTTCTTTTTTATGAATTCTCCCTTTAGTAGTAATAAACAATAAGCATATATTAAACACACCCATAAGATAGATAACAAGAGTGGATACCTAGAGTACCACAGACGTGTGGGGTGCTAATATCTTCCCCTCACGTAACAGACTCCCTTACCTTTATCTCTTGGTCGTTCGACCTTGATTTCACCCTTCTTAGGTTTACTCGATATTTACCTTTCCCTTCCTGTGGGATAAAAAACGTTCGATGGCGGCTTCATTGTTTGATGATTTTCAGCCGGCTGTTTCACCGACATATCTTCATATTACCAAGCAAAGATCTCAACATAATCATGCAACAGCTGAATCAGACGCTCCTTGAAACTGGGTTCCATGTTGGCACCCACCTTGACCTCTTTTTTATCCTCCTCGTTACCCAGGTTGATTGTATCCACAATTTCCTCGTGAGGCTGAATGGTTCTTTCCTCTTGTTGTAGTAGTCTGGCCAGTTGTAACACCCGTAATTTAATTAATTATTTAATTAAATTATTTCTGGAATATTTATGAATATGTGTTATAATTAATTGGATTTATTTTATTAAGTGGAGACATAATATTAGAGATATAATATTATGTGGTGAAATAATATTAAAAGTATAATATTATTTAATGTGGGCTTATTTTGAGAGAGTAGAAGTAATAAGGGTGTGTGTTAGTTTTAAGCCCAATAAGGAATAATAGAATAATAGGTTTATTTTATTATTTTTTGTTGTAATAGAAATAAAGAAGAAATAGAAAGAAATAAGTATTTGGAAGAGAACGTACAAGCTGCTAGAGAAGTGGAAAACGACAAGCACGAGAAATCAACCGGAAATTATAGAGCAACCTTCAATCCAAGGTAAGGGTGGGGTTCTAACTCTATAATTGGGTTTATGATGATTGTTATGTGGGATTAGTGATGATTGTTGTCTTGTTCTTGAATTGGATGTATATGATGATTTATGATGAAGATTTGATGAATTTTAGATGGATATTGATGTCATGATGTTGTTCAATTGATGTAGAATTATAAGATGATTATAGGTGATGAATTATCATGAATATATTAAGTTTTAGGGCTTTAAACGTGAATCCCATAGTGATATACAGGGAAGAAAACGTAGCATATTACAGTAATGGAAAACATTGAATATAACAATAATAAAAATGCGAAATTATGCTAGATTGACATCAGGCGCTACTGTATTAGAACTAATGAATTAATTTGGAGAATAGAATTGGTTAATACTGTTCTTAGTTAGATTGATATCAGGCAAAGGATTAGAATAATAGGATGAATAGAAAATGACAGTTCTGATGCTAGACATAGATGTTAGAAGTTGCGTTGAATTATTAGAAAATAGTAGTTCTGACGTTAGGAGTTGTATGGGTTAGAAGCTATGCTGTCAGAGGACTGTGTCATCAGAAGTTGCAGTAGTAAGAATTTGTACTAGTCAGAAGATGTGGTTAGTCAGAGGACGATGATGATCAGAAGTTGTATCTGGTCAGAGGTTGGGTGGTCAGAAGCTGTGATGATCAGAAGTTGCATCTGATCAGAGGTTGAACTAGTCAGAAGTTATAGTAGTCAGAAGATTGTGTCGCCCAGAGGTTGCGTCATTAGAAGTTGTGTATTTAGAAATAGTGTTGGTTAGAGGTTGCGTGGTCAGAGGTTGGATGGCCTTTGCGTTGTTTTGTGCAGAGCAATGAACGTTAGATGCTTAGAAGCTGCTGTTTGAGCTATAATAGTAGGATATTGTCGGTATGGACGTTAGAATTACAGAATGACAGTGTTGATTTTACTGTGGGAATTAAAATATTGCTGAGTTATAAATGAGAAGTTATTAATAAATAAATGATGTTTGATGATTTATAAATAAATGACGTTTGATGAATTATTTTGATTATTTGAGATGTTATTTTGAGATGTTTTGAGATGATAATTTGAGATGTTTTGAGATGATAATTTGAGATGTTTTGAGATGATTTGAGATGTTGTTACCTTGGGTGTTATCATTACATTCATGGTTGTGTCGCATACATTGCATTTTTTGAGATAGAGCTTATGCTCGTTGAGATGGCCTGGATTGGCAAGTTTTGAGATGAAGGCTATGCCTTGTTGATGCTTCTATTAATTGGCAAATTTTTGAGATGGGAGTTCTGCTCCAATGGTACCACATGCATTTGCATAGTATTGAGTCTCATTATATGATTTCATAAATAAGTGTATCTTGATGTTGATGAATGTATATTTTTGTTGAGATTGTTGTGGATAATGAGATAAGAAGTGGTGACGTTGTTGATCTAATTTAATATATTAATTATCATGCACTTTATTATATTGTTAGATATCTCAACCTTTCTGTTTGAATGTTTCCCCTATGTTGGTAATGTGCAGGTAATCGAGAGTGAAGGATGTATACCTTCAATAGTCCGAGTCAGTGTCATTGCTCTGATATGTAACACTCGGGGGGATGAACGTTTGTTGATTTTTGATCGTTGATTTTCAGTTGTTGGATTTTAAATTGATTGTTATTAAATATGAGATGTTTCGAAGTTGTTGTTTTGTTAGAGATGTTATTAAGAATTCCGCTGCATAGATGTTGATTTATTTGATTAAAGATTTATGTTGATGGTTCATCCGATATTTGAAAAAGTGTTATATATCCACGATGAATGCAATGAATTTGTTAGAAGAATTTGTAACGTCCCAATTCATTTGTCTGATTGAAATTTTATAACTCTGATTTATTTTGCATAATTGCTTGGGGTAGAATTGGGGTGTTACAAAGTTGGTATCAAAGCAAAAGTTTGGTCCGACCTTGTCGTCGATTCGTAGTTGTCTAACAGTCGAGTATTGTTATTTGAGTTCTAATTGCTGTTTATGTTGTAGTGATAATTTGAGATGGCTGGAAGGAATGATGCTGCACTTGCTGCTGCTCTAGAAGCAATGGCTCATGCGATGGAAAATCAGCCGAATACTGACGGGAATGCTGGATCTTGTAGCTTGGCGAGCTTCCAAAGAGAGGATCCACCTACGTTCAAGGGAGAGTATGATCCTGACGGAGCATTGGAATGGTTGAAAGAAATTGAGAGGATCTTTCGCGTGATGGACTGCACTCCAGCGCTGAAGGTTTGTTATGGGACTCATATGCTAGCAGTCGAGGCTGATGACTGGTGGCTAGAGACTTGTCAGAAGTTAGAAGCTGCAGGTGAGAATGTCACTTGGGATGTGTTCCGTAGGGAGTTTTTGAGAAAGTATTTTCCTGAAGATGTCCGTGGTAAGAAGGAAATTGGGTTCCTTGAGCTGAAGCAAAGAAGTATGTATGTTGTTGATTATGCTGTCAAGTTTGCTGAGTTGGCCAAGTTTTATCTGCATTATGCTGAGGAAAATACTGAGTTTTCAAAGTGTATAAAGTTTGAGAATGGGTTGCACCCGGAGATTAAGAAAGCAGTTGGATATTAGAAAATCCGTGTCTTTGCTGATTTGGTTGATAGCTGCAGGATTTATGAGGAAGACAATAATGCTCATTACAAGATTATCAGTGAGAAGAGGGGTAAGCACCCACAGAATCGTGGTAAACCTTATGATGCCCCAGCTGGTAAGGGTAAATAGAGAGTTGCTAATGGTCAGAGGACTAGTGGGGGAGATGCTCCTGCTGGTGTGGTTTGTTTTAAGTGTGGGAAAGCTGGACACAAGAGTAATGTGTGCACTACTGAAGTGAAGAGGTGTTTTCGTTGTGGCAAGAACGGACATGTTATATCTGAGTGTGAGCATAAGAGTGTGGTTTGTTTCAAATGTAAAGAAGAAAGGCACATTGGTAGCCAGTGTCCGAAACCGAAGAGGGATCAGTCAAGTGGTAAAGTGTTTACTTTGGTTGGGATGTTCAGTGCGAAGAAAGTTTTACGGAATTGAAGAAGAGGTTGACGTCGGCTCCGATTTTGACGTTACCTAATCTAGGAGAGCCTTTTGTGGTTTATTGTGATGCTTCTAAGATGGGTTTAGGAGGTGTGCTTATGTAGAATGGTAACGTAGTTGCTTATGCGTTGAGGCAGTTAAGGACTCATGAGAAGAACTACCCTACGCATGATTTAGAGCTTCCTGCAGTTGTTTTTGTGTTGAAGATTTGGAGGCATTATCTTTATGGTTCTAGATTTGAAGTGTTTAGTGACCATAAGAGTTTGAAGTATTTATTCGATCAGAAGGGGTTGAATATGAGGCAACGAAGATGGTTGGAATTGTTAAAGGATTATGATTTCAGTTTGAATTATCATCTAGGAAAAGCAAATGTGGTAGCTGATGCATTGAGTCGAAAGACTTTACATATGTCAGCAATGATGATTAAAGAGTTGGAATTGATTGAGCTGTTCAGAGATATGAGCTTAGTTTGCGAGGTTACTTCGCAAAGTGTTATGTTGGGTATGTTGAAGATTAATAATGAATTTGTAGACAGTATCAGAGAAGCTCAGAAGTTAGATGTGAAACTGGTAGATTTGATGGTTGGCATTGATCAAACTGAGAATAATGATTTTAAGCTAGATGCGCAAGGTGTGTTGAGATTTCGTAGCCGGATTTGTATTCCTGATGATGCTGAGATGAAGAAAGTGATACTTGAAGAGAGTCATAGAAGTAAGTTGAGTATTCATCCAGGAGCTACAAAGATGTATCAAGATTTGAAAGGTTTGTTTTGGTGGCCTGGAATGAAGAGTGATGTGGCTCAGTTTATGTATGCATGTTTGACTTGTCAGAAGTCGAAAGTTGAACATCAGAAGCTTGCAGGATTAATGCAACCGTTGGAAGTTCCAGAATGGAAATGGGATAGCATTTCAATGGACTTTGTGATGGGGTTGCCTAATACTTTAAGAGGGAATGATTCAATTTGGGTGATTGTTGACAGGCTTACGAAGTCAGCTCATTTTATTCCTATTAACATCAGTTTTCCAGTGCCAAAGTTGGCTGAGATTTTATATTAGTGTGATTGTGAAGCTGCATGGTTTTCCTTTGTGCATTGTGTCAGATAGAGATCCAAGATTTACTTCTGATTTTTGGAAGAGTTTGCAAGAAGCGTTGGGTTCAAAGCTGAGATTGAGTTTAGCGTATCATCCTCAGACAGATGGTCAGACTGAACGAACGATTCAATCGTTGGAATATTTGATGAGGGCATGTGTTCTTGAGCAGGGAGGTTCATGGGATACTTATCTTCCGTTGATAGAGTTCACATATAATAACAGTTACCATTCTAGTATTAGGGTGGCACATTTTGAAGCGTTGTATGGTCGAAGATGTAGAACTCCATTATGTTGGCATGAATTTGGTGAAAGTGTAGTACTTGGACCTGAACTTATTTGTGAGACTAATGAGAAGGTGAAGTTGATTCGAGAAAAGATGAAAGCTTCAAAAAGTAGACAAAAGAGTTATCATGACAAGCGAAGGAAAGATCTAGAACTTCAAGCTGGTGATCATGTGTTATTGAGAGTTACACCTGTGACTGGTGTGGGGCGAGCGTTGAAGTCTAAAAAGCTCACTTCTTGTTTTATTGGACCGTATTAGATTTCAGAGAGAGTGGGGAATGTTTCTTATAGAGTGGCTTTACCACCTAATATTTCTTATTTTCATGATGTGTTTCATGTGTCGCAACTTTGGAAGTATATTTTAGATCCATCTCATGTGATTCATATGGATGATGTGCAAGTACGGGATAATCTTACGGTGGAGACGATGCCTGTACGGATCGCGAATCGTGAAATGAAGACTCTGAGGGGCAAAGAGATTGCCTTGGTTAAAGTGGTTTGGCTAGGAGCTGTTGGTGAAAGCATGACTTGGGAGTTGGAGAGAAAGATGCGAGACTCTTATCCTGAATTGTTTGATTGAGGTAAATTTTCGAGGACGAAAATATTATAAGTGGGGGAGAGTTGTAACGCCCCTAATTTAATTAATTATTTAATTAAATTATTTTCGGAATATTTATGAAGATGTTGTATAATTAATTGGATTTATTTTATTAAGTGGAGAAATAATATTAGAGATATAATAGTATGTGGTGAAATAATATTAAAAGTGTAATATTATTTAATGTGAGCTTATTTTGAGAGAGTGGAAGTAATAAGGGGGTGTGTTGGTTTTAAGCCCAATAAGGAATAATAGAATAATAGGGTTATTTTATTATTTGTTGTTGGAATAGAAAGAAAGAAGCAGTAGAAAAAATAAGGATTTGGAAGTGAACCTGCAAGCTGCTAGAGAAGTGGAAAATGGCAAGCACGAGAATTCAACCGGAAATTGTAGAGCGACCTTCAATCCAAGGTAAGGGTGGGGTTCTAACTCTATAATTGGGTTTATGATGATTGGTATGTGGGATTAGTGATGATTGTTGTCTTGTTCTTGAATTGGATGTATATGATGATGTATGATGAAGATTTGATGAATTTTAGATGGATATTGATGTCATGATGTTGTTTAATTGATGTTGAATTATAAGATGATTATAGGTGATGAATTGTCATGAATATTTTAATTTTTAGGGGTTTAAGCGTGAATCCCATAGTGCGATGCAGGGAAGAAAACATAGAATATTGCAGTAATGGAAAACGTTGAATATAACAGTAATGAAAATGCAGAATTATGCTAGATTGACATCAGGCGCTACTGTATTAGAACTAATGAATTAATTTGGAGAATAGAATTGGTTAATACTGTTCTTAGTTAGATTGATATCAGGCGAAGGATTAGAACAATAGGATGAATAGAAAATGACAGTTCTGATGCTAGACATAGATGTTAGAAGTTGCGTTGAATTATTAGAAAATAGTAGTTCTGACGTTAGGAGTTGTATGGGTTAGAAGTTATGCTGTCAGAGGACTGTGTCATCAGAAGTTGCAGTAGTCAGAATTTGTACTAGTCAGAAGATGTGGTTAGTCAGAGGACGGTGATGATCAGAAGTTGTATCTGGTCAGAGGTTGGGTGGTCAGAAGCTGTGATGATCAGAAGTTGTATATGGTCAAAGGTTGGGTGGTCAGAAGCTGTGATGATCAGAAGTTGCATCTGATCAGAGGTTGCACTAGTCAGAAGTTATAGTAGTCAGAAGATTGTGTCGCCCAGAGGTTGCGTCATTAGAAGTTGTGTATTTAGAAATAGCGTTGGTTAGAGGTTGCATGGTCAGAAGTTGGATGGCCTTTGCGTTGTTTTGTGCAGAGCGATGAACATTAGATGCTTAGAAGATGCTCTTTGAGCTATAACAATAGGATAATATCGGTATGGACGTTAGAATTACAGAATGACAGTGTTGATTTGACTGTGGGAATTAAAATACTGCTGAGTTATAAATGAGAAGTTATTAATAAATAAATGATGTTTGATGACTTATAAATAAATGACGTTTGATGAATTATTTTGATTATTTGAGATGTTATTTTGAGATGATAATTTGAGATGTTTTGAGATGATAATTTGAGATGTTTTGAGATTATTTGAGATGTTGTTAACTTGGGTGTTATCATTACATTCATGGTTGTGTCGCATGCATTGCATTTTTTGAGATGGAACTTATGCTCGTTGAGATGGCCTGGATTGGCAAATTTTGAGATGAATTGTTGATGCCTCTATTAATTGGAAATTTTTTAAGATGAGAGTTCTGCTCCAATGATACCACATGCATTTGCATAGTATTGAGTCACATTATATGATTTCATAAAGAAGTGTATCTTGATGTTGATGAATGTATATTATTATTGAGATTGTTGTGGATTATGAGATAAGAAGTGGTGACGTTGTTGATCTAATTTAATATATTAATTATCTTGCACTTTATTATATTGTTAGATATCTAACCCCTTCTGTTTAAATGTTGCCCCTATGTTGGTAACGTGCAGGTAATCGAGAGTGAAGGCTGTATACCTTCAATAGTTCGAGTCGGTGTCATTGCTCTGATATGTAACACTCGGGGGGATGAACGTTTGATTATTTTTTATCGTTAATTTTCAATTGTTGGATTTTAAATTGATTATTATTAAATATGAGATATTTCGAAGTTTCTGTTTTGTTAGAGATGTTATTAAGAATTTCACTGCGTAGATGTTGATTTATTTGATTAAAGATGTTATGTTTATGGTTCATCCGATATTTGACAAAGTGTAATATATCCACGATGAATGCTATGAATTTTTTAGAAGAATTTGTGACGTCTCGATTCATTTGTATGATTGAAATTTTATAACTCTGATTTATTTTGCATAATTGCTTGGGGTAGAATTGGGGTGTTACACCAGTTCCCCTGGTACTTCAAAATCTTCCTCACCTTCGTCTTCGGCTTGGTAGATTAGATCCTTAGAGTCATCAAAGGCCATAGCAGTATCGTTACCCATGTGATCGAGAATGGAGGGGTACCTGCATTTGTGAGTGTGAGTGTGTGTAAGGGTATAGCCATCCTTAAAAATAAAATGTAAAAGAAAAAATGAGCACGGAAGTTTGTATGCGAAAAACGTCCATGATTCATTGAATGTCATATGAATATGAAATAATAACCCTTACAAATGGACCATTATGCCTCGGGAAAGACATAAGGTTTTAAGAGTGCGAATTGTTTTTGAATATTACAAGTCTAATCAAAATGTAAAGATAAATTACTGAGGGATGAAAGTTATTGGGACAAAGTCTCTGGCCTCCCAATTTCGAAGTCCTCTGTTGACAGTAGGAAAGATCCAATCCTCCAAGCTGCAATACTCTTCACCATCTTCTACCGCGTTGACCTCTAGGTTGCTAATCTTCAAGGGTGGCCCTCCAGCACGAGCACGACGTACAACCTTCTGAGCACTCGAAGTGAAACCTAAGCCAAATTTGTCAGATTTATAGGTAATATCCGGAAGTTTCCACCATATGATGCATCCACCCTCCTCTACTACTGCTTTGGCGTCCTTCAGAGATTACATCCGGAGTGGAGGTCTTGTAATCTTGGGAATCTGGGACACAGTCTTGGTCACTGCTACCTCTTGGGGGACCTCTTCGAAGTGTTGAAAAGGAATTTCAATGAACTCGCCGTCTAATTCTACATACTTGAAGGAATTGAGGTGGCTAATCATATACTCTTCCACTCCGTGGACAGTGATAATCTTTCCTTGGACCGGGTATTTCAGCATCTGGTGCAGTGTAGAGGTGACAACGCCAACATTATGGATCCACGACCGTCCTAGCAGACAGGAGTAAGAGGGGCGGATGTCCATGACATAAAAGGTTGAATTGAAAGTTTGAGTCCCAACCTTTATGGAGATATCCACCTCCTCGTGTACCATCCTCTTTCAGCCATCAAATGCCCTTACGACTATGTTACTTGGTTTCAACGTCAGTCCTTCGCAGTTCAGTCTGTCGAGAGCTTTCTTCGGTAAAACATTCAAAGATGAGCCAGTATCCACCAAGACATGAACCAGAGTTGTGCCTCTACATTCCACAAAGACATGTAACGCCTCGTTGTGCTTTCTCCCCCTTGGTGTCAAATCAGCATCCGAGAAGCCTAGGCCGTTATCCTCTGTCAAGTTGGCCACACAGTCTTGAAATTGATCAACAGACGTCTCTTGAGGCACATGGGCTATTTTTAGGAACTTCACCAAGGCTTTCGCATGTGCCTCGGAACACAGTAGTAACGCCAGCATGGAGATTTTGGAGGGAGTTTGCCCCAACTGTTCAACTACATCGTAGCCGCTCCTTTTTATTATTTTTAGAATCTCCTCCATTTCTTTCTTGGAGGTCTCGGGGATAGTCAGTGATTGAGCCTTCGTGCAGATAGGCTCCACTTGAATAATTTTTCCTCGAGTTTCAGCAGCAGGAGTGTTGGTAGGAATGACAGCGGGGGTTGTATCATCTTCGTCAATAGGAGCACTTGCAGAGATGATTATTGGTATGGAAGTAATCTTTGGAGCAGCCACGGGTCCAAAAATTGCCTTTGAGGGGGAAATTTCTGGAGAAAAGATTCTACCGCTTTGGGTAGTCTTACTAGTTCCGGCAATATTTCTAATGTCAGAGTCTTCTTCTTTGGAGCTTATCTCTTCGGCGGCTGGCCCGTCTTGTTTGATTCCAAGGTAGTAAATGTCTCCACCGTAATTCCACGACACAGTTTTGTCTGATTCGTATGGGGCTGGCCCAAGCATTGTGATTATTAGAGGGGTTGCTTTTGGAACAGATGTAATTCTAACGGGTCTTTTGGAGACCCTGGAAGAATTAGCAGAGATTGTAATGATTGAAATATCTTCAACAGGAACAGGTGAAATTGGAGTACTTTCAAACAGAATCTCTTTGTTGTCTATCAAGCGTTGAATGCCTGTTTTCAACAAAGGGAAATCAGTTGGTGAGGATAATCAGAGGTGGCAGTCGTTATTACAACCCGAGAATACACCGGCTTTCAACAAATTTATCTTAGTGATTGGGAGTGGAGTCAAGAGTTCATCAACTGTGGTAACAAACAAATCTTCTTCAACAGCATTGGTGTTGTGACCATGTCTAGGCATAGGAGCAGAAATGACGCTTGGCTTCTCGGGCGCATCAAACTCAATTTCTTTCGCCTCTATAAGGTCTTGAATTTTGTTTTTCAAGGTCCAACAGTTGTTAGTTTCGTGACCCGGACTTTCAGAGTGATATGCGCAATGGGCATTTGGGTGATAATGAGGGGACGCTGTGTCGGGGTTTTTTGGAGCTTCTTTTAAAGTTGCCAAATTGGATTTCAGAAGATGTGGTAATACTTGGGACAGAGTCATATTGATTCTGGTGAATTGCCGGACTGGCCTTTCCACCCTCGGTTGATTACTTCTTGGTTGATGAAATGTAGGCGTTGGGATCATAACAACCCCTACCATTGGTCGGCGTTCGGCTCTCCCTTGGTTCCTTTGTGGATATACATAGGCTACTTCTTTCTTCCCAATAAAAGGCTTCCTCACAACTGTAGAAGAAGATGAATCCTTCTGAATATTTCCACTTTTTATGCCAGCTTCCACCCTCTCTCCGGTCAGTATTAACTCAGTAAATCATGCAGATGAGCTTCCAATTAAATGGTTGAAGAAAGGGACTGATAGAGTGCCTAAGAACATGTCCACTAATTCCCTTTCAGACAGAGCGGGTTGAACTCTTCCAGCTAGATCTCTCCATTTCTGCGCATAATCCTTGAAACCTTTATTGGAAGCCATAGCCATACACTGAAGTTGAGTACGGGTAGGCGCCAAATCAGCATTATATTGATATTGCTTGTAGAAAGTTACGGCAATATCTTCCCAATTGTGGACGTTGGCCCTTTCCAGTTGGTAAAACCAGTCGAGTTGTGTTCCAGATAGACTATCTTGGAAAAATGCACCCACAAGTCTTTATCAGCGGAGTGTGGTTGGATCTTTCTCACATATGATCGGAGGTGCATCTTAGGACATGACACTCCATCATATTTTGTGAATAAAGGCACTTTGAATTTCAGAGGAATGACAATTCCAGACACTAATCCCAATTCTTCAAAGTCTAGGCCTGACACCTTTTGTATTTCCATAGAGCTCAAACGCTCTTCAAGATGTATGTACTCATCATCAGCTGGAGGATACTGTTCCTCATAGTAGTCTTCCTCTTCAGATTCTGAAGGAACCGCTGTTTCCTTTCCTTTCCCCTCTCCTTCACCGGATGTTGTTGCAAAATTCAAGGTTCTTCTAGTCTGCCCCTGAAACCTTCTCCCCATGTTTAAAACCCCGGTGACTTTCTTTGTTTTCTTTTTTCCTTTCTTCAGCCAGCAGAGTCTTCAACTCTTCTTGCCCCTTGGCTAGGCTCATGAGCAACTGTTAAAACTGTGTGTTCTGAGCTTGAAGATCTTTGACTGTTTGTTCGAGATCCATCTTACTGAAATAAATAGTAGAGAGATAAGGGAACTTGCTGCAAAATACCTGTTTATGTTATGATGAATGATATGTGCATATGCAGTGTTTTCAAGGATTTCAAAGATTCAATTTCATTTTAGACAAAAAAGAAAACACACGTTATATTAATAAGATAAAGTTTGAGTACATCAATGCCCCTTGGACAAAATAATATAAAACTCTAAGATAAAAAAGTAGTGCGCATCCTTTTTGGTGCTATGTAGGCATTTAGAGTCCGCTCCTCGTGAAGTAGCCTAGTGAGTCCCAAAACCTTCTTCTCGCTTGCGTAGAATTGGGCTTCAAAAGTATCTCGCTCTCCCTTGAGCTGTATCCAATCCCTTTGTAGGTCTTAAGGAGATGTGGGCATGTCAGGATGTAGGATAGTGTATGGAACATCTCCCTCCTTAACAGGCTCAATGATCACCGGAAGGATGGAAGGATAAGGCATCATAAGACTTTGAGCGCGGGTTCGTACCCATTTGAGGTAAGGCTCAAGAGGGATGGAATTCTTGTGCCCCAAAGTCTTTCTATCCACCTTGTTTAGCATCCTCCAAGCTCGGATGAATCTCTGGCGAAGACCTTGATTGTCGTTGTCGTAGTCGAATACCAAACCTTGAATCAACATCTCATGCGGGCCATCCCTTCAGGCGTAACCAAACTATCTTAAAGCTAAGCACGGGTTATAGGTGATGCCTCCCCTAATGCTAAGTAAAGGGACATTAGGTAATTCCCCACAACGTTCAACAATGATAACATTCTCTTTGGATCGGGAGCACCAATGAATATCTAAATGTTTGAGCGTCATTAACCTTTGTGACCACCTTGAACCTTGCTCATTCTTTAAGACTGATTGGGGAAGATGAGAAATAAACCATCTTTCCAGGAGAGGAGTGCAACACATAAGGACACCTCTTTTCCTCATTGTGTGAGTGTGAAAAGAGTGTAGGATATCCCCTAGCAATGTAGGCACCAGATTGCGTGACATGAAGATTTTGACGGTGCTCACGTCTATGAGTTGGTCAGGATTAGGAAATAATATTATCCCATAGATAAGAAGAGCCACAATTTCATCAATGTCTTGCAAGTCTAAGGAATTCCAACAACTTTGGGCTTTCTCAAACACGAAATTTGCTAAGAAGCCTTTAACACCACTCCTAGTTTCACAATGAGTTGTGACATCAGATGAGTGCAAGTGCAGAGCTTGAGCAATCTCTTCTGGCTTTGGGTCTCTTTCTGTACCGTTGAAAGGTAGTTGATTGAGAATGGGAATCCTCAAGAGTTGGGAGAATTCTTCCAAAGTAGGCACAAGCTGATAGTCGGGAAATGTGAAGCAATGGTGCAAAGGCTCAAAGAACTGAAAGATCACCTTCATCATATCCTCATATGTGTTAGAGGTGACCAAGTTGAGTAGACGACCATGTCTCTCGGTGAATGGAGAGTTCTCAGGGATCCTTGAAGTTAGCTCTTTAAGTTATGGAGGAATTCTCACAAGGTTGACTTGGATAGTTTTCCTGCAAAGTGAATACATATCCTACAAAACAAGAACAAAGATGAATCTCCAAAAATCCTTGAAATGGTTAGTAGATGTATGTGATGTTCATAATGTCCATGATATTATGTACAAGTATGCATATACAAGCAAAACAAACAAGTTCTTAGTTTAGGCTTGCATGGGGTTTTATAGGTAAGTACCCTCTTGAAGTTTAGTTGGCTTAAACCTATCCTAATAATAGTAACTGGGTTCTAAGGAGCTCAATATCACCGGATTGTTTCCTTGGTCATTGTTTCAGCTCAAGCCTCTTTAATGGAGACCAAAATATCCAAAGAAACCAACCCTCAATGAGTGTAGTATCGAGTATCTACCAACTTCAGACTGCACTAAATCCGGTCATCTTACTACATCCTAAAGGCCAAGTTGGTCAAGTAAGGGTTCTAGAAGTTCATTAGTGCTTCATGACATCACTCAGCGGCCCCGTATTCTCTTTTATTGACTCAAAGGCTACCGGTACCCACAAATATGTTGCACTAACATAGCTATTGCTTAGACCATGTCAGTATACCCCGCACAATTTCCACAATGTATTGCTATTTACCTATAATGTATCCCAAATCCGGGTAGAGGATTTCAAACCCAAACAAAGAACCATAATGTAAAGCATACAAGTCAAACAATGTAAGCAAGTAAATATGATCTAGCCCTAAGGTAACCCCACTTTTATAATTTCCCCAGCACAGTCGCCAGTTCTGTGATACGGTGGGAGAACTAACTTGAGGGTTTTGCGTTTTATTGCAAATGTTGCGGTTAGCAAGAGTCGCCACCGACTTTTCTTTTATCCAAAAGGAAAGGTGAAAAAGCACAGGAAAAACCTTTGAGATTGTTTCTTGAGTTCGGGGGGTAGACTATGAAAACGGAAGGTATTAGCACCTTTTTCATCCATGGTTTTCCATGGGGTCTTAGTTACTTGCTAGATCACTTACTTTTTGTTTTGAAATTGTGCTTTGTGTGGTTTTGAAAGTATATTGTAAAATAGGCCACTGTTTAGGCAATCTTTGTAATGATTCTAGTTCGTAAGAATGTATACAAAGATGTTTTTCTTTTTGAAAATGTTTTTTCAATCTTTGTAAGATGTTTGGAAATGTGTGTGTTTGTTTTGAAAATAGCAAGGATAGTTGTTTTGAAAGGGAGCAAGTAACTAGAACTAATCTACCTACTCAAATGTCTTTCTTGTTCATTTTATTTTCCTTTGATATTGTTGTCTTACCATTGATTTGATAAGCAACCCTATCTTTGGATGTAAATGGGACGGGCGTGGGTCATCGTATAACCATGATGAGCAATGTTGAAAAGTATCTTGGCATTTTTTTGAGGGACTAAGATCATTTTGTAAGGCAACTTTGAATAGCGTCATCGAGGGACTATGATCTTATACTTGTTTGTTTTTGCCAAGATACTCCGCATGCGTAACATGGCCATTTTTATATAAGGCAACCAAGTGGAGTAACCCTAAGGGTGCTTGTGTGCAAGTGTATTATTTTCATGCTTGATTTTGTCTTGGATTAGGGTTTTCTATTTGATTTCTTTTGATCTTGCCATTCAAACCCTAATTACTAGCATGGTATATAAAAGCGGTAAATTGCATAATTTAAAGATTACTACGCTATTACAACATTTTATGGTAGGGGGTATACAAATTATGAATGGGGATTTGCAATAATGTAAATCTAATTAAGCTATTACAAACAAATCGAATTTGTACGAATATTTGAATAAATAATATACAATATAAATATGCAATGGTATGTATGCAAGAAAAGATTTTTGTTTTGTTTTTCGTATAAAGAAGAATTTTGAATTAAACCTAATAATATTACAAAGGAAATTATTTTTTGAAAAAGTGGTTAACCCTAATTTCTAATTTAAAAGAAAATAAAGTTCTTTAAGTATTATTTTTGGGTATTTTTTGTCTTAAAATAATAAATAATATTTATAAAAATATTTAGTCTTTTTATATGTCAAAATAAATATTTACAAGTATGAAGAAAAAGGGATAAAAATATATCTAAGTCTATTTTATTTTACAAGTTTATTTAAGAAAAATAGTTAGTATATAATTTAACAAAAAAACATTTTTTATGTGAAAATAAAATAAAATGAACAAAAATGAAATATTTAACAAGTTTACATTTTTTCATGATTTTTTATAATATTTAAGAAAATATATTTAATGAAAAAAAGAAATAAAAAGAAATAATAAAAATGTATGGGATCAGGGGTGTCCTGAGTAATCAGAATGTAGACATATGCAAAAGCCCAGCACTGCCAAAAATGAGAAAAATGGCAAAAACTTAGAAAATATGCAAAAGGCAGGCCCCAAGGCTCGAACCCATGACCTTGGCATTCTCAGTGCGCTGCCTTGCCACTGGAGCGGCTGTACATCCGTTAGTTCAAATGAAACAAGAAAAACATAACACATAACGCCTCCTTGCCCTGTACTTCATCTTCTTCCTCAAGCTAGCCAGAACCTCTGTATCTTTCTCATTTCTCCATGAAAATGGAAACCTCAAACATGAAAATGGTAGTACTTTTTCCCACGATTTCAATCATGTAACTCATGTAAACTATCAGTCAAAGATCAAAGATAATTTCAATGGCCCTAATTTTAAACCTAATTTTTACATAAATTTGAAATCTAAAATTCTCTATACACAATGAACATAAACGAAATCTATGCACATGGTTGGCTTTAGCATAATAATATCTACATTTTCCTTCACAAATCGAGACCAATGGATGTCTGTATGAAGAGATAGAAGTTAGAGTTCTTACCTCCTTCAGCTGAGATCATGAATGGAGTTTGAGTGAGTTTTATGAAGGCCTGAAGATTCCTTTAGCTTGTCTGAACCTCCCTGAGTATGTTCCAATCTTTATTTTGTCCAGAAAGTGCCTGAATCTCCCTATCCTAGTCAACCTGCAAGCTTAAAAAACAAAAATGGCAGATGGAGAAGGAGGAGTTACAGTGAAGGGGTGATGGTCTAGAACACTTAGATATGAGGTAGGTTAAGTGTTTGAGTGATTAGAACTTGAAACACACAAGTAGATTTTTGGATTGCTATGCTTGGTCTCAATCTGCAAGTTATGACAGGTATTTGGTGATAGGGAGTTTTAGAGAGTTTCTGGCCTTGAGCAATCGTGTGTTTTGTTGCAATGTGTTTGTGTATAAGTATAGAGGAGGTTTCAAGTCAGCTCCACAACAAATTTCTCAATTGTAGGCTTTTTGCTCTATTGCTTGTTCTTTAAGAAAAGTGAGGAGACAACTTTCTACATGCTTGTACAGGCCTGCTTGGAGTTGGTACAAGTCCTAGACAATTTTCTTTTGGTTTATAGGACTTGTGTGTGTAGAGAGATTAGGTGCAAAGCTCAAGAAGTGAAAAGTTGCAAAAGTTATGCTTTACTAAAATGGCAATGGCAACTTTGTGCCATTTATGGAATTAAAGCTTGGACAAAGAATCTTATGCTTGGATTAAGGCTTTATCAACTGTGTAAGCATTAAATTATTAAGTGAGAAACAAGTTTGAGACCTGTAAAGTAAGGATTAGTCATCATAGGTTCAAATTTGAATTTTGTTCTTCATGAAATGACTTGAAATCAAAGTGAGAAATGGCTAACTTCATCTCTTCGATTCTCCCTACCCAAGAATGATCTCAAGGAGTTCTTGGACATTTTGGAAAGCTTGAAATGCGCTCTATAACTCATATTTGAAATGAATTTCAATATTCCTCTTATAACTAGGTGAAAAGTTGCCATGAAGTTAGGTCAAAAACCTGCCTAAATTAGGGCAAATTTCACTAAGTTATTTCAGTTCATGGGCATGTATTCACAAAATTATATCTTGAGATCCAAGAATATTTAGGGAAAAGTGTGTGAGGAAAAGTTGTAGATTTCATGGAGATCTACAACCTTCACGTTGGGAACTTTCTTTGAATCAGCTTGTATCATGGTGAAAAATTGGCTTAAAGTTGAGAAAAAATAAGAAATTTTCTATACTTAGAAAAATTTCTAAGTTAA
Organism: Vicia faba; assembly: GCA_948472305.1. NCBI lineage: Eukaryota > Viridiplantae > Streptophyta > Magnoliopsida > Fabales > Fabaceae > Vicia > Vicia faba. Next base: position 1,393,945,436 of record OX451736.1, on the reverse strand, counting down.
GAAAATTTCAAATTTCAAAACCAAGTCTTCAATCTTTGACTTCTTGATGATAAAGTTTCACATTTTGACATATTTTGATGAATTGTGATCCTTGGCATTTGATTTTGACCAAAAAGTCAAAGTTTGACTTTTCAGTATACAGTTGACTGTAAATTTCATATGTCAGTCCAATGGATTTGCAATATTTTGAACAATGTCATTAGGTCATGATGATGCAATTGAGCCCTTGGAATCATGCTTCAAACCAATTGGTCATTTGCTACGTCAAAAATCAGAAATTGCCCTTTCTCAATCAAAACCCTAATTTTGACCATTTTTCCCTTTTGATGATTTGATTAAATTTCTTGAGGAAATATTGTACAAACTTGATCAAATGATACCTATGAGTCTAAAATGTTGACGTGGATCAAAAATTATGAAGTTTGACTGTAAATTGGCCATGGTTGACTTTTTCCCCAATACAACTGATTTTTTATGTCAACTGTCCAATTGATTGATCAAAAATGTGATTCAAGGCTTGAAACTTGTCATGAGTAATCTTAGGGGTCCATAATGATGTTTGAAAGTGATATGAAGCATTGATAGTCCAAAAATATTTGTACGATCTCAAATCCTAATTTTGGGTGATCAGTGCATGATGAGATGTCTTGAGCTGGTCACACCCTAATCCACTCTTGAGTCAAAGAGATCTTGTGAGAAAAGTCTTGATAAATGAGAGGGAAAATTTTGGGGTACAACACCAACCAAGCGCCATTAAAGATGAATGGTACTCATGCTGTTGATAATCCACTAGCGATGAATCAACAGAAAGCTCTGGAGGAAAGACTGAAAGCTGTGGAGGGTTTCGACGCTTTCGAAGTAGACGCTCTCGAAATGGGCCTAATTCCTAATGTGGTGATTCCACCAAATTTTAAGGTGCCTGAATTTGAAAAATACAAGGGCTCACTTATCCAAGAAATCATCTTCATATGTATTGTAGGAAGATGCATGCCCATGCCCATGATCAAGAGCTTATGATTCAATTTTCAAGATAGCCTGAGTGGGGCATCTTCAGACTGGTATATGAAATTGGAGAGAATGCATATTCTAAACTGGGAAGATCTTTCCAATTCTTTTATAAAGCGTTACAAATATAACCTGAACATGGCGCCTACCCGCATGCAACTCCAGAACTTGTCCCAGAAGAAAGAAGAGTCCTTTAAGGATTATACGCAGAGATGGAGGGAGTTGGCATCCCATGTGCAACCACCACTGTTAGAGAAGGAGTTAGTAGACACGTTCATGGGAACTTTGCATGGGTTGTATTATGAGATGATTGTCGGAAGTATCTCTTTGGGGTTCTCAGACCTAGTAACAATCAGAGAAAGAATCGAGACTGGGATAAAAAGTGGGAAGATATCAGAGGGACCATCAAATGTTCCCTAGAATTCAAAACGGTCTGCTTCAAACTTCACCAAAGGAAATGAGGGAGAGATTAAGGCCGTAGTGCCACAACCCAGGGTTCAACAACCATTAGTAATCCCCCTAGGGCAGCAACAAGGCAGAAGGCCACCCAGGAAATTTGATCCACTCCCGATGCCACCTATACAACTATTACAACAACTAGTTAAGGCATCCTTAGTGGAACTCAAGGCTCTAGCTCCTCCAGTCGGGCCACTCACACGAAGATATGATGCCAACGCCAGATGCGAGTATCATGCTAATTCTCCTGGACATACCATAGAGCAGTGTTGTCCCTTCAAGCACAAGGTGCGGGATTTTTTGAAATCTCAAGATATCACTTTCGAGAAGCCCAACATCAAGTCAGACCCTACGCCTTTGCACGATGGGCTGACGGTAAATGCAATTGAATTAGTCACTGGCTCTGGGGCAAGAAGACAAGAAAAAACCCCGATAAACTCACTGAAAGAATATCTGTTGGGATGTGGACTCCCGCTAGAACACAATGAATCTTTCAAAAGAGCTCTACAAAGGCTAGGGGACCAGGGGATAGTCCAGCTCGAACAGTACCCTGAAGAAAAATATAAAGCTGCTCTGAAGGGCGAAGCACATTTCTCTCCAATCTAGGAGACCTTTGTCAACAAGGGAGTAGAGCATTGCAGACCTGTCACGAAGATATTCTACAAAGACAACACCAAAGGGGCAACTGAATTCATCCAAGAATGCGCCCCAGGAGAAAAAATTCAAAAGATGGACGACCTTGGAGATTCCTGAGATCTTTTTCTTTCCTAATTAATTTTTCTTGTTTTCGAAAGAACCTATGTCAATCCCGAGGCACAGGGGTTTCTTGTAAGGGTTTCCCTATTTTGTTTCAGACAATATTTATGATTAATAAAAGTTATGTTTTATTTTCAATCAACATCCATGTCTTTCTCTTGCATTTATATCTTAAATTTAAAAAATGGCAATACTTTCTCTGCACATGCATTTTCAAATATTCATATACTAAATCTGCACCAAAACATGATAAAGGTGCAAATTCATGCCCAAAACCACCGATAATGCTACTGCTGGGATCCGATATAATTTTGATGCTCCTATCAACCAAGCTAAAGAGGAATATGATAAAGATCTTGAACTCTCTGAGAAAATGGCGAGGGAAATAAAAAGAATAGCTAACAATACACAACCATATCAAGAGGCTATTAAGACCATTAATCTGAGCACAGGGGAAGACCCGAAAGAAACCAAGCTAAGGGGAAATGTAAAGAGCGGAGCCACAAATAAGCTGATCAAGTTATTATGCATATCTACGGAAACAGGCCAAGGTCAAATACGGAGAGTGCTATAAAAATAAGCAACTACGGAATACCAAGATCTGACGAAGAACCCGAGCCAGGGGCACGTTGGGTATCCATGTTCGACGAGGCTTCAAATGCATCGGGGCACAATATATGGGCATTACTAACTTCTCTAAAGAATTCGCACAAGCCATATACCAAGTCAATGATGAATGGGATGCTAAACATGCAAAACTGGTTCCATATCGGGATTATGTTTTGTAAAGTGACTGCGGAATTCGCAAAGATCACTTTCAGACACATCACACGAAAAGGAAATCAAATGACAGTCGCCCTGACAACTATATCGTACATGTTCAAAATAACTTGGTCTAACCATGAACTGCGCATCATAAACAGATGATTCAAAGAGCCTGCACATTGCCTTTCTATTTAAAAAAATGACAATATAACAAGCCTTGATTTCATGACATCCGAAAAATGCCTCTAGCATTGGCAAGCAAACCCTACAAGAATTAGCCTCGGAATTCTTTCAAAGTAATGGTATACGGTATAAGATGAACTACAACATGGGCTAGTACTCAAGAAGATTCTGCTACCTCGCCTCGACTCAAGTGGAAAATGGACACCAATTACGAAGGTCCATACGTAGTTAAAACAATATTCTCCAGTGGTGGTCTTATCCCAACAATAATGGATGGGGAAGAACTACCACATCCGAAAAATTCAAACATAGTAAAAAATACTATGTATAAGAAGATCGCTAAGCTCGAACCTTAAACAGGAGACTTAGGCTAAAAGGAGCGTCCCGGTGGATCAAAAACCCTAAAGGTATATCCAGGAAAAAATTAGGGGCATATAAACAAAAAGTTATCCCGGTGGATTGAAAACACAAAAGGGAAATCCAGGAAAAAGTTAGGGATTTCATACAAAGAAATAAAGAACAAAAGACTGCGATCTAAGAACTGCGATTACGAACCACGAAGGGAGAGATAGATCTGAATCATTCAACTCAGAAGCAAAGGAGATAAGATCATTAAAAGGATATTGGGGAACAGAAGTAAAAAATATCAGTTTTTCATTGCCATTTACAGTTTTAAAACTTTCTATAATTACCTCTTTCTAGGAATTGCACCGTGTACTCTCGCCTATTCAGAGGCATATAAACAAAACATTTGCTTTCTTCGCATCTTTTAAGTTGAGTTTTTCTTTTTCTCAAACTTGTTTACAAAATACTGTGATAATTACTTTTGAATATTGGCTTGAAACCATTTCGGGGGATTAACAAAATAAAAGCATTTGACAACACATCGGCAAAACATTTTGGTTAGAAAAATGTTGAAAGAAAATCCACGTCTACGTCCACGCACATGGCTATGCCTACGCTCACAATACGTGGGCTATACACACGTCCACGCACATGGCTACTCCTACGTCTTGCAACACAAAAATCTATACACATGTCTACGCATATATCTACGCTCACGACGTAAAAAGTCTATGCCTACACGTACATCTGCGCCTATGCTTGCATTTAACAATACAAAATATATGCATATCTACTCCTACGTCTACACATCCATACACGAATTCTACATCCATATACGTGTTAGCGCCTATGCCTACACTTGCAACACAAAGTCTACATCCGCACATACGTCCACGCACATGTGTACTCCTGCCAATTCTATACATACGTCTAAGCTCACAACATACGAACCTACATATGTTTACGCTTACTCTTGCACTTACAAAGGCCACACATATGCCAATACACATGTCTACGCCTGCACTTACAACATATAAATCTACGCATATGATATTACCTACGTCTACGTTTACACCCGCGCTCACAATACAAAACCAATGTTCAAATTTTGCTAACATTGTCCACTGTGTTCAAGTTCAACAATGCTACAACGAAACAACATACAACGCCAGGAATTAGTAACTCTAAGCCAATGGTTTAAAGGAGAGAATTCAAGAAACTGTCTTCATAACATTTCAAGGCATAAGCGTATCTTACACACATTTCATACATACACTATACATTTTTGCATACAATACGCATATATTCATGGTTCCATATTAATGTCAAACATCATACATTTCACATACATACAACATTCAATACGCATGTATCACATAGCAAACAAACAAATAATCTTACCCTCGATTTAACTATCTAAGGGTCAACCAACTAAATACTTCTCCTAAGATTCAGCCTGTCACCTAAGTCTTCATGCCGTGACACGTTCAACCATTACCTAAGTCTTCATGCAGTAATGAACAACACTTAACTCGTTTCCTCAAAGCCGCAATGTATTATCCAAACTCGGTACATTGCCTCTAAGCCGCAATGTATTATATAAACTCAACTCATTGCCTCTAAGCCGCAATGTATTATCCAAACTCAACTCATTGCCCCTAAGCCGCAATGTATTCACAAAACCAACTACGTTGCCTCTAAGCCGCAATGTATTTGCAAAACTCGGTACGTTGCCTCTAAGCCGCAATGTATTCTCAAAACTCATTACATTGCTTCTAAGCCTCTATATATTCATAAAACTCATTACATTGTCTCTAAGCCCTAATGTATTCTCAAATCCCATCCTATCGCCTCAGACTTCACGCAGCGATTTGCAAACCTAACCCATTGCCTCAGTCTTCATGCAACAATGTGTTTCTTATTCCGTGACACAAACCATCGCCTAAGACTTCATGCAGTGATGTCTGAAAACAAAATTTAGCTTAACGTGTCAGACTTCATGTAGTGATTTACGAACCTAACTCGTTGCCTCAGACTTCATGCAGCAATGTCTTCCAAACTCCATACCATCGCTTCAGACTTCATGCAACAGTGTTCAAAACCAAATTTAGCTCATCACATCAGACTTCACGCAATGATTAACGAACCTAACCTGTTGCCTCAGACTTCATGTAGAAATGTGTTTCTTTATTCCATAAAATCCAGCCTATTGCCTCAGACTTCATGCAGCGATATCCGAAAACCCAATACAGATCATCCCCCAGACTTCAAGAAGAGATGCTTGAAAGAAAACAAAACTTCAACCCATTGCCTCAGACTTCATGCAACAATGTGTTTCTTAACTCCATAACATAGACCATCGCCTCAGACTTCACGCAGTGATGCCCAAAAATACAAGATTTAGCCTATCACCTCAAACTTCATGCAACGATTCATGAACATAACCCATGGCCTCAGTCTTCAAGCAGCCATGCATCATCAATTATTGTTGTATTCATGCTCCAAATGGATGAATAGTCAGAAAACCAAACCAAGACATATGAAATTGGGCTTTTAAGATCAAGGACTATCTGCCTCGTTATCAAAACCTGGTAAGCGATATATCATCAGCTTTTCCTACTTTCCTAAAGACTCGTAAGGGTATGCTATATCAGTGTAACCTTATGTTTGTCGGACAAATTTTCGGGATACTTCAATTATTCAATAAACTTCCAATCAGAATGCGCAAGACTCGAGTTTTCTCGCGCTATTCGATTGAAAGATAATTAAATAGGGGTAACTGTCGTACCCCAAATTTGTCTGACCTCGATGATTTTATTTTTCAAGAAGAAATATTTAATGAAGGACGGTACAACAATATCTGTTGGCCCATTTTTTTAGAGGGTGTATATCAATCCAGGAGAATGGGGCTTTCTAAATCAGAAAGACTCGTATATCCATTCGCGAGGCATGTTGGCCATTGGCCTATGTGATTCAGAATTGAAGATTATTTCAAGAGAGAAATTAAGTTTTTAATTTTATTGTTGCCAGTAAGAGAAAAAAAATGAAATTACAGTATTCGAGACCCATTTCATCAAGCCCAATTAATGTTGTCATTTTTACTGTTTTTAAGAGAGAACGTCATTGTTCAAAATCTTTTTTAAGCAAAAGAGGACCAATACTAGGCCCAATCGGGCTGAAGGAGTTTATTTGTTAGGAGACAAGCTTTTTTGTTAAATAACGTTTGCAAGATTTATTTATTTTTTTGGGAATTTGTTACAAACTAGGCCCATTAAGGTTTCTTTTAACCCATTTGGTATATTGTTATTGTTTTGTTTGGAAAAGAAAAAAAATATTATTATTAAAAGAAAATTGTTTACTATTCTTATTTTAATAAGTAGATAATATTGTTTTTTCTCTCAAAAGAAAACTTGATGCATTTTTTATACTGATAAAATTGGGTTTAAGTTGGTTTCAAATGTTATATTTTCGGGAAAGGCCAATTGGGCCTAGTGGTTAAAATTTCCTTGCTGTAATTAAAAGAAAACTATTAAAATTGTTATCATTATTTTAATTAAAAAAAATAAAAAGAGTATAACAAGTAATATATTTTTAAACGTGACATTATTTTACTGTTGTTGATTATTAAGTTGACTGTAATTAAAAGTTATTTTACTAATTATTTATTAAATATTTTTGTGTTAGAAAAGGGGTTTTGGATCAAATTTTTCTTAAGCCCAATACAGCTAAACAACGCCGGCCCATAATCAAAGAACAGACACTGTATCAATCAACCAAAAAATCATGCGCATTTGAATTAAGAACATCCACTGTACAAATCATCCCAGGATGTGCATTTGTTCTTCAATTAAGCATTTACTGTAAAAATCTAAAAAACTAAATCAAATCTTCAACATATTACAACATTCAAGCAATATCAGAATAAAAATCTAATACAAAATATGGATAATCTTATTACAATATCAATTACAGAATCAAATTAAATCCAATCTCTCAATCAATTACATGAATCACTAACCTAATCCCTAAATCTAAGGATAACTGTAATTTCAAACCCTAAAGTTCTAAACCTATATATATATACTAATAAGAATACAGAAATAGAGGGTTTTTTTTTATAGAAGGAGAAGAACAAAAGAAAAATACAAAGGACGGAGAGATGGACTGATAACATAGAGACGGAGGAATAATGCAAAGAAGAAGGAGATACCAGAACCCTTTCTTATTGTAGATCAAAAAGGGGCGATTAGGGTTTCAACATCTGAAACCCTAATCGCGTGACCTAATTATACCATCAGTCTGGCCGTTGATCCGCCTCCACCACCATCCAAACTCGCTGAAACCTGTAAAGCAAGAGAGAGAAAGAAGATCAGAACCTAATCGTTTGAAAACATGATCTGAATACGGATATCGCGAGAGAGGTAAAAGGCTTAGCTTTTACTTCTAATATCACTTTCGGTTATTTGATTTAGGGTTGGGATAAAAGGATTTTGGATTAGGTTGGGGAGCGCTGCAACAGTGGTGTTTTGGATTAGGATTAGGGTTGAGTGAGGAGAGTGAAAGGGTTGTGTGCGGCGAGAGAGAGGTAGCGAGGAAGAGAGATGAATGTACTCACTGTAAAGCAAAGAATTATGAAATGAAATAAAAACAAAAAATGTAATCCGTAGTTACTCTATGCCCGTGTGCACACCTTAGTTGCCATGCTCCCTCAACATCATCCATTTGATCTTGATCAGACGGCCATAGGCCAAGTCTGCACCATAGTAGCGTGCACCCTCACCATACTAGAATACACTGGCCCTCTCTCCCAAACGCAATGGGCTTGGCCCAGATGTTATCCACACCCCATTTCTGCTATTTTGCTAAACTAAAAAAGAACATGCACCCCCCTGTCTGAACTGTATCTTGGGCCCAACCAAAGTCCTAATTATAATACCCCCTATTTTACTTGTTAGTTAGAAATTGCACCCCCTTTTATTTAATTAATTTATTTTCTTTTATAATTAAATTATTATTTCTACTTTTTATAAATATACATATTATTTATTTACAATTATTATTATTATCAAATATTTATTTTTTATTATTATTATATTATGATTATTATATTTTCTATTATTATTATTATTATCAATATTTATTTTCTATTTACTATTCTTATATTTTATTTACTATCTAAATATTATTATATGATCAAATAAATCATTTTTATGTTAAAATTGCATATGTTATTTTATATCTTATTTGCATTAAAATATTTTCTAATCATGCATTAATCAAGATCTTCGCAATTAATACGATTAAAAAACACAAACAAATCATCAAACTATTTTTCGCAATAAACTAAGCTAATCAACTATTTTTGCAAAAGGGTTTCAAACTGGTTTTGACTTACTGCGCATTCAGTCAAAATCTCCGCAATCACTATTCCCGGCCAAGTGCGAGGTGATTCAAAATACGTTTGCAAACCCCTAAAAACACCAACCCACACGACCTACGAAATTGGGATTATGATTCCTTTTAAGAGAATACATAGGCATACGATCAAAAATCGTGGAGAGTCTTTCTAATTAAAACATAAAATCCAGTTTACCCCAAACCTAAACCTAGAACCTAATATCCTTGTGAACAAGGTAGATGAAAGGTGCCTAACACCTTCCTTTCGTCTAATTGAGTCTGAAACCTAGAATCTATGTGAATTAGGGTTTTCTGTTAGATTCCCTTCCCTTAGGATAAAAAATAATAGTGGAGGCTCGGGTTTCAAAAACCAGTTGCAACAGCTGGCTTGGTAGCCCCCAGAGTAGGTGTTGTTGTACACCGAACTGGGTTAACAATTATGTGTGTTCATTTATATTTATGCATTGTTTTATTATCATACCTTGTCCTTGTGTGCATGTTTAGAGATCAGTGTCTCGACATCTCTTAGGACATTTGAGATCTGAATGCTAGAATTTCAATTGGTATCAGAGCAGGAATCCTACTCTGACTCTGGGTGAGATTCATAAAAGATTCTCTTTGGTACAATGGACAAGGAAGGAGGATTTGTGAACAGACCACCCATCCTTGATGGAATAAACTATGATTATTGGAAAGCTCGTATGGTTACTTTCATCAAATCCATGGACAACAAGGCTTAGAGATCTATGGTCAAGGGATGGGATCCACCAAAGTTTATAGGTCTGGATGGGAAGGTTACTGATATTGAAAATGATGAAGAAGAATGGAATAATGAACATGAAAATTTATCTCAAGGAAACTCCAAAGCTTTAGGTGTTATGTTCCATGGAATGTACAAGAATATCTTCATACTTATAAGTAATTGCACTGTTACTGAAGAGGCTTGGGAGATATTAAAGACAAATCATGAAGGAAATTCTAAGGTGAAGATATCAAGGCTCCAAATTCTTACCACTAAGTTTGAGAACTTAAGTATGAAGGAGGATGAGATTATTCATGACATTCACAAGAATATCATTTAGATAGCCAATGCCTCAAGTGCCCTAGGGGAGAAGATGTCTGAAGCTAAGTAGGTAAGAAATATTCTCATATCTCTTTTAAATAGGTTTGAAATAAAAGTGAAAGCCATTGAAGAAGCCAAAGTTATAAAAAACATAAAGGTTAATGAACTTATGGGATCTCTGCAGATCTTTGAATTAGGGAGCAGTGAAAAGCTTGAAAAGAAGAAGAGCATTGCCTTTGCCTCTATTGTTGAAGACTTAGAAGATGAATGTGACTTGAATACATAAGGGATACCTAATGATCTTGTGTTACTTTGAAGACAAGTTAACACATTGTTTAGGATTTGCAAAACAAATGCCTGGAACATGTCATTCGACATCAACAAAAACCAAGATTTTGGTAGAATGGACAAAACTGATGACAAACCTAGCCAAGGAAGAAAAGTTCAATGTCATGAATGTGAATGGTTTGGACACATAAGAGTTGAGTATCCCACATATCTCAATAAGTATAAGAAAGGCGTGGAGGTGTCATGGTTAGAGGAAAATTATGAAAGTGATCATCAAGAGGAATCTGCCAAACAAGTGACTTCCTTGTTTGGAATTTGTGACTCTGGTTACAAAACAAATGATGGAGAACTTACTTTTGAGGAACTTGTTGACTTATACAAGGAGTTGTATCTCAAAATTGAAGAAGTTTTTCAACTGGGAGAAGAACAAAAGAGATTTATTTCTCAACTACAAGCTGAGAAAGTAGAGCATTTATCCATCATTTCTAAACTGAAGGGGGAGGTTGTATTGCTCAATTCAAAACTTGACAATATGACTAAATCTCAAACAGTGTTAAATAATGGCTCTACTGTTTTGGATGAGATTCCTCAAATTGGGAAGAATGCTGGAAATGTTAAATGTCTTGGTTATGGTAATCAAGCTCTAAAGAGCAAAGGAGAAAGGCCTGAAGTGAAGATTGTACCTCCAAAGAAGAAACTGTAAGAACAAGATTTGGTTATGCAATATTATCTCAGAGTTTTTATGATAACAAATGATTATGTTTGCATAAAAAAATTTGATATTCTAATTTTTGTTATTGTCGAGTACTTAACAAACAGATTCTGCTTCTGATGGATGGCGTGGCCAAGACATTAGAGAAGAATTAATTCCACTTCTGTGCTACAAAAATTCTATTAAATAGTAGCAAGACACTCCAGAAGGCTCTGAAGTGTAAGCTCTAATGTTTGTCTAAAGAAACTAGTCAGAAGATCTGAAGACAGAAGTTGCTACTTAAGTCCAGATGCTGAAGACTCATGTTTCCTGAATACAATGGGTTTTAAAGAAACAGTCAGAATATCTGAAGAGAAAAGTTTATACTCAAGTCCATATGCTAAAGACTCAAGTGTCTAAATACCCATGGTTCTAATGAACAAGTACTGAAGACTCTAAACACAGATGTTCTAAAGATTCTAAAGACTTGAAGTTCTAAATACCCCAGGTTCCAAGGAAAGGTTCTCACAACCAAGTGATGAAAACTCTAATGAAGCATTTATGAAGACTCTGAAGACTTGAAGTTTTGATTACCTTGTGTTATGTTCTCGCTTATAAACTCATGCTTGCAGAAGCCTCTGAAGTGCATAAGGAAAGAAGATAATGTTAATGTGGTATAAATATTACATGGTATAATCAACGTTTCATTCCACTACCCGAAAGGACGGACGCGCCACACAATTTTGTACCCCACATTACTGTTCAAGTTGCCAATGTTTCTTGAAATCCCAAGAGTACCCCTTAATGAATATATTATTTTATTGTCTATATAAATGCTTGAAGAATAATATAGAAAGCTTCCAATGAATGAAATATCCACGGATAAAGCGTTGTTTAAAGCTTTCATATTTTTAGTCATTATTCTTAAAATAGTTTACATATTCATCTTGTGTAGAAGCAATATTCTTGTAAAAAAAACTTGTATTAAAATGGTTGTTTGCTTTTCCTTAAGGGACCTGGTAGGTTTGTATCCTTAAGAAGTATAAGAACTGCGAGTTTTAGAGGTTGTTAGTCATTTGCGGGTAGCTTGTGCATTGTAATTATCAGGTTGATTATTGTTTGATATTCCTTATGGGACCGGGTAGGTCTGTTTCCTTTAGTAGTGTTGGATTTGCAAGTCTTAGAGGTTGTTAGTCACTTGTGGGTAGCTTGTGTAAATTATAATCAATTTGGTTATAGTAAATTAAGTCCTCGATTGAGTAAGGAGAAATCACCTTGGCTGGTGGATTAGACTAGCTTGATAATTTTCAAGTGAACTAGTATAAACATACACTATTATTTACTTCCTGTTCTTACTAATTGTTATTATCAAGAGTTAAGGAAAAATGATTTTAACTTAAAGGGGAATATTTTTAAAGAAAAGTTTTTGTTTAAAAAACCCAATTCAAACCCCCCCTTTATTGTGTTTTTCACACCTTCAATTGGAATTAAAGCTCTGATTCAGTACCGATTTAGTGTGTGTGAAAAAACAATGGCCACACCTACTTCCACTGTTGATAATAGGGATAATGATATAGATCATTATAGTTAAAAACCTCATATGTTGGATGGGGAGAAATTTGACTATTGGAAGGATAGAATAGAAAGTTATTTTTTAGCATATGACTTGGATCTATGGGACTTGATAGTTGATGGCTACACTCACCCAGTACATGATAAAGGTCATAAGATTGCAAGAAGTCCAATGACAGAAACACAAAAGAAAGTATCTAGAAATCACTACAAAGTAAGAGCCATTCTTCTAAGTGATATTTCATATAATGAATATGGGAAAATCGCAATAGAGAGACTGCAATGTCTATCTTTGATTCTCTTCTAATGACGCATGAAGGAAATGCACAAGTAAAGGAAACATATGCTTTGGCCTTAATTCAAAAGTATAAGGCCTTCATGATGGAAGACGAAGAATATGTGGAAACTATATTTTCAAAATTTCACACTCTTGTGGTAGGACTTAAGGTTCTGAAGGTTACTCCATTGCAGATCACGTTAAAAAGTTTATCAAACGTATTCCTGTCAAATGGAGACTAATGGTAACTTCTTTAAAAATGGCAAAGGATATGAAAAACACCTCTCTTGAGGAGCTTATTCTCTCTTTAAGAAGTCATGAAATAGAGCTGGAACAAGATGAAACTCAGAAGAGGGTAAAATCAGTTGCTCTAAAGTCTACTTATGGGAAAACCAAGGCTTATCAAGCTAAGGAAGAACCAGAAGAATCAAAAGAAGATTCAGTTAATGATGAACTCTCTTTAATATCTATAAGAATAAGTTAAATCTAGAAGCACAGAAAAATAAAGTTCAGAGGTTAACAAAGGAAATATGGAAGAGGTGAATCCACTTCCGATCAGAGGAATGCTTATGGAAAAGAAGTTACTTGCATTGAATGAAACGAGCCTGAACATTACAAAAATGATTGTCCATAGTTTAAGAAAGACAAGAATCCTAAGAAGGCTTACAAAGCTAAGAAGTGTCTCGTGGAAACATGGGATGATTCCGAATCAGAAGATGAAGATTCTGATGAAGAGCATGCAAACATGGCATTCATGGCCAGGACCACCAAAGGATAAGCAACATCAGAAGACGAATTCACACTTAACTATGATTCAAACTCTAATAACGACAAAGACGTACTTTCTTCCTTATCTCGCTCTGAACTTGAAATTGGTTTATCTGAATTAGTAAAAAGGTATCAATCTCTTTGAAGTAAACACAAAATCTTGAAAAAGAGTTTTGTTGCTACTTCTGAGAACACTACTATAGATGAGCAAAATATTTCTGATTTAAATGAAAAACTATTTGTTTTAGAAAAATCAAACATCACTCTGAAAAGTAAAATGTATAGATTAGAAGAATATATTTTCTTTAACACATCTATTACTGACGAAGTAATCATATATGATAGAGCTTTTCAACACTTTCTTGCTAAAAGCATAGATAGAAACAAAATGGCTTCAATGAGCTATGGTGTTAGTATAAATGGAAGCAGAGGCTTGGGATATTCAGGACCATCAAAGAAAATTTACAATCCTCTGAATGTCAAACCAAAACCTCTTTCTGAACATTTTGTGCTTGTTGGCACAAATTTTAAATGTCTAGAATAAGAAGGTTCTGATACAAGTGTAGCACAAACACATACACAAAGGTAAACTTATAAACCAAAGTATCATGCACAAATTTCACATGATTATCCTGTTGCACAAAAGTCCAAGGTGTCAGAACCTTTGTAATTTCTAACAAGAGAGGACCCAGAAAATGGGTACCCAAAGATCATATAATCTATGTTGCAGATGTTCTTGATGGCGCAACAGAAACACCAATTATGGCACATGGAGAATGGATGCTTGCAACACATGATGGGAGAAAGAGATATGTTCCAAGATTTGGAGTCTGGAGGCGTGGATAGTGCCAGAAGCAACCAGAAAAGAAAGATTATTTGCTTTGAAATTCTTGTAATGCAAAATGCTATTGTCAGAACACGACCAAACTTTAAATATCCTGGAGAAATGCTTCTGAGCCTTAATAATCTCGCTTATGCCAACTCAACTTCTGAATAAAGTCTGGAATATGAAAATTGTCTGAAGAATCAGTTGATAGACTATTAGACTTCTATGAGTAATGTTTCTATTCTCGTTAAACCTTATTATCGCTATTGTATTTCTTTCAGAACCTTAGTAATCAGAAGATGTTTCGGTCATAAATGTCTTTGATTAGATGGAAACCTTTTGGTTATCTAGACTATGAGAATATCAAACGTGTCACTTAGTTAGATATATTTATTAATGTGTGTAACCATTGGTTATGCATAATCATCTCACACTATCTAAGCTATGCAATGAGCAGTGTGCATATTTCAAGGAATTTGATTGATCATAATTATTACTTTTATTTAGAAGGTGACGGTGACATACAAAGACTGGCACGAGATGTTACCATTTGCTCTTCATGGGTACCGTACCTCAGCATGGACGTCGACATGGGAAACACCCTACTCTTTGGTGTATGGAATGAATGTAGTCCTACCCATCGAAGTCCAGATACCCTCTCTCAGAATTATGAAGGATGCGGGTTTGAACGAATATGACTGGATCCAAACCCGACTTGATCAGCTGAATCTAATCAATGAAAAGAGACTTACTACTATCTGTCATGGTCAGACGTATCAAAAGAGAATGATCAAGGCTTTTAACAAGAAAGTCAGACGTCAAGAATATCAAGTCGGGGATCTAGTGATCAAACGCATCATACTACCACAAGGTGATCCCAGGGGCAAATGAACCCCCACATACGAAGGTCCATTTGTGATTAAGAACATTTTCTCATGAGGAGCTATGATTCTAACCACCATGGATGGTGACGACCTTCCTCCCCCCGTCAATGCAAACATAGTTAAAAGATACTACGCATAATCAAAGAATCTCTAGGTTGAATGGCCTAGGCAAAAATAAGGGCTTCTCGGCGAACCAAAAAGGTTCAGGCAAAAGTAAGGGATGAAAATGAAAAACTATAACACCCGACAAGTTGAAAACCTGAAAAGGCGACTTTGGCAAAAAAGGGTATCCCAGTGGACTGAAAACCCGAAAGGGCGGTCCAGGCAAAAAATAGGGATCGAAGCATAACACCATGTCTCATTGGATCATCTCGCAACCAGACTTTGGTATCAACTATCAAGCTCGGACAACACCAATCAATATGATCAACCTTCGGCCAAGTAGCAAGGTGATGAGACGCTTGAAGATATAAAGGCAATAGTAGAGTTGGAACCCAATGGGATTGTTTCACATAACTGTTTTCTTTTTTTACAAATTGTAATTTATTTCTGCGGAGTTCTCTTACTAGGACGTCAGCCTCTTTGTACAAAAATGCCAATTAAAGGCTGTGATCGGTGGGAATAGAACTGACTGTTTTGGAATGCTGGTTCGCTTTTTGCGTCTGTTTTCGCAAAATGTCGCGGTAAGCAAGAGTCGCCACCGTCTTTTATTTTATCCAACAAGGAAAGGACAAAAGCTTAGAAAAATTCCTTTTTGAGATGTTTCTCGGGTTCGGGAAGTAGATTATAGAAAGGGAAGGTGTTAGCACCCTTTCTATCCGTGGTTATCCACGGGCTCTTAGGTACTTGCTCATTATGTTTTCAAAAGTTTACTTTTCTTTGTGATTGTGGGTTTGAAAAAAGTTTTTGTTTGAAAGAGAGTGTAAGTGCGAAAAGTTTTGTTTTTGTTTTCAAAAGAGCAAGTACTTAAGAACATCTACCTACTCAAAGAGGAATTAAATTTTATAAATGTCCTTTAAACAATGATATCCCACTATTGAGGAGTAGGTAGCATCGTCGTTGGAGTTTTCGGGTCAATTCGATTAAGGGACGTGTGGTCACTAAAGCAACATTAGGACGCCTTAGCGGTAACCCTAATGTCTTAGATCATTTCATCTGAGACAACCGTTTCGAAGCAACTTATGATCTTTGGACAAGAGGGTGACCTCTAAAACTTCCTATACTTAATGACCATGTTCGAGGCAACCAAGTGAGGTGTACCCTAAGAGTGGCATGTGCGAGTGTATTGTTTTTCAGTTATTTATCTTTGTACATGTTAATGGTGAGCTACTGTTGGTTTTAAATTAAGATTGATCTTATCATGTATGGCCTATTATTCAAACATCTAACAGTTAATAGTTGCAGAATATAAATTGCGGAAAATAAATCAAAAACAAACCCTTGAAAATTAAATTGCGAAAAGTAAATAAAAGCGGTAAATAAAATCCTAAGTTAAAACTATTACATCCTCGGAGCAAATACACAAATATAGATCAAAGATAATACGCGCGAGGAAAATTGAATCGGAGCGTCCTGGGGTTTTGACCCTTTTTTGAAATAAAACATATTTTTTTATTATTTTTTGAATTAAAAATTAAGTCTAGATTAATAATTTGAATTAATTAATTAAAAAGAAAATATTTTTGAGTTTTATTTTAATTAAGGAAATAAAAAATGGCTAACAAATATTAAAAACCCTAATTCTATATTGATTTTAATTTAATGCAAAATATATTAAAATTGAACCTAATTAAAACTAAATAAATTAATTATTGGTTTATTTACAAAAATAAATAATAAAATTAATGATGAAAATAATATTTTTTATGATTTCTGATTTTTTTTATGAAAAAGGTTTAGTTTGTTAATTAATTAGTTTTTAATAATAATAATAAAAAGCAATAAAAAATAATGAAAAGAACTAAAAATATAAGCAAACTTTGGGGGGTGTTGGGCTTGAATTGGGAGTATGATCAGCATAATGCCAAGCCCAGAACGCTGGCCCTTGTTGACCTTTCAGATTGCCTATGCGTGCATTGACTTGAATCCATGGTGGATCAATGATTCTGGCCTTTAGATCTAGCTTGAAGACACTTGGCACATTGGGATCTAAGGACCTATGGAAGTCCACGTTTGGGATGTTGCGCCTGAATACCTGAAGGAAAAATATAACAAAGTCTTGGGGGACCTGGGATTCGAACCCAGGTCCCAATGGTGCCACCCACTAACGCCTTGCCAGCTGAGCTATTGATGTTTCTTGTTATTGGGATAGACAACAAATATTATATGAAAAAACAAAATGTCAAGCCTGGAAATAATAAAAAAACGCGCTAATGTTTGAACAAACCAATGGCACTAGGAAACGCCATCGTCTTCTTCACAAAGGCCTGGTTATTTACCTGCGAATTTCCATCCGCATGAAGTTTCGTGGGACGTCTCCAAAATCCATCCTAGGTCACAATAATACAAGTTACGACCATTATTGGATTCGTCTCCCTCCCCTGAACTCATCCATGGCCATTATTCACCTTGATTTTGTCTGTATACAAAATGCCCAAAAACAAACACAAGAACCCTAGGTTCTGGATATGGGATTAGAGGTCACGAAAATAAAATCAAACAATGCAGATTGCTTAGAAATTATGCAAGGATCACAAATATATCAATATTTTGGCAAGAAAATGCAAGAATTCAAGGTTACAAACTCGTGTACAGGGCTATGTTCAGGATGACTTACAGCGCGTTATAGACGATGAAAATGCTTGGTTTTGATCCCTACAGCTTCACAGGATATCAGGCAAGGGCGCTACATTTTGCTTTTGGTCTGAATTTGCCTCCAATGTGGTTTTAAACTTCACACTTTTCAAGCTTTTTTGCAAAATTGTTCTGGCCGTTTCCATAGAGTTTTGTGCGTGTTTTAGGTATGTGAGGCTTGCTTGCATATAATGGAATGATTTTAGGTTAAAACATGGGCCAATATCCTTGTGTATTGAAGAATCAAGATTGCACTTTGATCACCATTAACATGTTTCCAAATATGGGCAAGATCTGATTTTTTATGCTTGAATGAGCCATGATGCAATTTTATTGAGTGAATAATGATAATTGCAAGCTGTACAAATCACAAAGATCCATTTACATCAATTTTTAGATTTTATTTGATTTAATATTGATTTAAAATGAATTAAATCAATAAAAATGAAATAAAATAGAAAAATAAATGAATGGTCTTGGAATTAAGTATGGGACACGTGTGTGGCAAGACAAGACCAAATCAAGTGGAAAAAAGTGGGCCCTTTTGTCAAAAATTGGAGTTTTGAGGAGAGTTGACTTTTGGCAATTTTGGAAAAATGCCCAACTTCAACAATGCATAACTTCTCCAATTTTGAACTTTCGGAGGTGTTCTTGGACTTTTTAGAAACCATGAGATGTCCTCTAATCAACCCTTTTGGTCTCATCTAATTTTGATGTTCCATGCTCAAGTTATAAGCTTTGGGAAAAAATGGGTTTTTGTTGACTTTCAAAAATGACCTATAATGTCCAAATTTGTAACTTTTTGTGAGAGTATTTCTTGATCTTGGGGTGTGAAGATGTATTGTAGGAAATTGCATCCTCTTCAAAATTAGCTTTGGATGGGTCATTTCTCATAAAGTATGAGAAAGTTATGCTTGGTCAAAGTTGGGTTGACTTTTCTTGCAAAACCCTAACTTAGCAACTTTTGAATCTTGATGAATCTTGAGCAATCCTTGATGAATCATTCTTGACATGTCTTGAGAAATATGGGAGGGAAAATTTTGGGGTACAACAGTTGCCCCTGTTCAATTTTCTTAAACCTGAGGATATAGATTGGCTTTCGAGTTTTTCGTGATCCGAAGGTGGAAGATAATTGAACACTAGAGTGCCCAGAAATTTGCACTCACATGGTGTAGTATCAGCATTGTGATGTCGCTAATGGGCTTACAGATGCCATTTGGAGGTTGTTGGTAGGAGGATGGGCTTATAGATGCCATCTGCAGGAGTGTCGATCGCATAAGAGATTTCTTAGCGAGAACTTGCATACTTGTTATTGTAGAAGATTCCGTTGGGGAAGTCTAACTTTTGTTGAGATTTAGGAACTTGCATGTACTTCAACTGAGAGAATGCCTCGGCTGATTATTAAGAACCTGTCCATAATTCAACTGGGGGGTAATCTTCATCTAGGAACTGTCTCGTGCTCACCGGGAGTATACCGCTGAGGTTATAGAACTTGTCCACACTATGACGGAGGAAAACATCAAGATCTAGGAACTGACTCGTGCTCACCGGGAGTATACCGCTGAGGTTATAGTACTCGTCCACACTATGACATAGGGAAGCATCTTCATCAAGATCTAGGAATTGTCTCGTGCTCACCGGGAGTATAACGTTGAGGTTATAGAACTTGTCCATACTATGACAGAGGAAAACATCAAGATCTAGGAACTGACTCATGCTCACCGGGAGTATACCGTTGAGGTTATAGTACTCGTCCACACTATGACGTAGGGAAGCATCTTCATCAAGATCTAGGAACTGTCTCGTGCTCACCGGGAGTATACCGCTGAGGTTATAGAACTTGTCCACACTATGACGGAGGAAAACATCAAGATCTAGGAACTGAATTGTGCTCACCGGGAGTATACCGTTGAGGTTATAGTACTCGTCCACACTATGACATAGGGAAGCATCTTCATCAAGATCTAGGAACTGTCTCGTGCTCACCGAGAGTATACCACTGAGGTTATAGAACTTGTCCACACTATGACGGAGGAAAACATCAAGATCTAGGAACTGACTCGTACTCACCGGGAGTATACCGCTAAGGTTATAGTACTCGTCCACACTATGACGTAGGGAAGCATCTTCGTCAAGATCTAGGAACTGTTTCGTGCTCACCGGGAGTATACCGCTGAGGTTATAGAACTTGTCCACACTATGACGGAGGAAAACATCAAGATCTAGGAACTGACTCGTGCTCACCGGGAGTATACCGTTGAGGTTATAGTACTCGTCCACACTATGACGTAGGGAAGCATCTTCATCAAGATCTAAGAATTGTCTCGTGCTCACCGGGAGTATACCGCTGAGGTTATAGTACTCGTCCACACTATGACATAGGGAAGCATCTTCATCAAGATCTAGGAACTGTCTCGTGCTCACTGGAAGTATACCGCTGAGGTTATAGAACTTGTCCACACTATGACGGAGGAAAACATCAAGATCTAGGAACTGACTCGTGCTCACCGGGATTATACCATTGAGGTTATAGTACTCGTCCACACTATGACATAGGGAAGCATCTTCATCAAGATCTAGGAACTGTCTCGTGCTCACCGGGAGTATACCGCTGAGGTTATAGAACTTGTCCGCACTATGACGGAGGAAAATATTAAGATCTAGGAACTGACTTGTGCTCACCGGGAGTATACCGTTGAGGTTATAGTACTCGTCCACACTATGACGTAAAGAAACTGTCGAGATTGAGAACCTTATCTGAAATTCAACCGAGGATAATTCAATTGAGATTTAAGAACTGGTCAGATCTTCGACTAAGTTGAGAACTTAACTGCATTTTTACTGAAAGGTAATGGTCAGTCATATGCAATGCATGAGATGGATCAAGCAATGATGTTCTCAACATAAATGAGATTGTATGGTATGATGCGTATATGCATGAATCATGATGTATGAAAATGTGATGTTTTAGCTGGGGAAAATAAATCCCAGAGCTGTTGGAGAATAAAGTTGAGTTCTTCGTTTCCGCTGGGGATAATGCACGAAGATGATAAACCGGTAGGAGAGAAAAAACTCTGTTGGGGGAATAAACTGATGAAGATATTACTCCGAGGGGAATTACTCTGTGGGGAAGGGATGTTCTGCTGAGGATTTTAACGATAACTCCGCTGGGGATTCTGTTGATAAGCTCTATTGGGGATTTTAATTATGAACTCCGTTGGGGATAGAAAGAACTTCGCTGGGGGTGATCTTTCAGTTGCAACTTGCTAAGGATAACCCAGTTAGATTCTTGTGAGGATAACCTTCTGAATTTGGCTGGGGAGATTTATTTGCGCTTTGCAAGGGATAAGCTTCCAGAATCTACTGGGGAAGATGATTCAACTCTGGCGGGGAAGCCTTTTTTAGACTGCGCTGGGGAAATGACTCCACTGGGTTATCTTGTATTCCGCCAGGGAACATTCTTATATTCTGTTGAGGAATATTAAGACTGTCGGGGATGCTCTTATACTTGCTGTGGAATGTCTTTATACTCTGCTGAGGAATATTAAGACCTTATGGGGATACCCAACCTTTTTAGGGCTGATGGTAAGTTAACTCTGCTTGGGGAGAGCATTGCTGATTCGTTCATAGTTGCAAGTCTCAGTGGGGAGAGCTACCATTACTGTTTTATTCTGCGGGGAGTGACGGTATCTTGGTCATATTCTTCAGCTGAACCTACCTTGGTACCTTGGTGGACAAAGTAACTACACAGTTTGGACATTTCTTATGCCCCTGTTTTTGATATTACCCATAATTCGTCCTTTGTTTCACATGTAAATATTTATGAGCAGCAATTAGTGTCAGATGCATATATCAAAAATGAACATTGGACGTTCTTTGCAAAACAAAACAGATAAAGGAAAAACAAATTGGAACTTGTCTGAAAATGAATTTATATTGATTTTGAAGTTTGCCTGTAAATAGGCGTTTTTGTACAAGAGGATGACGTCCTAGTAAGAGAACACCGCTGAACAAATAGAATTTATACAGTTTGTGAAAAGAAAAACAAAACAGCTATGTGAATAATCCCACTGGATTCCAACTCTGCTATTGCCTTTATATCTTCAAGCATATCATCACTTTGCTGCTTAGTTGAAGATGAATTTGATTGATTAGTGTTGTCTGAGCCTGATAGTTGATACCGAAGTCTGGATGCGAGGTGATCCAATGAGACATAATATTACGCTTTAATCCCTAACTTTTGCCTGGACCGCCCTTTCGGGTTTTCAGTCCACCGGGATACCCATTTTTGCCCAAGCCGCCTTTTCAGGTTTTCGACTTGCCAGGTGTACAGATTTTTTCATTTTCATCCCTTATTTTTTCCCGAACCCTTTTGGTTCGCCGGGAAGCCCTTATTTTTGCCTAGGCCAGTCAACCTAGAGGTTCTTTGATTACGCGTAGTATCTTTTTACTATGTCTGCATTGACGGGGTGAGGAAGGTCGTCACCATCCATGGTGGTCATAATCATAGCTCCTCCTGATAAAATGTTCTTTACCACAAATGGCCCTTCGTAAGTAGGGGTCCATTTGCCCCTGGGATCACCTTGAGGTAAGATAATGCGCTTGATTACCAGGTCTCCAACTTGATACTCTTGTCGTCTGACTTTCTTGTTGAATGCCTTGATCATCCGTTTTTGGTACGTCTGACCATGACAAACAGCAGTAAGTCTTTTTTTGTCGATTAGATTCAGTTGATCCAGTCGAGTCTGAATCCAGTCATCTTCGCTCAAACCTGCATCCTTCATGATCCGGAGAGAGGGTATCTGAACTTCAATAGGCAAGACTGCCTCCATGCCATAAACCAAGGATTAGGGTGTTTCCCTTGTTGATGTCCGTGCTGAAGTACGGTACCCATGAAGAGAAAACGATAACATCTCGTGCCAGTCTTTGTAAGTAACTGTCATCTTCAGCATGATCTTCTTAATGTTCTTATTTGCCTCTTCGACAGCCCCATTCATCTTCGACCGGTAGGGAGAAGAGTTATGATTTTGTATCTTGAATTTCTCGCAGAGCTCAGTGATCATCTTGTTGTTAAGATTGGTACCATTGTCCGTAATGATCCTCTCTGGTACACCGTATCGGCATATTAGGTTGTGCCGAATGAACCGTGCCACGACGTTCTTAGTTACCATAGCAAAGGAAGCTGCTTCGACCCACTTCGTAAAGTAATCAATCGCTACAAGGATGAAACGGTGCCCGTTGGATGCCATAGGTCTGATCTCGCTGATCATATCAATGCCCCACATTGCAAAAGGCCAAGGTGCTGTCAGAAAATTCAGAGGAAATGGAGGAATGTGCACCTTATAAGCATAGACCTGGCACTTGTGACATGACTGAGAATGCTGATAACAGTCAGCTTCCATTGTGGACCAGTAATATCCTGCCCGAAGGATTTTCTTTGCCATGGTATGTCCACTGGAATGAGTTCTGAAGGTACCTTCATGTAGCTCTGCCATGATTCTTTCTGCTTCAATCTTATCCACACAACGCAGTAAGGTTGAATCATGGTTACACTTGTAAAGAATGCCATTGCTGATGAAGAACTTTGTCGCGAACCTCCTCAGAAACTTCTTTTCATTAACAGATGCACCCTCGGGGTATTCTTGAGCTTCAAGGTACCTCTTCACCTCATGATACCAGGGCTTTTCTGTTACCTCTTCAGTATCAAGATCACAGCAATGTGCAGGTTCGTCCAATCTTTCAATAATGATCCGGGGAGCCTCGTTGTCCCATTTGACTTTGAACATAGAAGACATCGTAGCTAGCGCGTCCGCCAACTGATTCTCCTCTCTTGGGAAGTGTTCAAAGGTTATCTCCTCGAAATGGGGAAGCAACGTCAATACATACTCCTTGTAAGGAATAAGATTAGGGTGTTTCGTATCCCACTCGCCTTTGATCTGACTGATCACGAGAGCGGAATCTCCGAAGACACTTAGAAACTTAATCCTTAGGCCAATTGCAGCTCGAAGACCCATGATGCACGCTTCATACTCCGCCATGTTGTTGGTGCAGTTGAAACATAGTCGGGCGGTAAATGGAGTATGAGAGCCTTTAGGAGATATGATCACAACGCCAATGCCATTACCCAAATCGTTTGAAGCTCCATCAAAGTACATAGACCATCGGGATCCTTCCTCAGGTCCTTCATCCGGTCCAGGTGTCTCACAATCAGTCACTACCATGATATTCTCGTCCGGAAATTCAAAGTTCATAGACTAGTAATCATCCACTGCCTGATGTGCCAAATGGTCTGCCAATACACTTCCCTTGATTGCTTTTTGAGTCGTGTACTGGATGTCATACTCAGTCAAGATCATATGCCATCTTGCTATTCTTCCAGACAAGGCAGGGTTTTCGAAGATATACTTGATTGGATCCATCTTTGAAATCAACAGAGTAGTGTGAGTCAGCATATACTGTCTCAGCCGGTGAGAAGCCCATGCCAAAGCGCAATAAGTTTTCTCAAGCAGTGAGTATCGGGTCTCACAGTCGGTAAACTTTTTGCTAAGGTAATAAATAGCATGCTCTTTTCGGCCAAACTCGTCATGCTGCCCCAGCACACACCCCATTGAGTTTTCAAGTACTGTCAAGTATAAAATCAAAGGTCTCCCTTCAACTGGTGGCATTAGATTAGGTGGCTCCTGGAGATACTCTTTGATTCTTTCGAAAGTGGCCTGGCATTCATCGTTCCAACGTACCACTTGATCTTTCTTCAATAACTTGAAGATTGGCTCACAAGTAGCAGTTAGATGTGAGATGAATCAGGCAATGTAGTTCAGTCGTCCTAGAAAGCCTCTGACCTCCTTCTATGTCTTGGGAGATGGCATCTCTTGTATGGCTTTCACCTTGGCAGGGTCCACTTGAATACCTTTGTCGCTTACAACGAAACCCAGTAGTTTGCCAGATCTCACCCCGAAGGTGCACTTGTTCGGGTTTAACCTCAGCTTGTACAATTTCAACCTGTCAAACAGCTTCTGTAGATGGTTAAGGTGTTCTTCCTCAGTTTGGGACCTTGCAATCATATCGTCGACGTACACTTCAATATCATGATGGATCATGTCATGAACCAAGGCAACCATGGCACGCTGATACGTCGCCCCAACATTCTTCAATCCAAAAGGCATGACCTTGTAGCAAAAGGTACCCCACTGAGTGACAAAAGTGGTCTTCTCCATATCCTCGGGAGCCATCTTAATTTTATTATAACCGGAGAAACCGTCCATGAAGGAGAATACCTTGTGCTGAGCAGTATTGTCAACCAGAACGTCGATGTGAGGTAGAGGGAAGTCATCCTTAGGGCTCGCCCTGTTCAAATCCATGTAGTCAACACACATTCGAACCTTACCATCCTTCTTCGGTACCGGAACCACATTGGCAACCCACTGAGGGTAAGAAGTCACTGCTAGAAAACCGGCGTCAAACTGTTTCATAACTTCGGCCTTGATTTTCTCAGACATCTCTGGGCGCATACGGCGAACCTTCTGTTTTACCGGAGGGCAGTCTTCCTTGGTAGGCAGGCGATGAACCACAATGTCAGTATCT
Source organism: Vicia faba (assembly GCA_948472305.1). NCBI lineage: Eukaryota > Viridiplantae > Streptophyta > Magnoliopsida > Fabales > Fabaceae > Vicia > Vicia faba. Next base: position 1,393,919,786 of record OX451736.1, on the reverse strand, counting down.
AACCCAGACATATCTTCGTAAGACCAAGCAAAGATCTCAACATAGTTATGCAGTATCTGAATCAACCGCTTCTTCACACTAAGCTCCAGATTTGCACCGATCTTGACTTCCTTCTTGTCCGTTTCAGTACCCAGATTCACTGTTTCCACTGTCTCTTCATGTGGCTGAATGGCCCTCTCTTCCTGGAGTAGCAGTCTTGTGAGTTCACCTGGCACTTCACAATCATTTTCACCTTCGTCTTCGGCTAAGTTGATCGGATTTTCGAAGTCATAATTGGCAGTAGCAGAGCCGTTACCAGTGAGATCCAGAGCGGATGTGGACCTGTATATGTGAGTGTGTGTAAAATAGTTGTTTTGTAATATATAATAAAGAAAGACAAGGAGCGCAAAATTTGAAATGCAAAAGATGTCCAATGCTTTTATTAATGATATATGAAAATGGCACACAAAAGCCCTCATAAATGAAGCCACGGTGCCCCGGGTAAGACACCGGGCCATAAAGTTTCAACATATTATCTGTTATAAATTCAAAACAAAGAGTTCATTACTGGGTAACAAAAGTAATAGGGATGAAGTCCTTTGCTGTCCAGTTGCTTGGTCCACCGTTGGTCGTAGGATAGATCCAGCTGTCGAATTTAGACTCCTCCACATCATCTTCAATGGAATTTACTCCCGAGTTGCTGATGAACACGGGAGGTCTTCCAATTCTTGCACTTCGAACATCCCTTTGAGCTTCTGCAGTGAAACCCAAACCAAACTTGTTAGTCTTCTGAGTGAAATCAGGAAGTCAGCCCCAATTTGCACACTCACCCTTCTCAATAACAGCACGAGCATCCTTTAAGGAAGCCATCTTCATAGGAGAATCTTCAACCACGGTCTCAGCTGACGCCAATGTTCGAGGAACCTCCTCAAAATGCTGAAATGGGGTCTCAATGAAATCCCCATCCATCTCTACGTATCTGAACGAGTTGAGGTGGCTGACCATGTACTCCTCCTCTCCTTGTACTGTCACAATCTTCCCTCTGACCATGTACTTCAGCTTCTGGTGAAGCGTTGAGGTTACAACTCCAGCTTTGTGGATCCATGGACGACCCAACAAACAAGAATAGGACGGCCGAATGTCCATCACGTAGAATGTAGAATTGAAGACCTGAGAACCAACTTTGATTGGAATATCAACCTCACCACGCACCATCCTTTTAGACCCGTCAAAGGCCCTGACTACGATGTTACTTGGTTTTAGCTCCAACCCTTTGCAATCCAACCTGTCTAGAGCTTTCTTGGGCAAGACGTTCAATGAGGAACCAGTGTCAACCAACACATGTGCAAGATTAGTGCCCCTGCATTCAATGGAGACATGCAGGGCGTCGTTGTGGTTCTTCCCTTTAGCAGTCAGATCAGCGTCGGAGAAACTCAAACCATTATCAGTAGTTAAATTGGCCACACAATTGGTAAACTGATCAGCTGATGTCTCTTGTGGCACGTGGGCAGTTTTCAGGAAGGTAATCAGGGCCTTGGCATGGGCCTCTGAACACAACAGCAATGACAACATAGAAATCTTGGATGGGGTTTTCCCCAGCTGCTCAACTACGTTATAATCACTCTTCTTAATAATCTTCAGAATCTCTTCCATCTCTTGTTTGGAAGCTTCAACAGTGATGGTCTTCGGTGCCTCCGTCTGGGCAGTCACATGAGTGGCGATCCCTTTGCCCCGAGCGTTAGATGACTCGGTGGCAGGGGTAAGGATAGGAACTTGATCAGGAATGGCAGTAGGTATACTTGCAGGTGTAATGACAACAGGTCTTCGGACAGTTGGTGGAGCAATATCAAGTGAGAAAATTCTACTGCTGCGGGTGACTTTAGCAGGTCCAGTAATGTTGCTGACGCCGATATCAGCATCCAACTCTTGCTTAACTCCCAGAACATAAACATCGTCCCCATAGTGCCAAGGGACAACTTTGTCAGAGGTGTAGGGGATGGGCCCCAGAACAGTGATGATTACAGGTGCGATCTTCGGAACGGATGTGATTCTAACAGGCTTCCTAGAGGGAGCCTTGGAAGAATTGTCGAAAATGGTAATGATGGCAACTTCTTCAGAAGGAGTGGGGGGAACAACAATCTTCTCAAACAAGATCTCCTTATTATCCATCAGGTCTTGGATACCTGACTTCAGAAATGGACAACCGGTAGGTAAAACATAACACATATGGCAACCTTTGCCACAACCTGGAAATAAACCGGCTAGCAACAGGTTCTTCTTGACAGTCATCAGAGGGGTAACAATATCATCCACATAAACTACAAACAAGTCTTCCTCTACAGCATTTACTCCAAGTTTGGGCATGGGATCCGTCACAACATTAGGCCTCTCGGGCGCCTCAAACTCAATCTCCTTTGCATCAATCAAGTCTTGGACCTTGTTCTTCAAAGCCCAACAGTCATCCGTATTATGCCCCGGGCTCTCAGATTGATAAGCGCAGCGGGTGTTAGGGTTATACCTTGGTGACATTGTATTTGAATTCTTTGGAGCTTCTTTTATAGTCACCAGATTGGTCTTCAACAAATGAGGCAAAATTTGAGACAAAGTCATGCTGAGACGGGTGAATTGCCTTCGAGGTCTCTCGTCCCTTTGTTGGTTGTGATGGTGAGGAGCACCAGCAGGTTTTGAAATAACAACCGCATTGACAGCTTGGCGGTGTTCAGGTCTATTTTGTCTTCTCGAACTGTAGACAACACTGGACTCTTTCTTAAACAATTTCTTCTCAGTGCTCGATGAGGCACCCTTCTGTATCTTCCCGGCCTTAATACCAGCTTCAATCCTCTCACCAGTCAAAATAAGATCTGTAAACCCAGCTGAAGAGCTTCCAATCAGGTGGTTAAAGAATGGACCAGACAGGGTCCCCAAAAACATGTCAACAAGTTCTCGATCAGCCAAAGGTGGTTGCACCCTTCCAGCAAGGTCTCTCCACTTCTGCGCATACTCTTTAAATCCTTCACCTGTTCCTATTGACATACCCTGGAGTTGTGTACGCGTAGGAGCGAGGTCGGAGTTGTACTGATACTGCCTATAGAATGCAGTAGCCAAATCTTCCCAACTGCAGATACTGGCTCCGTCCAACTGATAAAACCACTCAAGCTGAGTCCCTAAGAGACTGTCTTGAAAGAAATGGATCCACAAGTTCTTATCAGTAGTGTAAGGCTGGATCTTCCTCACATATGACCGGAGGTACAACTTCTGACAGGAAACTCCCCCATACTTGGCAAAGGCAGGTGCCTTGAAATTATGGGGAATCACAACCCCAGAGGATAGACCTAGATCTCCGAAGTCCAGACCGGGCACCTTCTATATTTCCATAGCGCTCAAACGGTCTTCCAGCTGTTTGTACTTATCCTCAGCAGGAGGATACTTTTCTTCATCATAGTCCATCTCGTTGTCGGAGACCATAGGGCTAGGAGCCCTCCTTTCTTGTGGACTATCTTTCCCTCTAGACGAGGTGGTCAGGTCAACTGCATTCTGCAGCCCATTTCCAAACCTGCGTCTAGTGTTGAACAGGATGGTCCTCTTCTTCTTCTTCTTTTTCTCCTTCAGAATCAAGGTCTTCAGGTCCTGCTGACCCTTAGCTAGATTCATGAACATCTCTTGAAATTGGGAATTCTGGGCCTGGAGGGCCTTGATAGCTTGCTCAGTTGAAGGTTCAGCAGACATGGTGATTGCTGAAATAAACAACGAAGAAGATAAGAGACCTGTAATGGGGTACCTGTTTATGAAGTGCATGGGATGAAATGCGTATGATTTATGATTTCAAAGACAATCGAGATTCAAATTTGTAAACAAGAAAGGAAACACACTTTATTAGACTTAAACTTCAAAATTTAAATTGTTCAACAAACTGCCCTTAAAGGTCCATCAATGAAAAGTAAATAAAACTGTAAAGAAATCCTCAAAGGTCCATCAATGCTCCCATGGTCTCTTCTTCTCAGTGAGGACATAATCATTCAGGATCCGTTCGTTCTCCAACTATCTGGTCAACTTCTAGATCTTCTGCTCCTGTTCATTGAACTTCTCTCGGTAGGAATCCCGTTCATTCCTTAATTGTATCCAAGACCTCTTCAGTGTCCCAATATTAGTGGGCATATGAGGTTGGAGGATAGTTGGAGGAACCCCCTCCTCATTAGCAACTTCAAGGGTAACAGGCCTGACAGCTTCATATGGCATACCTAGCTTCTGGGCACGGATGCGGACCCATCTGAGATATGGCTCCATTGGCAGAGAAGTCTTTGGTCCTAACTCATGTGGGTCAGATCGGTGAACTTTGTCCCAAGCCCTTATGAATTTACGACGCAGCTCGTCGCTATCTCCCTGAAAATCAAAAATGATATGAGGCATCAACATCTCATGAGGCCCCTCTCTTCTGGCTCTTCAAAACTGACAGAGAGCTAAGCATGGGTTGTAAGAAATCCCTCCATGAAGTCCGATCAATGTAACATTAGGATACTCTCCACAGTGATCAATGACAGTCACCTCATCCATACCTTTGAGAGTTCAGATAATGTCATCATTAGTAAGAGACATCACCCTATAAGCCCAACCCATTCCTTCTTTATTTTTCAGCACGGGCTTAGGGAGGTGCGAAATAAACCACCTCGACAATAAAGGAACACAACACATCAAAGTTCCCCGCTTTCAGGCAGTACAAGCATAGAGCTGACGAAGCATATCACCCAAGAGAGTGGGTACCGGATTCTGAGAGATGAAGATCTTTATAGCATTAATACCAACAAAAGTGTCAGGATTCGGAAACAATACCAGACCATAAATCAAGAGAGCCAGAATGTCCTCGTATGCCTTGAAGTTTAAGCTGTCCCAGAAATAATTAGCTTTGTCAACCAAAAACTTAGTCAGAAAACCATTAGCTCCACTTCTAGTCTCCCAGTTAGCCATTACCTCCTCTTTGGTCAAGTGAAGGGCTGCAGCAATCTCTTCAGGCTTGAGGGTCTTTTCCCAACCAGTAAATGGAGTCTGCTCCAAAACAGAGATGCCAAGCAGCTCATAGAACTCTTCTAGGGTAGGAACCAGCTGAAATTCTTGAAAGGTGAAGCAATAGTATAGCGGATCATAAAACTGGACCAAGACACTCATCATTTGTTCGTCCAACTTTGAAGTAACCAAACTGAAAAGAGAACCATACTTTCTGATGAAGGAAGTAGTGTCTGGAATCCTGACAACCAGATCTTTAAGCAGGGCAGGTACTTGGACAAAGTTAATCCGAATAGTATTCTTACGCATGGGCATCATGATGACCTACAAAACAGAGAAAAGATGAAACCCTCTTGTCTTTGAAATAGGTTAGTCCTTATGCAAGATGTATGCAATGTTATGATGTCATGATGTCATGATAAAGGCACACCACAAGTATTCACAAAAGGCAAACATGGTAAAGGCACACAAGTCACACAAAAGAGCCCTTAGATTTCAGGCTGGCATGAAGCTTAGGTACTACCCTCTTTCAGTTCAGTTGGTTAAGACCTGTCCTAAAAAATAGTAACCGGGTTCTAGAGGATCTCAATATCACTGACTACCCTCAATCGGTCATAATTCCAATTTAGCAACCTTTTCTTGCGGCCGAAATCATCGCGAGAGTTTAGTCTCAATGAGTGTAGCATACTGCTACTGTTCTATGGCCAAGTTGGTCAATTTAAGGTTCTAAGGTCAGTTGATGCTTAATGACTCCTTAGAAGACCCATATTCTCCTCGTTCCAACACAAGGGATATTGGTACAGACCAAGGTGCCACACCAACGTAGCTACTGCTTCATCCGTGTCGGTCTACGCCGGACAAATCCCTCATAGTTTATTGCTACTTACCTAAAGGGTATCCCCAGATCCGGGTTAGGATCTATAGAACTCCGATACAAGCCCACAAAATTAAAGCATACAAAGCATACAATTGAAAACATGGTGATCTAATCCTAAGGTACACCTCACTTGTTTATTCCCCATCAGAGTCGCCAGTTCTGTGATCGGTGGGAATAGAACTGACTGTTTTGGAATGCTGGTTCGTGTTTTGCGTCTGTTCTCACAAAATGTCGCGGTAAGCAAGAGTCGCCACCGTCTTTTATTTTATCCAACAAGGAAAGGATAAAGGCACAAAAAAATTCCTTTTTGAGATGTTTCTCGGGTTCGGGAGGTAGATTAAAGAAAGGGAAGGTGTTAGCACCCTTTCTATCCGTGGTTATCCACGGGCTCTTAGGTACTTGCTCATTATGTTTTCAAAAGTTTGTTTTTCTTTGTGATTGTGGGTTTGAAAAAAGTTTTTGTTTGAAAGAGAGTGTAAGTGCGAAAAGTTTTGTTTTTGTTTTCAAAAGAGCAAGTACTTAAGAACATCTACCTACTCAAAAAGGAATTAAACTGTATAAATGTCCTTTAGACAATGCTATCCCACTATTGAGGAGTAGGTAGCATCGTCGTTGGAGTTTTCGGGTCAATTCGATTAAGGGACGTGTGGTCACTAAAGCAACGTTAGGACGCCTTAGCGGTAACCCTAATGTCTTAGATCATTTCATCCGAGGCAACCGTTTCGAGGCAACTTATGATCTTTGGACAAGAGGGCGACCTCTAAAACTTCCTATACTTAATGACCAAGTTCGAGGCAACCAAGTGAGGTGTACCCTAAGAGTGGCATGTGTGAGTGTATTGTTTCTCAGTTATTTATCTTTGTACATGTTAATGGTGAGCTACTATTGATTTTAAATTAAGATTGATCTTATCATGTATGGCCTATTATTCAAACATCTAACAGTTAATAGTTGCGGAATATAAATTGCGGAAAATAAATCTAAGCTATTACAAGGCGTCGGGTATTTACATCGCCAAAAACAAACCATTGAAAATTAAATTGCGAAAAGTAAATAAAAGCGGTAAATAAAATCCTAAGTTAAAACTATTACATCCTCGAAGCAAATACACAAATATAGATAAAAGATAATACACGCGAGGAAAATTGAATCAGAGCGTCCTGGGGTTTTGACCCTTTTTTTGAAATAAAACATATTTTTTTGTTATTTTTTGAATTAAAAATTAAGTCTAGGTTAATAATTTGAATTAATTAATTAAAAAGAATATATTTTTGAGTTTTATTTTAATTAAGGAAATAAAAATTGGTTAACAAATATTAAAAACCCTAATTCTATGTTGATTTTAATTTAATGCAAAATATATTAAAATTGAACCTAATTAAAACTAAATAAATTAATTATTGGTTTATTTACAAAAATAAATAATAAAATTAATGATGAAAATAATATTTTTTATGATTTCTGATTTTTTTATGAAAAAGGGTTAGTTTGTTAATTAATTAGTTTTTAATAATAATAATAAAAAGAAATAAAAAATAATGAAAAGAACTAAAAATATAAGCAAACTTTGGGGGTTGTTGGGCTTGAATTAGGAGTATGATCAGCATAATGCCAAGCCCAGAACGTTGGCCCTTATTGACCTTTCAGATTGCCTATGCGTGCATTGACTTGAATCCATAGTGGATCAATGATTCTGGCCTTTGGATCTAGCTTGAAGACACTTGGCACACTGGGATCTAAGGACCTATGGTAGTCCACACTTGGGAGGCTGCGCCTGAATACCTGAAGGAAAATTATAACAAAGTCTTGGGGGACCTGGGATTCGAACCCAGGTCCCAATGGTGCCACCCACTAACGCCTTGCCATCTGAGCTATTGATGTTTCTTGTTATTGGGATAGACAACAAATATTATATGAAAAAACAAAATGTCAAGCCTGGAAATAATAAAAAAACGCGCTAATGTTTAAACAGGCCAATGGCACTAGGACACGCCATCGTCTTCTTCACAAAGGCCTGGTTATTTACGTGCGGATTTCCATCCGCAGGAAGTTTCGTGGGATGTATCCAAAATCCATCCTAGGTCACAACAATACAAGTTACGACCATTATTGGATTCGTCTCCCTCCCCTGAACTCATCCATGGCCATTATTCACCTTGATTTTGCCTGTATACAAAACGCCCAAAAACAAACACAAGAACCCTAGGTTCTGGATATGGGATTAGAGGTCACGAAAATAAAATCAAACAATGCAGAATGCTTGGAAATTATGCAAGGATCACAAATATATCAATATTTTGGCAAGAAAACGCAAGAATTCAAGGTTACAAACTCGTGTACAGGGCTATGTTCAGGATGACTTACAATGCGTTATAGACGATGAAAATGCTTGGTTTTGATCCCTACAGCTTCACAGGATATCAGGCAAGGGCGCTACGTTTTGCTTTTGGTCTGAATTTGCCTCCAATGTGGTTTTAGACTTCACACTTTTCAAGCTTTTTTGCAAAATTGTTCTAGCCGTTTCCACAGAGTTTTGTGCGTGTTTTAGGTCTGTGAGGCTTGCTTGCATATAATGGAATGATTTTAGGTTAAAACATGGGTCAATATCCTTGTGTATTGAAGAATCAAGATTGCACTTTGATCACCATTAACATGTTTCCAAATATGGGCAAGATCTGATTTTTTATTCTTGAATGAGCCATGATGCGATTTGATTGAGTGAATAATGATAATTGCAAGCTGTAAAAATCACAAAGATCCATTTACATCAATTTTTAGATTTTATTTGATTTAATATTGATTTAAAATGAATTAAATTAATAAAAATGAAATAAAATAGAAAAATAAATGAATGGTCATCAAATTAAGTATGGGACACGTGTGTGGCAAGACAAGACCAAATCAAGTGGAAAAAAGTGGGCCCTTTTGTCAAAAATTGGAGTTTTGAGGATAGTTGACTTTTGGCATTTTTGGAAAAATGCCCAACTTCAACAATGCATAACTTTTTCAATTTTGAACTTTTGGAGGTGTTCTTGGACTTTTTAGAAATATTGAGATGTCCTCTAATCAACCCTTTTGGTCTCATCTCATTTTGATGTTCCATGCTGAAGTTATAAGCTTTGGAAAAAAAGGTGTTTTTGTTGACATTCAAAAATGACCTATAATGTCCAAATTTGTAACTTTTTGTGAGAGCATTTCTGGATCTTGGGGTGTGAATATGGATTGTAGGAAATTGCATCCTCTTCAAAATGAGCTTTGGATGGGTCATTTCTCATAAAGTATGAGAAAGTCATGCTTGGTCAAAGTTGGGTTGACTTTTGCTATAAAACCCTAATTTAGCAACTTTTGAATCTTGATGAATCTTGAGCAATCCTTGATGAATAATTCTTGACATGTCTTGAGAAATATGGGAGGGCAAATTTTGGGGTACAACACAGGCCAATTGAAAAAATCAATACAATTCATTTTACAAGAAATTTCAATTTGTTTTTCTTTTTCTATTTTGTTTTGCAAGAACATCCAATGATTCATTTTTTATATATGCATTTGAAAATAATGGATGCTCATAAATATTTACACAAGAAACAAAAGACGATTACTCGTAATGCCAAAAATAGGGAAAACAAGAAGTGCCCAAACCTTACAGTTACTCTGCCCATCATGTACCGGGATAGAGGCAGCTTGAGAACATGAGTAAAAAGTACATACACTCCCCAAAGAGTAAAAAGTATCCAAAGACAGTGATGTTAGCTTTCCCGAACAGGACATAACTCTCCTCAGCTGAGGTTCACAATCGCTAGTGAGTCAGTAATTTTTTCCCCAAGCAGAGTTTATTTCTCTCACAAGCAGAAATTCAATCTCTAACAAAATTCATTATCACCAGCAACAGAAATCCATTCCCAGCTGAGTTTATTTCTCCAAATCATCAAATCTATCAACATAGTATATCCTCTCCAACAGAGTTATTCCCCGCAGAGTTATCCTCAGACAGGGTCTCTTCCGGCAGAATGTTCACCAGCCGAATGGATATGAATCCCCAGCTAGTCATCTTTGTTCACCATCCCCAACAGAAGTAGAGGAACTATGGTTTTCTAAAGTAGTCAAGAATACCATTTCTCCTACTCTCCAAATAGCAGTCAGGGATTTATTTTCCCAGACTCAGATTATTACGTCAGCATTTCATGTTCATACATCATGACATATGCATACATTACATATAACATAATCTCAGTTATTTTGAGAACCTCATCACAATGCATCTCATACATCGCACATAACTAACCCTGTATTTCTTTCAGGGAGGACAATTATTATCAACAATTTCCAGTAGGTCCACGGTTAACACTTGAAGCTAAACAGAGTAATCATCGGTGCGATAAATGCAACCCTACATAGGTTCCTTCTCTTTCCAAGATGCAGTTTTACACGGGCTCATCAGCAGGCAACCCTACACAGGTTCCTTCTATTTCCAAGATGAAGTGTTACACGGACTCATCATGAAAGAAACCCTACCCAGGTTTCTTCTCACTTCTGGATAAAGTTTTACATGGACTCGTCATTGAAGCAACCCTACGACCCAGGTTCCTTCCCAAGCCCTACTATCCAGGCTTTCATGTCGAAGTAACCCTACGACCCAGGTTCCTTCCCAAGCCCTACTATCCAGGATTTCATCTCGAAGTAACCCTAATATCCAGGTTCCTTATCACAACCCTACTATCCAGGATTTCATGTCGAAGTAACCCTACGATCCAAGTTCCTGCATAAGCCCTACTATCCAGGCTTTCACCTCGAAGTAACCCTACTGTCCAGGTTCCTTCTCACAGCCCTACTATCCAGGCTTTCATATCGAAGTAATCCTACTATCCAAGTTCCTTCTCACAACCCTACTATCCAGGCTTTCATGTCGAAGTAACCCTACGACCCAGGTTCCTTCCCAAGCCCTACTATCCAGGCTTTCACCTTGAAGTAACCCTACTATCCAGGTTCCTTCTCACAGCCCTGATATCCAGGCTTTCATGTCGATGTAACCCTACGAACCAGGTTCCTTCCGAAGCCCTACTATCCAGGCTTTCACCTCGAAGTAACCCTACTATCCAGGTTCCTTCTCACAGCCCTACTATCCAGGCTTTCATGTCGAAGTAACCCTACTATCCAGGTTCCTAATCACAGCCCTACTATCCAGGCTTTCATGTCGAAGTAACCCTACTATCCAGGTTCCTCCTCACAACCCTACTATCTAGGCTTTCATCTCGAAGTAACCCTACTATCCAGGTTCCTTCTCATAGCGCTACTATCCAGGCTTTCATGTCCAAGTAACCCTACGGCCCAGGTTCCTCCTCACAGCCCTACTATCCAGGCTTTTATCTCGAAGTAACCCTACGATCCAGGTTCCTTCTCACAACCCTACTATCCAGGCTTTCATGTCGAAGTAACCCTACTATCCAGGTTCCTTCTCATAACTTTACTATCTGGTTTCTTCCTCTCTTATCCCCAGACCGCAGTCCATAACAGTGTAAGACCGGGATCTGATCAAACACGATTGGTTTTGCATCTCTCCAGTAAGTCGTGGTGCAACATATACCCCAACCAGAAACGCAATTCACTTCCGCTTCCCAAAACCGGATTTATTCCCCAGTAGAGTAACGGACAACTGAAGCTCCTAAAACTCTATTTCTCCCAATACAAAGACCAGCATTCCCCAGCGAAGTCCTCCTCAACAATAGGTATATGGGTTCTCGCAAAGGAATCTCTTATGCGATCGACACCTCTTCGGATGGCATCTTTTAAGCCCATATCCGACAAATCTCCAATCCTCAGCTTCTAAATGGCATCTGTAAGCCCATTCCTGATAGCTCCCATTACTACCACTTCATGCAAGTGCAAATTTCTGGGCACTCTAATGTTCAATCATCTTCCACCTTCAGATCACGAAAGGCAGAACAACCAATCTACATCCTCAGGTTTAAGAAGATTGAACAGGGGCAAATGTTGTACCCCAAAATTTTCTCTCCCATATTTGTCAACACATGGCAAGTGAGGTCCCCAAATTGCTCAAGGAAGTTCAAGAATTGACCAGACAAACTCTCTCCTAAGGCATCATACCTCAAATTATGGTTCCCATCTTCATCAAGATGTGTGAACCACAAAGGACTAAAATGCTCACCATTGTCCTAATATGTTCTCAAGATCATCCATGTCAAGTTTCAAGCCTTGCAGAAAAATTTTGCTCAGTCAACTGCTCAAATGCCTGAAAATCAACTGTATTAGGTCAAAAGTCAACTGTGGCTCACATACAGTCAAACTTCCATATTTTTGGTCAACATCCTAATTTTGAAGTACTATCCATTATTTTATCAGGTTTTGATCATGATTCCTCAAGGATTGCTCACAATTCATCAAAATCCAAAAGTTGCTAAATTAGGGTTTTATAGAAAAGTCAACTCAACTCTGACCAAGCATAACTTTCTCATACTTTATCAGAAATGACCCATCCAAAGCTCATTTTGAAGAGGATGAAATTACCTACAATTCATATTCAACTCCCAAGTCCAGAATATGCACTCACAAAAAGATATGAATTTTTACATTATATGTCCTTTTGAAAAGTCAACAAAAACACCTTTTGGGTCAAAGCTTCATACATGAACATGTAAGAATCAATTGAGATGAGACAAAAAGGGTTGTTTAGAGGACATCCTAAGCTTTCTAAAAAGTCCAAGAACACCTCTGTAGGGTCAAAATTGAGAGAGTTATGTATTGACCAAGTTGACCAATTTTGCAAAATTGGCAAAAGTCAAATGTGCTCAAATTTGCATTTTTTGCTAAATGGGCCCAACTTTTTATGCTTGCACCTCAATTATAATGTGGTCCACGATTCAAATGTTCACTCACCCATTATGTGCTTCATTTTTCAATTTGTTTTGATTTTTCATTAATTAAAAAGTGAATTAAATCAAATAAATGATGAAAATTAACAAAGATATGATTTGAATTGTTTTTTTGACAGATTGGCTATCAAGATATGCCGAGTTAACAAGATCAAATCGAATTAAGGTCAATTGGTACAAGAAAGGCATGATTTGGCTCAAAATAGCACATATCATATAGCTTGCAAATCAAATCAAATATTGGATAAATGCAAAGATTTAGTCCAAGTTTGTTAACCTAATTCACTCTAGGTTATATAATGAACAATTCCAGATCAAAATACAAGGGTTAGAGTCATGAAAAAAGGCAGAGCAAAGTCACAAAATTCAAAGAAAAGTGTGAATTGGTTTTCACTCCATAGGTCATCTCAAGCCATTCTAGCTATCCCAATCCATTGTTGGACGTCCCAGGAAGCTGTCCCAATCGTTTGCAAGGCCTGAAGCACCCAAAAACGCGCTCTACACTTCATACGGTTCGACATAATTTTCCAATTCGATTATTATAAGTCTTGCATCATTAGCACTTTTGATTGTTATATTCGTGTTTGTCATCATATTTGCAAGCTAACCATGTCATTTAATTGCATTTTTGAAGCTTGTACATGATGTTGCCATTGCTAGGGTTTTTGTGTTATTTTTAGGGTCTTTTTGTACAGGAACAATTGGGTCTTGAATCAGGTACCATGATGCTCGTGAGGATGAGACGAGTTGATTGGTACCATTACCTTTCATTTATCTTGCGTGTACATCATTTTTTAAATATGCAGGGTTATACCTTCAGTGGATGTTTGTAGGTAAAAGTCCCTTTGTCTAAAACGACGGAGAAGGGAAGAAGAAGATGCGTGTCAGCCAGCCATTCGTATGTTTGAATCTCGCGCGCTTTGGAATCAAATCTTTTGTTTTTCTTATATTATGTTTTATTATTATTGTAATTACAAATAACAATCATAGCTCAGCTGGAAGCGTGGCATTGGATTCAAGCGTGAGGACATAGGTTCGATCCCAGGTCCTAGCGCTTTCTTTATTTTCCTTTCTATCAGCAGATCCAGTGCCTCACAATCTCAAGCGCCTTCCATACAACCTCAATATATGACCATCAGATTCATCTCCAGCCAAGATCCAACGCCTGCCATGAGAGGACCATGATAATCCTCAAAGTCAACATTACACCATATCCAGCGTGGTCAACCTGGGCTTAGCTTGTTGGGCCAGAAATTTAGATGTGCACCCCCAGATTTACTAACAACATACAGGCCTAATTTTATTTCTTTCTTATTTTTATTTCCTTATTTAATTATTTTGATTAGTTATTTTTTCACCAAAATTAATCACATTTTTTTATTTAATCATAAAATCAATAAATCACAAAATACCAAAAAAAAGCTTTTTTTTTAAATTATTTAATTTAATTAGAAATCTAGGTTAATTTAATTTCTTTTCTATAATTAAAATCAAATAGAAATTAGGTTTAATTTTACAATTAAATTTCTGTTTTCTCAAATAAAAAACCCAAAATACACAAGATCTTGTTTTCTTTGTAAAATATTTTATTTTCCTGAAATTATTTAATTTAGCTAGATTAGGTTAATTTCAATTTCTTTTTTCATAATTAAAATAATTAGAATCAGGGTTTTAGTCGTACATAACTCAATTAATTCTTTTCTAAAAAAAAAATCCTTTTTTCTTTCAATTAGGGTTGAGGTTATTTTTCAACATCCCTCACATTTAATTTACCGTGCGCGCTTTTATTTGTTTTTATTATTATTGTAACTGTTTCGAGGTTGTAATAGTTTTAATTAGGGTTTTAAATTTCACATCTTTTATTTCCCGTCAAAATGATTATGTAACTGTCAAAGCCATGTAATAGCTAGGTTTATCTTCTCGCATTTTTAATTCCTGCAAATATTTAACTGTTTAGATGTATGGCTAATAGGATTGTATGGCAAGAATGCATGAAAAATTAAAACAGTTAGAAACCCTAATGTGCAAAGATTAAATAACTGAAACAAATCACTCGCACATATTCACTCTTAGGGTATACTCTCACTTCGGTTGCCTTCGGTAAACAATCATTAAGCATAGGGTGTCTTAGTGGTCGCCCTCCCGTCTAAAAAGATCAAATGTCCCATTCGAATGTCGCCTCGAAAATGTTGCCTCGGAAATGTTGCCTCGAAAAAGATCTTAAGACTCTAGGGTTACTACTAAGGTGTCCTAATATTGCTTTAGTGACCGTACGTCCCTTTCGAATTGACCCTTACAAATTCCAACGATGGTGCTACCTATTTCTCAATAGTAGGATAGTGCTGTCTAAAGGAAACAAGAATAGAAATGATCTTTTTTCAAGTGGGTAGATGCTAGTAGGTACTTGCTCAAATCAAAACTTTTCACACTTAAAATTTTCAAACAAATGTTCAAAAAACTTCGTCACACCCTTGAGGACTAATACAAGGGTTATCACGAAGTAAAACATTTTCAAAAACAAGCACACACACAAGCAATTTCAAAATGAGCAAGTACCTAAGAGCCCATGGAAAACCATGGATAGAAAGGGTGCTAAAACCTTCCCTTTCTATAATCTACCCCCCCTTACTCAAAATCTCGAAAAAGGATTTTTTTCTGTAATTTTTTCCTTTCCGGTTGGATGAAATAAAAGTCGGTGACGACTCTTACTTACCGCGACATTTTGTGAATAAAAACGCAAAACGCAAACCAGTAAAAATAGTCGGTTCTACCACCGTATCACACAAAGTCATATTTATTCAGGTGGATTTCCTTACAGGTCTTTCTGCCCTAGGTTGATTATTCCGTTGTTGAGTAGCTGCAGGCTTGGATATAATTACAGCCCCTACCGTTGGACGACGCTCGGTTCTGCTCTGCTTTCTTTGAATGTAAGCAGCATTGACCTCTTTCTTTCCCATAAAAGATCTCTTTCCTGCACTTGAAGAGACGTCTTTCTGAATCTTGCCACTTCTAGTACCGGCTTCCACTCTTTCTCCAGTCAAAATCAACTCAGTAAAGCCAGTTGAGGAGCTTCCAATCAGATGGTTGAAAAACGGACCGGATAGGGTACCCAAAAACATATCCACCAACTCCCTATCAGATAGAGGGGGTTATACTCCTCCCGCTAGGTCTCTCCACTTCTGAGCATAATCTTTAAAACCCTCGCTAGAACCCATAGACATACTTTGGAGTTGTGTACGAGTGGGAACAAGGTCTGTATTATACTGATACTGCTAGTAGAAAGCAGTAGCCAGATCTTCCCAGTTACAAATATTAGTTCCCTCCAGCTGATAGAACCAATCTAATTGAGTCCTAGATAGAATGTCTTGTAAGAAATGGACCCATAAGTCCTTGTTAGCAGTGTGAGGCTGAATCTTTCTCACATAAGATCGGAGATGCATCTTGGGACATGAGACCCTATCATATTTAGCGAACACGGGAACCTTGAACTTCTGCGGGATGACAACCCCATAAACCAAACCCAGCTCTTCAAAATCCAGCCCAGGTACCCTCTAGATTTCCATTGCATTCAGACGATCCTCCAGTTGTTTGTATTTTTCATCGGTCAGAGGATACTGCTCCTCATTATAGTCAGACTCATTATCATATTCACTTGGACTGGGGTCTTCCTCTCTGGTTTCCCCTTCTTGATTGTCTCCTTCTTTTGACGAAGATGCTAGCTCTACAACTTGCCTTAACGGTCCTCTGAACCTCCTTCCCAAATTCACCAAACCAGCTGGCTTCTTGGGTTTCTTGGTCTTTTCTTTGACAATCAGGGCTTTCAGATCTTATTTCCCCTTGGTCATAGCCATGATCATTTGTTAAAACTGAGAATTTTGAGTTTGTAAATCGTTCACTGTTTGTTTGAGAGCCATTGCTAAAATGAACAGTGAAGAAGATGAGAAACCGGCTTTGAAACCTGTTTATGCAATGATATGTATGATTTATGTATGCAATGTTTTCAAGTATTTCTAAGACTTAAATTTTCTTAAACAGAAAGAGAACAAACTTTAATTGCATTAAGAAGTTTTAACGGGCACAATGATGCATCTTGGGCTTACAGAGGAAGTAACAAAGCAAAAATAAACTCTCCAAGCAAAGAAAGACTCAAGCTTCCCACAGGCGCATCCTCTTTGGTGCAATGTAAGCATTTATACTCTTCTCTTCGTGAAGTAACCTGGTGAGCTCTAAGACCTTCTTCTTGCTGGCGTAGAATTGGGTTTCTAAGGTATCCCGTTCTTCTTTAAGTTGGATCCAGGATTTCTGTAGCTCCTCGAAATCAGTTGGCATGTCAGGATGAAGAACAATGTAAGGAGTGTCTCCCTCAGCAATTGGCTCCATAATTACAGGTAAGACGGCGGGGTAAGGCATCATAAGACATTGAGCACGAGCTCGCAGCCATTTGAGGTAAGGTTCAAGAGAGATAGAATTCTTGTGCCCCAGTGTCTTGCTATCAACTCTATTTACAATGCCACATGCTCGAATGAAGCTCTTAGGATAACCCTGAACATCATTCTCATAGTCAAATATGATTCCTTAGATGGGTGCATCATGAGGACCATCCCTTCTAGCATAACCAAACTGTCACAATGCCAAACAGGGATTATAAGTGATTCCTCCCCTAATGCCTAAGAGAGGGACATTAGAGAATTCCCCACAACGATCAATGATGGTAACATTCTCCCAGGGTCAAGAACACCAATGAATATCAGAATGTGAGAGGGACATCAACCTATGAGACCATCTCATACCTTGCTCATTCTTAAAATAGACCGAGGTAGGTGCAAAATAAACCACCTAGCCAACAGAGGAGTGCAACACAGAAGGGTCCCTCTTCTCTTTAGAGTGCGAGTATGCAGAGAGTGTAGAATATCTCCAAGTAAAGTAGGCACTGGATTATGAGATAGAAAAAACTTGACCGTATTCACATCTATGAGTTGGTCTGGATTAGGAAATAGCACCATCCCATAGATGAGAAGGGCCAACACTTCTTTAAAAGCTTGTAAATCCAGGGTATCCCAAAAATGGTGAGCTTTCTCAAACATAAACTTAGCTAGAAATCCCTTGACGCCTCTTCTAGTTTCCCAATTTGCCACTCCATCAGACCGTTGTAAAGACAGAGCTTGAGCAATCTATTCAGTTTTTGGGTCTCTTTCCATACTATTGAATGGTAACTGATTTAGGATGAGTACCCCCAATAACTGAGAAAACTCTTCCATAGTAGGCACTAACTGATAATCAGGAAAAATGAAGCATTGATGTAAAGGGTCAAAGAACTAAAAGAGCACCTTTATCATTTCTTCATCAGAGTTTGAAGTGACCAGGTTGAGAAGTCGACCGTGTCTTTTAATGAAGGAAGAGCTTTCAGGAATCCTTGATACTAATTCCTTGAGTTGATTAGGTACCCTCACGAGGTTGACTTGGATAGTGTTCCTGCGAGCGGATGCCATGTCCTACAAAACAAGACAAAGATAAGCCCTAGAAAATCCTTGAAGTGGTTAGTATGACATGCCATGTTTTGATGTCATGATTATGCTAAGAAATCACCGATATAGCAAGCACAAGCAAATCACACAAAAGCCTTAGGTTTAAGGCTTGCATGGGTTTTAAGGTAATACCCTCTTGAAGTTTGATTGGTTCAACCTGTCCCATAAATAGTAACCAGGTTCTAAGTGATCTCAATATCACTGATCTTTCCCACAAGTTTTGTTCCGATATACAACTAACTTGCCACCAAAAAAAACTCGGGAGTCAAATCTCAATGAGTGTAGCATCGAGTATCAACTGACTTTGGGGATACACCAAATACGGCTATCTCACTATGTCCCAATGGCCAAGTTGTTCAATTAATGTTCTAAGGTCAGTTGATGCTTCATGAGACCACTCAGCGGCCCCGTATTCTCCTTGATTAACTCAAGGGTTACTGATACCCACAAAAGTGTCGCATCTGAAGACAGAAGTTTCTACTTAAGTGCAGATGCTGAAGACTCATGTTTCTGAAGAAAATGGTTTCTAAAGAAACAATCAAAAGATCTGAAGACAAAAGTTGCTACTCAATTCCATATGCTAAAGACTCAAGTTTCTAAAGACCCTATGTTCTAAAGATAAGGGTTCTAAAGACAAAGTTCTGAAGACTCTAAAGATAGAAGTTCTAAGGATTCTAAACACATGAAGTTCTAAAGACCCAAGGTTCGAAGAAAAGGTTCTCACAACCAAGTTCGGAAGGAATTAAAGACGCAATTCTGAAGACCTTAAAGACTTGAAGTTCTGATGACATTGTGTTATGTTCTTGCTTCTAAACTCATTCTCACAAAAGCCTTTGACGTGCAGAAGGTAAGAAGATGATGTTAATATGGTACATTTCATTCCACTAATCCCTAAGGGACCGGGTAGCTTATGCATTTGAATAATCAGGTTAATTATTGTTTGATATTCCTTAAGGGACCGGGTAGGTCTGTATCCTTAAGTAGTCTTCGACTTGTGAGTCTTAGAGGTTTTTAGTCACTTGCAGGTAGCTTGTGCAAATTTTAATCAATTTGGTTATAGTGAATTAATTCCTCGATTGAGTGAGGCAAAATCACCTTGGTGGGTGGACTAGACTAGCTTGATAATTTTCAAGTGAACTAGTATAAACATACATTGTTCTTTACTTCCTGTTCTTACTTATTGTTATTATCAATAGTGAAGGAAAAAGGATTTTAACTTAAATGGGAATATTTTTAAAGAAAATTTTTTGTTTTAAATTCCCAATTCAAACCCGCTTTTCTTGTGTTTTTCACAGCTTCAAAAACAAGAGCATAAGATGTTGAATCACATGTCCCAACATCAGCAGAGACATTAAAATAAGTAAAATGGAGGCATGAATCAACAATGGAGATGTCATTATTATGGAGGGTTTGTTCATTTAAAACTCTTTTTCTACAGATTGTATGGCTATCCCAAATCTTCTACACATCATAGAAGAAAACAGGCTAATGCTATAACAATGTCTAAGAGGCTTCCTAAAAATGACACTTGTGGACTCATAGTTCACACGTCTATCAAAGTTTCTACAAGAGAGGGTTGGTATTTGAATAATGGTTATTCTCAAGACATGATTGGTGTCAAGAAATTTCTTGTGAACATTAAACCATATTCCTCTAGGTATGTCACCTTTGGAAATGGGTCAAAAGTGAAATAAAGGTTATTGAAATGATGAACTGCACTAGTTTTCCAGATCTTGATAAGGTGTAGCTTATTAAAGGGTTGACGATAAATTTAATTAGTATTAGTCAACTGCGTGATTAAGGTTTCAAATTGAACTTCACTAAATCTGAATGTTTGGTAACAAATGGGAACAATGAAGTTATCATGAGAGGCACTCGATCGAAAGATAACTGTTATCTTTGTACTCCTCAAGAAACAAATTGTCTCTCCACAAGCGGGATGACAAAAGAAGTTGAAGTGTAGTTACGTCATAAAAAACTTGGCCACTTACACTTAAATAGTCTGAAGAAAGTGGTGTCAAAGGATGCAATCAGAGGTATTCCCAAGAAGAAAAATTGAGGAAGGCGAAATCTATGGTGAGTGTCAAATAGTGAAGCAAACTAAGATTTCACATCCAAAGCTGCATCATCAAATTAATTCCAAGGGGTTAGAA
This sequence comes from Vicia faba, assembly GCA_948472305.1. NCBI lineage: Eukaryota > Viridiplantae > Streptophyta > Magnoliopsida > Fabales > Fabaceae > Vicia > Vicia faba. Next base: position 1,393,899,367 of record OX451736.1, on the reverse strand, counting down.
AATTTTCACATGGAATTAAAGGAACATTTACAGGTTGATAGTGTTGGTAGATAGAGATATATTGGTACGGTTGCTGATGAGTTTCCAAAATCTGCCTGGATAAACTTTAACAAAGAAAAATCTAATGTCATTGAATTTTTCAAGGATTTAAAGCAATTATAGATGGGAAGGAATGAAACAAATTCTTTATCCTTCCTCTATGTTGCTGTGGTTACAACTGTCAAAGGGTGGATCCAAAGATTTTTACAAAGGGATGGTTTGAAGAAGACATTTTCTGAGGTGATGATTATCATACCCCAAATTTGTCCTACATGATTTACTTTTTCCTCACTTAGGCTTCGCATTTCATCTACATCATCTTCACTAGTTCATTTGCATATCATTCATTTCATTGAATTAAGACACCTGAGATCCAACAGTTCAGTGGTTGTGCAATATTAAAGTTTCACAATGTTTTCAGGAAATTAGGATTTTTGCTTCAAGGTCACATTGAGCTTTATCTCCTTCTATAAGTAAATTGCTTATCAAGAGGTTTAAGGGGTGAAACCCAGGAATTCTTCTCATATCGGTTAAAGTTTGTTATTTGAGGAGTTTCTTGAGGGACTAAATTTTGAACTAACACGTCATCTATCATTTTCAAAGTGGTTTGAATTTGTCATGAAGATTCGAAATTGGAAGAGAAAGAAAACTTGGATTTGGATTGCAAATTGGAAATAATGGAAATTGGTATTTCATACAATGTCTTTGGTTTATAAGTTACCAATTCCTTACATCACGAGTTAGTATATTCAAGATTCAAGTCACTATTGATTAACTTGAAATTATTTTTGGGATTCATGCCATGATATTTGAAACCATACAAATAAATCTCTCATTAGAAGTACAAACTGCCCAAATATAACAGGCCCAAAACCAGTAAAAACTGTCCAAATATAACAAGCCCAGAGTTTACACCAACCATCCCCATAAAAATGTCCAAACTAATGGTGTCCATTCTTTGAAAAAAAGAGAGAGATACAAGAGCAATATTGACGATAGTTTTGTGTGGAAAAAAAAGAGAGAGAGATACAAGAGCGATATTGAGGAGAGTTTTATGTGAAAAAAAGAGAGATAATAGCAATATTGAGAGAGAGAAAGAAAACAGAGAAAAAAGAGAGAGAAGCACTGTGAGAGGAAGAGAAGAAAAACACTATAAAACTAGAAAAGAAAAACAGCAGCAACCATGAAACTGTGTTGAAGCAATGAAACTATTTGAACCATAAACCAGCAGCAAACAAAACCAAAACTGAGAAACAGAAAAGACCTTCAACCCCCTGTACAACCTTGCAACTCTCAATACAAATTAAGGATTGGAGTCACTTCCTGGAGGTTCACTGAACCCATTCTGATCACCACAACCTCTTGAAAGGTGTTTAAACTCAAAATGCAAATCTCACTTTCAAGGTAAGTCTCCTTGACTTTGAGCTCTTCATTTCAATCATCATTAGTAATTCATTTTTGAAGATAAACGTAGATATCAAACCATTGAAGCTAACCACATGTTTGCTTTTCATTTTTATCAAATATATGTTGAGAATTGACCTTTACATGTAGCAGAGCAGTGTTAGAAACAAAAAGCAGCAGTATGAGTCGACACATGTCTCTATGAGTCGACACATACCCGACACAAAACAGGTTATGAGTCGACACAAAATGTGTATTTGTCGACACAAAACCGAAATGAGTTGACACAAAACCTTATGTGTCGACTCATACTGTGTTATTTTTTATTTCTAGGGGCAAGAAAGGTGTATAAGTCGACACAAAGCACGAATGTGTCAACACAAACAATAAATGAGTCAACACATACCATTATGTATCGACTCATAATGAGTTGATTTTGATTTTTTTCAAACAGGAAGTAGCATGTGTCGATGCATAAGGGATATGTGTCAATACATAAAGTTTGTTTTTTTTTCTATGTACATTATTTTCCTTTTTATATTTTTTTATTGCTATTCAATATGGTTGTAATATTTTAATTAGGCTTGTATTCCGTCCCCATTTATAAACTTGTACCTCCCATCCCCGTATGATTGTAATAGCTTAGGGTTTATTTTTTGTATGATTAAATTTTGCTTAATCATGCATAAGCCATCCAAATAGAACACATGGCCTCCTCTTGGGCTCATCCTCAATGAAAAGGTATACACTTACAAATGCACACTTACACATATTTCATATCTTGGTCCCGGGCTTTCCTACAGTGACAACTATTCGATCAATTGTTCCAATTGGTCGTTTAGAATACTAGCGCCACGCTAGTCCCACTTTATAGGAGCATGCATATAGCCACCTTGTAGGGGCTTTTAATTTTCATCTTATCCATTGAAGAAACTCCTCTCCACTTGGTTTACATACCTAGCATCTTATCAAAGGGTCTCATAGTTGAGTTTTGGCATGACCATTCTCACGAGGTTAATCAAGTCTTGCCCTTGGTTAATCATAACCCGATTCAACCACTTTGGTCCATATACGAAGTGTTTCCATGTAGAAAGAGTCTCATGGTTGAGGGTAGGAGAACCTACTCTCCCGAGATTAATAAGGTCCACCCCTTGGTTAATCATAACCCGATTCAATCCCCATCCACCAAGCATTCCATTTACTCCTTTCATTATACTATCCATTTTATCGTCACTTTTGCCATGATCACCATACATGATCACTCTTCACTGGATACATAGACAAAGGGTTGCGAGACCCTCACAAACGCACTAATAAAAAACCATTTATTTCCCCTTAAGCAAGTATAGTTATAGATAAAAACACCCTTAGAAGAAAACAAACAAAATGGATCTCGTTGAGTACAACAGATACGAGGGGTGATAATACCTTCCCCTCGCATAACCGACTCCCTTAACCTTTCTCTTGGTCGCAAGACCATCTTATCCATTTTCTCGTGGTTTTCTCAATATTTCCCTTTCCTTCGGGATAAATAAAGTTTGGTGGAAGCTCTGTGTTTTCTGTCGGTAGCTTCAGCTGCCGACTCTACTGTGGATTAACTTTTGAGAGTCTCTCCTAGTTTTGTTTATTTGTCTCTTTGGGTGTTTATTTATTTTCTTTATTTTGATTTACTATTTTAGTTCTTTATTGCTTTATTGTTTACTTTTGTATATATTGCATTATATTGTTGCTACTCACATATTTTGGATATGCTATTTCTTTTGTGATGTTGGGTTGGGTGAGTACATTTGATAAGTCCTATACCAGGACTTTGTTTACACTTAGGATTAGGACGGTCAGTATAGTCATGTTAACTTTGATGGAGTAATCCCGAAGAAGGAGGTATAAAAATCCTCCACTTAGTAGAGGTCCCATTGAAAGTAGCGATGTTTACCGAGTAATTGGGAAGACATTACTGCTTTCGACCTGGGAACTCGAGAAGCTGAGATTCGTAGAACCATCAACCCATCCTGGCCTTTTAAGGTGTAGTGCAAAGACTATAACAGAGTAATCCGGAAGTAGTTGTAACGTGATGCTGCATTTGGACGAGTTTATCCTGTGAATATTACTCATTACCGAGTAATTGGGACGTCGATAATATCCTAAGGAAGAGCGTATACTCTGAGGTTTCCCAAGAACCTTGTTCGGAAAGTGATGAACCCCTAGTACATACCTCATGGGTGGTTACTTTGACTCCATGCTTGTGGCGTCAGACTTTTGATCTTGTTAGCTTCAGTTATGAAAAGGATTACACAGTGGTTATCCAGAATATGTGGAGTTGAAACTTCATGCCATAACATACCATGACATCATTCCATTATGTATATACATCTCATATCTAAGGAATTCCAAAGACAAGTCTCGTTGGTCAAGCTTTTCAAAAATGAAAACAAAATTTTAAAAGATAGACGACTCTTTGGATTTCCTCGGAAATGAAGATAAAACATTCATTCATATTATAATGCATTAATTATTCACAACAAAAAACTTATTAGGGTCCCTTTTCCGTCAGACTTTTGTAAACAGCAAAGACAACTTCTCCACATCCCTACCATATAAGAAGCCATCAGCAAAGACTTATGGATCTTTTTGAAGAGAATCATAATGCTCTCCGCCGAGATATGGACACCATGGGCATTCACATGGATCAGCTTATGGAAACTCTTCATGCTGTCGTCAAGGGTCAAGAAGAGCTACATCAAAGTGTTACCAATCTTGCTACTGCTACCCCCTCCACTTATACAAATGGAAGAAATGCCAATGCGAATGTTTAGACCCCTACTGGAGATCCTCAGAATAATGTTGATTATCATCACGACGACATTGATCTTGATGAACCCCACGCGAATCTTGCCGCTAGAGTTGCCGAAACTGCAAAAATGTACCATGCTCTTGAAGAGCATCTCAAAGCCATGGAGGGTATCAAGACTACATGATTCAATAGTGCTGCAATGTGTCTCATGTCGGGGGTAGTTATCCCTCCCAAATTCAAGGTTCCTGATTTTGACAAATACAAAGGCACTTCCTACCTAGAGACTCATCTTCATTCCTATTGTCGTAAGATGGAACCCTATTCTGAAAATGAACTGTTACTCATGCACTTCTTCCAAGATAGCTTGACCGGGGACCGTTGGACTGGTATATGCAACTAGAAAAAACTTATGTCAGTACTTGGGGAGAGCTCGTTGACGCCTTTTTGAAACATTATCATTACAATACTACAATGGCTCCTAGCCGTACTCAGCTTCAAGGGATGATACAGAAATCTGAAGAGTCGTTCAAAGAGTATGCTCAAAGGTGCCGTGAACTGGCTACAAGGGTCCAACCTCCTCTCTTTGATCGTGAATTGATTGATTTGTTTATGGGTACTCTACGAGGTCCTTATCTCCAACACATGCTCAACAGTACCTCTAATTCTTTCTCTAATATGGTCATTATTGGAGAATGTGTTGAAACTTGTATTAAGGCCGGAATGATCCAAGGTATCCCTCACAATACCAATAATAATACTAGCATTGGTAGAAGTTTTTTTCTGTTTTCATCAAGAAGAAAGAGGGTGAGACTAGTGCTGTCACCACCAACCAAGGGAAAGCTCTTGCATATCCTCAAGTTCGATTTCCTTATTTTCCAACACCTTCTGCAGTTCCTAATCAATATGTTCCTCAAGTGTATGCTGCTACAACTCCAGCACCCTGGATGGCCCAACAACAACCTTTCACTCCTTAACCACAGTATCTTCCACAAAAACAATTTGCACCACCTCCAAATTACCAATAACAAAATCAACAACCTCAAGGCCCGAGAGCTCCACAAAGACAAAGCTCGCCTGAAAGAAGATTTGATCCCATTCCTATGTCTTATACTCAGCTTCTCCCTCAATTACTTTCCAATCAGTTGGTTCAACTGCATGAACTTGGTCCACCACCTAATCTTCTCCACTGGGGGTATGACATTAATGCTCATTGCGAATTTCATTCTAGAGCCCCGGGCCACACGATTGAGAATTGTAGAGCATTCAAATGTAAAGTTCATGACTTCCTCGATGCAAAGGCCATAAATTTAATCCCTGTTGGTCTCAATACTCAAAATAATCCCATGCCTCCTCACCCAGGGGTAGCGGTTAATGCTATTGAAGAAAGTAGTGAACAGACTCTGGTAACCAAGGTGAGCGAGATCAAAATGTGATTAGGATCTGTTAGAGAGTATTTGTTGGAGCATGAGGTGCTGCAAGAACTCCATGATTTTTGGTTACCATGTTCCTCTAAACCTAAAGAGTGTATTGGTTTGAAGACGGCTATCCAACAACTAATGGATTAAGGTGTCCTACAGGTAGAGAAGATATTTTGAGAAGAACAAATTGATGTCTTAGAAATTCCTTATCATCTGAGAAGCATCTCAGTAACCCCAGGTACCCCGTTGACAATTCAGGCTCCTACTACCCCATTAATGATTCAAGCTCCGGTTACTCCCACGTCGACTCAAGCTCATATTCCCCCTCTATGTAACAACTCAAAGGCAGTTCCGTGGGAGTATAATATGGTCTATATTGTTGGGAAGAAATATGAGTTTCCTCTAGTGGTTGACAAGGGTATTACCAACATTGCAAGAACCAGTAACATGACTCGTAGTGGAAGGATCTTTTCTCCCCCACCACCGCCTCCCAAGGAAACCAACAATGATGCTTTCGCCAAGGCTAGGGGCTAGCAAGTGATTGATAGTCAACCTAAATCTTCTGTAGGACAAGAAGCAGATCAGTTGTTGAGGAATATTAAGAGAAGTGATTACAAAGTGGGGTATCAACTCAACTAGACGCCGTCAAAGATCTGCATATTGTCTCTCCTCTTGTGTTTAGAGACCAACCGAAATTCTTTACTGAAGATTTTTTGTTCCACCCATGTTACTCAAGACATCTCTGTGGCCCAGTTTGAAGGTATCGTAACCAATATTGCTGTGGGAATTTGTTTGGGTTTTTGTGATGATGAGCTCCCAATTTAAGGCAGAGCCCACAACAAAGCGCTGCACATTTCCATGAAGTGTTTGGATACAATTTTATCTCGAGTTTTGGTAGATACGGATTCTTCAATCAATGTGATTCCTAAGGCTACTCTGTTTAAGCTAAATATGGACGGGGTGATGATGAGGCATTCCACCCTAAGTGTTTGAGCATTTGATGGTTCAAGGAGATCTGTGGAGGGAGAAGTGGACTTGCCTGTCAAGATTGGTCCCTACACTTTCTATCTGTCATTCTATGTTATGGACATTCATCCATCTTATACTTGCCTTTTGGGTCGCCCATGGATCCTTGTAGCAAGAGCCGTGACATCTACTCTTCATCAACGCATGAAGTTCATTGTGGATGACAAAGTTGTCGTCATTTTGGAGGAGAAGATGTACTGATTAACAATCTGACAACCTACCGTTATGTGGAAGTGGAAGGAGAGGTGCAGGAGTTTCCCTTTCAATCTCTGGAGATTGTTACTGTTGACAAGTTCCCCGTCCTGGAAGGTAAGAAGTCTGAAGCATCCATGGCCTCTTTGAAGGATGCCAAAGCTCTCATAGAAGCTAGGTCTCCCCATGATGGTTGGGGCAAATTGATTGAAGTACCTGAGAAGAAAGATCGTTGTGGTCTTGGATATCATTTGTCGTCCTCCGTGAAAGCTAGTTTGGTTCCTCTCAAAGGAAAGCAGGTTCCCCCAATTTCTGAAGTGTTCATCAATACTGGTACAAGCAAAGAAGGACAAGTGCTCTCGACAGATGATGAAGGTGACGATGAAGATGTTTCAAGATTTATCTATCAGATTGCGCCGGACCAGGAGCTCAGCAATTGGAATGTCGTGGACATCCCTGAAGTTGTTTTCCTTGATGTGTAATTTTCTATTTCCAATAATTCATATGCCTAGCCCAAGGCATAGAGAAAGTTTATAGAAGGGGCCCCTTATGTTTCAATCTTCGTTTAAAATTGAATGAAAATTACACTTTTGCATACAATTGTGTTCCTTGTCTTTCCATTTACTTTTACTTTTCAAAATAAAAATGGAAATGCTTTTCTTTTCATATTCTAAATATTTTTCTTTCACGTTCTAAAATAAAACATAAAATCATCAATCATACAGATACGTCTCGAACTCCACCAAAAATGATAGTGCTATGGTTCCTAATATCCTTGAGAATTCAGTTAACCATGCTGATGAAGATAGTGGGGAAGATTGTGAAGTCTCTAAAGAAATAACAAGACTCTTTAGACAGGAAGAGAAGCTCATCCATCCATATCAAGAAGAAACTGAAGTTATCAATCTCTGTACTGAAGAGGTAAAGAGAGAAGTCAAGATAGGTGTTGCCTTGAAAAGTGAAGAAAAGAAGGGGTTGATTGAGTTTCTTCGAGAGTATGCTGACATATTCGCCTGGTTGTATGAAGACATGCCCGATTTAGATACTAATATAGTGATGCACAGATTGCCACACAATCCAGAATTCCCTCCTGTAAAACAGAAGCCGGGAAGGACCAGACTCGACATGGCTTTGAAGATCAAAGAAGAAGTTCATAAACAATTTGATGCAGGCTTCCTATCTGTGATAAATTATCTGCCTTGTATTGCTAACATTGTGCCTATACCTAAGAAAGATGGTAAGGTACGCATGTGTGTTGACTACCGAGACTTGAATAGAGCATGCCCAAAGGATGATTTCCCATTGCCTCATATTGATGTATTGGTTGATAATACTACTCAGTTTTCAGTGTTCTCCTTCATAGATGGGTTCTCGGGTTACAATCAGATAAAGATGGCTCCTAAATACATGGATAAAACATCTTTCACAACTCTTTGGTGTACCTTTTGCTATAGGGTCATGCCTTTTGGTCTCAAAAATGTTGGTGCAACATATCAGCGAGCTATGGTGACTCTCTTTCACGACATGATTCATAAAGAGATCAAGGTGTATGTGGATGATATGATTGCAAAATCACAAACTGAGGAAGAACATCTGATCCATTTGCATAAGTTATTTGGTCATCTATGAAAGTTCAGGTTAAGGCTTAATCCCAACAAGTGCACCTTCAGGGTTCGATCGGGCAAGTTACTTAGTTTTATCATAAGTCAGGGAGGAATTTAAGTAGATCCAGACAAGGTAAGAGCAATACGGGATATGCCGACACCGAAAAATGAAAAGGAAGTACGTGGGTTTCTTGGAAGGTTGAATTATATAGCAAGGTTCATTTCTCATCTTACGGCTACCTGTGAACCCATCTTTAAATTACTACGCAAGAATCAAGATGTCCATTAGGATGAAAGTTTTCAAGAGGCCTTCAAAAAGATTAAGCAGTATGTTGTACCCCAAAATTTTCCCTCCCATAATCTTCAAAGTTATCACCTCAAAGGGTTCAAAGTCTACCCAAGGGCTACACAATCAACCATCCTCCTAAGCCAGTCAAATTAGGGTTTTGGTTCTTTCAAAGGAAGTTGAAGTTTTCAAGGGCTCAATCAAGTCCCATATGCCTATAAACATTTTCAAGCATCTACATGTCAAGTTTCAAGGCTCACAAGGTCAAGTTGCACAGTCAAAAGTCCCATTTGCTCAACAGTCAACTGTAGGGGCAAAATGGTCATTTGGCAGTCAAAAGTCAAAATTTTTGATCAACATCTTATTTTGGAGCCACAATCATCATTTGGTCAAGTCTTGACCATGATTTCACAAGAATGGCTCAAAAAGTCTCAAGATGCAAAAGTTTCTATTTTTGGACAGTTGAAAAGTCAACTGCAAATTGAACAAGGCATAACTTTTTCATGGTTCATCAGAAAAATCCCATCCAATGCTCATATTGAAGGGGAGGACATTTTCTACAACTCAACTTCACATTCCAAATCCAAGAAATGCTCTCACAAAAAGTTATCAATTTCAACATTATAGGTCATTTTCAAAAGTCAACAAAAAGGCACTTTAAGTCAAAGACCATAACTTGAGATTGGTAAATTAAAATGACATGGGACTAAGACATTGGTTAGAGGACTTCAAGACCTTTCCAAAATGTCCAAGAACATGTTCATAGCTTCAAAATTGAGCAAGATATGCATTGGAGAAGTTGGGAAATTTTTGTGAAATGGCCAAAGTCAATTATCCTTGAAACTTTATTTTTGACAAAAAAGGGCCCACTTTTTCCACTTGTTTCAGCTTGGCCATGCTTCCCACGTGTCCCACAATTTATTTCAAGATTTAAAATTAATTTTTCCATTTTTATTTAACTTTATTTGATTTAATTCATTTTAAATCTTTTAAAATCAAATAAAAATCAAAGAAATTAATGGAGGGATATCTTTGAGTTTGAATAGCTTTGATACATCTTGAAATACCTTCCAAATTCGTTCAAGACCAATTATGGGCATAAAAATTAAAATTTTCACAAATATGGCAAATGGTTCAATGTTGGTTATGGAGGAAATCAAGAACATAATTGCATAAGCTTAATGACCATAATTTTGATTGATTCTCATTCATTTCTTATATATACAAGCCTTCCCAACCTCATTCAAAAAAGAGTGTGTGCAGAAACGGCCAAGAGCAAAACCAAAAATTATTCAAAAAGTGAGAGTTCTAAAACATAGTTGCGAGCATCTTCAGATCAAAACAAGCACGTGGTTCTATTCCTTGCCACACCCTGAAGCTAAAGCAACCTTTGCCAAGTCCTGAGGCTCATACCGCGCTGTAAGTTCTTTCCAGGTCCCCCATAATTCTCATAACATTTTTGTTAACGCGTTCTTGTGCAGTTTCTCAAGTAGTTTCCACCATAAGCCTCACCCATCCAACAAGCCAAGTGTCATTGGAGGAAGATCTAAAGGCCCAGAACGCAAGAGTACTATGCTCTGGAGTCAGCGCATGCGTAGGAAACCGAAAAAAGTCAAATAAGGCTTCTTGTTGTTGGGCCAGAATAACTTCAGAAAACCTCCATGAAGGCCATCTCACCCCCCTTGGGTTTATTTACTTTTTTCTTATTTTATTTTGTTTTGTCATTTTCTTTTCTTTTATTTATTTGCCTTATTATTTTTTTTTTAATAATTAGCATAATTAACACATTTTCATAAAAAACCAAAAAAATAGAATTAACATTATTATTATTATTATTTTATTTTGTAAATAAACATTAACTAAATTAGTTTAATTTAGGCAATTTTAATTCCTTTTCTTAAATAATTAAAATAGATCTAGAATTAGGTAAAGTTCATTTTTAATTTTATTTCATTTCTTTTATTTCATAAAAACATAAAATACAAAAAATATTTTCTTTAATTAAATTAATTAATTAGTCATTAATTAGCTTTAATTTCATTTTAATTACAAAAAAGACCAAAAAAATCAATTTCTTTTCTAAAAGGGGTCAACACCCTTGGAACATTCCCGATTCTTCTTTCGCGCGCATTTTAATTTTAATTCCTTATTTTGGATTATTATGTAATTGCCTCCGGATGTAATAGTAATTAGGACTTTTAATGTTTTTATTTACTTTCCGTACTTATTTATTAAAAATGGGTCTTTGTAATTTTTGGCGATGTATAGACCCGCGCCTTGTAATAGCGTAGGATTTATGTTTCCGCAATTTACTTTCCGCACCCCTTAACTGCTAAACTTGCATGAAAGAATGGATGTAAATAAAAACAACTCGTAGCTCACCCATAACATGTACAAAAACATTAACTGAATACAACACACAATGCACATACCACTTCTAGGGTATGCCTCACTCGTTGCCTTCGAAATGTGGTTGTCAAGTATAGGACGTCTTAGCGGTCCTTATGTCCATGATCCAGTTGCCTCGAAACAGTTGCCTCGGAACAGTTGCCTCGAAACAGTTGCCTCGCAACAGTTGCCTCAAAACGGTTGCCTCGGATTAAAAAAGGATCAAGGACATAAGGGTAGCTTCTAAGGTGTCCTACTGTTGCTTCGATGACCACACTGTCCCTAAAATCGAATTGACCCGAACACCTCCAACGATGGTGTTACCTACCTCTCAATGGTGGGATAGCACTATCTAAAGGACACTTACACAGCTTAATTCCTTAGGGTAGGTAGATGACTCATGGATACTTGCTCTTTTCAAAAAAACAAAACAAAAACCTTTTCACACCGACACTTTCAAAAGACTTTCAAAACAATTTTTCAAACACTCTTGAGGACAGATACAAGAGTTATTCAGAAATCTTTCAAAGAAACTTTTGCAAAACCCACTCACATTTTGAAAACCAAACAAACATTTTGAAAACATAAGAGCAAGTATCTAAGAGCCCATGGATAACCATGGATAGAAAGGGTGCTAACACCTTCCCTTTCTATAAATCTACCTCCTGAACCGAGAAACTATCTCATAAGGAATTTTGCTGTGCTTTTGTCCTGTCCATGTTGGAGAAAATAAAAGACGGTGGCGACTCTTGCTTCCGTGACATTTCGCGAAACCAGCTAAAAAATAGTCAGTTCTCATTTCCACCGATCACAGAACTGGCAACTCTGCTGGGGATACACTTTAAAGTGAGGTGTACCTTAGGATAGCTCATACTTATGTTTTCAATTGCCTGATTTGTGTGCTTTAAAATTATTGGGTCTGTCTTGGGAGTTCTATAGATCCTAATCTGGATCTGGGGGATACCTTCTTAGAAAGTAGCAACAAGGCTGTGAGGGAACTGTGCGGGGTATACCGACACGGTTGAAGCAGTCTGCTACGTTGATGTGGCACTTTGGTGAGTACCGGTAACCCTTGAGTCAAGTCAAGGAGAGTACGGGGCCGCCGCGTGGTGTCGTGAAGCATCAACTGACCTTAGGAACCTTAATTGAACCATCCTGGCCTCTTTAGGGGTAGTGAGATAACGACTTTGTTGCAGTCCGAAGATGGTTGATACTCGATACTACACTCAGTTGAGGTTTGTTTTCTTGGGATATTTTGATCGCCAGTTCAGTGGCTAAATCGAAACGATGAACACAAAAAACAACCCAATGATATTGAGCTCCTTAGAACCCGGTTAATTTTGATAAGACAGGTATTTAAGCCCACCAACTTCAAGAGGGTAATACCTAGACCCCATGCTGGCCTAAACTCTAAGGGCTCTCTTGTGTGACTTGTGTGCCTTCCAACTTGACTATTTGCATGCTTGTTATCTGACACTTGAGTTTCTTGCAGGTTTTGTTTACAATCCTTAATTGGGACTCATAACAGGGTTTACCTACATTACCCCATGCATAGCATAACATCATACCATTGCATACATCCTACATAAAGACTAATCCATTTCAAGGATCTCAAGGGTCTGTGATGCAGGTCATGATGAATCAAACTGTCTAGCAAGGGGCAAAGGGGATTTATTTTCCTCTAGCCAAGGTTAATGACTTGAGTCAGGGGCTATGACCCACTCGATATGGTGAGCCTTGACTATTGAAGAAGGACTCTCAACAATATGAAGTGCCTTCAATCAAGCCACCAGTTACCAGATTCTAATAATTTTTCTTGTTTACCCCGCGAGGTCCTTGAAAACATCGCATGCATACATACATATCATTGCATTACAGGTACCCTTGGTACAGGTCACTTACCTTCTTCGCTGTTTATTTCAGCAGTCATCATGAATCCTGAATCATCCAATGGACAAGTTATCAAGGCCCTCCAGGCCCAGAATGCCCAGTTCCAGGAGTTGATTATGAGCCTAGCCCAGGGTCAAAAGGAATTGAAGACTCTGATTCAGAAAAAGAAGAATAGGATTGTTTTGTTCAACCCTAGACGCAGATCTGGGAATACACTGCAGAATGAAGCTGAGCGGACTACTCCATCTGTTGGGGAAGGCAGTCACCAAGAGGGAAGGGTTCCTAGTCCCGTAGTCTCTGACACCGAGACAGACTTCAATGATGAACAATACCCCCCTGCTGAAGATAGGTACAAACAGCTGGAGGACCGATTAAATGCTATGGATATCCAACGTGTGCCTGGGTTGGACTTTGGAGACCTAGGTTTATCTTCTGGGGTGGTGATCCCTCACAAGTTCAAGGCACCTGCCTTTGTAAAGTACGACGGGGTTACCTGTCCTAAGTTGCACCTCCGTTCATACGCAAGGAAGATCCAGCCCTACACGGAAAACAAGAATCTATGGATCCATTTCTTCCAAGAGAGTCTTTCAGGGACTCAGCTCGATTGGTTCTATCAGTTGGATGGAACCAGTATTCATAAATGGGAGTACTTGGCAACTGCTTTTTATAAGCAGTATCAGTATAATGCCGACCTCGCTCCCACGCGTACCCAACTCCAGGGTATGTCACTTGGGACGAGTGAAGGTTTTAAGGAGTATGCGCAAAGGTGGAGAGATCTGGCTGGAAGGGTGCAGCCGCCCTTGACTGACCATGAGCTCGTTGACATGTTCTTGGGGACCCTGTCTGGTCCCTTCTTCAACCATCTGATTGGAAATTCTTCTGCTGGGTTTATAGATTTGATCCTGACCGGGGAGAGGATCGAAGCTGGCATCAAGGCTGGAAAGATTCAAGAAGCTGCACCTGCTGATGCTCATAAAAAGCCTTACAGTGGGAAGAAGGAGTCCAATGCTGTGCATAGTAAAAAGGGTCGCCATGATCAACATGTAGGGGCAACCCATATCTCTAATCCTAGGCCTGCTCAACAAGGACAGGGGCAACAACGTAAGGAGGTCGCACCCAAGAGACAGTTCACTAAGATCAACATGTCACTGGATCAAGCGCTACAACAAATGTTGAAGGCAGGGCTGATTACCTTAAGGGCTCCTCTCCGGAGTCCAAACACTTCTCCTCCTAACTATCATCCCAACGATAGGTGCGCATACCATTCTGATAGCCCGGGGCATACTACAGACAACCGTTGGGCTCTGAAGAACAAGGTCCAAGACATGATTGACACCAGAGAGATTCAGTTTGAAGCACCAGAAACTCCAAACATAATCATTGCTCCTTTGCCCAATCATTGAAGGCTTTTGTTTATTTGAATTTCTGAGTTGTATTTTTTTGCTTATACAAACAATTAATGTCATAGCAAACTCTTTTATTTCATTAATGCACTGCGTATGTCTGTTTTTGAATTAATCCAATTAATTTCACTATATTCAAATTGCTTTCATTTTTTTTGTGTGATGATCAACGCTTGGTTAATAATTCTAAGCCTCTTGAGGGAGGATGACGAAAACGATACCACGATTTACAGTATGCTTTTGAACAGACCCCGCTGATGAGGTACATGCATTATTTCAATTCCTAAACACTGGAGTTATAAGGAAGATAATCCCTCGTCAACCCCTTCGAGCCAAAGAAGTAGGAGTTTTTCTTTTCGAAATTTAAAACCCTTAATCATAACCTGGGGCAGGGTAGTTCTCTCAGTTGATCCAAGTGCACAATGAATAGCACCAAAGAAATCCTTACAAAGCAAAAGACAGTGATGGTTCCAAACAATCGTAAAGACAAGCAGTCATTACCCTCAAAATAAACGCCCATTAAGTCAAAACCTATGAAGGAGACTTACAAAACTGGGGCATCCCGCTGACTGTAATCACAAAAGAAACAGTTCAGGCAAAAAACAGGGATAACGAAATCAAAAAGAAAAGAGGACCTGCAAACCCTCAACAAGGAAATGACTGCCTATTCAAAATAAACCGTCAGTATCCGAACCATCATGGGAATATCCGAACAAAGACTCAAACAAGGTCTAATGCACGATCAACTGAGTTTAGGTTTGAAGAACATCTCGAAGAGCGGGTGGGTACAAATATAATTTGAGCCTTTTCCTTTGTTTCTTAAACTGTGGACCAGGCCACGTTACAACCCTTAAAAGTCCTAGCTGAAGCATGGGTTAGTTCGAAAGCACACTGTTACGAAAGGTATCCTGACTCCTTAAGGCCTGCGGTAAAATAACGAGTTGACATCACAGTTTACAAAATTCACTTGTTTTACTGAAAAATGCATTTTCAAAAACTTCAAAACAGACATAAGCTTTACATTTTTAACATAACTTTGTTTCCATATGACTTTTTGTTTGAACAGTAGAGAAATTCGTACGAAGAATATCTAGTGAACAAAAGCATTTCCAATCAAAGGGCATGGCATGGTCATTGTCCGTCATCTGGGGCAGTCCAGTCAAGATTCAGGGAATCTCTCAAATGCCAAGCAGCCAGGGGAAAATCTCTATCTGGATCACTTGGGGCATTGGACATGAGTTCCAGCTACGGATCTTGCCTGATCAAATATCTTCTGGTCACACACAACACAACAACAGGGGCACCTCCCTACATCCTGAGAGCGTGGACTTAGTCGAAAAAATACTACGCATAATCAAAGACCCGCTAGGTTGACAAACCTAGGAAAAAATAAGGGCTTACCGGCGAACCAAAAGGGTTCGGGCAAAAATAAGGGATGAAAAGGAAAAAATCTATACACCCGGCAAGTCGAAAACCTGAAAAGGAGGCTTGGGCAAAAATGGGTATCCCGGTGGACTGAAAACCCGAAAGGGCAGTCCAGGCAAAAGTTAGGGATTAAAGCGTACGACTATGTCCCGTCACCTCGTCACTTGCCTGCCAGAAGAAGACTTGTCGAATCGGCGGTTGTCTAACACTCCACAAGGTATCTTCCTCTCCCACATCAGAAACAGGGGCAATAATGAGTTGTCCAAACGATCTAGTTGCTCTATCAACCAAGGTACCAAGGTAGGTTCGGCTGAAGAATGTAACCAAGTTACCTCAACTCCCCACAGAGTAAGACCAAATTTCAGCAATACTCTCCCAAAGCTGAGTTGGTCTCCCACAAGCACTACAAGGCACAGTATCTCCGGCAAGTCAACGACGCTCTCCCCAAGCAGAGTTAGCCTACAGTCAGCCTTACGGAAGTTGGGTATCCCCAGAAGATCTCAATATTCCCCAGCGGAGTATACAGATGTTCCTAAGCAAGCATCCCCGACAATCTTAATATAAGATTGTTCCCCGGTGGAATCAAGACACCCCAGTGGAGCCACTTCCCCAGTGCAATCTCAAAAGTTTCCCCAGGAGAGTTGAACCATCTCCCCAGTAGATTCTGGAAGCTTATCCCAAGTAGATTCTGGAAGCTTATCCCCTGCAGAACACGAACACGTCTCCCCGGCTTTATTCAAAGATTATTTCCCCACCAGGATATAACTGGGTTATCCTCATCCAATAAACACGGAAAGATCGTCCTCGGCGAAGCTCTTCCTATCCCCCAGCGGAGTTCATCAAGTTCCCCGACATAACTTATCAATGGAATCCCCAGCGGAGTTCTCATTAAAATCTCAGCGAAGCATCTCTTCCCCGCAGAGTAATTCCCCGCAGAGTAATCTCTCCAACAAGTTTATTCCCCAACGGAGTCATCTTCTCTTACCGGTTTATTCTTGCAACCATCATCCCCAGCGGAAACGAAGAACTCTGTTCTTCAACATCAGCCCAGGATTCAACTTCCCGACATTCGTCAAGGATTTATTTTCCTAGACGAAAATACATTCATAAACATATCACCTTTCATACATCTTGCTTACATACACAATGCATGCACATACGTATCATATCACACAATCTCATTTCTCCCTGAGAACATCATGACATCATGCATTGCACAACTGATGTTTTGCCTTTTTCAGGAAAAAGGTCAATCCAAAGACGATTACTATCAACTATTGCAATTCCAGATTCGATACCTGCATCTAGCCAGGGCATATCTGTGAGCGATTGATTGTGGATTCGATACCTGTATCTAGCCAGGGCATATCTACATTAAAGAGATTTAAGAGGTAGCTGGGAAATGCTCAAGATATGGATGCTGTTCTTTTGCTTATTCAGATTTTCCTTTTAGAGATAGCTTGGAAATGCTCCAGATATGGATGCTGTTCTTTTGCTTATTCAAGATTCCTTCTAGATATAGTTCATATGTGACCCAGGCATGGCGACGTTCTGATACTTATTCCAGATTTCCTTTCAGAGATAGCTTGGAAATGCTCCAGATATGGATGCTGTTCTTTTGCTTATTCAAGACTCCTTCTAGATATAGTTCAGATGTGACCCAGGCATGGCGACGTTCTGATACTTCTTCCAGATTTCCTTTCATAGATAGCTTGGAAATGCTCCAGATATGGATGCTTTTCTTTTGCTTATTCAAGGCTCCTTCTAGATATAGTTCAGATGTGACCCAGGCATGGCGATGATCTGATACTTATTCAAGATTTCCTTTCAGAGATAGCTTGGAAATGCTCCAGATATGGATGCTGTTCTTTTGCTTATTCAAGACTCCTTCTAGATATAGTTCAGATGTGACCCAGGCATGGCGACGTTCTGATACTTCTTCCAGATTTCCTTTCAGAGATAGCTTGGAAATGCTCTAGATATGGATGTTGTTCTTTTGCTTATTCAAGACTCCTTCTAGAGATAGTTCAGATGTGACCCAGGCATGGCGACGTTCTGATACTTCTTCCAGATTTCCTTTCAGAGATAGCTTGGAAATGCTCCAGATATGGATGCTGTTCTTTTGCTTATTCAAGACTCCTTCTAGAGATAGTTCAGATATGACCCAGGCATGGCGACGTTCTGATACTTCTTCCAGATTTACTTTCAGAGATAGCTTGGAAATGCTCCAGATATGGATGCTGTTCTTTTGCTTATTGAAGACTCCTTCTAGAGATAGTTCAGACGTGACCCAGGCATGGCGACGTTCTGATACTTCTTCCAGATTTCCTTTCAGAGATAGCTTGGAAATGCTCCAGATATGGATGCTGTTCTTTTGCTTATTCAAGACTCCTTCTAGAGATAGTTCAGATGTGACCCAGGCATGGCGACGTTCTGATACTTCTTCCAGATTTCCTTTTAGAGATAGCTTGGAAATGCTCCAGATATGGATGCTGTCCTTTTGCTTATTCAAGACTCCTTCTAGAGATAGTTCAGATGTGACCCAGGCATGGCGACGTTCTTATACTCATTCCAGATTTCCTTTTAGAGATAGCTTGGAAATGCTCCACATATGGATGCTGTTCTTTTGCTTATTCAAGACTCCTTCTAGAGATAGTTCAGATGTGACCCAGGCATGGCGACGTTCTGATACTTATTCAGATTTCCTTTCAGATATAGCCTAGAGATGCTCCAGATCCGGACGCTATTCTATTGCTTATTCAGATTCAAACTTCTAAAGACAACTTAGAGATGCTCCATCACGGATGCTATTCTATTGTTCAGTCCAGATACGATCCAGATTCGGATGACATTCTGTTACTCATGCAGTATGGATATACCCCAGACATGGCGGTCATTCTACCATTTATTCAGACGTCAGCAATCAGGCACAAACTAGATATGCTCCAGACACGGAAGCTATTCTATTTCTTATTCAGATTCACCTATCCCCAACAGTTCCAAATGGCATCTATAAGCCCATTCCCGACAAGGTTCTGTCACACCTCCAGATGGCATCTATAAGCCCATCCTCCTATCCACCATCTCTCCAAATGGCATTTGTAAGCCCATTCCCGCTATCACACTACTGATACTCAACTATGTGAGTGCAAATTTTTGGGCACTCTAGTGTTCAATCATCTTCCACCTTCGGATCACGAAAGGCACACAAGCCAATCTACATCCTCAGGTCTAAGAAGATTGAACAGGGGCAACTGTTGTAGCCCAAAATTTTCCCTCCCATAATCTTCAAAGTTATCACCTCAAAGGGTTCAAAGTCTACCCAAGGGCTACACAATCAACCATCCTCCTAAGCCAGTCAAATTAGGGTTTTGGTTCTTTCAAAGGAAGTTGAAGTTTTCAAGGGCTCAATCAAGTCCCATATGCCTATAAACATTGTCAAGCATCTACATGTCAAGTTTCAAGGCTCACAAGGTCAAGTTGCACAGTCAAAAGTCCCATTTGCTCAACAGTCAACTGTAGGGGCAAAATGGTCATTTGGCAGTCAAAAGTCAAAATTTTTGATCAACATCTTATTTTGAAGCCACAATCATCATTTGGTTAAGTCTTGACCATGATTTCACAAGAATGGCTCAAAAAGTCTCAAGATGCAAAAGTTTCTATTTTTGGACAGTTGAAAAGTCAACTGCAAATTGACCAAGGCATAACTTTTTCATGGTTCATCAGAAAAATCCCATCCAATGCTCATCTTGAAGGGGAGGACATTTCCTACAACTCATCTTCACATTCCAAATCCAAGAAATTCTCTCACAAAAAGTTATCAATTTCAACATTATAGGTCATTTTCAAAAGTCAACAAAAAGGCACTTTAAGTCAAAGACCATAACTTGAGATTGGTAAATTAAAATGACATGGGACCAAAGACATTGGTTAGAGGACTTCATGACCTTTCCAAAATGTCCAAGAACATGTTCATAGATTCAAAATTGAGGAAGATATGCATTGGAGAAGTTGGGAAATTTTTGTGAAATGGCCAAAGTCAATTATCCTTGAAACTTCATTTTTGACAAAAGGGCCCCACTTTTTCCACTTGTTTCAGCTTGGCCAGGCTTCCCACGTGTCCCACAATTTATTTCAAGATTTAAAATTAATTTTTCCATTTTTATTTAATTTTATTTGATTTAATTCATTTTAAATCTTTTAAAATCAAATAAAAATCAAAGAAATTAATGGAGGGATATCTTTGAGTTTGAATAGCTTTGATACAACTTGAAATACCTTCCAAATTCGTTCAAGGCCAATTATGGGCATAAAAATTCAAATTTTCACAAATATGGCAAATGGTTCAATGTTGGTTATGGAGGAAATCAAGAACATAATTGCATAAGCTTAATGACCATAATTTTGATTGATTCTCATTCATTACTATCTATACAAGCCTTCCCAACCTCATTCAAAAAAGAGTGTGTGCAGAAACGGCCAAGAGCAAAACCAAAAATTATTCAAAAAGTGAGAGTTCTAAAACATAGTTGCGAGCATCTTTAGATCAAAACAAGCACGTGGTTCTATTCCTTGCCAAACCGTGAAGCTAAAGTAACATTTGCCAAGTCCTGAGGCTCATACCGCGCTGTAAGTTCTTCCCAGGTCCCCCATAATTCTCATATCGTTTTTGTTAACGCGTTCTTGTGCAGTTTCTCAAGTAGTTTCCACCATAAGCCTCACCCATCCAACAAGCCAAGTGTCATTGGAGGCAGATCTAAAGGCCCAGAACGCAAGAGTACTATGCTCTGGAGTCAGCGCATGCGTAGGCAACCGAAAAAAGTCAAATAAGGCTTCTTATTGTTGGGCCAGAATTACTTCAGAAAACCTCCATGAAGGCCATCTCACCCCCTTGGGTTTATTTACTTTTTTCTTATTTTATTTTGTTTTGTCATTTTCTTTTCTTTTATTTATTTGCCTTATTTTATTTTTTTTAATAATTAGCATAATTAACACATTTTCATAAAAAACCAAAAAAAATTGAATTAACATTATTATTATTATTATTATTTTATTTTGTAAATAAACATTAACTAAATTAGTTTAATTTAGGCAATTTTAATTCCTTTTCTTAAATAATTAAAATAGATCTAGAATTAGGTAAAGTTCATTTTTAATTTTATTTCATTTCTTTTATTTCATAAAAACATAAAAAAACAAAAAATATTTTCTTTAATTAAATTAATTAATTAGTCATTAATTAGCTTTAATTTCATTTTAATTACAAAAAAGACAAAAAAAATCAATTTCTTTTCTAAAAGGGGTCAACACCCTTAGAACATTCCCGATTCTTCTTTCGCGCGCATTTTAATTTTAATTCCTTATTTTGGATTATTATGTAATTGCCTCCGGATGTAATAGTAATTAGGACTTTTACTGTTTTTATTTACTTTCCGTACTTATTTATTAAAAACGGGTCTTTGTAATTTTTGGCGATGTATAGACCCGCACCTTGTAATAGCGTAGGATTTATGTTTCCGCAATTTACTTTCCGCACCCCTTAACTGCTAAACTTGCATGAAAGAATGTATGTAAATAAAAAAAACTCGTAGCTCACCCATAACATGTACAAAAACATTAACTGAATACAACACACAATCAACATACCACTTCTAGGGTATGCCTCACTCGTTGCCTTCGAAACGTGGTTGTCAAGTATAGGACGTCTTAGCGGTCCTTATGTCCATGATCCAGTTGCCTCGAAACAGTTGCCTCGGAACAGTTGCCTCGAAACAGTTGCCTTAGAACAGTTGCCTCGAAACGGTTGCCTCGGATTAAAAAAGGATCAAGGACATAAGGGTAGCTTCTAAGGTGTCCTATTGTTGCTTCGATGACCACACTGTCCCTAAAATCGAATTGACCCGAACACCTCCAACGATGGTGTTACCTACCTCTCAATGGTGGGATAGCACTATCTAAAGGACACTTACACAACTTAATTCCTTAGGGTAGGTAGATGACTCATGGATACTTGCTCTTTTCAAAAAAACAAAACAAAAACCTTTTCACACCGACACTTTCAAAAGACTTTCAAAACAATTATTCAAACACTCTTGAGGACAAATACAAGAGTTATTCAGAAATCTTTCAAAGAAACTTTTGCAAAACCCACTCACATTTTGAAAAGCAAACAAACATTTTGAAAACATAAGAGCAAGTATCTAAGAGCCCATGGATAACCATGGATAGAAAGGGTGCTAACACCTTCCCTTTCTATAAATCTACCTCCCGAACCGAGAAACTATCTCATAAGGAATTTTGCTGTGCTTTTGTCCTGTCCATGTTGGAGAAAATAAAAGACGGTGGCGACTCTTGCTTCCGCGACATTTTGCGAAACCAGCTAAAAAACAGTCAGTTCTCATTTCCACCGATCACACAGTACCTTCAAGAACCACCAATACTTATACCTACAGTTCCCGGGAGACCTCTCATTATGTATTTGTCCGTGCTTGGAGAATCTATGGGTTGTGTGCTCGGAAAACATGATTATACTGGACGAAAAGAACATGCCATTTATTACCTGAACAAGAAGTTTACTGATTTTGAATCAAGGTATTCTTTACTTGAGAAGACTTGTTGCGCTCTTACGTGGGCAGCTCAATGTTTGAGGCAGTACATGTTGGCGCATTCTACATTCTGATATCTAAGATGGATCCAATAAACTATATCTTCGAGAAACCAACACTTACAGGGAGATTGGCTCGATGTCAAATGCTTTTGTCTGAGTATGACATCCAGTACGTCACACAAAAGGATATCAAAGGTAGCATTCTTTCTGATCACCTCGCCCACCAGCCATTGGAAGAGTATCAATAAATGAAGTTTGATTTTCCAAACGAGCATGTTATAAAACTTGATGATAAGGAAGGACCTAAACCATGGGAGCAATGGACTCTCACATTCGATGGTGCGTCAAATTCCATGGGCCATGGTATTGGGGCAGTTCTGACATTTCCACGCAATACTCACATACCTTTCACCGCCAGGCTATGTTTTGATTGTACGAATAATGTCGCAGAAAACGAAGCTCGTGTAATGGGCCTTAAAGCAGCCATTGATTTGAAGATCAAGATTCTTGAAGTTTATGGGGTCTCTGCCCTAGTAATATATCAAGTACAAGGTTATTGGGATATACAACACCCTAGTTTAATTCCTTACTGGGATTATATGTTAGAGTTGTTGCCCTATTTTGATGAGATCACCTTTGAGCACACTCCCGGAGAAGTAAATCAACTGGAAGATGCTCTGGCCACTTTAGAAGCAATGTTCAAAGTCAGCTATCTGAATCATGCACTCAACATAAGAATCCTTCGTTACAAGGAGCCAGCATACGTTTTCCCTACTCATTGTCTCACAATTGAAGACGTGTCGGGCGAAAAGCCGTGGTACTTCGACATCAAAAGATATCTTGAAAAGCAAGAGTACCCTAAGGGTACTACAATTTGTGATAAGCGGACTCTTAGAAGGTTGGAATCCAAGTTTTTACTGTCAAGAGACGTTCTGTACAAAAGAAACTATGGTTCGGTTCTGCTCAGATGCATGGATAGACACGAAGCAGAATCCATCATACGAGAAATCCATGAGGGCTCTTTTGGGATTCATGCCAGCTGATATTCCACGACTAAGAAAATCCTACAAGCAGGTTACTTCTGGATGATGATGGAAAGTGATTGTTGCGTATATGAGAAGATGTGCCACAAATGTCAGGTTTACGCAGACAGGATACACGTTCCTCCCACCCCTTTGAATGTGATGACTTCACCATGGCCCTTTGCAATGTGGGGCATTGATATGATTGGACGCATCGAGCCAAGCGCTTCAAATGGACACATGTTCATTCTCGTTGCTATTGACTACTTTTCCAAGTGGGTGGAAGCAGCTTCGTACAAGAACGTGACCAAGCAACTTGTTACACACTTCATCAAGAAAGAAATCATATGCCAGTATGGGACTCCTAATAAGATCATCACTAATAACAAGTCGAATCTCAACAACAAAATGATGAAGGAATTGTGTGAAGAATTCAAGATTGAGCACCACAATTCATCACCCTATCGACCATAAATGAATGGGGCAGTCGAAGCCGCTAAGAAGAACATAAAGAAGATCGTTCAGAAAATGGTGAGAACATACAAAGATTGGCATGAGATGTTTCCATTTTCTATACACGGCTATCAAACTTCGGTGTGTACTTTAGCTAGCTAAACTCATTTTTCACTAGTCTATGGTATGAATGCAGTGCTCCCAGTCGAAGTGGAGATTCCTTCATTGAGGGTTCTAATGGATACTAAGCTTGATGAAGCTGAATGGATTCAAACAAGGCTCGACCAACTCAATCTCATCAAAGAGAAGCGCCTAGCACCCATTTTTCACGATCAGTTATATTAATAGCGTCTCAAGAGAGCATTTGACAAGAAGATTCTACCTCGAGAGTTCCACACAGGTGACCTGGTCTTAAGGAAGATTCTCCCAATTCACACTAATCCAAGATGCAAGTGGACTCCTAACTATGAGGGGCCGTACATCATGAGGAAACTTTTCCAGGAGGCGCTCTAATACGAGAAAACATGGATGGGGAAGACATTCCACTTCCAGTCAATTCAGACTCAGTCGAAAAATACTAAGCATAAAAATACCCGCTAAGTTGAAAACCCGAAAGGGTGGCTTAAGCAAAATTTAGGGATAGAAAAGAAAAAAAAACCCGCTAAGTTGAAAACTCAAAAGGGCAGCTTAGGAAAAAAAGGGTGTCCTGGTGGATTGAAAATTAGAAACCGCAATCCAGGCAAAAATTAGGGACAAAAAATGAGAGACTGCAGTCTGAAGACTCTTCACGAATAAAAAGTACACCTTCCTAACACGGGATGGATCAATTCAACTATTATCCTTCGGAATCACAACACTAGGATAATCCAGGATATGAGAACTATAACAATATCAGTTTTATTGGAAGTTCGAGATTTTCTTATTTCCATTTTACCTGTTGTATTTTATCTTTTCTTCGCAAACTTCCTCATTTAGGAGTTGTTTCCATGTACGAATGCCTATTCATAGACCAAGCTCATTAATAAATTATCCCTTCCACCAAAAGGTCTTTGTTATATACTTTTACTTTTTTTGTATGCGAATTATGATTTAAATTCTTTGCTAAGTATTGCATTGAAAACAATAAGGAAATAATAATCCCAAGCTAAGATGTGAAACACGACATTACATGGATATGAAGGCATCCCAAGGGAATGACATATCGTTCAATTATTTATTTTTTGGTGTAGGTAGCAAGTCATAATGGTCACCTCGACCAAGCTTTCATCTTCGTCATCTCCTTATAGATGGCTGAGCACCCAATTCTCCAATATCGAGAAACTTGGAGCATTCGATGAAATCCATGTCTCTACTCAGTCATCCACAAGAAGTCCAGCATATGTAGAAGGTCAGATCAAGCCACTCATCCTCAGCAATATTTAATCCCCAGTGAAGCCGCCAAGGCTATAATTCAATTCTCTCAGTTTTCAAGCACCAATCAGTTTTGGCATCTCAAGACAACTGGGAACAGACCCCAATGAGTCCAATCGCTAGCACTCCGCATATAGTAATCATCACTACAAATTTCATTGTATCTTCAAACGCAAAGCATATCCATGAATCATCATGCCACACTTCAAGATGCATATGATGCATGAGCCAGATTTGGTACCTTGCACGAAAGCCTCAAATCAATCCCAAATCAACAAAACATCCCCACAAATAATATCATCCTTATAATTCCCAATTGACATTTGTCATTACACTACTGACCAAAATTCACGGTGCCAGTACATTGTACTCCCCAACTCACAATACTCATGTTATCTTTTCTAGGGTCGTAGGTTGCTCGTAGGTATTTCCCTCACGTTATCTTTTATAGGGCCGTAGGTCTTACCATCAAGTTATCTTTTATAGGGTCGTAGGTCACCCGTAGGTCTTACCCTCATGTTATCTTTTCTAGGGTCGTAGGTTTCACGTAGATCTTACCCTCGTGTTATCTTTTCTAGGTTCATAGGTCGCACATAGGTCTTACCCTCATGTTATCTTTTCTAGGGTCGTAGGTCGCACGTAGGTCTTACCCTCACATTATCTTTGCTAGGGTCATAGGTCGCATGTAGGTCTTACCCTCGCGTTATCTTTTCTAGGGTCGTAGGTCGCTCGTACGTCTTACCCTCACGTTATCAATTATAGGGTCGTAGGTCGCCCGTAGGTTTTACCCTCACGTTATCTTTTCTAGGGTCGTAGGTCGCTCATAAGTCTTACCCTTATGTTATCTTTTCTAGGGTCGTAGGTCGCTCATAGGTCTTACCCCCACATTATATTTTATAGGGTCGTAGGTCACTCGTAGGTCTTACCCTCACGTTATCTTTTTCTAGGGTCGTATGTCGCTCGCAGGTCTTACCCCCATGTTATCTTTTCTTGGTTCATAGATCATACGCCGATCATTACCCATTGTCTTTACCTTTCTCTTGGGTCATAGATCCTATGGCGATCTTTACCCGTTGTCTTTACCTTTATTTTTAGGTCGTGAATCCAACACGATGGATTATCCGTTACCTTCGAGTTTACCCATTGTCTTTAGGTTATCATGTTGTCTTTAATCCTACTTTCCATCACCACGACATCATCAACCATATTTTTTTCAATCACGTTAATACCCACTTCTTCGAGAACCTTGTATTGGCACTGTTACCCCAGCACAAGCTATCGTTATTCAACCATATCATCCATCATGACCAGTTCACCTTAAAGTTCATTTTTCATCCCCAAAAGACATCACAAATAATAACCCTCACACCATCTCTCCAGGATAAATTTCAGGTCTTGGTATTTAATCATCTTCTACCTTGAACTTTCAAAAGGCTGGCGCCAATCTCACCTTCAGGTTTAAGACGATTAAATAGGGGCAACTATCATATCCCAAATTTGTCTTACCTTTTTTACTTTTGTCTGGCTTAGGATTCACATTTCATCTACATCATCTTCACTAGTTCATTTGCATATCATGCATTTCATTGAATAAATACACCTGAGGTCCAAGAGTTCAGTTGTTGTGCAATATTAAAGTTTCACAGTGTTTTCAGGAAATTAGGATTTTTGCTTCAAGGTCACATTGAGATTTATCTCCTTCTACAAGTCAATTTCTTATCAAGAGGTTTAAGGGGTGAAACCTAGGAATTCTTATCATATCGGTTAAAGTTTGTTATTTGAGGATTTTCTTGAGGGACTCAATTTTGAACTAAGACGCCATCTATCATTTTCAAAGTGGTTTGAATTTTTCATGAAGATTCGAAATTGGAAGAGAAAGAAAACTTGGATTTGGATTGCAAATTGGAA
Source organism: Vicia faba (assembly GCA_948472305.1). NCBI lineage: Eukaryota > Viridiplantae > Streptophyta > Magnoliopsida > Fabales > Fabaceae > Vicia > Vicia faba. Next base: position 1,393,872,101 of record OX451736.1, on the reverse strand, counting down.
ATAATGGAAATTGGTATTTCATACAATGTCTTTGGTTCACAAGTCACCAATTCCTTACATCACAAGTTACTATATTCAAGATTCAAGTCACTATTGATTATCTTGAAATTATTTTTGGGATTCATGCCATGACCATTTGAAACCATACAAATAAATCTCTCATTAGAAGTACAAACTGCCCAAATATAACAGGCCCAAAACCATTCAAAACTGTCCAAATATAATAAGCCCAGAGTTTGCACCAACCAGCCTAATAAAAATGTCTAAACTAATGTTGTCCATTCTGCTGCATAACCCAACCATGTTGTCTATAATGCAATATAACTCCAAAAACCAGCAAAGACAGTCTACTAAAACTGTCAAAGCTACTGCCAACAAATGCCAAACATTACACAAAATAAAAGTCACCCAAATATGTAATGGAAAAGTAGTGAAACAGCATGTCAAAGTTTTTTAAATCTCACCAACCTTTCCCCCCAATTCCCAGCTCTCAGCTGAGATACAAGAGCAATATTGAGGAAAGTTTTGTGTAAAAAAAAGAGAGAGATACAAGAGAAATATTGAGGAGACTTTTTTGTGAAAAAAAGAGAGAGATACAAGTGCAATATTGAGGAGAGTTTTGTGTGAAAAAAAAGAGAGAGATACAAGATCAATATTGAGGAGAGTCTTGTGTGAAGAAAAGAGAGACATTAGCAATATTGAGAGAGAAAAAGACAGCAGAGAAAAGAGAGAGAAAAACACTATAAGAGGAAGAGAAGAAAAACATTGTAAAACCAGAAAAGAAAAACAGAAGCTGTTGTACCCCAAAATTTGCCTCTCATTTTATCAATATTTCTCCTCATAAGACTCTTTGGATTCCAGACAGGATTAGGGTTTGCTTTGCTCAAGACATCTCCTTGCACTAATGACCTGAAATTAGGGTTTGAGTTTGCACAGGGATTTTTTGACTTTCAATGCTCAACGTGACTTTCATACTTCATGTTGGACTTATAAGATTTCTCATACCAAGTTTCAAGTCTTGAATCAAATTTTTGCCCAGTCAATTGGATAGTTGACCAAGAAATCAACTGTATTGAGGAAAAAGTAAATTGTGGCCAATTTACAGTCAAACCTCATAATTTTTGATCCACATCAACATTAAAGACTCATATGAACCATTTGATCAAGTTTGGACCACAACTCCTCAAGAAATTTGATCAGATCATCAAAAGGGCAAAATGGTCATTTTTAGGGTTTTGACTGTAGAAGGGCAATTTCTGATTTTTAACCTAGCCAATGGCAAATTAGGTTCAAGAATGGATTCAAGGACTCAATGGTACCATCTTGACCTATTCACAAGGTTTAAAAGATCTCAATTGCATTGGATTAACAAATGAATTTTCCAGTCAACTGATCAAAAATCAACTATACACTGAAAAGTCAAACTTTGGCTTTTTGGTCAAAATCAAGTGCCAAGAGTCACTTTTCATCAAGATGTGTCAAAAAATGAAACTTGTTCATCAAGAAACCTAATTTTGAAAATTAGGGTTTAAAATGGAATATTTTCATAACTTAGAAATTTTCTAAGTTATGAAAATTTCTTATTTTTTCCCAACTTTTTCACCATGATGCAATTGGATTCAAACAAAACATCCAACATGAAAGTTGTGGTCCTCCACAAAATATACAACTTTTATTCACAAAGTTTTCCAAAAAGATGCTTTGATCTCATGTTATGATTTTGTGAACAAGGGTCCATGAAACTTTTAACTTAGTGAAAGTTTGCCCTATTTTAGGCAGGATTTTGACCTATCTTCATGGAAATTTTTCACATAGTTCCAAGTGGAATATCAAAATGCATTTCAAAGATGGGTTGTATAGCATGTTACAAACTTTCCAAAATGTCAAGGAACTCTCCAAAATCATTTGTGGTTAGGGAGAATCGAAGGTTTGAAATTGGCAAAATATCACTTTTGGCCAAGGCATTTTACACCATGCTTCAAGTTGCAATTCTGTCCAAACCATGCTTGTACTTGCTTACAGGTCCTTAAACCTTTCCACACTCATAAATTAAATGCAAACACATTGGATTAAGGCTTTATTCTGAGCTTTAGGGCATTGTACAAGGAATTAATCTAAAAATGGAAAAAAGGCAACATTGCCATTTACATAAAGCACAACTTTTGCAATTTTGTTTGTCTTGAGCATTGGACTTAATATTTTGCAGAAAACCAAATCCACAAAAATCATAAAAGTTTTACCAACTATGTGCAGCTAGAGTACAAGCCTGTACAGGCTTTAGCATTGTCACTTCCCACCTTTTCTTCAAAACTAAGTCATTGTGCCAAAAGTCCATGTCTTGTGAATCTGATATAACCAAGGCTTGTACACATTTCAAACAAGTATTACACATCACACCAAGCCAAAAACACGAGCTAGCAAGTTCTCAAACCCTCCAAAACACCAAAACACAAGTTCTTGTCAAAACAGGGCAAGTTCTGCAATTTGACTTCCAAAACAAGATCCACTTGTGCGTTTTGCTTGCAACCAGTTCCAGCACACTCCATACGACATACCTAAACTATCCCAACCATTCCCAAGTCACTGTAACTACATTTACACATTTCACCATTTTCAAATTCTGAGTTTGCAGGTTGAGTTCTATAGAGAGATTCAAGCAAGTTCAAAGCTAGCTAAGCATTGGGAAAGCTCAAAGGAACTTCAAGAAAGCTCATAAGTATCTCAGGCCTCACTCACAACCCCTACATTGCCATACTTGAGCTTGACTGAAACAGGTAAAATTCAAACTTCTATCTCTCTATTTATGGATCATTGGGCTTAGGTTTGTGAATAAAAAATGTAGTCCTCATTGCCCTTGAGTTGTACATATGCATAGAATTCATTTATGTTAACTGAGCTAGGAGTATTTGATAGTTAAACTTTCTGAAAAGACTAGGTTAGAATTTAGGGCCAAAGAAATTCTCTCTGGTCTTTGAGAGTTAGATTAAGTTTTTTATATGGTTAGAATCGTGTGATCAAGAGCTATAACTTTCATGTTGCAAGTTTTTGTTTTTAAGCACAAATGCAGGAGATACGAGTTTGAACATTGGCGCGCATGTTTGCTTCTGTCTCAAGGACAAGGATGAAGGAAATGGGCTGGGCTTGCTTGCCTTGCTGTTGACACCCCCTGCTTACTCTTTGCACCCCCTGGCCCATTTCTCTTTTTTTTTTATATTTTCTCATTTATTTTACATTTTCTGACTTTTATTTATTTTTCTAAACATTAAAAATACCAAAAATATTTTCTTAAATTTTCACATTTTATTTTATTTTTTTATTTTATTTTTGGCATAATACTTAGTTTATTAGGTTTAATACATTTATTTTCTTAAATAAAACTTATAATTAATACAAAAATATTACATATTTTATTTTATTATTATTATACACTTAAAAATAATATTGTCATACATATTTTATTTTTTAACATTTTTGTATATATTTTATTTTTATTTTCTTGAACATAAATAAAATGAATAAATAATATAATATACATATATTTTCTTAAAACAAAAACTAGGGTTTCCACCCTTAATAAAAATAATCATTATTATTTTTCTTATTTTTAGGACATTAAATAATTTATTTTACATACATAAAACAAATACAAAAACATTTTTTGCATATTTATAATATATTGCATATTTAAATATTTGTCAATTTATTATTTGTACAATAAATTCAATATGGTTGTAATAGTTTTTAGGGATTTATTTCTTGCAAATATCCCTCTATTTAAACTTGTATCCCCCTCCCCATATCAATGTTGTAATAGTTATAGATTTACTTTTACGCATTTTATAGTTTTCAAATATGCCATGATAGCAAGATTAGGGTTTGTAGGCAAATAACCAAAATCAAAACAAATAGTTTGACTAAATACAAGACAAAAATGCATGAAAATGACAACACAATGCACACAAGAATCCCTAGGGTTTCATCCACTTGTTGCCTTTAAAATGGACATGGTATACATGCTAGGTATCTTGGCAAAATCAAAACAAAACAAAAGATCATAGTCCCTCGATGATGCTATCTTGGTTGCCTAGCAAAAATGATCTAGTCCCACAAAAAAAAACTTGCTAAGATACTTGGCACAATTTCTATCATGGTCATACGATGACCAAAGCCGGTCCCGTTTAACATCCAAACACAAGGTTGTTTACCAAATAAAATGGTAAAACAACAACGTCAAAGGGTTAAAAATACATAGTAAAGATCTTTGAGTAGGGTAGACAACTCCTAGTTACTTGATCAAACTTGCAAACATCCTTGCTATTTTCAAACAAACACTCACGCAATTTCAAAATATTTCCCAAAACAAACTTTCAAACATTGAAACATTTTTCAAAAGACAAACACCTTTGTATATATTCAAACAAGAATCATTACAAAGGTTGCCTAAACAAAGGCCTCTTTTCAAAATATTTTCAAAACCACACACAAAAGGCACCATTTCAAACAATTGAAAACCAAAAGCAAGTGATCTAAACAAGTAACTAAGAGCCCATGGAAAACCATGGATGAAAAGGGTGCTAGCACCTTCCCTTTTCATAATCTACCCCCGAACCCAAGAAAACATCTCAAGGGTCTTTCCTGTGCTTTTTGACCTTTCCTTTGGATAAAATAAAAATTCGATGGCGACTCTTGCTAAACCGAAACATTTGCAAACATAAATGCAAAGCCTCAAGTCAGCTCTCCCACCGTATCACAGAATTGGCGACTCTGCTGGAGAGTATTATAAAAGTGGGGTTACCTTAGGGTTTAGATCACCTTCACATGCTTATATTGATTGACTTGATTGCTTTACATTTGGTTCTATTGTTTGGGTTTGAATCTTCTACCCAGATTTGGGAAACATTCATAGGTAAATAACAATACATTGTGGAAACTGTGCGGGGTATACTGACATGGTTGAAGCAATAGCTATATTAGTGTGACATATTTGTGGGTACCGATAGCCTTTGAGTCAATCAAAGAGAATACAGGGCCGCTGAGTGATGTCATGAAGAACTAATGGACTTTTAGAACCTTTACTTGACCATCTTGGCCTTTTTAGGGGTAGTGCGATGACCGGCTTTGGTGCAGTCCGAAGTTGGTAGATACTCGATACTACACTCATTGAGGGTTATTTTCTTGGAATATTTCGGTCGCCAGTAAAGTGGCTAAACTGAAACAATGAACAAAGAAAATAATCCAGTGATATTGAGCTCCTTAGAACCTGGTTACTATTTATAGGACAGGTTGAGCCAACTAAACATCAAAAGGGTACTTACCTATGAAACCCCATGCAAGCCTAAACTAGGAACTTGTGTGATTTTCTTGTACATATACTTGTGCATACATCATGAAAATCATGAACATCATGAAGCATCATGTGCATCCACTAACCATTTCAAGGGTTTGGATCTTCATCTTTGTTCCTGTTTTGTAGGTTATGGAATCACTTCACATGAAAACAATCCAAGTCAACCTTGCGAGAATTTCTCCTCAACTCAAGGAGCTTACTTCCAAGATTCCAGAGAATTCTCCATTCACTGAAAGACATGGTCGACTTCTCAACTTGGTTAACTCCAACATTGAAGAAGACATGGTGAAAGTTATCTTCAAGTTCTTTGACCCCCTACACCACTGCTTCACGTTTCCTGATTACCAGTTAGTGCCTACTTTGGAGAAATTTTCTCAACTCCCGAGGATTCCTATTCTCCATAAGCTACCCTACAACGGTACGGAAAGAGATCCAAAGCCTGAAGATGTTTCTCAAGCCTTACACTTGCAACCATCTGATATCATAGGTCATTGGGAAACCAGAAGTGGTGTCAAGGGTTTCTTGGCAAAGTTTCTGTTTGAGAAGGCACAAGACTGCTGGAATTCTCTAGATCTGCAAGCTTTTGAGGAGATTGTAGCACTCCTCATCTATGGGTTGGTCTTGTTCCCAAACCCTGACCAGCTTATAGATGTGAATGTTGTCAAGATTTTCATGTCACAGAATGCTGTGCCTACTTTGCTTGGGGACATCCTCCACTCATTTCACACACGAAGAATGAGGAAATGAGGTGTTCTCATGTGCTGTACTCCTCTTCTAGCAAGGTGGTTTATTTCTCACCTTCCCCAATCAGTCTTGAAGAATGAGCAAGGCTTGAGGTGGTCACAACGGTTAATGACTCTTACACATTCAGATGTTCATTGGTGTTATTGGTCCAGAGAAAATGTTATCATCATTGATCGTTGTGGGGAATTCCCTAATGTCCCTCTACTTGGCATTAGGGGAGGAATTACCTACAACCCCTGCTTGGCTCTGAGATAGTTTGGGTATTTCCGAAGGGATGACCCACATGACATGCTGATTCCAGACTTGGTTTTTGACTTCGACAACGACGCTCAAGGACTTCGACAAAGATTCATCCGAGCTTGGAGGATGCCCAACAAAGTGGATAGTAAGACCTTGGGACACAAGAAATCCATCCCCCTTGAACCTTACCTCAAGTGGGTACGAACCCGCGCCCAGAGTCTTATGATGCCTTACCCCTACATAATTCCTATGATCAAAGAGCCTGTTATGGAAGGAGAGGTTCCATACACCCTTCTACATCCTGACATGCCAACATCATTAGAAGATTTACAAAGGAGTTGGATACAGCTCAAAGGAGAACACGATACGTTTGAAGCCCAATTCTATGCCAGTGAGAAGAAGGTTTTGGAAATTACTCGTCAACTTCACGAAGAGCAGACTCTGAACACCTATATTGCACCAAAAAGGATGTGCAACGTCTTTTTACATTAGAATTTTGTATTATTTTACCCATGGGGCATTTATGTACTAACAAATTCTATCTTATTAATATGACGTTTGTTCCATTTTGTTTTAAACAAATTTGAATTTTCTGAATCCTTGAATGCATTACATGAATACATATCATTCATCATATGCATAAACAGGTCGTCACACCAGTTTTCCTTATCTCTCTGCTATTTATTTCAGCAAGATGGATATAGAGCAGACGATCAAAGATTTGCAAGCGCAGAATTAACAGTTCCAACAACTACTCATGACCTTGGCAAAGGGTCAGGAGGATCTCAAAACTATACTGGAAAAGGAAAAAGAGAAAAAGAAAAAGAAAAGAGTTGGTGTGGCTACTTTGGGTAGAAGATTTGAAGGTCAAACTAGAAGGGTCCTGGACTTCCCCTCAACATCTGATGAAGGGGTAGGAAAAGGAAAGGGAGTTGTGGTACAATCTGAGTCTGAGGAAGAAGAAGAGGAGGAGGATGAAGACTATTCTGAACAGTAGTATCCTCCTACAGATGAGAAATACAAGAATCTGGAAGAGCGTCTGGCAGCCATGGAGGTGCAGAGGGTGCATGGGCTGGACTTTGAAGAGCTGGGTTTGGTTTCTGGGATTGTCATTCCCCCCAAGTTTAAAGTACCTCTGTTTGCTAAATACGATGGGTTGTCTTTCCCAAAGATGAACCTACGGTCTTATGTCAGAAAAATTCAACCTCATTCTTTCGACAAGGATCTGTGGGTCCATTTCTTCCAGGACAGTCTTTTGGGAACACAGTTGGATTGGTTTTACCAGCTAGAGAGGTCTGACGTGCATAATTGGAAGGATTTGGCTGCTGCCTTCTACAGATAATATCAATATAATGCGGACTTAGCACCATCCCGTACTCAATTACAAAGTATGGGCATGGTCTCAAATGAAGTCTTTAAGGAGTATGCCCAGAAATGGAGGGACTTGGCTGGAAGGGTGCAGCCACCATTATCAGAGAGAGAGCTTGTGGATATGTTCTTGGGTACATTGTCAGGCCCCTTTTTCAATCACCTGATTGGATGTTCGTCTGCGGGGTTCACCGAGTTGATTCTGACTGGTGAGAGAGTTGAAGCCAGAATCAAGAGCGGTAAAATTCAAAAAGATGCATCTGCTTCCGCTGCCATCAAAAAGACTTTTCCAGCAAAGAAATAAGTCTCAGTTGTCTACTCTCAAAGAGGACAAGGAATAATTGAGCGCCGACCAGCGGTGGGGGATGTAATGATCCAGAAGTCTGCAGCTGATCAGCCTCGAAACAGTTAACCCAGAACCAACCAAGCAAAGGTGGAAAGGCCTGCACGGTAATACACCCGGATAAACATGACACCTGCTCAGGTTCTACCCCATCTCTTGAAGTTAAAACTTGCCAGTTTGAGGGAGGCCCCTAAAAACCCTAACACTTTGTCACCACACTACCATACTAACGCCAAGTGTGCTTATCATTCATACAGCCTAGGGCACGACACCAACAATTGTTGGGCCCTCAGGAATAAGATTCAGGATTTAATAGACGTTAAGGAAGTGGAGTTCGACTCCCCTGAAAAGTCGAATGTGATCTCTGCCCCAATGCCAAAGCATGGCCACAATGCCCATGCTATTGAAGAAGATCTGTATGTTGCTACTGTTGATAATTTGATGACTCCGTTACTGATAATCAAGCTAAAGTTGTTGAAGGCTGGGATTTTCCTAGGATGTGAAAAAGATTGCTACCTTTGTTCATCCTTACCAACCGACTGTCCGTTGTGAAAGTTAGGCATCCAACGCCTAATGGATAACTAAAAAATCCTTTTTGAAAAGACTCTTGTTACACCGACTCCTGTCAATGATGTTTCAATAATTACCATATCTGCCAATCTTTCCAAGGTATCCAAAAGACTTGTTAAGATTACATCCGATCCGAAGATTGTACCTTTGAAGATAACTATGTCGGGGCCTATCCCGTACAAGTTCAACAAATCAATATTGTGGAACTATGGGGGAGATATCTTCTACCACCGTGTTAAACAAATTGAATCAATTGAAGAAAGTTCTGATGAAGAGACTCCTGACATTGGAAATATTGCTGGAACGAGTAAAATCACCCGCAGTGGAAGAATTTTATCTCTGGAGATTGCTCCTCCAAGGGCAATCTTCGGACCCTCAAATGCTCCTAAGGTTACTCCTGTGCTGGTCAACATATCTACGAGAACTCCATTTATTGAAGAAGTTGTAACTTTCATGGTTGTACCCTCTGTTGTTGCTACTGATAAAGGGAAGGGGATCCAAGAAGCGCCCGTCAGGACGAGGGCTCAGCCTTTGGTCATTCCTGAGACCACTCAAAAAGAAATGGAGGAGATTTTGAAAATAATTAATAAAAGCGACTATGATGTTGTGGAACAACTGGGGCAAACCTCCTCAAAGATCTCAATGTTGGCCCTGTTGCTTTGTTCTGAAGCTCATGCTAAAGCTTTGATCATATTTTTGAAGACGGCCCATGTGCCTCAGGAAACCTCCGCGGATCAGTTCCAGGAATGTGTAGCTAGCCTAACAGCTGACAATGGCTTAGGATTCTCCAATGCCGATTGTGGTACGGTGGGAGAACTGACTTGGGATTTTGCATTTATGTTCGCAAATGTTTCGGTTTAACAAGAGTCGCCACCGACTTTTTATTTTATCCTAAGGAAAGGTCAAAAAGCATAGGAAAGACCTTTGAGATGTTTTCTCAGGTTCGGGGAGTAGATTATGGAAAGGGAAGGTATTATCACACTTTCTATCCATGGTTATCCATGGGCTCTTAGTTACTTTCTTAGATCACTTGCCTTTGCTTTTCAATTGTTTGAAATGGTGCTTTGTGTGCGTGGTTTTGAAAATGCTTTGAAAAAGATGCCTTGTCTAGGCAACCTTTGTAATGATTCTTGTTTGAATATATACAAAGGTGTATGTCTTTTTGAAAAGATATTCCAATGTTTTGAAAGTTGTTTTGAAATTGTTTTGAAGTTGTGTTGTGAAGTGTGTTTGAAAATGGAAAGGATGTTTTGCAAGATTTTGATCAAGTAACTAAGAGTTGTCTACCCTATTTTACTCAAAGATCTTTCTTATATTTTTAACCCTTTTAACAATGTTGTTTCACCATTGTATTTGGTGAATAACCTTGTGTTAGGATGTTAAACGGGACAGACGCGGGTCATCGTATAGACCATGATAGCAATGGTGTCAAGTATTTTTGGCAATTTTCTTAAGGGACTTGATCATTTTGTTTAGGCAACCTAGATAGCGTCATCGAGGGACTATGATCTTTTGTTTTGTTTTTGTTTTGCCAAAGTACTTGACATGCATACCATGGCCCATTTTTGAAGGCAACAAGTGGATTGTAACCCTAGGGGTGCAAGTGTACACTGTGTTTGTTTTTCATGCATTGTTATCTTGGATTAGGTCAAACTATTTGTTAATTTGATTTTTTGCATACAAAACCCTAAGTCTAATCATGGCATATTTGAAAGCATAAAGGTGCGAGAATTTAAATTCTACACTATTACAACATGATATAGGGAGGGGGGTACAAATTTGAATTGGGGATTATTATGCAAGAAATTAAATTCTAAATTATTACAACCAAATTGAATGGGTGAGGCACAATAATTAGTGTTATTTATTATTTATATACAATAATGTATTAATAAAAATAAAAATGTATTATTTTTGTGTTTTTGGTCCTAATTATTTAATAAAATATGTATATATATATATATTAAATATATTAAGTGAGTATAAAAATAAAATAAATTATTTACAAAAAAAAGTATATATTTCAAGAAAATATTTTCAAATGTATATAAAAATAATAAATAAAAATAAAAGTGTTTTTTACATTGTTTTTAAATTTAAACAAAATGAATATAAAATATTTAATGTATTAATGCTAGAAACAATTAAAATAAATACCAAATAAATACAAAAATTTATGAAAATATTTGTTAAGTATTTTTTTATATTAGAAAATAAAATATCAAAATCAGAAATGAAATAAAAATGCAAAAATGACAAATATACAAGAAATGGGCCAGGGGGGTGTAAAAAGAAAAGATGGGGTGCCAAAAGCAAGCCTGTATAGGCCCAGCCCAGAAACAACTTCGTCTTCTTCCTTTGAACAAAAACACGCGCGCTCTGTACACAAGATGCTATCTCCTGATTCCTTGCTTTTTTGACAAAACTCATAACATGAAACTTGTAGAGCATCAAACAACGAATCTAACCATATAAAACACTTAAGCTAACTCTCAAAGACCAAAGAGAATTTCTCTGGCCCTAATTCTTAACCTAGTTTTTTCAGAAAGTTCATGAACAAAATTCTCCTAGAACGATTAATATAAATGAAAACTAAGCACATGTATGGTTTCAGGGCTATGAATACAACATCTTTCAATCACAAACCTAAGTCTAACTATTCCTAAATAGAGAGATAGAAGTTCATGAAATACCTGTTTCAGTTGACTTCGAGCTGGACAATGCTGCAACTTCCAAGGGTGCTTGAGTTTCTTTTGAGCTTGCCTGAGGTCCACTGAAGCTTTCCCAATGCTTGGCTTGTTTTGAAGTAGCCTGAATCGTGCTACAGAACTCAACCTGCAATGCTTTGAAACAAAAATGGCAATGTATGTTAATGGTGTTACAGCTAGAAATGGAGGTTTGGAATATTTCAGGTGAGTTGAATGGAAGGTATTGGAACAAGTTTGAGGCAAAACACACGATGGAAAGTGGAGATGAAGTTGGTTCTGTAGGGCTTGCCCTGTTTTGCAGAAAAATGGTGATTTTGTGTTCAAGGAGGTTTGAGTGGTGAAGAGCTCGTGTTTATAACTCAAAGGGTTGTGTGAAATGTGTTTGCAATGTTTTTGTAAGCTGACTATGGATGGTTTTTGAGTTGGGAAGATTTTGGACAAATTTCTTCTTCTTGAAGCAAGAGTGTATAACTTGTGATTACAGGCCTGTACACTCTATCTTGTAAGCTACATACCTTGCCCTTGATACTTGCAATTTGTGGATTTGATCTTGCCTCAGAGATATGGCCCCATGCCTCAAGGATCTTGGTTTGACATAAAGTGTAACTTTTCAAAAATGGCAATATACCTTTTTCCAAATAGGGACTAGTTTTGTGTTCAATGTCCAAATGGCCAAGATAATGCATTAGCTCAGTGGATTTGTATTCAATTAAGGAGTGTAAAAAGGTTTAGAGGCCTGAAAGCTAGTACAAAGCATGCTAATTTGAAAATGCAAGTTGTAAGAACATGTATTGGCCATGGATCAAAGTGAATTTTTTCCAACTTCAAGCATTCGATTCTCCCTAACCACAAAGGTGTTTGAGGAGTTCTTGGACAATTTGGAAAGCTTGCAACATGTAATACAATCCATATTTGAAATGAAACATGAAACTCCAAGTGGAACTATGTTAAAAATGGCCGAGAAGATGGGTCAAAATCCTGCCTAAACTAGGGCAAAATTTCTCTAAGTTAAAAGTTTTAGACACCCTTGTTCCAAAAATCATAACTTGAGATCCAAGCTTCTTTTGAGAAAACTTTGTGAATCAAAGTTGTATAATTTGTGATGGACTACAACTTTAATGTTGCAAGTTTTGTTTGAATCCATTTGCATCTTGGTTAAAAAATGGGACAAAGTTAGGAAAAAATAAGAAAATTTTATAACTTAGAAAAATTCTAAGTTATGAAAATTTTCAGTTTAAACCCTAATTTGCATTTTTGGGTTTCTTGATGAACAAGTTTCATAATTTGACATGTTTTGATGAAAAATGACCCTTGGCACTTGATTTTGACCAAAAAGTCAAAGTTTGACTTTTCAGTGTACAATCAAATTTTGATCAGTTGACTGAAAAATTCATCTATCAACCCTATGCATTTGAGATCTTTTAAACTTGTTGAATGGATCAAGATGATGTCATTGAGTACTTGAGTCCATGGTTGAGCTTGATTTGCCATTGGTTAGGTCAAACAATCAAAAATTGCCTTTGTACAATCAAAACCCTAAAAATGACCATTTTGCCCTTTTGATGATCTGATCAAATTTCCAGTGGAATTGTGATCCAAACTTGATCAAATGGTTCATATGAGTTCATAATGTTGATATGGGTCAAAATTCATGAGGTTTGACTGTCAATTGGCCACAAATGACTTTTTCCCCAATACAGCTGATTTCTAGGTCAATTATCCAATTGACTGGGCAAAAATTTAAATCAAGGCTTGAAACTTGGTGTGGACAAACTTGTGAGTCCAATATGAAGTATGAAAGTCACTTTGGGAATTTTTTGTCAAAACATCACTGTGCAAACTCAAACCCTAATTTAGGTTAACAGTGCAAGGAGGTGTCTTGAGCAGAGCAAACCCTTAGCTTGATCTTGAATTCCAAGAGTCTTTGTGATGAGAAATGTTGATGAGATGAGAGGGAAACTTTTGGGGTACAACAGTTGCCCCTGTTCAATCTTCTTGAACCTGAAGAGTTAGATTGTCAATTTTGCCTTTCGCGACTCGAAGGTAAAAGAGGATTGAACACTAGAGTGCCCGTAAATTTGCACTTGTCAAAACATAGATGCAGGAATGGGATTCAAGATGCCATTTGGAGATGGTAGAATCTTGCTGGAGATGGGCTCAAAGATGCCATCCAATAATGTTTGTTGAATTGCAAAGGGGTAGGTCATAAGAATGAGCATCAAAATGGTATCCGTGTCTGGAATGCATTTGAACTGTATCTTGGAGACTGGGTCTGTATGAGCAAAAGAATGGCGTCCGTGTTTGGAGCGTATCTGATCTGTAACGGTATTTGAACTTTGAACTAATATCAGAATGACTGTCGTGTCTGGAGTGTATTTGTATTGTATCTGAATTCTGAATGGGCAACAGAGAAACATCTATGTATGGAGCATCTCTGGGCTGAGGATAAATTCTGAATGAGTGACATAATAGCAACCGTGTCTGGAGCGTATCTGGACTGTATCTGAATTTGAGATCTGTGTGAGTAGCAGAATGACTTTCGTGTCTGGAGTATATCTGAGACTGTAACTGGGATTTGAATAAGTGACAGAATGACTTCCGTGGCGACTGCACTGGGGAGAATCAAACTGCTGGTGTAAGGTCCAGAATGGCATCCGCGTCTGGAGCGTGTCTGAACTTATGGTTGATAGTTGAATCTGAATGAGAGATAGAATGACTGCCATGTCTGGAGCGTATCTAGTCTGTATCGGATTGGTGAAGTCTGAATGAGTAGTAGAATGACCGCCGTGTTTGGGGTGTATATGTACTGTATTTTGACTTGAAATTGTGAATGAGTAATAAATGACCGTCGTGTCTGGGGTGTATCCATACTGTATCTGAACAATTGTTAATGATAGCCTTTTAATCTTATCCTGAAAAGGATAAAATGTTAGCTAAAACACAAAGTTATGTTGTATGATATGTATGATGCAATGAACTGTGTTTCATAAATGTTCATGATATATGGATGTAATGGATGCGCATGTAAGCTAAGTAGCTGTCTTGCTGAGGAAAATAAATCCTTGATAACTGGAGATAATGAAATCTTTGACTGCTGTCGGGGAAAGTAAATACTTGACCGATGTTAGGGATTCCAAAGATCTTTGATTAATGAAGATGAGAAATCCTTGCTGACTGCTTGGGGATTAAATATCTCTGATTATTGAGAATGAGAAATCCTGGGACCACTGCTGGAGATTGAAAATCCTCGGCGATTTGTAGGGATTAACAAAGCCTTTGACAACTTCTGTAGGGAATGACAACCCTTCATGACCTTCCTGGGAAATAAAGAAAACTCTGAAAATCTCTACTGGGGAGTTAAAACTTATGAGGCTTCTGCTTGGAGAAATGAGACCGAGAATCTTCGATCTTGCTGGGAGATAACTCTGTTGGGGAAATGTTCACTATTCTGGCTCCGCTGGAGATCTTGAGACTTAACTCTGATGGGAATTTTGAAACTTAACTCAACCGGGGAATCAAGTTTTAGAATGCACTGGCTCCGCTGAGGATCTGGAAGCTTAACTCCACTGGGGAGATATACTCCAAATTTTAGCTTTGTTGAGGATCCGAATGATGTATCGTAGGGGATTTCTTCTGAAATGGCACAAAGATATCTTCCTACACCATCAATCTATCAGTAATTATCCTTTTTCAATTTTGTTTTATTTGTAAGTAGTGATTATGTTCAAATGCATATGCCTATTTAACAAAACATTGGATGTTTTTCAAATAAAACATAAGTGTAAAAAAAAAGAAAAGAAAGGCAAGCAAATTTCTGCACTTTGAAGTATCTTTGTATTTAACTTTCGTGAGTATCTTTGTACAAAGGATACAAACATCCTAGTAAGAGAATGTTGTCGTAAAAATTGAAAAATTTTATACAAAAGAAAGATGGCTATGTGTAACAATTCCATGGGATTCCCATTCTGCTATAGCCTTCACAACTCTGAATATCTTGTCCATTCGCTGCTTCATTCGCCGATGACTGAATTGATCAGAAGCTCAGAGCTTGTTGGTGAAGAGATTGTTCTTAAAGTGATCCGACGAGACATAGTCATACGCTTTAATTCCCTAACTTTTTCCTGGACCACCCTTTCTGGTTTTCGATCCACCAGGAAACCCTTTTTTGCCCAAGTCGCCCTGTCTGGTTTTCAACTTTCCGGGTGTACATATTTTTTTGTTTTATCTCTAATTTTTTCCTGAACCTCCCTTTCGGGTTTTCGATTCACCGGGATGCCCATTTTTACCCAAGTCACCCTTTCGGCTTTTCAACTTGCCGGGTCGTTTTATGCGTAGTATTTTTTGACTATGTCTGCGTTCGCAGGGTGTGGCAAGTCGTCGCCGTCCATGGTGGTCAGAATCATTGCCCCACCAGAAAAGATGCTCTTGATCACAAATGGTCCTTCGTAAGTAGGAGTCCATTTTCCCCTGGGATCACTTTGCGGCAAGATGATCCGCTTGATTACAAGATCTCCGACTTGATATACCTGACGTCTGACTTTCTTGTTGAAAGCCTTGATCATCCGTTTTTGATACATCTGACCATGACAAACAGCAGTAAGTCGCTTCTCGTCGATCAAATTAAGTTGATCAAGCCGGGTATGAATCCAATCGTCTTCACTCAAACCAGTGTCCTTCATAATCCTTAAGGAAGGAATTTGAACTTCCATAGGTAAAACAGCTTCCATGCCATACACTAAAGAAAATGGGGTTGCCCCTGTTGAAGTACGTGTCGTGGTACAATATCCATGCAGAGCAAACGGTAACATCTCATGTCAGTCCTTCTAGGTGACTGTCATCTTTTGAATGATCTTCTTGATATTTTTGTTTGCAGCTTCAACATCACCGTTCATCTTCGGCCAATAGGGAGATGAATCGTGATGATAAATCTTGAATTGTTCGCATAGAGCGGTGATCATGGTATTGTTCAAATTTGTACCATTGTCTGTGATGATCCTGTCGGGGACACCATACTGGAATATGAGGTTCTTCTTGATGAAGCGGGCAACCATATTCTTTGTAACTGAGGAGTAGGAAGCTGCCTCGACCCACTTGGTAAAATAGTCAATAGCCACCAGGATGAAGCAATGTTCATTGGATGTCGTAGGCTTGATCTCTCCAATCATGTCAATGCCCCACATTGCGAATGGCCAAGGAGATGTTAGAACGTTGAGAGGAACAGGAGGAATATGTACTTTGTCGGCATAGACTTGGCATTTGTGGCAGGTACGGGAATGTTGATGACAATCAGCTTCCATGGTAGACCAGTAGTAGCCTGCCCTTAGAATCTTCTTAGCCATCGTATGTCCGCTCAAGTGGGTGCCGAATGTGCCACTGTGTATCTCAGTCATGATCAACTCTGCTTCAGCTTTGTCCACACAACGCAGTAGAACACAATCATGGCTGCGCTTATAAAGGATGCCATTTCTTAGGAAGAACTTGGTAGCAAATCTCCTTAGGAACTTTTTGTCATTGACGGAAGCTCCTTCGGGGTATTCTCTAGTCTGGAGATACCTTTTGATTTCATGAAACCAGGGTTGTTCCACTACTTCTTCGGTATTAATCTCATGACAGTGCGCAGGTTCGTCCATTCGCTCGATGGTAATTTGGGGAGCCTCGTTATCCCAGTTGAGTTTAAACATGGAAGACATTGTAGCCAGAGCACCTGCTAGCTGATTTTCTTCTCGCGGGAAGTGATCGAATGTAATCTACTCGAAATGAGGCAATAATGTCAAGACGTGTTCTTTGTATGGGATAAGATTAGGATGTTTGGTATCCTACTCTCCTTTGAATTGACTGATAACCAAAGCCGAGTCCCCAAATATGACCAAAGATTTGATTCCCAAGTCTATAGAAGCCTTGAGACCAAATATGCAAGCTTCATATTCAGCCATGTTGTTGGTACAGCTGAAGCAAAGTCGGGCAGTGAAGGGTGTATGGCAACCTTCCGAAGAAATGAGTACCACACCGATACCGTTGCCAAGTGCATTTGAAGCACCATCAAAGTACAGGGTCCATCGGGATCCTTGTTCAGGTCCGTCATACGGTCCGTTACCTTCGATGTTGTCCAATGTCATGATGTCCTCGTCAGGGAAGTCGAATCTCATAGATTGGTAATCTTAGACGGCTTGATGAGCTAGATGGTCAGCTAGTACACTCCCTTTTATAGCTTTTTGGGTAGTATACTGGATATCATACTCAGTCAGGATCATTTGCCATCTAGCGATTCTTCTAGATAAAGCAGGCTTTTCGAAGATATACTTGATCAGATCCATTTTGGAAATCAGCAAAGTGGTATGAGTCAACATATACTGTCTCAGCCGGCGAGCATCCCATACCAAAGCACATCAAGTTTTCTCGAGCAGTGAGTAACGAGTCTCACAGTCGGTAAACTTTTTGCTAAGGTAATAAATCGCATGCTCTTTTCGGCCAGACTCGTCATGTTAGCCCAGCATGCACCCCATCGAGTTATCCAAAACAGTCAGATACATGATTAACGGCCTTCCTTCGACGGGTGGCATCAGAATAGGAGGTTCTAGAAAATACTCCTTGATCTTATCAAAAGCAACTTAACAATCATTGTTCCATTCAAATACCTGATCTTTCTTCAACAGTTTGAAAATTGGCTCACAGGTAGATGTCAGGTGAGAGATGAACCTCGCAATATAGTTCAAGCGTCCCAAGAATCCTCTAACCTCCTTTTCAGTACGGGGGCCAGGCATTTCTTGTATAGCCTTTACTTTAGCTGGATCAACCTCAATGCCTTTGTTGCTGACAATAAATCCCAAAAGTTTACCAGACCTAACCCCAAAAGTGCACTTGCTTGGGTTTAGTCTGAGCTTATACTCCTTCAACCTGGCAAACAGCTTTTGCAAATGATCAAGGTGTTCTTCTTCTGTCTGTGATCGAGCTATCATATCTTCTACGTAAACTTCGATCTCATGATGTATCATATCATGAAACAAAGCTACCATGGCGCGTTGATAGGTTGCCCCTGCATTCTTCAGTCTGAATGGCATCACTTTGTAGCAGAAGGTACCCCATTGCGTGACAAAAGTAGTTTTCTCCATGTCCTCGGGGGCCATTTTGATATGGTTGTATCCCGAGAATCCATCCATGAAGGAAAATACCTTGTGTTGAGCTGTGTTGTCAACCAAGATGTCGATATGTGGTAGTGGAAAATCGTCTTTAGGGCTAGCCCTGTTTAAATCCTGATAGTCCACACACATTCTGACTTTGCAGTCCTTCTTAGGCACAAGCACAATGTTAGCAACCCATTGCGGATAGGAAGTAACAGCCAGAAAGCCAACGTTGAATTTCTTCATTACCTCAGCTTTAATCTTCTCAGACATGTCAGGCCTCATTCGGCAGACCTTTTGCTTGATCGGTGGACAATCTTCTCTTGTAGGGAGACGGTGAGCCACGATATCTGTGTCTAGTTCCGACATGTCTTCATAAGACCAGGCGAAGATTTCAACATACTCGTTCAACAACTGCACTAAGCGCTCCTTGACACTTGGTTCCAGGTTGGCACCCACTTTTACTTCTTTCCTGTCCTCCTCTGTTCCCAAGTTGATGGTTTCTAGCAACTCTTCATGAGGCAGAATGGCCCTCTCCTCTTGTTGTAAAAGTCTGGCTAACTCTCTCGGCACTTCACAATCTTGGTCAACTTCGTACTCAGCATGATTGACCAAATCTTCAGAGTTATCGAAGGCTAAAGCAGAATAGTCACCCATGGAATCCGGAGTGGATGGGTACCTGCATTTGTGAGTGTGGGTGTGTGTAAGGGATAGCCATCTTTAAACAAACAAAAATGCAAAAGGAAAGAAAATGAACACAGCAGTTTATAGATGAAAAACGTCTAATGTTTCATTAAAATATGGCATATGATAATGAAGAAGACCAAACCCTTACAAAATGTACCTACATGCCCCGGGCAAGGCATGAGGTGAAAATAGTGTGCGAATTGTTTTAGTTATTACAAACCATAAATGGGAAATTGTTCAAAGATAAAATTACTGGTTGATAAAGGTGATGGGAATAAAATCCTTTACTTCCCAGTTGCTCAAACCCCCTTCGACGGTCGGAAAGATCCAATCTTCAAAGTGTCTCTCTTCATCTTCATCTTCTACAACATTGACTCCATGGTGAGAGATCTTGACAGGTGGTCCTCCAGCCTTGGAGCGACGCATAGCCTTTTGTCCTGTAGCAGTGAACCCTAACCCAAACTTGTCCGTCTTATGGGGAAAATCAGGCAATTTCCCCCATATTGTACTCTTCCCTTCTTTAATCACAACCTCTGCGTCCTTGAGAGATTCCATCCTAGATACATGCTTGGGAATGATAGGCACCTCAATCATTGTCTTCGCAACTGCTACGTCAGGAGAAACTTCCTTAAAATGTTGGAAAGGCGTTTCGATGAACTCGCCATCCAACTCCACATAGCGGAAGGAATTGAGATGACTTATCATGTACTCTTCCTCGCCGTGCACTGTTATAATCTTACCCTTAATAGGATATTTAAGGATTTGGTGCAAAGAGGAGGTAACTGCCCCGGCATAATGGATCCACGGTCTCCCTAACAAACACGAGTATGACGGACGGATGTCTATCACGTAAAAGGTGGAGTTGAAAACTTTTGTGCCTACTTTGATGGGAATATCAACCTCTCCATGAACCATTCTTTTGGACCCATCAAAGGCCCGAACAACGATGTTACTAGGTTTGAGGGTCAGTCCTTCGCAGTCCAAACGGTCTAAGGCTTTCTTCGGCAACACATTTAAGGAAGAACCAGTATCAACTAAGACATGGGTGAGAGTGGTTCCCCGGCATTCAACTGAGACATGTAGCGCGTCATTGTGTTTCCTTCCTTTGGGAGTTAAGTCAGCGTCGGAAAAGCCAAGGCCATTATCAGCAGTAAGACTGGCCACACATTCCTGAAACTGGTCAGCCGAAGTCTCTTGGGGTACATGTGTCGCCTTCAAGAATTTGATTAGGGCCTTAGCATGGGCCTCAGAACAGAGCAGAAGAGCCAACATTGAAATTTTAGAAGGGGTCTGCCCTAACTGTTCCACAACGTCGTAGTCACTTTTTCTGATTATTTTCAAGATTTCATCCATTTTTTCTAAGTGGTTTCGGGGATAACCACAGCATGAGCCTTCGTCCTAACAGGCACTTCTAGTCTCCCCTTACCCTTATTGGTAGTATCAGTAGATGGTCTTACTTCAGGAGTATCCAATTCTTCAATCATTAGGCCTTGCACAAATGGTCCAACAGGTACATGAGCTTTCAAGGGTCCGAAAACTGCTCGAGGGGGAGAAATCTCCGGAGAAAAGATCTGGCCGCTGCGGGTTATCTTGCTTGTACCCGTAATGTTCCCTATATCAGGGTTTTCTTATTCAGAATTCTGTTGGACTGCCTCAATTTGTTTGATACCATGGTAGAAGATTTCTCCTCCATAGTTCCATGGTATCGTTTTGCTGGATTGGTACGGGACAGGTCCCGGCATGGTGATCTTTAATGGTACACATTTAGATTTGGGTGTAATCCTGACAGGCCTTTTGCAAGCCTTGGGAGGATTGTCGGAAATGGTTATGATCCCAATATCGTTGGTTGAAGTAGCAAAAGTAGCAGGAGTAACAGGATTGAAGATATCAACAGGGGTTTTCTGGAAAAGTATCTCTTGGGTATCCATCAAGCGTTGGACACCTGACTTCAACATTGGGCAATCACCTCGTATGTTCAAACAAAAATAGCAGTCTTTACACCAACTAGGAAAGATCCCGGCTCTCATCAAATTCTCTTTAATCACAAGTAATGGCGTCAACAGGTCAACAACATCAGTAACATGAAGGTCCTCCATAACAACATGAACATTATTACCGTGCTTGGGCATCGGAGCAGAAATCACATTGGACTTCTCAGGCGCATCGAATTCTACTTCTTTGGCATCAATCAAGTCCTGGATTTTGTTCTTAAGTGCCCAAAAATTATTGGTATCGTGCCCAACACTATCAGAATGGTAAGCACATTTGGCATTGCAGTGGTAGTATGGAGAGGAGGTGTTAGGGTTCTTTGGCGCTTCCTTCAAACTGGTAAGATTCAGCTTCAACAAATGGGGGAGTACCTGAGCTGGCGTCATGTTGACTCGGGTGAACTGCCGTTTTGGCCTTTCCACTCGTTGTTGATTTGGTCTTGACTGATTGTTACGAGGTTGATTATTTGACGAGTTTTGAATCATCACAGCCCCTATAGTTGGCCGGCGCTCGGTTCTTCCCTGACCCTTCTGAGAATACACATCAGATGCTTCCTTCTTAGCTGGGAAAGGTTTCTTAACAGTTGTGGATGCAGAAGCATCCTTTTGAATCTTTCCACTTTTAATAACGGCCTCGACCCTTTCGCCGGTCAAAATTAGTTCAGTAAATCCCGCGGAAGAACTCCCAATTAAATGATTGAAGAAAGGGCCAGACAGGGTCCCCAGAAACATGTCAACTAACTCCCTGTCTGACAACGGCAGCTGCACCCTTCCAGCCAGATCACGCCACTTCTGGGTGTACTCTTTAAACCCTTCATTAGAAGCCATCCCCATACTTTGTAACTGAGTACGAGTGGGCGTCAAATCGGCATTGTATTGATATTGACGATAAAAAGCAAATGCTAAGTCTTCCCAATTGTGAACCTCTGATCTCTCGAGCTGATAGAACCAATCCAACTGTGTGCCAGACAAATTGTCTTGGAAAAAGTGTACCCAGAGGTCTTTATTAGATGAGTGGGGCTGGATTTTTCTGACATACGATCTCAGGTGCATCTTTGGGCAAGACAGACCGTCGTACTTGGCGAATGTTGGCACCTTGAACTTGGGAGGGATAACAATCCCAGCTACCAGCCCTAGTTCTTCAAAATCCAAACTGGGTACCCTCTGCAACTACATGGCTGCCAGTCTATCTTCAAGATTCTTATATTTATCATCCGTTGGAGGATACTGTTGTTCAGAGTAGTCTTCGTCTTCTTCCTTTTCCTCCTCTTCAACCTCAGATTCAGAAGGTACATCAATCCCTTTCCCTTTACCGGCCCCTTCGTCAGACGTTGAGGGGAACATAAGAACCTTTCTGGCATTGCTTTCAAACCTTCTTCCAAAAGTGGCTACTCCATGTCTCTTTTTCTTTTTCTCTTTATTCTTCCCCAACAGAGCTTTGAGGTCCTCTTGACCCTTTGCCAAGGTCACGAGGAGTTGCTGGAATTGTGAATTTTGTGCCTGCAGATCCTTTACCGTATGCTCCAAATCCATCTTGCTGAAATAAACAGCAGAAAGATAAGGAAACCTGGTGTGAAGACCTGTTTATGCATATGATGAATGGTATGTTATTCATGTAATGCATTCAAGGATTCAGAAATTCAATTTTTTTGCAAACAAAAAGGAATGCACGTCATATTAAGAATAAATTGTTAGTACATAAGTGCCCCATGGGCAAAATATTACAAAATTCTTAATGTAAAAAGACATTGCGCATCCTCTTTGGTGCGATGTAAGTGTTGAGAGTTTCCTCCTCATGAAGTCGGCGGGTAAGCTCCAAAACCTTCTTCTCACTGGCATAGAAGCTGGCTTCAAGAGTATTTCGTTCTTCCTTGAGTTGGATCCAACTCTTTTGCATTTCTTCCCATGATGTTGGCATGTCAGGATGTAGGATGGTGTATGGAACCTCTCCTTCCATAACAGGCTCTTTGATCACGGGGAGAATGTGAGGATATGGCATCATAAGATTCTGGACGCGGGTTCGTACCCACTTGAGATAAGGCTCAAGGGGGATGGAATTCTTGTGCCCCAGTGTCTTACTATCCACCTTGTTGGGCATCCTCCAAGCTCTGATGAACCTTTGTCGAAGTCCTTGCGCATTGTTGTCGATGTCAAAAACTAGGTCAAAAATCAGCATGTCATGAGGGCCATCCCTCCGAGCATATCCAAACTGTCTTAGAGCTAAACAGGGGTTGTAGGTAATGCCTCCCCTAATGCCAAGTAGTGGGACATTAGGGAATTCTCCACAAAGATCAATGATGATGACATTTTCTCTGGACCGAGAACACCAATGAACATCAGAATGTATGAGGGTCATCAATCGTTGTGACCACCTTAAACCCTGCTCATCCTTCAAAGATGATTGTGGAAGGTGAGAAATAAACCACCTTGCTAGGAGGGGAGTAAAACACATGAGAACACCTCTTTTCCTCATTGTTCGTGTGTAAAATGAGTGTAGGATGTCCCAAAGCAATGTAGGTATAGGATTCCTAGATATGAAAATCTTGACAGCATTCACATGTATAAGCTGATCAGGGTTTGGGAACAAGACCAACCCATAGATGAGGAGTGCCACAATCTATTCAAAGGCTTGTAAATCAAGAGAATTCCAGCAGTCTTGTGCCTTCTCAAACAGAAACTTTTCTAAGAAACCCTTGACACCACTTCTGGTTTCCCAATGCCCCTTGATGTTATATGGTTTCAAGTGTAATGCTTGAGCAACATCTTCAGGCTTTGGTTCTTTTTCCGTGCCGTTGTAGGGTAGTTTATTAAGAATAGGAATTCTCAAGAGTTGAGAAAATTCCTCCAAAGTAGGCACCAACTGGTAATCATGGAATGTGAAGCAGTGGTGTATGGGGTCAAAGAACTGGAAGAGGACTTTCACCATGTCTTCTTCAATGTTTGTGTTGACCAAGTTGAGGAGTCTACCATGTCTTTCACTGAAGAGAGAATTCTCTGGAATCCTAGAAGTAATCTCCTTGAGTTGAGGAGGGATTCTCACAAGGTTGACTTGAATTGTTTTCCTGCGAAGAGATTCCATGACCTACAAAACAAGAACAAAGATGAAGATCCAAACCCTTGAAATGGTTAGTGGATGCATATGATGCTTTATGATGTTCATGATGTATGCACAAACACATGTACAAGCAAGTCACACAAAACCCTAGTTTCAGGCTTGCATGAGCTTTCATAGGTAAGTACCCTCTTGAGTTTAGTTGGCTCAAACCTGTCTTATAAATAGTAACCGGGTTCTAACGAGCTCAATATCACTGGATTGTTTTCTATGTTCATTGTTTTGGTTTAGCCACTTAACTAGCGACCAAAATATTCCAAGAAAACAACCCTTAATGAGTGTAGTATCGAGTATCTACCAACTTCAGACTGCACCAAAGCCGGTCATCTCACTACCCCTAATAAAAGGCCAAGATGGTCAAGTAAGGTTCTAAGAGTTCATTAGTGCTTCATGACATCACTCAACGGCCCCGTATTCTCTTTAATTGACTCAAAGGCTACCGGTACTCACAAATATGTCTCACTAATATAGCTTTTGCTTCAACCGTGTCGGTATACCCCGCACAGTTTCCACAACGTATTGCTATTTACCTATGAATGTTTCCCAAATCCGGGTAGAGAATTTCAAGCCCAAACAAGAGAACCAAATGTAAAGCAATCAAAGCAAACAATAATCATGAAAAGGGTGATCTAAGTCCTAAGGTTACTCCACTTTTAAAGAATTTCCCCAGCAGAGTCGCCAATTCTGTGATACGGTGGGAGAACTGACTTGGGATTTTGCGTTTGTGTTCGCAAATGTTTCGGTTTAGCAAGAGTCGCCACCGACTTTTTATTTTATCCCAAGGAAAGGTCAAAAAGAATAAGAAAGACCTTTGATATGTTTTCTCGGGTTTGGGGAGTAGATTATAGAAAGGGAAGGTATTAGCACCCTTTCTATCCATGGTTATCCATGGGCTCTTAGTTACTTTCTTAGATCACTTGCCTTTGCTTTTCAATTGTTTGAAATGGTGCTTTGTGTGTGTGGTTTTGAAAATGCTTTGAAAAAGATGTCTTGTTTAGGAAACCTTTGAATTTATTCTTGTTTGAATATATACAAAGGTGTATGTCTTTTTTAAAAGATATTCCAATGTTTTGAAAGTTGTTTTGAAATTGTTTTGAAGTTGTGTTGTGAAGTGTGTTTGAAAATGGCAAGGATGTTTTGCAAGATTTTGATCAAGTAACTAAGAGTTGTCTACCCTATTTTACTCAAAGATCTTTCTTATGTTTTTAACCCTTTTAACAGTGTTGTTTCACCATTGTATTTGGTGAACAACCTTGTGTTAGGATTTTAAACGGGACAGGCGCGGGTCATCGTATAGACCATGATAGCAACGGGGTCAAGTATGTTTGGAAATTTTCTTAAGGGACTTGATCATTTTGTTTAGGCAACCTAGATAGCGTCATCGAGGGACTATGATCTTTTGTTTTGTTTTTGTTTTGCCAAAGTACTTGACATGCATACCATGGCCCATTTTTTAAGGCAACAAGTGGATTGTAACCCTAGGGGTGCAAGTGTACATTGTGTTTGTTTTTCATGCATTGTTATCTTGGATTAGGTCAAACTATTTGTTAATTTGATTTTTTGCATACAAAACCCTAAGTCTAATCATGGCATATTTGAAAGCTTAAAGGTGCGAGAATTAAAATTCTACACTATTACAACATGATATAGGGAGGGGGGGTACAAATTTGAATTGGGGATTATTTTGCAAGAAATTAAATTCTAAATTATTACAACCAAATTGAATGGGTGAGGCACAATACAATATTTAAATAAATATAACTAAATAAACATCAAATAAAATGTAATATGCAAAAAAGTTTTTTATGTATGTAAAAAGTATTTTTTAATGTGAAATGTAAATAAATAAAAAGTCAATTTTAATTATTTTTGTTTTTTAGGGCAAAAACCCTAATTTCTTAAATAAATAGTATTATTTATTATTTATATACAATAATGTATTAATTTGTACAAAAATATAAGTATATTGAAAAAAGTGGTATTTTTAGTATAAAATATTAATAAAAATAAAAGTGTATTATTTTTGTGTTTTTTGTCCTAATTATTTAATAAAATATGTATATATATGTATTAAATATATTAAATATATTAAGTGAGTATAAAAATAAAATAAATTATTTACAAAAAAAAGTATATATTTCAAGAAAATATTTTCAAATGTATAAAAAAATAATAAATGAAAATAAAAGTGTTTTTTACATTGTTTTTAAATTTAAACAAAATGAATATAAAATATTTAATGTATTAATGCTAGAAACAATTAAAATAAATACCAAATAAATACAAAAATTTATGAAAATTTTTTTTAATTATTTTTTTATATTAGAAAATAAAATATCAAAATCAGAAATGAAATAAAAATGCAAAAATGACAAATATACAAGAAATGGGCCAGGGGGTGTAAAAAGAAAAGAGGGGGGGTGCCAAAAGCAAGCCTGTACAGGCCCAACCCAGAAACAACTTCATCTTCTTCCTTTGAACAGAAACACGCGCGCTCTGTACACAAGATGCTATCTCCTGATTCCTTGCATTTTTGATAAAACTCATAACATGAAACTTGTAGAGCATCAAACAACGATTCTAACCATATAAAAAACTTAAGTTAACTCTCAAAGACCAGAGAGAATTTCTCTGGCCCTAATTCTTAACCTAGTTTTTTCAGAAAGTTCCTGAATAAAATTCTCCTAGAACGATTAATATAAATGAAAACTAAGCACATGTATGGTTTCGGGGCTATGAATACAACATCTTTCATTCACAAACCTAAGTCTAACTATTCCTAAAAAGAGAGATAGAAGTTCATGAAATGCCTGTTACAGTTGTCTTCGAGCAGGACAATGCAGCAACTTCCAAGGGTGCTTGAGTTTCTTTTGAGCTTGCCTGAGGTCCACTGAAGCTTTCCCAATGCTTAGCTTGTTTTGAAGTAGCCTGAATCGTGCTATAGAACTCAACCTGCAAAGCTTTGAAACAAAAATGGCAATGTATGTTAATGGTGTTACAGCTAGCAATGGAGGTTTGGAATAGTTCAAGTGAGTTGAATGGAAGGTATTGGAACAAGTTTGAGGCAAAACGCACGAGGGAAAGTGGAGATGGAGGTGGTTATGCAGCCCTGTTTTGCAGAAAAATGGTGATTTTGTGTTCAAGGAGGTTTGAGTGGTGAAGAGCTCGTGTTTATGACTCAAAGGGTTGTGTGGAATTTGTTTGCAATGTTTTTGTAAGCTGACTATGGATGGTTTTTGAGTTGGGAAGATTTTGGACAAATTTCTTCTTCTTGAAGCAAGAGTGTCTAACTTGTGATTACAGGCATGTACACTCTATCTTGTAAGCTGCATACCTTCCCCTTGATACTTGCAATTTGTGGATTTGATCTTGCCTCAGAGATATGGCCCCATGCCTCAAGGATCTTGGTTTGATATAAAGTGTAACTTTTCAAAAATGGCAATATACCTTTTTCCAA
Source organism: Vicia faba (assembly GCA_948472305.1). Classification (NCBI taxonomy): domain Eukaryota; kingdom Viridiplantae; phylum Streptophyta; class Magnoliopsida; order Fabales; family Fabaceae; genus Vicia; species Vicia faba. The sequence goes on along the minus strand of OX451736.1, from coordinate 1,393,844,419 downwards.
ATAGGGATTAGTTTTGTGTGCAATGTCCAAATGGCCAAGATAATGCATTAGCTCAGTGAATTTGCATTCAATTAAGGAGTGTAAAAAGGTTTAGAGGCTTCCAAGCTAGTACAAAGCATGCTGATTTGAAAATGCAAGTTGTATGAACATGTATTGGCCATGGATCAAAGTGAATGTTTGCCAACTTCAAGCATTCGATTCTCCCTAACCACAAAGGTGTTTGAGGAGTTCTTGTACAATTTGGAAAGCTTGCAACATGTAATACAATCCATCTTTGAAATTCAACTTGATACTCCAAGTGGAACTATGTGAAAAATGGCCAAGAAGATGGGTCAAAATCCTGCCTAAACTAGGGCAAAATTTCTCTAAGTTAAAAGTTTTAGGCACCCTTGTTCCAAAAATCATAACTTGAGATCCAAGCTTCTTTTGAGAAAACTTTGTGAATCAAAGTTGTATAATTTGTGATGTACTACAACTTTCATGTTGCAAGTTTTGTTTGAATCCATTTGCATCTTGGTTAAAAAATGGGACAAAGTTAGGAAAAAATAAGAAAATTTTATAACTTAGAAAAATTCTAAGTTATGAAAATTTTCATTTTAAACCCTAATTTGCATTTTTGGGTTTCTTGATGAACAAGTTTTATAATTTGACATGTTTTGATGAAAAATGACCCTTGGCACTTGATTTTGACCAAAAAGTCAAAGTTTGACTTTTCAGTGTACAGTCAAATTTTGATCAGTTGATTGAAAAATAAATTTATCAACCCTATGCATTTGAGATCTTTTGAACTTGTTGAATGGATCAAGATAATGTCATTGAGTCCTTGAGTCCATGTTTGAGCTTGATTTGCCATTGGTTAGGTCAAACAATCAAAAATTGCCTTTGTATAATCAAAACCCTAAAAATGACCATTTTGCCCTTTTGATGATCTGATCAAATTTCCTATGGAATTATGATCCAAACTTGATCAAATGGTTCATATGAGTTCATAATGTTGATATGGGTCAAAATTCATGAGGTTTGACTGTCAATTGGCCACAGTTGACTTTTTCCCCAATACAACTGATTTTTAGGTCAACTATCCAATTGACTGGGCAAAAATTTGAATCAATGCTTGAAACTTGGTGTGGACAAACTTGTGAGTCCAATATGAAGTATGAAAGTCACTTTGGGCATTGTTGGTCAAAACATCACTGTGAAAACTCAAACCCTAATTTAGGTTAACATTGCAAGGAGGTGTCTTGAGCAAAGCAAACCCTTAGCTTGATCTTGAATTCCAAGAGTCTTTGTGATGAGAAATGTTGATGAAATGAGAGGGAAAATTTTGGGGTACAACACCGATTTAACATCAAAAGGGAGAAAACATAATGACGCTTTGCATGTCTCGGTGGAATGCAGAGGGACTACTCTAGCCCACGTTCTGGTTGACACTGGGTCGTCTTTAAATGTCTTACCGAAGAAAGCATTGGACAAATTGGAATGTGAAGGCCTAACCCTGAAGCCCAGCAATATCATTGTCAGAGCCTTTGATGGTTCTAAAAGGATGGTCCACTGGGAGGTGGACATCCCGATTAAAGTGGGAACTGAAACCTTCAACTCCATATTTTATGTGATGGATATCTGTCCCTCCTATTCTTGCTTGTTGGGAAGACCCTGGATTTATAATGCTGGGGCCGTCACTTCCTCTTTGCATCAAATGCTCAAATACCCAGTCCAGGGGAAAATTATAACTGTTCATGGAGAGGAGGAGTATATGATAAGCCATCTAAATTCATTTTGTTATGTTGAATTGGATGGTGAATTCATCGAGACCCCCTTTCAGCACTTTGAAGAGGTTTCTCCTAAAGTTGCAGCAACCAAGACAGTGTCTTCTGTACCTTTGATTACCAAACATGTTCCTCGGATGTCATCCCTCAAAGATGCGAAGGATGTGATTGAAGAAGGAGGAAGCACAATATGGGGTCAGATACCAGACTTTCCTTTCAAATATGATAAATTCGGCTTGGGTTTCACTGCTTCTGATCAAAAGGTTGTACGCCGCTCCCGGGCTGGAGGGCCACCATTGAGGGTCACCCATCATGGATGCAATGCTTTGGAGGATGGTGAAGAGGAGAGCAATCTGGAAGACTGGATTTTCCCTACTGTTGACGGAGGACTGAACAACTGGGAGGCAAAGGACTTTGTTCCCATTACTTTCGTAAATCAATAATTTATCTTTCAAACATTTCTGTTGGTCTGTAATTATTCTTAAATAATTCGTACACTTTTTGCCTTGTGCCTTACCCGAGGCACATAGGTCCATTTGTAAGGGTTTGATTTTTCATCTTCATATGCCATTTTAATGAATCATGGACGTTTTCATATATAAACTTTTGTGTTCATTTTCTTTATTTTTACATTTTATTTGTTTAAAGGTGGCTATCCCATACACACACCCACACTCACAATGCAGGTACCCTTCCATTCCGGATTCCATGGGTAACAATTCTGCTATGGCCTTCAGTGACTCTGAAGATCTGGTCAAACATGCCGAATACGAAGGTGATGAAGACTGTGAGGTGCCAGGAGAGTTGGCTAGACTTCTACAACAGGAAGAAAGGGCTATTCTACCTCATGAGGAGCTATTAGAAACTATCAACTTGGGTACTGATGAAGACAGAAAAGAAGTCAGAGTGGGTGCCAACCTAGAGCCAAGTATCAAAGAGCGCTTAGTTCAGCTGTTGAATGAATATGTTGAGATCTTCGCCTGGTCCTACGAAGACATGTCGGGACTTGATACAGATATTATGGTTCACCGTCTCCGTACTAGAGAGGACTGTCCACCAATTAAACAGAAAGTCCGCTGAATAAGGCCCGATATGTATGAAAAGATCAAAGCTGAAGTGATGAAGCAGTTCAATGCTGGATTTCTTGTTGTTACTTCCTATCCACAATGGGTTGCTAACATTGTGGTCGTACCTAAGAAGGACGGCAAAGTCAGAATGTGCGTGGATTACAGAGACTTAAACAGGGCTAGCCCTAAAGATGGTTTTCCACTACCGCACATTGACATCTTGGTTGACAATACAGCTCAACACAAGGTATTTTCTTTCATGGATGGATTTTCAGGGTACAACCAGATCAAAATGGCACCTGAAGACATGGAGAAAACTACTTTTGTTACAAGTGGGGTACGTTATGCTATAAAGTGATGCAATTCGAACTGAAGAATGTCGGGGCAACCTATCAGCGCGCCATGGTATCTTTGTTTCATGACATGATACATCATGAGATTGAAGTCTACGTAGACGACATGATATCCCGTTCACAAACGGAAGAAGAACACCTCGACCATCTGCAAAAGCTGTTTGTCAGGTTGAAGGAGTACAAGCTCAGACTGAACCCTAACAAGTGCACTTTCAGAGTCAGGTCCGATAAACTCTTGGGTTTCATTGTCAGCAACAAAGGCATCGAGGTTGATCCTGCCAAAGTCAAAGCTATACAAGAAATGTCTTCCCCTCGCACTGAGAAGGAGGTCATAGGTTTCTTGGGACGCCTAAACTACATTGCAAGGTTCATTTCTCACCTAACACCTACATGTGAGCCAATCTCCAAGCTGTTGAAGAAAGATCAGGTGGTTAAATGGAATGATGACTGTCAAGTTGCTTTTGATAAAATCAAGGAGTATTTTCTAGAACCTCCTATCTTGATGCCACCCGTCGAAGGAAGACCGCTTATCATGTATCTGACTGTTTTGGAGAATTCAATGGGGTGCGTACTGGGCCAACATGATGAGTTTGGCCGAAAAGAGCATGCTATTTATTACCTTAGCAAAAAGTTTACCGACTGTGAGACCCGCTACTCACTGCTCGAGAAAACTTGCTGCGCTTTGGTATGGGCTGCTCGCCGGCTAAGGTAGTATATGTTGACTCATACCACTTTGCTGATTTTTAAGATGGATCCGATCAAGTACATCTTTGGGAAGCCTGCTTTATCAGGAAGAATAGCTAGATGGCAGATGATCCTGACTGAATATGATATCCAGTACACAACCTAAAAACCTATAAAGGGGAGTGTACTAGCTGACCGTCTAGCTCACCAAGCTGTCGAAGATTACCAATCCATGAAGTTTGACTTCCCTGACAAGGACATTATGACCTTGGACAACATTGAAGACTTCAGACCATATGACGGACCTAAACAAGGATCCCGATGGACCCTGTATTTTGATGGTGCTTCTAACGCACTTGGTAACAGTATCGGTGCTGTGCTCATCTCACCACAAGGTTGCCATACACCTTTTACCGCCAGACTTTGCTTCAACTGCACCAACAACATGCCCGAGTATGAAGCTTGTATTTTTGGTCTCAAGGTTGCAATAGACTTGGGAATCAAATCTTTAGTTGTGTTTGGAGACTCAGCTTTGGTCATCAGTCAGATCAAAGGAGAGTGGGACACTAAACATCCGAACCTCATCCCTTACAAAGAACATGTCCTAACATCGTTACCACATTTCGAGCAGATTACCTTCGAGCACTTCCCGCGAGAAGAAAATCAGCTAGCAGATGCTCTAGCTACAATGTCATCCATGTTTAAACTTAACTGGGATAATTAGGCTCCCCAAATCACCATTGAGCGGATGGACGAACCTAGACATTGTCACGAGATTAATACCGAAGAAGTAGTGGACTGACCTTGGTTTCACGAATTTAAAAGGTATCTCGAGGCACAAGAATACCCTGAAGGAGCTTCAGTCAACGACAAAAAGTTCTTGAGGAGATTTTCGGCTAAGTTCTTCCTGAGCAATGGTATCCTTTACAAGCGCAATCATGACTACATTTTGTTTCATTGTGTGGACAAGATTGAAGCTGAACAGATCATGGCTGAACTGCATAATGGTACCTTTGGCACTCACTCTAGCAGACATACGATGGCTAAGAAGATTCTACGGGCAGGCTACTACTGGTCTACCATGGAAGCTGACTGCCATCAACATTCCAGGACTTGTCACAAATTTCAAATCTATGCGGACAAGGTACACATACCTCCAGTTCCTTTCAATGTCTTAACCGCTCCTTGTCCATTCGCGATGTGGGGAATCGACATGATTGGAGAGATCAAGCCTACGGGATCCAATGGACATCGTTTCATTCTGGTGGTCATTGATTACTTCACCAAGTGGGTCGAAGCAGCTTCCTTCGCCTCCGTTACAAAGAATGTGGTTGCCCGCTTCATCAAGCAGAACCTCATTTGCCGGTATGGTATCCCCGACAGGATCATCACGGACAACGGTACAAACCTGAACAACACTATGATCACAGCTCTATGCAAGCAATTCCAGATTCAACATCACAATTCATCTCCCTATCTGCCAAAGATGAACGGTGCTGTCGAAGCTGCAAAAAAAAATATCAACAAGATCTTACAAAAGATGACAGTCACCTACAAAGACTGGCATGTGATGTTAACGTTTTCTCTCCACAGGAACGTACCACGGCGCGTACATCAACTAGGGCAACACCCTATTCTTTTGTATACGACATGGAAGCTGTTTTACCTATCGAGGTTCAGATTCCCTCCTTGAGAATCATGAAGGATGCTGGTTTGAGTGAAGACGATTGGATTCAGACCCGGCTTGATCAACTTAACTTGATTGACGAAAAGCGACTTACTGCTGTTTTCCACGGTCAAACGTATCAAAAACGAATGATTAAGGTTTTTAACAAGAAAGTCAGACGTCAGGTATATCAAGTCGGAGATCTTGTAATCAAGAGGATCATCTTGCCGCAAAGTGATCCCAGGGGAAATTGGACTCCTACTTACGAAGGACCATTTGTGATCAAGAACATCTTTTCTGGAGGGGCAATGATCCTGACCATCAAAAGGGCAAAATGGTCATTTTTAGGGTTTTGACTATAGAAGGGCAATTTCTGATTTTTAACCTAGCCAATGGAAAATTGGGTTCAAGCATGGATTCAAGGACTCAATGGCATCATCTTGACCTATTCACAAGGTTCAAAAGATCTCAATTGCATTGGATTGACAGGTGAATTTTCCAGTCAACTGATCAAAAATCAACTGTACATTGAAAAGTCAAACTTTGACTTTTTGGTCAAAATCAAGTGCCAAGAGTCATTTTTCATCAAGATGTGTCAAAAAATTAAACTTGTTCATCAAGAAACCTAATTTTGAAAATTAGGGTTTAAAATGGAAAATTTTCATAACTTAGAAATTTTCTAAGTTATGAAAATTTCTTATTTTTTTCGAACTTTTCCGAACTTTTTCACCATGATGCAATTGGATTCAAACAAAACTTCCAACATGAAATTTGTAGTCCTAAACAAAATATAAAACTTTGACTCACAAAGTTTTCCCAAAACAAGCTTGGATCTCAAGTTATGATTTTGTGAACAAGGGTCCATGAAACTTTTAACTTAGTGAAATTTTGCCCTAGTTTAGGTAGGATTTTGACCTATCTTCATGGAAATTTTTCACATAGTTCCAAGTGGAATCTCAAAATGCATTTCAAAGATGGATTGTATAGCATGTTACAAGCTTTCCAAAATGTCAAAGAACTCTCCAAAATCATTTGTGGTTAGGGAGAATCGAAGGTTTGAAATTAGAAAAATATCACTTTTGGCCAAGGCATTTTACACCATGCTTCAAGTTGCAATTCTGTCCAAACCATGCTTGTACTTGCTTATAGGTCCTTAAACCTTTCCACACTCATAAATTAAATGCAAACACATTGGATTATGGCTTTATTCTGAGCTATAGGGCATTGTACAAGGAATTAATCTAAAAATGGCAAAAAGGCCACATTGCCATTTACATAAAGCACAACTTTTACAATTTTGTTTGTCTTGAGCATTGGACTTAATCTTTTGCAGCAAAACACATCCACAAAGATCAGAAAAGGTTTACAAACTATGTGCATCTAGAGTACAAGCCTGTACAAGCCTTAACATTGTCACTTCCCACCTTTTCTTCAAAACCAAGTCATTGTGCCAAAAGTCCATGTCTTGTGAATCTGATATAACCAAGGCTTGTACACATTTCAAACAAGTTTTACACATCACACCAAGCCAAAAACACGGGCTAGCAATTTCTCAAACCCTCCAAAACACCAAAACACAAGTTCTTGTCAAAACAGGGCAGGTTCTGCAGTTTGACTTCCAAGACAGGATCCACTCGTGCGTTTTGCTTGCAACCAGTTCCAACACACTCCATACAACATACCTAAACTATCCCAACCATTCCCAAGTCATTGTAACTCCATTTACACACTTCACCATTTTCAAATTATGAGTTTGCAGGTTGAGTTCTATAGAGAGATTCAAGCAAGATCAAAGCTAGCTAAGCATTGGGAAAGCTTAAAGGAACTTCAAGACAACTCACAAGTATCTCAGGCCTCACTCACAACCCCTACATTGCCATACTCGAGCTTGACTGAAACGGGTAAAATTCAAACTTCTATCTCTCTATTTAGGAATCATTAGGCTTAGGTTTGTGAATGAAAAATGTAGTCCTCATTGCCCTTGAGCTGTACATATGCATAGAATTCATTTATGTTAACTGAGCTAGGAGTATTTGATAGTTGAACTTTCTGAAAAAACTAGGTTAGAATTTAGGGCCAAAGAAATTCTCTCTGGTCTTTAAGAGTTATATTAAGTTTTTTATATGGTTAGAATCGTGTGATCAAGCGCTATAACTTTCATGTTGCAAGTTTTTGTTTTTAAGCACAAATGCAGGAGATACGAGTTTGAACATTGGCGCGCGTGTTTGCTTCTGTCTCAAGGACAGGGATGAAGGAAATGGGATGGGCTTGCTTGCCTTGCTGTTGACACACCCCTGCTTACTCTTTGCACCCCCTGGCCCATTTCCCTTATTTTTTTATATTTTCTCATTTATTTTACATTTTCTGTCTTTTATTTATTTTTCTAAACATTAAAAATTACCAAAAATATTTTCTTAAATTTTCACATTTTATTTTATTTTTTTATTTTACTTTTGGCATAAGACTTAGTTTATTAGGTTTAATATATTTATTTTCTTAAATAAAACTTATAATTAATACAAACATATTACATATTTTATTTTATTATTATTATACACTTAAAAATACTATTTTCATACATATTTTATTTTTTAACATTTTTGTATATATTTTATTTTATTTTCTTGAACATAAATAAAAGGAATAAATAATATAATATACATATATTTTCTTAAAACAAAAACTAGGGTTTCCACCCTTAATAAAAATAATCATTATTATTTTTCTTATTTTTAGGACATTAAATAATTTATTTTACATACATAAAATAAATACAAAAACATTTTTTGCATATTTATAATATATTGCATATTTAAATATTTGTCAATTTATTATTTGTACAATAAATTCAATATGGTTGTAATAGTTTTTAGGGCTTTATTTCTTGCAAATATCCCTCTATTCAAACTCGTATCCCCCTCCCCATATCAATGTTGTAATAGTTGTAGATTTACTTTTACGCATTTTATTGCTTTCAAATATGCCATGATAGCAAGATTAGGGTTTGTATGCAAATAACCAAAATCAAAACAAATAGTTTGACTAAATACAAGACAAAAATGAATGAAAATGACAACACAATGCACACAAGCATCCCTAGGGTTTCATCCACTTGTTGCCTTTAAAATGGCCATGGTATACATGCTAGGTATCTTGGCAAAATCAAAACAAAACAAAAGATCATAGTCCCTCGATGACGCTATCTTGGTTGCCTAACAAAAATGATCTAGTCCCACAAAAAAAAACTTGCTAAGATACTTGGCACAATTGCTATCATGGTCATACGATGACCCATGCCCGTCCCGTTTAACATCCAAACACAAGGTTGTTTACCAAATACAATGGTAAAATAACAATGTCAAAGGGTTAAACATGTATAGGAAAGATCTTTGAGTAGGGTAGACAACTCCTAGTTACTTGATCAAACTTGCAAACATCCTTGCTATTTTAAAACAAACACTCACACAATTTCAAAACATTTCCCAAAACAAACTTTCAAACATTGAAACATTTTTCAAAAGACAAACACATGTATATATATTCAAACAAGAATCATTACAAAGGTTGCCTAAACAAAGGCCTCTTTTCAAAATATTTTCAAAACCACACACAAAAAGCACCATTTCAAACAATTGAAAAGCAAAAGCAAGTGATCTAAACAAGTAACTAAGAGCCCATGGAAAACCATGGATGAAAAGGAGGCTAGCACCTTCCCTTTTCATAATCTACCCCCCGAACCCAAGAAAACATCTCAAGGGTCTTTCCTGTGCTTTTTGACCTTTCCTTTAGATAAAATAAAAAGTCGGTGACGACTCTTGCTAAACCAAAACATTTGCGAACACAAACGCAAAACCTCAAGTCAGTTCTCCCACTGTATCACAGCAGCAACCATGAAACTGTGTTGAAACATGAAACTGTTTTGAACCATAAACCAGCAACAAACAAAACCAAAACTAAGAAACAGAAAAAACCTTCAATCCCCTGTACAACCTTACAGCTCTCAATACAAAGTAAGGATTTGAGTCACTTCCTAGAGGTTCACTGAAGCCATTCTGATCACCACAACCTCTTAAAAGCTGTTCAAACACAAAATGCAAATCTCAGTTTCAATGTAAGTCTCCTTGACTTTGAGTTCTTCATTTCAAGCATCATTACTAATTCATTTTTGAAGATAAATGTAGATGTCATACCCTTGAAGCTGACCACATCTTTGCTTTTCATTTTATCATTTATATGTTGAGCTAACCTTTACATGTAGCAGAGCAGTGTTAGAAACAAAAAAAAACAATATGATTTGACACGTGTCTCTATGATTCGATGCATACCAAGCACAAAATAGGTTATGAGTCGACAAAAAACGCGTATGTGTCGACACAAAATGGAAATGAGTCGACACAAACCCTTATGTGTCGACTCATACTGTGTTAGTTTTGATTTCCAGGGGCAATAAAGGTGTATGATTCGACATAAAGCACGAACGTGTTGACACAAACAAGAAATGAGTCAACACATACCATTATGTATCGACTCATACTGAGTTGATTTTAATTTTTTTTCAAACAGGAAGTAGCATGTCTTGATGCATAAGCGATATGTGTTAATACATAAAGTTTGTTTTTTTTCTTTGTACACTATTTTCCTTTTTATATTTTTTATTGCAATTCAATATGGTTTGTAATATTTTAATTAGGCTTGTATTCTATCCCCATTTATAAACTTGTATCCCCATCCCTGTATGATTGTAATAGCTTACGGCTTATTTTTTTGTATGTTTCAATTGTTACTTTATCATGCATATTCCATCCAATTAGAACACATGGCCTCCTCTTAGGCTTATCCTTAATGAAAAGGTATACACTTACAAATGCACACTTGCACACATTTCATAGCTTGGTCCTGGGATTTCCTACAGTGACAACTATTCGATTGATTATTCCAATTGGTCGTGTAGAATACTATCGCCACACTAGTCCCACTTTCTAGGAGCATTCATATAGAAACCTTGTATGGGCTTTTGATTTTTATCTTATCCATTGAAGCAACTCCTATCCCCTTGGTTTACATACCAAGCATCTTCTCAAAGGGTCTCATAGTTGAGTTTGGGCATGGCCATTCTCACGAGGCTAATCAAGTCTTGCCCTTGGTTAACCATAACCCGAATCAACCACTTTGGTCCATATACCAAGTGTTTCCATGCACAAAGGGTCTCATGGTTAAGGGTAGGAGCACTTACTCTCACGAGATTAATTAGGTACACCCCATGGATAATCATAACCGATTCAATCCCCATCCACCAAGCATTCCATTTACTCCTTTCATAATACTACCCATTTTGTCGTCACTTTTTCCATGATCACAATACATGATCACTCTTCACAAACACCGTCTCCTTTTACCTTATGTTTATAACATGCTCCCTTAGGATGATAGTTTCCTCTTCTTAAGATGCAAACTAATTAGACCTTAGGTTAGAACCCATACATGACAACATTAGGTTTTTTATAGTCTCCCTCTTATGCCTTTTTCTTCTTCTGTAATTAAAACTTATCCTTCACAAATCAAAAATCTAAAAACATTTAATCATTACTCGAATTCATTCTAAAACTCGCAAAACACTCAACAAATCAAAACCTTCCCTAAAGGGCATGTTATCTCCATTCTACCATGATACAGGTCGTGCTTATAGCTAGAATGCGTGTGTTAACGTCACCCAATAAAAACACAAACAAACCAACATTTTCTAGAGGAACTACGGTGTTCTAATTCCTTCACCGGATACATAGACAAAGGGTTGTGAGACCCTCACAAATGCACAAATAAAAAACCATTTCCTTCCCCTTAAGCAAGTATAGTTATAGATAAACACACCCTGTGATACGGTGGGAGAACTGACTTGAGGGTTTGCGTTTGTGTTTGCAAATGTTGCGGTTAGCAAGAGTCGCCACCGACTTTTCTTTTATCCAAAAGGAAAGGTGAAAAAGCACAGGAAATACCTTTGAGATTGTTTCTTGAATTCAGGGGGTAGATTATAAAAAGGGAAGGTATTAGCACCCTTTTCATCCATGATTTTCCATGGGCTCTTAGTTACTTGCTAGATCACTTGATTTTGTTGCTTGAAAATGTGTTTGGTGTGGTTTTGAAAGTATTTTGTAAAAAGAGGCCATTCATTTAGGAAATCTTTGTAATGATTCTCGTTCGTAAGAATGTATACAAAGATGTTTGTTTTTTGGAAAATGTTTTCAATGTTTGAAAAATGTTTGGAAATATGTGTGTTTATTCTGAAAAATAGCAAGGATAGTTGTTTGAAAATAGAGCAAGTAACTAGAAGCAATCTACCTACTCAAATGTCTTTCTTGTTCATTTTCTATTCCTTTGACATTATTATCTTACCATTGATTTGGTAAGCAACCCTATCTTTGGATGTTAACGGGACGGGCGTGGGTCATCGTATAACCATGATTAGCAATGTTGCAAAGTATCTTAGTATTTTTGAGGGACTAAGATCATTTTCATAAAGCAACTTTGAATAGCGTCATTGAGGGACTATGGTCTTTTGATTTTGTTTGTTTTACCAAGATACTTTGCATGCATAACATGGCTATTTTTGTATAAAGCAACCAAGTGGAGAAACCCTAAGGGTGTTTGTCTGCAAGTGTGTTTGATTGCATGCATGATTTTATCTTTTATTAGGATTTTCTATTTCATTGATTTTTATCTTGTCATACATATCTTAATCACTAGCATTTACATTCGAAAGCGATAAAATGCGGAAATGTAATGTTCTACGCTATTACAATATTTAGGGGGTGGGGGTACAAATTTATGAATGGGGAGTACCAGCGAGAAAAAAAAAGAAAATAAAAAGGGGAAGAAAGAAAGAAAGAAGGAGGGGGTCAGCGTGCTGCTGAGAGGAAGTCAGAAGTTCTTACCCTGACTTGCTTCAGAATAGCAACCTGTTAGTGAAAATGTATATGTGATACGGTGGGAAGAACTGGCTGTTTTTGGAATGCTGGTTTGCGTTTTGCGTTTGTTTTCGAAAAATGTCGCGGTAAGAAAGAGTCGCCACCGACTTTTATTTTATCCAACAAGGAAAGGAAAAAAAGCACAGAAAAATTCCTTTTTTGAGATATTTCTGAGTACGGGGGGTAGATTTATAGAAAGGGAAGGTATTAGCACCCTTTCTATCCGTAGTTATCTACGGGCTCTTAGGTACCTGCTCATCATTTTCAAAATTGTTTTCTTTGTGTTTGTGGGTTTTGAAAAGTTTTTGTTTTAACTTCGATTTAACTCTTGCTTCTGTCTTCAAGAGTGTAATGAAGTGTTTTTGAAAACTTGTTTGTAAAGAGAGTGTAAGTGTGAAAAAAAGTTTATTTTGGATGAGCAAGTATCTAAGAACTAATCTACCTCCTCGAAAAAGGAATCGTTCTATGTTTATTTCCTTTAGACAATGCTATCCCACTATTAGTGAGTATGTAGCACCACCGTTGGAGTTTGAGGGCCAATTCGAAAGAGGGACATACGGTCACTAAAGCAACGTTAGGACGTCTTAGCGGTAACCTTAATGTCTTAGATCATTTATCCGAGGCGACAATGTCCGAGGCAACCTTTCTGAGGTAACTTATGATCTTTTAGACAAGAGGGTGACCTCTAAAACAACCTATACTCAATGACCGTTTACGAAGGAAACCAAGTTGGATGTACCCTATGAGTGCGCATGTCCGAGTGTGTTGATTTCAGTTATTTTTATCTTTGCACATGTTAAGGGTGATCTAACTGTTTTAAATTAGACATTCATTCTTGTCATGCAAACCATATTATCAAACATCTAACAGTTGAATATTTGCATAAATTAAAGTGTGGAATTTAAACTAACTATTACAAGGCGTCGGGTATTTACATCGCCAAAGACAAACCCCTTTGAAATTTAAAAGCGGAAAAATAAATAAATGTCCTAATTAACTATTACAAATCGGGAGCAGATACAATAATTTGGATAAAGAAAAATAAAGCGCGCGAGACAATTGAATCGAATGCGAAATTAGGGTTTTGACCCTCCTAATTAAATAAAAATGATTTTGTTATTTTTATTTTTTTAAGAAAAGAAATTAAATCCTAATGTTAAATGCTAAATCAATTAGTTATTAATTAATTAATGAAAAATAATCAAAAGACATATTTTTGTATTTTTGTTTATTTTTAGGAAAGAAATAAAATGATTAAACTAATGTTAAAACATAATTATTCTAATCGATTTTTAATTATTTGTAAAAAATAAATGAAAGTTATCTAAAATTAACCTAATTAAATTAATTAGTATTTATTAATGAAAAATAAAATTCTGAAATTTAATTGGACATAAAATATTTTTTGTGATTTTTTGATTAAAAGAAAATTATTTTTGGTTAAGTAAATAAATAAATAAATAATTAAATGAAAATAAGCAAAATATAAAAAAAAAGGTAGAGAATGGGCTTGGAATTGGGGTGTGAATAGCAAGAATGCTGGCCCAATGATGCTGATCTATATTGACTTTTCTGATCCCATGCATTCAATTTGACTGGCCTTTTAGTGTACCTTCAATGGTGACCACCAGATCTGGCCATCTGGCCATCTGGCACGTTGATGCTGAAGGAGTATGATGGACGTCTTGGCTTGCATGCATACTGGATTTCCTGAAATAACAATGCAAAATAACAAATGTTGGAGGCAGGGATCGAACCCATGACCTCCAGCCTCTAATGCCTTAAGACCTGCGTGGCAACCACTAGGCTGCGTTGTTTTGATTGTTAATGTAATACAAAATAATAATAATATAACAAAACAAATATTAATGGATAATTGTAACAAAAAGCATGCCATATTTGAATAGGCCTATGGGGAAGTGACACTTCATCGTCTCTTTCCTTTGCATCGTGGCTAAAAATCCAAAGGGTTATACCCACGGATAGTGTCCGTCACTATAACCCTGTCCACTCTCAAAATCTCCCACAAGCCATGGAAATGATGTCTAAGGCCATGGTTGAGTTCGTCTCACTCTCCTGATCACAACCATACCCTTCATGAGGGCTAATTGTACCTGAAAACAAAAAACCTAAAAGCAAATTCGAAACCCTAACAATGGTGGATTTCGATTCAGACCATTAAAATGAAAATGCATCATAGGTTAAGAATATGCCACTAATTCAGGTTAACAATGCGTAAATTCCAAGATATGAAATGAAGAACAGAGCAGAGTTATGAATGACTTACAACACGATTAAGGACTGGAATGGACCGATTCTGGATTGCTTTAGCTTCTAGGAAGTTCCAGGAAGTGATTGGTATCAATAGAAAGATTTGAGATTGCCTCTAATGATGATTTCGAACTCACACTTTTTTGGTATTTTTTTAGATTTTGCTTTCTCTCTAGCGCCTCTTTCCAATACCTATTTTGATCTGCCTCGCCTCCTTATGTATCACACAATGCATTAGGGTTTTTTATTTGGTCTAAATCTTCTTCTTTCAATGACTTTGGATTTGATTTGATACCCTTTGAAGATCTTTCCAAATATGGCTTATTTTGAATCTTTTTGTGCACTCTAAGGCTTGGCACGAATTGGAAAGATGATAGTTGTATAATGAAGCCTGAAACAACACAAAATCCTTGGTTATTAATGTTTTGGATTTTTATTTGATTTATTTTGATTTAAATCAAATTAATTTAAATAAAAATCCAAATAATTAATAAAAATATTATATGGACAAGGGGAAAAGTCTAGAGCACGTGGGCTATAATGCCAACTCAAAACAAGTGAAAAAGAATGGGCCCATTTGGCAAAATTTGATGTTTTGGGGATAGTTGACTTTTGGCAATTTTGCAAAAAAGGTCAACTTCAACAATGCATAACTTCCTCAATTTTGAATCATTGGATGTGTTCTTTGACTTTTTAGAAAGTTTGAGATGTCTTCTAAACAACCCTTTTTGTTTCATCTCAATTTGATATTCCATGCTCATGTATGAAGCTTTGACAAAAAATGTGTTTTTGTTGACTTTTCAAAATGACCTATAATGTCCGAATTCATAACTTCTCGTGAGTGCATATTTTGAACTTGGGAGCTGAAGATGGATTGTATGGAATTGCATCCTCTTCAAAATGAGCTTTGGCTGGGTCATTTCTCATAAAGTATGTGAATGTTACTCTTGGTCAAAGTTGAGTTGACTTTTCCTACAAAACCCTAATTTAGCAACTTTTGAATCTAGATGAATTATGAGCAATCCTTAATGAATCATGATCAACCCTTGATAAAATGATTAAATATACTTCAAAATGAGGATGTTGACAAAAAATCTTGAGGTTTTACTGTATGTAGGCCACAATTAACTTTTGCCCTAACATAGTCGATTTTTGGACCTTTGAGCAATTGACTGAGCAAACTTTCTCTGCAAGGCTTGAAACTTGACATGGATGATCTTGAGAACATTGGTTAGCATTTGGGACCACTTGGAATCAAGTATCTTGATGCAACATGAAACCCTAATTTGGGGTAGACTGACTTAGGAGAGAGCTTGTCTGGCCAACCCTTGGACTACCTTGAGCAATTTGGAGATCATTCTTGAAATGTCTTGAGAAATATGAGAGGGAAAATTTTGGGGTACAACAGCTGCCCCTGTTCAATCTTCTTAAACCGGAGGATGTAGATTGGCTTTCATGCCTTTAGTGATCCGAAGGTGGAAGAGGATTGAACACTAGAGTGCCAAGAAATTTGCAATCGCGTGAAGTGGTAATTGTCTTGTGATGTCGGGAATGGGCTTATAGATGCCATTTGGAAATTGCTGACGAGGGGATGGGCTTTAAGATGCCATCTGAAGGAGTGTCGATCGCATAAGAGATTCCTTAGCGAGAGCTTGTATACCTGTCGTTGAGGAAGATTCCGCTGGGAAAGTCTGATCTTTGTTGAGAGAAGTATAATTTTTAGGAGCTTTGGTCGTCCGTTATTCTGCTGGTGAGTCGTCTCTGTTGATATTCAGGAACTTCAATCGTCCGTACTCAACTGAGGAAACAACTTTGCTGAGATTTCGGAGCTCGTCCGTAATTTAACTAAGAAAACATCTTTGCTGAGATTTAGGAGCTCGTCCGTAATTTAACTACTTTGCTGAGATTTAGGAACTTGTCTGTAATTCAACTACTTTGCTGAGATTTAGGAACTTGTCCGTAATTCAACTAGTTTGCTGAGATTTAGGAACTTGTCCGAAATTTAACTACTTTGTTGAGATTTAGGAACTTTTCCGTAATTTAGCTACTTTGCTGAGATTTAGGAAATTATCTGTAATTCAACTGAGAAAATATCTTTGTCAAGATTTAGGAGCTTGTCCGTAATTCAACAACTTTGTTGAGATTTAGGAACTTGTCCATAATTCAACTGAGGAAGCATTTGTCGAGATTTAGGAACTTGTCCGTAATTCGACTACTTTGCTGAGATTTAGGAACTTGTCCGTAATTCAACTAAGAAAATAACTTTGCTGAGATTTGGGAGCTCGTCCGTAATTTAACTAAGAAACCATTTCTGTTGAGATTTAGGAACATCGTCCGTAATTCAACTACTTTGCTGAGATTTAGGAGCTCGTCCGTAATTCAACTGAGAAAACATCTCTACTGAGATTTAGGAACTCATCTGTAATTCAACCGACGAAACATCTATGTCGAGATTTAGGAACTCGTCCGTAATTCAACCGAGGAAACATCACTTTCGAGATTTAGGAACTCGTCCGTAATTCAACCGAGGAAAAATCTCTGTCAAGATTTAGAAACTCGTCTGTAATTCAACCGAGGAAACATCTCTGTCAAGATTTAGGAACTCATCCGTAATTCAACCGAGGAAACATCTCTATTGATATTTAGATACTCGTCCGTAATTCAACTGAGGTAAAAGCTTCATAGCTTGAATTTTGTGAGAATTTAATTGTATCCTTCCTGAAAAGTAAAGGTTAGCTGTATGTAATGCATGATATGTATCAGGCAATGATGTTCTCAAAATAAATGAGATTGTGTTGTATGATGCGTATATGCATGTGTCATGATGTATGGAAATGTAGTGTTTTGAGCTAGGGAAAATAAATCCCGGATTGCTGCTGGAGAAAAGAATTGAATTCTTCGTTTCCACTGGGGATAGTGAATGAAGATGATTATGAGAATAAACCTGCAGGAGAGGATAACTCAGCTGGGGAATAAACTGACGAGAGAATGACTCTGTGAGGAAGAGATGCTCTGCCGAGGATTCCGTTGATAAATTCAGCTGGGGATGAATTATCGCTGTTGGTGATAATGAAACCTGTTGGGGATTGAATTTCTGTTTGTGAAAGGAATGAACTCCGCTGGGGATGATTTTCCAGTTGTGACATTACTGGGGATAATCTTTTAAACTCTGCTGGGGATAATTTTCCAAACTCCGCTGGGAATAATCTTCCAGTGCTGGTGATAGTTAAACTCTGCTCGGGGAGAATGTCTCTGATTCATTCACGGTTGCGAGCCTCGGCTGGGGAGAATTAACACCATCGTCTATCTATTACTCTGCAGGGAGTGAATGTTATTGGGACGCATGCTGAGGATATGACGATGAATTTGCATCGAGACTTTTCTGTCCCTATTTCTGCGGGAGAAGGTGCTTGCGTAGACCTTATGGATCGAATATTATCCCAACCTATGAGGTGCTTGGTAACTTTTGATTGAAGCGATAAGTCTTCTTCTGTTAAGCTAGTGACAAGATGACGGGACATAGTCGTACGCTTTGATCCCTAATTTTTTCCTGGACCACCCTTTCGGGTTTTCGGTCCACCAAGATACCCTTTCTTGCCCAAGCCTCCCTTTCGGGTTTTCGACTTATCGGGTGTAGAAATCATTTTGTTTTTATCCCTAATTTTTGCCCGAACCCTATTGGTTCGCCGAGAAGCCCTTATTTTTGCCTAGGTGTGTCAACCTAGCGGGTCTTTGTTCATGCGCAGTATTTCTTGACCATGTCCACGCTCTCAGAGCGTAGGGAGTTGTCACTGTCGGTTGTGTCGTGTTGCCATACTATCAGAAGATGTTCGTTTGATCATGCAAGATTCGTTGCGGGAATCCATGTCTACTGCCCCAAGTGACTCAGATGGAGATTTGCCCCTGGCTATTTGGCATCTTTGAGAGATTCTCTGATTCTTGACTTGACTTCCCCAGATGATGGACAATGATCATGCCGTGCCCCTTGGTTGGAAGTGTTTTTCCACTTGAGGTGATATTTTTTATTGAGAAGGTTTTTTGTTCACTAGATACTTGTCGTGCGAATTTCTCTGCTGTTTGAACAAATAGTCATATGAAAACAATGTTGTTTTAAGATGCAAAGCTTATGTCTGTATTGAAGTTTTTGAAAATGCATTTTTTCAGTAAGATAGGAAAATTTTGTAAAATGTGACGTCAACTCAGGATTTACAGCAACCCTATAGGAGTCAGGATACCTTTTGTAACAGTATGCTTTTGAACTAACCCATGCTTCAGCTAGGACTTTTAAGGGTTATAACGTGGCCTGGTTCACGGTTCAAGAAACAAAGGATAAAGGGTAAAAAATTATTTGTACCCACCCATTCTTCATGATGTTCTTCGATCCTAAACTCAGCTAATTATGCAATTAGATCCTGTTTGAGTTTTTGCTCTGATATTCTAGTGATGGTTCGGATACTGACAATTTATTTTGAACAGGTAGTCATTTTTGTTGAGAGTTTGTAGAACCTCTTTCTCTTTTTTTTTCTCGATTTTATTATCCCTTTCTTTTGCCTGAACTGTTTCTTTTGTGATTACAGTCAGCAGGATGCCCAAGTTTTTTCTTAAGTCTCCTTCATTGGTTTTGACTTAATGGGCTTTTATTTCGAGAGATAATGGCTGCCTGTCTTGAAGATTATAAGGAACATCACCGTCTTTTGTTTTGGAAGTACTTCTTTGATGCCATTCATTGTGCACCTGAATTAACTGAGAAAACTACCCTGCCCCAGGTTGTAATTAAGGGCTTTAATTTGTGAAAAGAAAAACTCCAACTTCTTTGGCTCAAAGGGGTTGACTAGGGATTATCTTCCTTATAACTCCACTGTTTAGGATTTGAAACAATGTTGTACATCGTCAGCGGGGTGTGTTCAAAAGCATACTGTAGAGATTTTGATATCATTTTCGTCATCCTCCTTCTTAAGGCTTATAATTTTTTAATCGAGAGTTAAACATCACAAAAAATGAAAGCAATTTGAATATAGTGAATACGAATGGATTGATTCAAAACAGACATATGCAATGCATTGATGAAGTAACAAAGTTTGACATGAATAAATGTTTGAACAATCAAAAAGAAAATTACAAATTGAAAATTCTAATGAACAAAAGTCTTCTCGTCTGGTCTTGTCACTTCAGAGGACGTGCCTTGGAGAGATGGTAGAAGAACTCAGCCTGACCATCTTGTGTGAATTCCAATGCTCCTTCATCAATCAGGTTATGAATTTTGTACTTCAACTTCCAACAGTCGTCAGTATCATGCCCCGGGCTGTTAGAATGGTATGCACATCTTGCATCAGGATTGTATTTAGGTGAAGAAGTCTTGGGATTCGGATGAGGCCCTACCAACGTCACCAGATTCAATCTCAACAGGTGTTGTAAAGCTTGAGACAGTGCACGTTAAGCTTGGTAAACTACCTCTGATTAACCCGTTGTTTATGGCACGGTTGTTGTTGGACCCGTGAGGTAGTAGCAACTTGGAGAGGTCCATTCTTCACCATACCAAACTCTTGTCTTCTTGGAGGCTGATTAATTATTTGGTCCCTGGCCTCAACTGTTTGCTTCATACTGTTGTATTTGTCTTGATGAAGCTGGCTGATAATGGTTCTTAGCTCTTCTTGTTCCTGGGCTAAGCTTTGGATAAGGGCCATATGCCCCAACATTTGGGTTCTTATTGCAACTATCTCAGCTTGCAGTTGTTCCAGCAGCTCGTCCTTATTGTCTTCAGGACTTTTCTTTACTAAGTTCCCGATAAGGAGTGTTTTCAACTCTTCCTGCCCCTTGGATAGGTTTAGGAATAAGTCCCTGAACTGAGCTTCTTGAGTTTGAAGACCTTGGTTGTCTTGTTAGAAAGCCAATGCTGAAATAAAAAGTGAGAACATGACAGACCTGTACTGGGAGACCTGTTATACAATGATATGTATGATATATGTATGCAATGTTTTCAAAGATCTCGTGGGGTAAACAAGAAACTTGTTAGAATTTGTTTGCAGATTGATTGAAGAAGCTTCGTGTCGTTGAGAGTCCTTCTTAAAGAGTCAAGCTCACCATATCGAGTGGGTCATAGCCCCCGACTCAAGCCATCGTGTTCTGATCTCTAGATGACATTGTCTAGAGGAAAATAAATCCCCTTTGCCCCTTGCTAGACATTCGATTTACCATAACCTGCATCACAAACCCTTACGATCCTTGAAATGGTTAAGGAAATGTTAAGGCATGATGTTATGATGTATATGCTATGCGTTTAAGCAGAAATGCGAGGTGATATAAACAAGTAAACTCAGAAAGAAATCCAAGTTATTGGATAAGGACTGTAAACAAAACCTGCAAGGAACTCATGTTGTCAGATAAGGAAAATGTGCAAGTAGTTCAAGTTGAAGGCACACAAGTCACACAAACAGCCTTAGGTTTAGGCTTGCATTAGGTGTAGGTATTACCCTCTTGAAGTTTAGTTTGTTCAACCTTTCCTAGTAATAGTAACCGAGTTCTAGAGGATCTCAATATCATTGACCATCCTCGATCGGTCAAAATTCCAGTTTAGCAACCTTTTCTTGCGGCCGGAATCATCACGAGAGTATGGTCTCAATGAGTGTAGCATACTGCTACTTTTCTATGGCCAAGTTGGTCAATTATAGGTTCTAAGGTCAGTTGATGCTTAATGACCCATTAGCAGCCCCATACTCTCCTTGTTGCTCCACAAGGGATATCGGTACAAACTAAAGTGTCACACCAACGTAGCTATTGCTTGAACCGTATCGGTCTACGTTGTACAGTTCCCTCATAGTCTATTGATACTTACCTAAAAGGTGTCCCCAGATCTGAGTTAGGATCTATAGTAACTATGATACAAAGCCCACAAAGATAAAGCAATCAAATCAGACAATAGAAAACAATATAATAAACTATTCCTAAGGTACACCCTCTTATTAACTCCCCAGCAGAGTCGCCAGTTCTGTGATACGGTGGGAAGAACTGGTTGTTTTTGGAATGCTGGTTTGCGTTTTGCGTTTGTTTTTGCAAAATGTCGCGATAACCAAGAGTCGCCACCGACTTTTATTTTATCCAACAAGGAAAGCAAAAAAAGTACAGAAAAATTCCTTTTTTGAGATATTTCTGAGTACGGGGGGTAGATTTATAGAAAGGGAAGGTATTAGCACCCTTTCTATCCGTAGTTATCTACGGGCTCTTAGGTACCTGCTCATCATTTTCAAAATTGTTTTCTTTGTGTTTGTGGGTTTTGAAATTTTTTTGTTTTAACTTCGATTTAACTCTTGCTTCTGTCTTCAAGAGTGTAATGAAGTGTTTTTGAAAACTTGTTTGTAAAGAGAGCGTAAGTGTGAAAAAAAGTTTGTTTTGGATGAGCAAGTATCTAAGAACTAATCTACCTACTCGAAAAAGGAATCATTCTATGTTTATTTCCTTTAGACAATTCTATCCCACTATTAGTGAGTAGGTAGCACTGTCGTTTGAGTTTGAGGGTCAATTTGAAAGAGGAACATACGATCACTAAAGCAACGTTAGGACGTATTAGCGGTAACCCTAATGTCTTAGATCATTTATCCGAGGCGACAATGTCTGAGGCAACCTTTCCGAGGCAACTTATGATCTTTTAGACAACAGGGTGACCTCTAAAACAACCTATACTCAATGACCGTTTACAAAGGCAACCAAGTGGGATGTACCCTAGGAGTGCGCATGTGCGAGTGTGTTGATTTCAGTTATTTTTATCTTTGCACATGTTAAGGGTGATCTAACTGTTTTAAATTAGACATTCATTCTTGTCATGAAAACCCTATTATCAAACATCTAACAGTTGAATATTTGCAGAAATTAAAGTGCGGAATTTAAACTAACTATTACAAGGCGTCGGGTATTTACATCGCCAAAGACAAACCCCTTTGAAATTTAAAAGCGGGAAAATAAATAAATATCCTAATTAACTATTATAAACAGGGAGCAGATACAATAATTTGGATAAAGAAAAATAAAGCATGCGAGACAATTGAATCGAATGCGAAACTAGGGTTTTGACCCTCCTAATTAAATAAAAATGTTTTTGTTATTTTTATTTTTTTAAGAAAAGAAATTAAATCCTAAAGTTAAATGCTAAATAAATTAGTTATTAATTAATTAATGAAAAATAATTAAAAGACATATTTTTGGATTTTTGTTTATTTTTAGGAAAGAAATAAAATAATTAAACTAATGTTAAAACCTAATTATTCTAATCGATTTTTAATTATTTGCAAAAAATAAATGAAAGTTATCTAAAATTAACCTAATTAAATTAATTAGTATTTATTAATGAAAAATAAAATTCTGAAATTTAATTGGACATAAAATATTTTTTGTGATTTTATGATAAAAAAAAAATTATTTTTGGTTAAGTAAATAAATAAATAAATAATTAAATGAAAATAAACAAAATATTAAAAAAAAGGTAGAGAATGGGCCTGAAATTGGGGTGTGAATAGCAAGAATGCTGGCCCAATGATGCTGATCCATATTGACTTTTCTGATCCCATGCGTTGAGTTTGACTGGCCTTTTGGTGTACCTTCAATGGTGACCACCAGATCTGGCCATCTGGCACGTCGATGCTGAAGGAGTATGATGGACGTCTTGACTTGCATGCATACTGGATTTCCTGAAATAACAATGCAAAATAACAAATGCTGGAGGCAGGGATCGAACCCCTGACCTCCAGCCTCTAATGCCTTAAGACCTGCGTGGCAACCACTAGGCTACGTTGTTTTGATTGTTAATGTAATACAAAATAATAATAATATAAGAAAATAAATATTAATGGATAATTATAACAAAAAGCACGCTAGATTTGAATAGGCCTACGGGGAAGTGACACTTCTTCATCTCTTTCCTTTGCACCGTGGCTAAAAATCCAAAGGGCTATACCCACGGATAGTGTCCGTCACTATAACCCTGTCCACTCTCAAAATATCCCACAAGCCATGGAAATGATGTCTAAGGCCATGGTTGAGTTCGTCTCACTCTCCTGATCACAACCATACCCATCATGAGGGCTAATTGTACCTGAAAACAAAAAACCTAAAAGCAAATTTGAAACCCTAACAATGGTGGATTTCGATTCAGACCATTAAAATGCAATTGGGTAATGTTAAAAGATTGCAAATGCATCATAGGTTAAGAATATGCCACTAATTCAGGTTAACAATGCGTAAATTCCAAGATACGAAATCAAGAATAGAGCGGAGTTATGAATGACTTACAGCGCGATTAAGGACTGGAATGGACCAGTTCTGGATTTCTTTAGCTTCTAGGGAGTGCCAGGGAGCAATTGGTATCAATAGAAAGCTTTGAGATTGCCTCTAATGATGATTTGGAACTCACATTTTTTTGGTATTTTTTTAGATTTTACTTTCTCTCTAGCGCTTCTTCCCAATACCTATTTTGATCTGCCTCGCCTCCTTATGTATCACACAATGCATTAAGGTTGTTTATTCAGTCCAAATCTTCTTCTTTCAATGACTTTGGATTTGATTTGATACCCTTTGGAGATCTTTCCAAATATGGCTTATTTTGAATCTTTTTGTGCACTCTAAGGCTTGGCACGAATTGGAAAGATGATAGTTGTATAATGAAGCCTGAAACAACACAAAATCCTTGGTTATTAATGTTTTGGATTTTTATTTGATTTATTTTGATTTAAATCAAATTAATTCAAATAAAAATCAAAATAATTAATAAAAATATGATATGGACAAGTGGAAAAGGCTAGAGCACGTGGGCTATAATTCCAACTCAAAACAAGTGAAAAAGAATGGGCCCATTTGGCAAAATTTGATGTTTTGGGGATAGTTGACTTTTGGCAATTTTGCAAAAAAGGTCAACTTCAACAATGCATAACTTCCTCAATTTTGAATCATTAGAGGTGTTCTTAGACTTTTTAGAAAGCTTGAGATGTCCTCTAAACAACCATTTTTGTCTCATATCAATTTGATATTCCATTCTCATGTATGAAGCTTTGACAAAAAAATGTGTTTTTTGTTGACTTTTCAAAATGACCTATAATGTCCAAATTCATAACTTGTTGTGAATGCATATTTTGAACTTGGGAGCTGAAGATGGATTGTATGGAATTGTATCCTCTTAAAAATGAGCTTTGGATGGGTCATTTCTCATAAAGTATGAGAAAGTTATGATTCGTCAAAGTTGAGTTGACTTTTCCTACAAAACCCTAATTTAGCAACTTTTGAATCTAGATGAATTATGAGCAATCCTTGATGAATCATGATCAACCCTTGATTAAATGATGAAATATACTTCAAAATAAGGATGTTGACCAAAAATCTTGAGGTTTGACTGTATGTAGGCCACACTTGACTTTTGCCCTAGCACAGTCTATTTTTGGACCTTTGAGCAATTGACTGAGCAAACTTTCTCTACAAGGCTTGAAACTTGACATGGATGATATTGAGAAAATTGGTGAGAATTTGGGACCACTTGGACTCAAGGAT
This sequence comes from Vicia faba, assembly GCA_948472305.1. Lineage (NCBI taxonomy): Eukaryota > Viridiplantae > Streptophyta > Magnoliopsida > Fabales > Fabaceae > Vicia > Vicia faba. The sequence continues at coordinate 1,393,819,123 of OX451736.1, read as the reverse complement.
CTTGATGCAACATGAAACCCTAATTTGGGGTAGACTGCCTTAGGAGAGAGCTTGTCTGGCCAACCCTTGGACTACCTTGAGCAATTTGGAGATCATTCTTGAAATGTCTTAAGAAATATGAGAGGGAAAATTTTGGGGTACAACAGTATAGGTCAGAACTTCTGACCCTGGTGCGCTGCAAAATAGAAACCTGTTAGTGAAAATGTATGGGGTTAGAAGTTCTGACGTTGTTGGGCACACAGTAATTTTCATAAGTTCTGATATTACTGATGACAAAACAGGCCTCAGAAGTTCTGGCGCCAAAGTCAGAGCTTGGTCTCCCTCTGTGCTAGTCAGAACATCTGCAATTTGGTTATTTTTCCATAAAACAAAAAGCATGCCTAAGACAGTTTCAGCAAGTGCCATAGCGTTTCAGAAGTCAGCATAAAAAAACAGAGGTAAGTTATGAACCAAATCGTTCTCTACTTAAGCATACAGATGCGTGAAAATCTCCGAACATACACAACATCAGAAGCATTATATCTACATTGTGTTTTTGAGCATGCAAATCTGGTGATGCTTAAGCAATATGGTGAGGGTCCGCAAGTGCTTACCTTACAACTGGAAGAAGTTCTGTGAACTGGTGTTAGTCATAACTCTGATGATGTTATGAACAGGTTCTTTGAATGGATGAATGGAGGGTATATGTGTGAGTCAGAAAACTGTATGGGTGTTTCTTAGTCAAGAAATACTTTGAGAGCAAATGGAGTTTGAAAGCAGGAGATTCAAAGTTAATGGTTGGTATGCTGTGTTTATAGTTTCTTTTTTGGAACTCTGGGAATTTTGGGTAGAGGTTCAAGGTATTTTCTTGTTATAACTTTCTATTTCTTTCCAGCAATTTTTCGAACTCCCCCCCGTTTTCAATGGACAATGGTGTTCTATTTATAGGAAAAGCTTTGTGGGTTTTTAAAATGTTAAGTGGCGCCAATATCATGCACTAGATGCTGACTTACTCTTGAAGAAAAGTTCATAAAAAGTTGTGATGATTTACAGCTTTTTATCCTAGGATGGGTTAGTAAGCGAGGATTAAGGAAAAGTGACACCCATGAGCGAAAAGTAGCGCATGAACCCATACCTAAATCTGCACAAGAGCGTTGTTATGCTGCACGTGGAGAGACCCTTTGTAAAAATGCTCAAAAGTGGTTTTGAGCATTAATGAGCATTAAATGGTGATGAGATTGGTCAAGACTAAGAAATCTTATAATATGAGATTTGCATCATTACTTAAATCTGAGCCAGCAGTTCCTTCTTCAGCATAAGTCTAGAACAACGCACCAAGTTCTGATCTTAGTATCTTGCTGCCTCAGCAAATTCTGAGGGTTCTCCAGACTTTCCAGCATGTTCTTTTGATTTGCCTCTGAATACTCTGGACTTAGAGATTCTTCTTCAGTGTAACACCCAATCTTCTGACCCCCTTACCTTCTGATTCCACCATGTTCTGAAGGAGTCTCCAGGCTTCATTGCTTTCTTTGCATTCCTCTAGCAAACTATGACTAAACTTGCGTAACTACTGAAAAATCCATGTTGTGATTGAAGATTATGTGTGGAACCACGTTTACAACTTCTGACTGAGTTGGCGTAGCTTCTAAAGAGCCACATTATGACTGAATGTTATGTACTGAGCCAAGTTTGCAATTTCTGAATGCTCCTTCCTGGAGGTTGGTTCAGAAGTTCTGAAGTGTCATTTTTCTTAAATACTTTAGAAAAATTATAATTATTTAGAATTTAACTTTTCCAAGGTAAAGTTTGACTTTTGAGCTTCTTGATGAAACAAAATTCATATTCCAACATGTCTTGATGAAATATGATTTTTGTGCTTTGATTTTGATCCAAAAAACCAAAGTTTGACTTTTTAGCTTTCAAATGACCATTTTGCCCTTGTAAATGTCTTGCTTGGAAAGAAATGATAATTCAAGGCTTGGATTTGTACAAGGGAAAGCTTGAGAATTCTGGGTGATTTTCTTCAGAAATGAGAGGGCAAATTTTAGGGTACAACAGCTGCCCCTGTTTAATCTTCTTTTAGCCTGAAGAGTTAGATTGGCGAGATTTTCCATTCGCGACTCGAAGGTGGAAGATGATTGGACATTAGAGTTTCGAGAAATTGGCACTCGGAGGTGATAGGAAGAATGGGCTTAAAGATGCCATTTGGAGAGGTGATAAAATCCTGTTGGAGATGGGCTTATAGATGCCATCCAAGAGTGCTTGTTGAGATGTAATCTGCAAGTTTGATCATCAGAATGGCGTCTGTGTCTGGAGCCTATCCGTATTGAGTATGAATGAGTATCAGAATGGCTTCCAGGTCTGGAGCATATCTGGACTGAACTGTATCAAAAGTTGAATCTAAATGAGTATCAGAATGGCTTCCAGGTCTGGAGCGTATCTGAACTGTATCAAAAGTTGAATCTGAATGAATACCAGAATGGCTTTCGAGTCTGGAGCGGATCTGAACTGTATCAAAAGTTGAAATATGAATGAGTATCAGAATGGCTTCCGTGTTTGGAGCGTATCTGGACTGTATCAGGAGGTTGAAAAATGAATGAGTATCAGAATGGCATCCGTGTCTGGAGCGTATCCGTACTGTATCTGAAGGTTAAATCTGAATGAGTAACAGAATGGCATCCGTGTCTGGAGCGTATCAGTATTGTATCTGAAGGATTGCATCTGAATGAGTAACATAATAGAAACCGTGTCTGGAGTGTATACGTACTGTATCAAAAGAATTGCATCTGAATGAGTAACAAAATGGCATTCTTGTCTGGAGCGTATCTGGACTGAACTGAAGGTTGAATCTGAATGAGTAACAGAATGGCATCCGTGTCTGAAGCGTATTTGTACTGTATCTGAAGGATTGCATCTGAATGAGTAATAGAATGGCATCCGTGTCTGGAGCGTATCCGTATTGTATCAAAAGAATTGCATCTGAATGAGTAACAGAATAGCAACCGTGTCTGGAGCGTATCTGGACTAAACTGAAGGTTGAATCTGAATGAGTAACAGAATGGGATCCTTGTCTGGAGCGTATTCGTACTGTATATGAAGGATTGCATCTGAATTAGTAACAGAATGGCATCCGTGTCTGGAGCGTATTCGTACTGTATCAAAAGAATTGCATCTGAATGAGTAACAGAATGACATCCGTGTCTGGAGCTTATCTGGACTGAACTGTATCAAAAGTTGAATCTGAATGAGTATCAGAATGGAATCTGTGTCTGGAGCATATCTGGACTGAACTGTATCAAAAGTTGAATCTGAATGAGTATCAGAATGGCATCTGTGTCTGGAGCATATCTGGACTGAACTGTATCAAAAGTTGAATCTAAATGAGTATCAGAATGGCATCCGTGTCTGCACAAGAGTGTTGTTATGCTGCACGTGGAGAGACCCTTTGGACAAATGCTCAAAAGTGGTTGTGAGCAGTAATGAGCATTAAATGGTGATGAGATTGGTCAAGACTAAGAAATCTTGTAATATGAGAATTGCATCATTACTTAAATCTGAGCCAGCAGCTCTTTCTTCAGCATAAGTCTAGAACAACGCACCCAACTTATGATCTTAGTATCCTGCTGCCTTAGTAAATTCTGAGGGTTCTCCAGACTTTCCAGCATGTTCTTTTGATTTGCCTCTGAATACTCTGGACTTAGAGATTCTTCTTCAGTGTAACACCCAATCTTCTGACCCCCTTACCTTCTGATTCCAGCATGTTCTGAAGGAGCCTTCAGGCTTCGTTGCTTTCTTTGCATTCCTCTAGCAAACTATGACTAAACTTGCGTAACTACTGAAAAATCCATGTTGTGATTGAAGATTATGTGCTGAACCACGTTTACAACTTCTGACTGAGTTGGCGTAGCTTCTAAAGAGCCACATTATGACTGAATGTTATGTGTTGAGCCAAGTTTGCAATTTCTGACTGCTCCTGCCAGGAGGTTGGTTCAGAAGTTCTGAAGTGTTATTTTTCTTAAATACTTTAGAAAAATTCTAAGTATTTAGAATTTAACTTTTGCAAGGTAAAATTTGACTTTTGAGCTTCTTGATGAAACAAACTTCATATTCCAACATGTCTTGATGAAATATGATTTTTGTGTTTTGATTTTGATCCAAAAAACCAAAGTTTGACTTTTTAGCTTGCAAATGACCATTTTGCCCTTGTAAATGGCTTGCTTGGAAATAAAAGATAATTCAAGGCTTGGATTTGTACAAGGGAAAGCTTGAGAATTCAGGGTGATTTTCTTAAGAAATGAGAGGGCAAATTTTAGGGTACAACACACCCTTAGAAGCAAACAGACAAAATGGATCTCGTTTAGTACAACAGATGTGAATGGTGCTAATACCTTCCCCTCGTATAACCGACCCCCTTACCCTTTATCTTGGTCGCAAGACCATCTTATCCATTTTCTTGTAGTTTTATCGATATTTCCCCTTCCTTCGGGATAAATAAAGTTTGGTGGCGGCTCTGTGTTTTCTGCGGTAACTTCAATGACAAGGAGGTCAGTATCATCACTCTTAAAACATGTGACAATCTCAAGGAGTACAGGAGGTTATTTGACAGGGGCAAGCGGTGGAAGACCACCAGAAGATGATCAAGATTGTCTTGTTCCCAAGGTTGTAGTATACTTATGCTCCTAGTATTGATGGTTGCATGTGTGTGTGTGTGAATGATGTCCTACCAAATGTTATGACATCTTTCCTGATGTATGAACTTGGTAAATTCATATTGGTTTTTATTATTTTGGGGTTTCTTCTTAAGGGGGAGAAATAATGGTATGAAACAAGGGAGAACAGTTGATCGCTACTGTGAAGAAGGCAGTTGCTATAGGTGGTTCATCATGAAATGTTTTGGTCATCCATGTGTTTAAAAGTACGAATGGTTTTCCAAGACTTAACATGGAAGGACAAGGCAAGATGGACTCCATGTGTGTTGTTTGTTTATAGATAGATTCCTTAAAAGCAAGTCCAGTGGTGTGATCTTTGAGAAAGATACTAATGTCCAAGATAATTTTGGGACATCATCTTAGCATATTGAAACTACAGGAGTTACGAGGAGCTATATCTGAAAACTCCCTATTCATCATTATGTATTGTCTTTGTGTTAAGATATGTGAATCTAAGAGAGTTCTTTGTTTTGGTATCCAATTGATTGAGAGTTTGTTTTTGGTGAAGTGTTTGAGTAATTTTTCTTTGTCCAAGTTTGATGGAGTCATTGTCTGTGTGCATAGCATGACAAGAGGTGTGAAGGGAAGTAATGCAGGCTTTAGTGGACGGTGTGCCTACATTTTCTCTTCATCTAGAGACACATGAAAAAATTTTCTCAAGGGTATGAAGAAGGTCACTCCCAATGTTAAAAATTTCAGTGGTCAAGGCTTGAAAAGAAAGAAATTAAATAAATCCATCTCTCTCTCTCTCTTGAAGTAAGTAGTGCACCATTAACAAGGAAGTTTCAATTTTTGAAAACATGTGCATTGACTAGTTGTGTCATTAAAAACAAGGTATCATTACAATTCGTAGTAACTTCCCATGTATATGAATACCCCATGCTAGCTTCCTTTTCCTCTCAGGCCTTTGATTCATATATTTGTTTTTCCCTTTAGCATTGTTTCCTTTTCCTTCGAGTCCTTTTATGAGTTTCTATTTGTGCTCTCTTTCAGAAACTTATTTTTTGGTTTCATATATTTATTTGTGAACCTTTGGCTAAAAAGAGGGAGATAGTTTAGTGGTGTTTAGTGTTGCTACTCCATGCATGCAACAATTAAGGGGGAGTATAACCATCTTCCATAAGGGTTTTCGTTTCTTCGTCTGATGTTTCTTATGTTGTGGGTGTATACAAAATGTCGTTCCAGATGTTCTAACTTCTTGTTTAGTTCATTCTTTTTGCTTCTTTCACATGATTTTCTAAAATGTGTTGCTTCTGTCATATGGTCTTCTAACTTAGATTATTCAAGTTAGAGTTCCTTTTGGTTTCTTGAGGCTACATGAAAACTCTCTTGGGGCTTTGTGACAATAATTGGTTCCGAGCTTTAGGGGGGTAACTTGATTTTTCTTGTAGATGTAAGTCATATTTTTCCTCATGCACACCTTCTGGTGTTGTGTCTATGTTATATCTCTCTGGTATTGTGTCTCCTTCCTTAGTGTCTTTTCCGAAGAGGTGTTTTAGCCAAAATTTTCCAAAGAGTTATTTTTCCAAAAATAAGCCAAATGGGGAGAACCTAAATTATATTTGAATTTGTATTGTTGTTGTTGGGGGGGAGAATCTTCTAATTCTCTGATGTGATCTGAGCAGTTTTGGAAGGGAAGTTTGGCTCTGGTTTGGACTAACTGTAAGAGATGTCAGTCATGATATCCCGTCTCATATCTGACAGACAGACATAATGTTGTTGTTGTGGTTGTAGATTCCATTGGCTATTGTACCTCTGATAAATGTGTGTTGGATTAATTTTCAAATATTTTGAAATTTGAATTATTGTTATTTGTTTGAAAGGTTTGTAAAAGTTTTTTGCCAAAATTTGCCAAAGGGGAAGATTGTTAATTCTCTATGTTTATGATTGGCATTGATTTTGGTAACATTGTCCTAAAAGGACGTTCTAAAATTGCAGTAAGAAAATGTTGGACACAATGTCCTAACCAGTTTATTCGACATCTGGTCTATTATAAAGGTTTACTTAGATTTATATAGTTATTAACAGACCCTGAATATTCTGGGAATATTAGGATATTATATTAGTCATCCAAGACTAAAGAATCAATAGATTCCATCTTCATTTAGAAGATTAATCTATTTCATTAAATGTTGAGACATTCTAGGAAATAAATCATTGAAACCCTATTTTCATGAAAAAGTTTCTCCTGATTTTATGCAACAGATCAAATGTGTTTTGGAATCCCAAATCTAGTCCATTAAAGGATATAAAAAGAAGGATTCAACCCTAATACATGTGTGGAAAATATAGTGCATGTTGTAGCATTGAAGAACAAAATTTTGAGTGATCTTGTATGTTGATAAAACATTGAGTCTGGTGAATGTATTAGGAATATTTTGTTAATTGTGAGCCTCTCTAATATCACTTTGATAGAAGAGTAGGAATATCTCTTATTGAGTTGTAAGTATTGTCAATCACTCTTAATATTTTAAGTATTGAGTGATTGTGTGTTTTGAAGTTTGTCTTTTAATTCATTTGAATTGTGTTTTTGTCACTGTTTCTGACTGAAAGGGATTTGAGAAGGGTCTCATACCAAGGTGAGTCTTAGGTATAAGTTAAGCACGGGTAGTAATTAAGTGAGTAGATGGAAAACTTGTGATAACTTGTTGTAGGTCTACAAATTGATAATATTTAGTTGACTTCGTCCGTGGCTTGGTAGCCCCCAGAGTAGGTGTTGTTATACACCAAATTGGGTTAACAATTTTTTGTGTTCATTTATATTTTTGAATTGTTTTATTATCATACCTTGTCATTGTATGAATGTTCAGAGATCAGTGTCTCAATATCTCTTAGGACATCTGAGATATGAATACCAGAATTTCAGACAACAAGGAACAACTTGTTGTTATTGTTGTACCCAAAAATTTTCCCTCTCATTTATCAAATATTTTCTCACAAGGATCTTTCTTCGTTCAAGACTGCACTAGGATTGATTAGCTCAAGACACCTCTTTAAGCACTGATGAGAAAAATTAGGGTTTGAGATTGCACAAGGATAATTGAACTTTCAATGCTTCAAATGACTTTCATGGATCCCCAAGATTGCTCATGTCAAGTTTCAAGCCTTGGACCACATTGTTGCTCAGTCAATTGAGCAGTTGACCTAAAAATCAGATGTATTGGGAAAAAGTCAACTATGGCCAATTTATAGTCAAACTTCATAATTTTTGATCCAAATCAATATTATAAACTCATATGTATCATTTTCTCATGTTTGGACCATCATTCCCCAAGAAATTTGATCAAATCGTCAAAAGGGAAAAATGGTCAAAATTAGGGTTTTGATTGAGAAAGGGCAATTTCTGATTTTTAACCTAGCAAATGGTCAATTGGTTTGAAGCATTATTTCAAGAGTTCAATTGCATAATTTTTACCTAATTCCATGACCTAAAATATTGCTCAAGATCATTTGGACTGATAGTGAATTTTCAATCAACTGATCAAAAAGTCAATTGTACACTGAAAAGTCAAACTTTGACTTTTGGTCAAAATTCAATGTCAAAGATCAAAATTCATCAAAACATGTCAAAATATGAAACTTATTCACCAACAAACCAAAAATTCAAGATTTCATTTTGCAAAGTCAAAGTTTTCTAACTTAGGAATTTTTCTAAGTGTTTAAACCTCATGTTTTTTCTTAACTTTGGGCCAATTTTTCACCATGATGCAAGAGGATTCAGAAGAAAATTTCAACATGAAAGTTGTAGATCTCCATGATATATACAACATTTATTTACACAACTTCTCCAAAAGTCATGGTCTTGAAATTAGACACTTAGTGAAATTTTGCCCTAGTTTTGGTCAGGATTTTGACCTAACTTCTTGGCACTTTTTCATATAGTTCCAAGGGGAACTTTCAAAAGTGATTCAAAGAGTGGTTGTATAGCACATTACAAGATTTCCAAAATGTCCAATAAATCCTTGAGTTCGTTCTTGAGTAGGGAGAATCGAAGAGATGAAGTTAGGGTTTTCACACTTGAATTACAAGTCATTTTGTGATGAACAAAAATTCAATTTCAAACCTATGCTGCACAATCTTGTTTTGCAAACCTCTAAACCTCAAGATCTATCTATAATCAGAAGATTACACTTGCTTTTGAGCTATTATCCACTTGATTCAAGCTTTGTCCAAGTAAATTTTCCATTAATGGAACAAAGTTCACACTTCCATTTTGGAAAAGTGACTTTAATCACAAAGTCAACTTGTATAGAGTTTTGCACCTGTTCTTTCTGCACAAGCATGCTCCATAAACTCAAAACAAACATGTTTAAAGTTACAAGCCTCCCTATAAGACATGTACCTTGCATTAAAACCATGTTTTTCAAGATAACTTCAAAAACAAGTCAAAAACTCATAACATGTGATCTTTGTTTTCTGACCTCCTCAAGTCCTCTAACCTTTTCCATATAATTATAAAAGTGAATTGCAAGCTAACACACGATTGAAAAAGCCCTCAAACTCCCCAAAACTAGAAGTTGCCATAAAAGCACAAAAACTTGCCATTTCTGATTTTTGAATCCAATCTCTAAATCCCCTCGTGCGTTTCTTTGCCAAACCATTCACAAAGCTTATAATACACATATAGAAGCTATCCCAACCCCTGTTTTCAAACTGTAATACCATTTACACCATTCTCCATTTTCAAAAACAGGGCATTGCATATTTACTTCTTCAACTTGATTCAAGAACTCTCAGCATAAAGTAAGCTTTGTAATAGCTTCCTGGAGGTGCAAGAAAGCTCACCCAATCATCAAAACACTTTGAAAGTAGCTCTAACTCAAAACACAATCTCCAGCTGCAAGGTGAGTTTTCTGAATTTTCATCTCATTATTTAGGCATTGTTAGGTCTTGATTTGTGAAGATAAAATGTAGACAACTTTGCCACGAAACTGTACATATCCATAGTTTGCATTTATATGGCCCGAGCTTAGAGAATTTTAGAGTTGATGTTTTCTGAAACTTTTAGGTTTTAATTTTGGGCCATAGAAATTCTCCTTCATCTTTGATTGCTAGCTTAAGTTATTTACATGTTTGGATTTGTGGGAAGAAATGCCACAACTTTCATGTTTGAACTTTTCATTTTTGTTGAGAGTTAAAGAAGATACAGGTCCTTTGGCTGGAGGGTAAAGATGAAGTCATTTTCAGGACTGGGTTGATGTTATGTATTTGTTGTTTTGCTTATATTAACGGATGTATAGCCACCCCAGTGGTAAAGCGTGCGCCTGTTAACCTATGGGATCTGGGTTCGAGCCCCAGTGGTACCCTTTTGCTTGATTTTCTCACATTTTCTCATATATTTGTCATTTGTTTGTAGCGCTGGGCTCCTCTTGTTGGGCCTAATATTTTTTGCTTATTTTTGCCTCCCCTGATGACTATTCACACCCCTGGCCGATTTCATTTTCTTTTTCTCATTTTTATTTTATTTGTTTTCTTAAATATTTTATTCAATATTAAAAAATCAGAAAATAATATAAAAACATTTGATTTATATTTTGATATAGTTTATTTATTTTTTACAATAAAAATTACTTGTATTTTAATCATATTTTATTTATTTTACTAATTATTTTACAAATTTAATTAGAAACTAGGTTTTTTTAGTTATTTTCTTTTACACAATTAAAATATATTATTTTAAAATATAAAAAGACCAAAAATAATTTATAATACTATAAATTATTTTAAAAGATAAAAATACCAAAAATATTCTTCTTACAAATTTAATTTCTTTTCAATCAATTAATATTTAGATTAGAGTTTTATTTAAATTTTTTTCCTAGTAAATTTAGGTTTACTTTTTACTAACTTAATTAATTATTTTTATTTTAGTTAATTAGGTTAAAAAAACCCTTTTTTCCTAAAAAAAAATCCAAACAAAAGTTCATTTTCTTTTCATTTTACATTCTGGTATATTTATTCATTTTTTTTGTATATTATCTAAGTTCAATATGGTTGTAATAGATAATTAGGTTTATTTTCTAGCAATCCCCATTTGTTATTATTACACCCCCTCCCACAAGTATTGTAATAGCGTAAGTATTTTAAATTCGGCAATTTATCGCTTTATATACAAATGCTAGTAATTAGGGTTTTGTATGGAAAGACTAAAACCAATCAAGTAGCAAGCCCTAATCAAAGACTAAATAAAGCATGAAAATCAACACACTTGCACACAATCACCCCTAGGGTAAAATCCACTTGGTTGCCTTACAAAATGGCCATGTTACGCATGTGAGGTATCTTAGCAAAAACAAACGAACAAAAGATCATAGTCCCTCGATGATGCTATCTATGTTGCCTTTCAAAATGATCTTAGTCCCTAAAGAAAGATGCTAAGTGTTGTACCCCAAAATTTGCCCTCCCATATTCTCCAAGATTTGTCAAGTCAAGGTCACAAAATTCCCCAAGGGTTGTGCAGCTCAACTGTCTCCTATACAACCAAAACTAGGGTTTGTGTTCTGATCAAGAAAATGAAGTTTTCAAAGGCCCAATCAAGTCTCATATGCCTACAAATGTGGTCAAGTATCCTCATATCAAGTTTCAAGGCATTCAGCTCAAAATTGCACAGTCAAAACCCTAAATTGCACTACAGTCAACTGTAGGGGCAAAATGGTCATTTGACAGTCAAAAGTCCAAATTTTTGGTCAATATATCATTTTGAAGCCACAAACATCATTTGATCAATGCTTGATCATGATTCTCAAAATTTGGATCAGAAATCATCAAAGATGCAAAAGTTACTATATTTGGACAGCTGAAAAAGTCAACTGAAATTGACCAGGGCATAACTTTCACATGGATTATCAGAAAAATTCCATCCAAAGCTCATTTTGAAGAGAAAGACATTTCCTACAACTCATATTCATACTTCAAGTCCAAGAAATGCTCTCACAAAAAGTTATCAATTTCAACATTATAGGTCATTTTCAAAAGTCAACAAAAAGGGACTTTAAGTCAAAGGCCATAACTTGAGATTGGTAAATCCAAATGACATGGGACCAAAGGCATTGGTTAAAGGACTCAAAGACCTTTCCAAAATGTCCAAGAACATGTGAAAATCTTAAAAATTGAGCAAGTTATGCCTTGTGGAATTTGGGAAATTTTTGGGAATTTTGAAAAGTCAACAATGGTCCAAATGACCCAAAAATGCTAATGGGCCCATTTTTCTTCCAAGTTTCTTCATGCCAAGCCTATGCACGACCATTAAGCCCAAGGGGAAGTATTTTCTCATTTTTTAATTATTTATTTGAAATTATATTAATGTTAATTCATTTAAATATGTAGAAAATATAAACTTGACCAAAAAAAAATCTTTTTATGCACATTCTAGACTCAAGATCTCGTGCACATCCCAATATGGCAAGATTTGGTTGATTTGAGCATGATTGAACAAAAATGCACTTGAAAAAGATATGAAAAAGATATAAGGAAATCAAATATTGAAAACAATGAATGGAAGAGATTTGATCCAATTTTCTTAACCTAATGCCTTCACTATATGATCAGGAATCAAGACCTAATGGAAAACACTGAAAAGCTGCGCCCCAAAAAGTCATTGCAACATTGAAAATTTTCCATAAAAACTCAAATCTGATTTCAAGGTTACAGGACGATTCAAGCCCTATTCTTGCTCCCAATAGCTTTATTGTGGTTCTCTGAACGTGTGCCAATCACAAACCACAACCAAAGCTCCAAGAATTGGTAGATAGAACTCGAACTGTGTCACAAAACTTTTGAAATCGTATATCATAATTCATACATCTTTTTGCATTTTTGTTTATGAATTCTTGTTCAGTATGAAGTTTCCAAGCTAACCATTGTGTTTAATTGTATTTTTGTTGACCATACACGATGATGCCATGAATGAAATTTAGGGTTTTCAGGTTGTGATTTTAGGGCTTTTGCAAAGAGGAAAAATCAAAGCTTTAGACTATGACCATTGGACTCAGAGCGTTTAGACGAAGAAATCCCAACTATCGCGCCTAATTTATGTTTAGAATTGAGCTAATCGCTATTTTTCCATAGCCCACTTTCTGCAACACGTTGAAAACCGTTGCTGTTGGATTTTGTTTTACAGGGATGACGAAGACGAAGATATCGTGGCAAAGCGTGATTCGTCTATTTGAAAATTGGCGCGCGTTGCCCACTAACACTTTGTTTTCTTTTTATTATTTGTTTGTTATAATATATTAACACGCGCGATTCAGCTCAATTGGCAAGCGAAGGGAATGTTCACGTCCAAGACCTGGGTTCGAGTCCCAGGTCTGTATAATGCTTCATGTTATTTTTCAATTCAAACTCCTATGCAGCGCTTCTGTGGAGACGTACCATATGCCTCCCTCATCCAAGCGTCCACGCGTCCGTCCCATTCAGATCAAAGGCATAGGATGGAGGAACACGCTACACTCCCAGTCAACGCACCACACGTTATGCAAAAAGTCCAACGAGACCAAGGCTTAATGGGCCAGTTTGCTAAGGCCTTACCTCCATCTGGGGCCTGAACCCCCCCCTGGTTTGCCTTTCCTTCATATTTTATTTTCTTCCAATAATTGTTTTATCTATTTTATTGCTTTATTTTAATTAATTAATTATTTTTACAAAATATAAAAACATCATAAAAAATCCAGAAAAAGACAAAAAAAAGTAATAAATATTTTTATTATAATTATTTTCTTGTAAATAAATTAACATATAATTATTTAGTTTTAATTAGGATTTTTGCAATTTTAATTATTTTCATATTAAATATAAAAAAGGTAGAATTAGGTTAATTGATAATTTCTATTCCTTTTAAATTTTTTCCTTTTTATTATAATATTATTATTTATTTATTTTCATAATTAAATTGTATATAAATAATCTAGATTTAAATTAGGTTAAAATTTCAATATCTTTCTTAATAACCCAAAAATAATTAGAATTAGGTTTACATTTCATTTTACTTTTAATTAATTCTTTTCCATTAAATCTAAAAAAACATAAAATACCAAAAACATTTAATTTTGATTTTAATTCTTCATTAACTTTAATTTTTGCAAAAGGGTCCAACGCCCATGTTCGTAACTTATTTAATGTCGCGCATTTATTTTATATCGTTTAAATAATTATGTACATGTCCCAAAGCCTTGTAACAATTTAACTTTTCGCACTTTTATTTTATTGCTTTATTTATTTTCCGTCAAATCGGGTCCGGTTTAATTTTGGCGATGTGGACCCGCGCCATTTGTAATAGCTGTAGATTTATTTTCCCGCAAACTTTATACCTGTTAAAAAGCATGCAAGAATGAATGTCCTAATAAAAATCAAGCGTAGATCACAATGACATGACAAGACAAAATATCTGAAAACGACACACGAATCGCACACACCACCCCTAGGGTACGCCTCACTGTTGCCTTTCGAAAGGTGGTCGTCGAGTAGAGGACGTCTTAGTAAGTCCTCATGATCCGGGAACCTGGCATGAGGGTAGCTTCTAAGGTGTCTTCCCATTGCTCCGGTGATCACCATATCCCGAATCTCGAATTGACCCGAACACCTCCAACAGTGGTTCTACCTACCTCTCAATGGTGGGATGGCACTACTTTAAGGACATCTACACAGACGAATTCCTTAGGGTAGGTAGGTTCTCAAGGATACTTGCTCTAAACTCAAAACAAACAAAACAAAATCTTTTCACACCAACACATTTTCAAAAGCTTTCAAAACAAACTTTTCAAACACTCTGACGTATGAGTCGAACTGAATTTTTCAAGGAAACTTTTTTAAAACCCACATTGAAAAGCAAACAAACATTTTGAAAACACATTGAGCAAGTATCTAAGAGCACATGGATAACCATGGATAGAAAGGGTGCTAACACCTTCCCTTTCTATAACCTACCTCCCGAACCGAGAGCAATCTCTTCAAGGAATTTTTCTGTGCTTTTGTCCTTTCCATTTGGAGAAAATAAAAGACGGTGGCGACTCTTGCTTCCGCGACATTTCGCGAACCAGCGTTAAACAGTCAGTTCCAGATCCACCGATCACAGAACTGGCGACTCTGCTGGGGATTAAACTTAAAGTGAGGTGTACCTTAGGGCTAGTTCATAACTATGTTTTCAATTGTTTTCCTTGTGTGCTTTAAATTGTGGGCTGCTTGGGAGTTCTATAGATCCTAAACCCGGATCTGGGGGATACCTTTCTTAGAAAGTAGCAACAAGGCTATGAGGGAACTGTGCGGGGTATACCGACATGGTTGAAACAGTCTGCTACGTTGATGTGGCACTTTGGTGTGTACCGGTAACCCTTGAGTTCAGTCAAGGAGAGTACGGGGCCTCCGCGTGGTGTCGTGAAGCATCAACAGACCTTAGGAACCTTAATTGAACTATCTTGGCCTCTTTAGGGTAGTGAGATAACTGACTTTGGTGCAGTCCGAGGTTGGTTGATACTCGATACTACGCTCAATTGAGGGTTGCTTTCCTGGAATATTTCGGTCGCCAGTTCAGTGGCTAAATCGAAACGATGAACAATGAAAGCAATCCCGTGATATTGGGAACCTTAGAACCCGGTTACTTTGATTAGGATAGGTTGAACCCACCAACTTCAAGAGGGTACTACCCAGACCCCATGCTGGCCTTAAACCTTAAGGGCTTGTCTTGTGTGCCTTGTGTGCCTTACATGTTTGTCTTTGTAAATATCTGTGGTGTGTTTAATCATAGCATCATGATATCATCCAGCATCATATGCATTGACTAACCATTTCAGGGGTTCGGATTTTCATCTTTGTTCTTGTTTTGTAGGACATGGAAACTGTTCGTAGAAAGACAATTCAAATCAGTCTTGTAAGGGTACCCCCTCAGCTTAAGGAGCTTATATCCAGGATTCCTGAGAACTCTTCATTCAGTGAAAGGCATGGAAGCCTCATCAGCTTGGTCAACACCAACATTGAGGAAGATATGATTAAGGTCTTGTTCCAATTCTTTGACCCTCTGCATCACTGTTTTACCTTCTTGGACTATCAGTTGGTACCTACATTGGAGGAGTTCTCCCGGCTCCTGATGATCCCTATCCTTGATCAGCTACCCTTCGGCGGTACAGAAAAGGAACCTAAGCTTGAAGAGATTGCTAAAGCCTTGCACCTACAGTCATCTGACCTCAAGGGACATTGGGAAGTTAGAAGTGGTATCAAAGGGTTCTTAGCCAGGTTCCTGTTTGAAAAGGCCCTTGAATGTTGGAACTCCCTTGACTTGCAAGCTTTTGAAGAGGTTGTAGCCCTCCTTGTCTATGGTTTGGTGTTGTTTCCTAACCCAGATCAGCTTATTGATATCAGTGCTGTCCAGATCTTCATGTCCAGGAATCCCATACCTACATTGCTGGGGGACATCCTTCACTCATGTTACACTCGAACCATGAGAAAAAGAGGTGTCCTTATGTGTTGCACTCCTCTCCTGGGAAGGTGGTTTATTTCGCACCTTCCCCAATCAGTCTTGAAGAATGAGCGGGGTTTGAGATGGTCACAACGGTTGATGACTCTTACACATGCAGATATACATTGGTGTCCTAGGTCCAGAGAAGATGTCATTATCATTGATCGTTGCGAAGAGTACCCTAATGTTCCTTTACTTGGAATCAGAGGAGGTATTACTTATAGCCCATGCCTGGCTTGGAGACAGTTTGGTTATGCTCGGAGGGATGGTCCTCATGACATGTTAATTCCCGACATAGTTTTTGACTTCGACAACGATACTCAAGGACTTCGTCAGAGATTTATCAGAGCCTGGAGGATGCCCAGTAGGATAGACAGCAAGACACTGGGGCGTAGGAATTCCATCCCGTTGGAACCTTATCTCAAGTGGGTACGAGCCTGCTCCCAGAAGTTAGTAATGCCTTATCCTCACATGCTCCCAGTGATCAAAGAACCAGTCTTGGAAGGGGAAGTGTCCTACACTATTCAGCACCCTGATATGCCCACATCCTGGGAAGAGATGCAGAAGAGCTGGATCCAGCTTAAGGAAGAACGGAATTCTCTTGAGACTAGTCTGCATGCCAGTGAAAAGAAAGTCTTTGAGCTCACCCGCCTGTTGCATGAAGAGAGGAACCTCAACACCTACATAGCTCCGAAGAGGATGCGCAGTGTATTTTGGGATTGATTTGATTTTTGTACTTTTTGCCCATGAGGTCGTGATGTATTAAACAATGATTTCTTTAATAATAACGTGTGTTCCTTTTTGTCTACAACAAATTTGAACTTTCGAACCCTTGAATGCATTGCATACGCATTTCAAACATCATGTGCATAGCAGGTTTTTCCCCTTTTCAGGTTGCTTACAGTTCTTCGCTGTTTATTTCAGCATCATGAATCCCGGATCTGAATCAACCGAGACATCAATCAAGGCTCTTCAGGCGCAGAATGCGCAGTTTCAAGAACTAATCAAGGGTCTGGCTAAAGGCCAAGAAGAACTGAAGGCTATGCTCCTGAAGAAGGAGAAGAAGAAGAAAAGAAGAAATGTTCTATTCAACTCGGGCCGAAGGTTTGGCAATACTCTGCAACATGAAGAGGCTGGTTCTTCTGTTGGCAAGAGTCCTTCTCAGGTAGAAGTAAAGGTTCCTAGTCCGGTCGTCTCCGACAACGAGACAGATTTTGATGAAGAGCAGTACCCTCCTTCAGATGACAGATACAAGCAACTGGAGGATAGGTTGAAGGCTATGGAGGTTCAACAGGCACCTGGGATGGATTTCGGAGATCTGGGTTTGTCGACTGGTGTGATTATCCCGCATAAGTTCAAAGCACCAACCTTCTCCAAATATGACGGGGCGTCTTGTCCCAAGCTGCATTTAAGGTCCTATGTTCGAAAAATTCAGCCGTACTCTGCGGATAAGAATCTATGGATCCACTTCTTCCAGGAGAGTCTTTCAGGGACTCATCTCGAATGGTTCTATCAGCTGGATGGGACCAAAGTTCGTAACTGGGAGGAGCTGGCTACTGCTTTCTACAAGCAGTATCAGTATAATGCCGACCTTGCCCCCACACGTACCCAACTCCAGGGTATGGCGTTAGGTGCAAGCGAAGGTTTTAAGGAGTACGCTCAGAAGTGGAGAGACCTGGCTGGCAGGGTGCAGCCACCATTGACTGATCGGGAGTTGGTCGACATGTTCTTGGGGACCCTATCTGGGCCATTTTTCAACCATCTCATTGGGAATTCTTCTGCTGGGTTCACTGATTTGATCTTGACTGGAGAAAGGATTGAAGCTGGGTTGAAGTCTGGGAAGATTGCAAAGGGGGCATCATCTAGTTCGGAAAAGAAACCATTCAAGAAGGAGTCTAGTGCCGTGTATGGTTCTAGAAAATCAGAGAGACCTGAGCACCGCCAATCTGTCAGCGCGGTGATGATTGCTAAGCCTGCTGCCGCTCCTCGGCCAAACAATTCTCAAAGGGCTGAAAGACCCCGGAGGGAGTTTACCCGGTTAAACATGACTCTATCGCAGATCCTGCCACAGTTGCTCGCAACCAACTTAGTGACTGTCAGGGAAGCCCCGAAGTTCCCTAATACAATATCTCCCAAGTACAACCCGAATGCTCGTTGTGCTTACCATTCAGAAAGCCCGGGGCATTCTACCGATGACTGTTGGGCGTTGAAGAATAAGGTACAAGACCTTATCGATGCAAAGGAGATACAGTTCGAGGCTCCTGCAAAGCCGAATGTAGTTACTGCCCCCATGCCTCAGCACGGGGTAAATGCTGTTGATGAAGACGTTTATGCTGTTTCTGTGGATGATCTAGCCACTCCTCTAAAGATCGTCAAGAAGAACCTACTGCAGGCCGGTTTATTTCCGGGTTGTAGTGAAGGTTGCCTATTCTGTGCCGTGTCCCCATCTGGTTGTCCCTTGCTAAAGTTAGGCATCCAAAGCTTAATGGATAGCAAGGAGATTCTATTCAAGAAGTCTGCTGTTCGGTTGGTTCCAATGGAAGAAGTTTCTGTAGTGACTATTTTCAATAACCCAATCCCGGCTCTCCAGAAGAAGCCCGCTCAAATGATGACCGTTGCACCCATTATTATCACTGTTCCAGGGCCCCTGCCCTATGTATCTGATAAAGCTGTCCCTTGGCACTATGGGGCAGATGTATATATAAACGGAATTAAACAAGAGCTCAACGCTGGCGCCAGCATCTGTGACATCACTGGCCCAGCCAAAGTTACCCGCAGTGGCAGGCTCTTCTCGCCTGACATTGCACCGCCTGCTTCCCGAAGACCGCTCCTGATAATTCCTACAAGTACACCTATTCCTGTTGCTGACCAAGTTGTTGTTCCTGCTGCTAACCCGATTGTTTCTCCTGCTGCCGAGTCATCCAATGCTCGGGGCAAGGGAGTTGAAGTTGAGCCTGCCCAAATGGAGGCACCCATACCCATAGCTACTGAGGCCTCCCCACAAGAGATGGAGGAGATTCTGAAGATTATAAAGAAGAGCAATTTTAATGTTGTGGAACAGCTGGGGCATACGCCCTCCAAGATCTCCATGCTCTCTTTACTGCTGTGCTCCGAGGCCCATGCAAAGGCCCTAATCTCATTCCTCAAGATGGCCCATGTGCCACATGAAACCTCCGCAGTCCAGTTCACTGATTGTGTGGCAAGTCTAACGGCAGATAATGGCTTGGGTTTCTCAGACGCTGACTTGACCGCAAAGGGGAGAGATCATAATGATGCTCTGCATGTCTCAATCGAATGCAGGGGCACCACCTTAGCACATGTGTTGGTTGATACTGGGTCATCTTTGAATGTGCTACCCAAGAAGGCTCTGGATCGTCTAGATTGTGAAGGCCTGGAATTGAAACCCAGCAACATCATCGTCAGGGCCTTTGATGGTTCAAAGAGGATGGTCCATGGGGAGGTTGACATTCCGATTCGTGTGGGTTCTCAGGTGTTCGACTCCACTTTTTACGTGATGGATATCCGTCCATCTTACTCTTGTCTGCTGGGTCGACCCTGGATACATAAGGCTGGGGCAGTGACCTCTACCTTGCATCAAAAGCTGAAGTACCCCGTCAGAGGGAAGATCGTCACCGTGCAAGGAGAGGAAGAATATATGGTGAGTCACCTAAACTCGTTCAGATACATTGAGATGGATGGGGAGTTCATTGAGACCCCCTTTCAGCATTTCGAGGAGGTGTTTCCAATTGCAGCAGAAAAAACAGAAGCAAGTGGTCCTTTGAAGATGGCTTCCCTGAAGGATGCCAGGGCTGTGGTACAGAAGGGTGAATGTGCCGACTGGGGCAGACTTCCAGACTTCACTCAGAAGACTGATAAACTTGGGCTGGGTTTTACCTCAGAAGGTCAGAGAGCTATGAGGAAAGCAAAGATCGGAAGACCTCCGGTATTTATCAAAAGCTCAGAAGTGAATGCTGTTGGGGAGGATCATGAAGTGGACGAAGCAGAGTTCAACAGCTGGATTTATCCGACGACTGAAGGCGGATTGAACAATTGGAGTGCAAAGGACCATACCCCTGTTACCTTTGTGACGCAGTAATGAATTCCTATGTTTTGTTATTTTGTAATAAACAATGATAAACTCTATGGCCCGGTGTCTTACCCGAGGCACCGTGGTTCTATTTGTGAGGGCATACAAACTGTCATTTTATACATCATGAATGAAAATCTTGGACGTATTTTTCGCATTGCAAATATTGTGTTCCTTTTCTGTCTTTCTTTTCCTTTACATAATTTTCAAAACAGCTGTATTTACACACACACTCACTCATACAGGTTCCAATCCACTCTGGATCTTACTGATAACAACTCTGCTACTGCCAATTATGACTTCGAAAATCCGATCAACTTAGCCGAAGACGAAGGTGAAGATGATTGCGAAGTGCCTGGAGAGCTTGCTAGACTGTTGCTTCAGGAAGAGAGGGCGATTCAACCCCATGAAGAGCCAGTGGAAACCATAAACCTGGGTACTGAGGCAGACAGGAAAGAGGTAAAGATTGGTGCCAACCTAGAGCTCAGCGTGAAGCAACGGTTAACCAAAATGCTGCATGATTATATGGAGATCTTTGCCTGGTCCTACGAAGACATGCCAGGGTTGGATACCGATATTGTGGTCCATCACTTGCCAACTAAGGAAGACTGCCCTCCAGTTAAGCAAAAGGTCCGTCGGATGCGTCCAGAGATGTCTGAGAAGATTAAAGCCGAGGTCATGAAACAGTTTGATGCCGGGTTCCTTGCAGTGACTTCTTACCCTCAGTGGGTTGCTAATGTGGTGCCGGTACCTAAGAAGGACGGCAAGGTCAGAATGTGTGTTGACTACAAGGATCTGAACAGAGCCAACCCCAAGGATGACTTCCCCTTACCTCACATTGATGTCCTTGTTGATAATACAGCTCAGCACAAGGTATTCTCTTTCATGGATGGCTTTTCAGGTTATAATCAGATAAAGATGGCACCTGAAGACATGGAGAAGACTACATTTGTCACTCAGTGGGGCACCTTCTGCTACAAGGTCATGCCATTTGGATTAAAGAATGCTGGGGCAACCTACCAACATGCCATGGTTGCCTTATTTCATGATATGATCCATCATGAGATCGAAGTGTATGTTGATGACATGATCGCAAGGTCCCAGACTGAGGAAGAGCACCTAGATCATCTGCAGAAGTTATTTGACCGGTTAAAACTGTACAAGCTAAGATTAAACCCGAACAAGTGCACCTTCGGGGTAAGATCTGGGAAGTTGCTAGGCTTCGTGGTCAGTGATAAAGGTATTCAAGTGGACCCTACTAAGGTCAAAGCTATTCAAGAGATGCCAGTTCCCAAGACAGAGAAGGAAGTCAGAGGCTTTTTAGGGCGCCTGAATTACATTGCTCGATTCATCTCTCATCTGACTGCTACCTGTGAGCCAATCTTCAAGCTGCTGAAGAAAGATCAGGTAGTACGTTGGAACGATGAATGTCAGGCTGCCTTCGACAGAATCAAAGAGTATCTCCAAGAACCACCTATCCTTATGCCACCGGTTGAAGGGAGGCCTCTGATACTATACCTGACAGTGCTCGACAACTCAATGGGGTGTGTGCTGGGGCAGCATGACGAGTCTGGCCGAAAAGAGCATGCCATTTATTACCTTAGCAAAAAGTTTACCGACTGTGAGACCCGATACTCACTGCTTGAGAAAACTTGCTGCGCTTTGGTATGGGCTGCTCGCCGGCTGAGACAGTATATGCTGACTCACACTACCTTGTTGATCTCAAAAATGGATCCTATAAAGTACATATTCGAAAAGCCTGCTCTGTCTGGGAGAATTGCCAGATGGCAAATGATCTTTACGGAATACGACATTCAGTACACAACCCAGAAATCCATCAAGGGAAGTGTATTGGCAGACCACTTAGCTCATCAAGCTGTAGATGATTATCAGTCCATGAACTTCGAGTTTCCGGATGAAAGCATTATGATTGTAACTGACTGTGAAGTACCTGGACCGGATGAAGGACCTGAGCCAGGATCCCGATGGTCTATGCACTTTGATGGAGCCTCCAATGCTTTGGGAAATGGTATCGGCGCCATCATCATATCTCCTCAAGGTACTCATACTCCACTCACTGCCCGGCTGTGTTTTCATTGTACCAACAACATGGCGGAGTATGAGGCGTGTATCATGGGTCTTCAAGCTGCGATCGACCTAAGGATCAAATTTCTAAGTGTCTTCGGAGATTCCGCTCTCGCGATCAATCAGATTAAAGGAGAGTGGGATACAAAACATCCAAACTTGATTCCTTACAGAGAATGTGTGTTGACCCTGATTCCCCACTTCACAGAGATAACCTTTGAACACTTTCCAAGAGAAGTGAATCAGTTAGCGGACGCGTTAGCTACAATGTCTTCAATGTTCAAGGTCAAATGGGATAATGAAGCTCCCCGGATCATCATCTGGAAACTGGACGAACCGGCATACTGTTGTGATCTCGAAACTGAATTGGTGACTGAGAAGCCTTGGTACCACGAAGTGAAGAGATATCTGGAAGCTCAGGAATACCCTGAAGGGGCATCTGTTAACGATAAGAAATTCCTGAGGAGGTTCGCAACAAAGTTCTTTCTTAGCAACGGCATCTTGTACAAGCGAAACCATGATTCAACCTTACTGCGTTGTGTGGACAAAAGTGAAGCAGAAAGAATCATGGAAGAGCTACATGAAGGGACCTTTGGTACGCATTCCAGTGGGCACACTATGGCTAAGAAAATCCTACGGGCAGGATACTATTGGTCCACAATGGAAGCCGATTGCTACCAGCACTCCAGGACATGCCACAAGTGTCAGATCTATGCAGACAAGGTGCATGTTCCTCCGGTTCCCTTGAATGTTCTGACTGCGCCTTGGCCGTTTGCAATGTGGGGTATAGACATGATCGGTGAGATAAAACCTACGGCATCCAATGGACATCGCTTCATCCTAGTGGCGATTGATTATTTCACAAAGTGGGTCGAAGCAGCATCCTATGCCACGGTAACCAAGGCTGTTGTGGCACGGTTCATTCGACATAACCTGATCTGTCGGTACGGTGTCCCTGAGCGGATAATTACAGACAACGGTACCAATCTGAACAACAAGATGGTCGGTGAGCTCTGCGAACAATTCAAGATACAGCACCACAATTCTTCTCCTTACAGACCGAAGATGAATGGGGCTGTAGAAGCAGCAAATAAAAACATCAAGAAGATCGTGCAGAAAATGACAGTGACCTACAAAGATTGGCACGAGATGTTACCGTTCGCTCTGCATGGGTACCGTACCTCAGCCAGGACGTCAACCAGGGCAACTCCTTTCTCTCTGGTTTATGGCATGGAGGCAGTCTTGCCGATCGAAGTGCAAATTCCCTCTCTCCAGATAATGAAGGATGCAAATCTGAACGAAGATGATTGGATCCAGACACGACTTGATCAGCTCAACCTCATTGATGAAAAGAGACTTGCTGCTATCTGCCATGGTCAGACGTATCAGAAACGAATGATCAGGGCATTTAACAAAAAGGTCAGACCACAGGAATATCAAGTTGGGGATCTGGTAATCAAGAGAATCATCCTTCCTCAGAGTGATCCAAGGGGCAAATGGACCCCTACGTACGAAGGGCCATTTGTGGTTAAGCATGTGTTCTCAGGAGGAGCCATGATTCTAACTAACATGGATGGTGACGACCTTTCTCACCCCGCCAATGCAGACATAGTTAAAAAATACTACGCATGAAAAAAGACCCGCTAGGCTGACATGCCTAGGCAAAAATTAGGGCTTCCCGTCGAACCAAAAGGGTTCGGGCAAAATGAAGGGATGAAAATGAAAAAATCTGTACACCCGGCAAGTCGAAAACCTGAAAAGGCGGCTTGGGCAAAAATGGGTATCCCGGTGGACTGAAAACCCGAAAGGGCGGTCCAGGCAAAAATTAGGGATAAAAGCGTAATACTATGTCTCATTGGATCACTTTGCATCCAGAATCCGGTATCTACATCAAGTTCAGACGGCATCGATCAGTCAGCTTCACCTTCAACCAAGGTCATCAAGTGATGAGACGCTCAGAGTTATAAAGGCGATAGCAGAGTTGAAACCCAGTGGGATCATTCATATTTCACACAGCTGTTTTATTTTCTTTTGTACAAAACTTGTATAAACTCTCTTGTTCGGCGGCGTTCTCTTACTAGGACATCAGCCTCTTGTACACAAAACGCCTATTTTCAGGCCATTCAAAATCAATAAAAATATATCTTCAGTTAAACGTGCCAAGTGTTTTTCTTTTCCTGTTTTGTTTTGCGAAGGACGTCCAAGGTTCAATTTGTGATATATGCATTGACAATAATTTGCTAACTCATAAATATTTGCATACGAAACAAAGGAATTAATTGCAGGTGACACTAGAAACAGGGGCAATAAAAAGAGTTGTCTGAGCAGTCTAATTGTTCTATCCTCCAAGGTACCAAGGTAGGTTCAGCTAAAGAACACGGCCAAGTGTATCTTAATTCCCCAGAGAGTGGTTCAGTAAAACAGTACATTTCTCTCCAAGCAAAATTGTCAAATATCAAGGAAATTGAGTATTCTCCCGTAGATCTCAATACTTCCCCAGCAGTATACATATATTCTCAAACAAGCATCCCCGGCAGTCTTGGTCTAAAGATTGTTCCCCGGCGGTATACCAACGTTCAAAGGAATCACTTTCCCCAGCATATCAAACCTCCCCCAGAAGAGTCCAATCCAGCTTCACCAGCAAAGTTGGAATTCATATCCCCAAGCAGTAAGCTTATCCCCAGTATATTCTGGAAGCTTATCCCCTATCCGAGCACGAACGCGTCGTCCGGCTTTATTTAAAGAGTTATTTCCTTAACAGGATATAACTGGGTTATCCTCAGCCAAAAGCCACGGAAAGATCGTCGTCGACAGAATCTTCTTATCCCCAGCGAAGTCTATCAACACTTCCAACAACAAGACATCCTCAGCAAGTTACTATCTACATTCAGCAAAGCATCTCTATCCCCATAGAGTATTATCTCCCAGCATGGTCGCTAGAATATCTTTTTCTCCCTGCAGAATCTTCCATCCGCCAAGTTTATTCCGCAACGGAGTCATCTTCTCCTACCGGTATTCTTATAGTTATCATCCCCAGCGGAAGTGAAAGCTTATCCTACAACATCAGCCAGGATTGACTTCCCGGCACCCGTCAAGGATTTACTTTCTTAGACAAAAAACATTCATAAAAACATCACATACATCATTATAGCATGCATGGACGCATCATATCATACAAATCTCATTTATGTTGAGAACATAATTGCTCGATCCATATCATGCATTGCATATGACTGACCTTTACCTTTCAGGAAGGATGCAGTTGAAATTCTCAAAACATATTTCAAGGCCTTCTCTAGTCCAGCTAAATCGACTCCCAACAGATTTTTCTGATAAAGACTCAGTAGAAGTTATCCCAGATGGTTCCCTCTCCGACGGTGTGTGAGGCGATCATTCCTTTTTCAGATGTTTCCCTCTCCGACGATGAGTGTGAGGTGATAGTCTCCCATGGTTCCCTCTCCGACGGTGTGTGAGGTAGTAATCCCTTTTCAGATGTTTCCCTCTCCGACGATGAGTGTGAGGTGATATTCTCCTATGGTCCCTTCTCCGACAAGTGCGTGAGGTGGTAATTCCTTCTTCAGATGTTTCCCTCTCCGACGATGAGTGTGAGGTGATAATCTCTTATGGTCCCCTCTCCGACGGTGTGTGAGGTAGTAATCCCTTTTCAGATGTTTCCCTCTTCGACGATGAGTGTGAGGTGATATTCTCCTATGGTCCCTTCTCCGACAAGTGCGTGAGGTGGTAATTCCTTCTTCAGATGTTTCCCTCTCCGACGATGGGTGTGAGGTGATAATCTCTTATGGTCCCCTCTCCGGCAAGTGCGTGAGGTGGTAATTCCTTCTTCAGATGTTTCCCTCTCCGACGATGAGTGTGAGGTGATAGTCTTATGGTCCCCTCTCCGGCAAGTGCGTGAGGTGGTAATTCCTTCTTCAGACGTTTCCCTCTCCGACGATGAGTGTGAGGTGATAGTCTCTTATGGTCCCCTCTCCGACAAGTGCGTGAGGTGGTAATTCCTTCTTCAGATGTTTCCCTCTCCGACGATGAGTGTGAGGTAATAATCTCTTATGGTCCCCTCTCCGGCAAGTGCGTGAGGCGGTAATTCCTTTTTCAAGATGTTTCCCTCTCCGACGATGAGTGTGAGGTGATAGTCTCCTATGGTTCCCTCTCCGACGGTGTGTGAGGTGGTAAGTCCTTTTTCAGATGTTCCCCTCTCCGACGATGAGTGTGAGGTGATAGTCTCTTATAGTTCCCTCTCCGACGGTGTGTGAGGTGACAATTCCTTTTCCTATGATTCCCCTCTCCGATGGCGAGTAAAGTGATTCCCTTTCAAATTATAATAGCTTATGGTTTTCTTCCCGATATTGCAAAGATGGTAATTCCCGCCAAGATTTTTCTCAACGAGCGTTGTTGAAGCTAAAGTCGCCCACGGTCCTCTTACCATTCATGCTAAGGCAGTAACCATCCCCGGTTCATTCATCAGCGTTTGAAGCTCCAGATTCAGCTCCTGTAACCATTCAGGACATATCTATGCCAAGCATCTAAAATTAGCTCCTGCAACGTGTCAGGTACTCATTTTCTGTTTTGCAGGTATGCAGGTTCTAGCTAAGGAATCTCCCACGCAATCAACATCCAGATGGCATCTATAAGCCCATCCCCCCATCTAGCATTCTCTAAATGGCATCTATAAGCCCATTCCATCATCACTGCTACTATGTGAGCGCAAATTTCTGGGCACTCTAGTGTCCAATCATCTTCTACCCTCGGATTACGAAAGGCACGCCAGCCAATCTGCATCCTCAGGTCTAAGAAGATTGAACAGGGGCAACTGTTGTACCCCAAAATTTGCCCTCCCATATTCTCCAAGATTTGTCAAGTCAAGGTCACAAAATTCCCCAAGGGTTGTGCAGCTCAACTGTCTCCTATACAGCCAAAACTAGGGTTTGTGTTCTGATCAAGAAAATGAAGTTTTCAAAGGCCCAATCAAGTCTCATATGCCTACAAATGTGGTCAAGTATCCTCATATCAAGTTTCAAGGCATTCAGCTCAAAATTGCATAGTCAAAACCCTAAATTGCACTACAGTCAACTATAGGGGCAAAATGGTCATTTGACAGTCAAAAGTCCAAATTTTTGGTCAATATATCATTTTGAAGCCACAAACATCATTTGATCAATGCTTGATCATGATTCTCAAAATTTGGATCAGAAATCATCAAAGATGCAAAAGTTACTATATTTGGACAGTTGAAAAAGTAAACTGAAATTGACCAGGGCATAACTTTCACATGGATTATCAGAAAAATTCCATCCAAAGCTCATTTTGAATAGAAAGACATTTCCTACAACTCATCTTCATACTTCAAGTCCAAGAAATGCTCTCACAAAAAGTTATCAATTTCAACATTATAGGTCATTTTCAAAAGTCAACAAAAAGGGACTTTAAGTCAAAGGCCATAACTTGAGATTGGTAAATCCAAATGACATGGGACCAAATGCATTTGTTAAAGGACTCAAAGACCTTTCCAAAATGTCCAAGAACATGTGAAAAGCTTAAAAATTGAGCAAGTTATGCCTTGTGGAATTTGGGAAATTTTTGGGAATTTTGAAAAGTCAACAATGGTCCAAATGACCCAAAAATGCTAATGGGCCCATTTTTCTTCCAAGTTTCTTCATGACAAGCCTATGCACGACCATTAAGCCCAAGGGGAAGTATTTTCTCATTTTTTAATTATTTATTTGAAATTATATTAATATTAATTCATTTAAATCATTTAAATATGTAGAAAATATAAACTTGACCAAAAAAAAATCTTTTTATGCACATTCTAGACTCAAGATCTCGTGCACATCCCAATATGGCAAGATTTGGTTGATTTGAGCATGATTGAACAAAAATGCACTTGAAAAAGATATGAAAAAGATATAAGGAAATCAAATATTGAAAACAATGAATGGAAGAGATTTGATCCAATTTTCTTAACCTAATGCCTTCACTATATGATCAGGAATCAAGACCTAATGGAAAACACTGAAAAGCTGCGCCCCAAAAAGTCATTGCAACATTGAAAATTTTCCATAAAAACTCAAATCTGATTTCAAGGTTACAGGACGATTCAAGCCCTATTCTTGCTCCCAATAGCTTTATTGTGGTTCTCTGAACGTGTGCCAATCACAAACCACAACCAAAGCTCCAAGAATTGGTAGATAGAACTCGAACTGTGTCACAAAACTTTTGAAATCGTATATCATAATTCATACATCTTTTTGCATTTTTGTTTATGAATTCTTGTTCAGTATGAAGTTTCCAAGCTAACCATTGTGTTTAATTGTATTTTTGTTGACCATACACGATGATGCCATGAATGAAATTTAGGGTTTTCAGGTTGTGATTTTAGGGCTTTTGCAAAGAGGAAAAATCAAAGCTTTAGACTATGACCATTGGACTCAGAGCGTTTAGACGAAGAAATCCCAACTATCGCGCCTAATTTATGTTTAGAATTGAGCTAATCGCTATTTTTCCATAGCCCACTTTCTGCAACGCGTTGAAAACCGTTGCTGTTGGATTTTGTTTTACAGGGATGACGAAGACGAAGATATCGTGGCAAAGCGTGATTCGTCTATTTGAAAATTGGCGCGCGTTGCCCACTAACACTTTGTTTTCTTTTTATTATTTGTTTGTTATAATATATTAACACGTGCGATTCAGCTCAATTGGCAAGCGAAGGGAATGTTCACGTCCAAGACCTGGGTTCGAGTCCCAGGTCTGTATAATGCTTCATGTTATTTTTCAATTCAAACTCCTATGCAGCGCTTCTGTGGAGACGTACCATATGCCTCCCTCATCCAAGCGTCCATGCGTCCGTCCCATTCAGATCAAAGGCATAGGATGGAGGAACACGCTACACTCCCAGTCAACGCACCACACGCTATGCAAAAAGTCCAACGAGACCAAGGCTTAATGGGCCAGTTTGCTAAGGCCTTACCTCCATCTGGGGCCTGAACCCCCCCTGGTTTGCCTTTCCTTCATATTTTATTTTCTTCCAATAATTGTTTTATCTATTTTATTGCTTTATTTTAATTAATTAATTATTTTTACAAAATATAAAAACATCATAAAAAATCCAGAAAAAGACAAAAAAAAGTAATAAATATTTTTATTATAATTATTTTCTTGTAAATAAATTAACATATAATTATTTAGTTTTAATTAGGATTTTTGCAATTTTAATTATTTTCATATTAAATATAAAAAAGGTAGAATTAGGTTAATTGATAATTTCTATTCCTTTTAAATTTTTTCCTTTTTATTATAATATTATTATTTATTTATTTTCATAATTAAATTGTATATAAATAATCTAGATTTAAATTAGGTTAAAATTTCAATATCTTTCTTAATAACCCAAAAATAATTAGAATTAGGTTTACATTTCATTTTACTTTTAATTAATTCTTTTCCATTAAATCTAAAAAAACATAAAATACCAAAAACATTTAATTTTGATTTTAATTCTTCATTAACTTTAATTTTTGCAAAAGAGTCCAACGCCCATGTTCGTAACTTATTTAATGTCGCGCATTTATTTTATATCGTTTAAATAATTATGTACATGTCCCAAAACCTTGTAACAATTTAACTTTTCGCACTTTTATTTTATTGCTTTATTTATTTTCCGTCAAATCGGGTCCGGTTTAATTTTGGCGATGTGGACCCGCGCCATTTGTAATAGCTGTAGATTTATTTTCCCGCAAACTTTATAACTGTTAAAAAGCATGCAAGAATGAATGTCCTAATAAAAATCAAGCGTAGATCACAATGACATGACAAGACAAAATATCTGAAAACGACACACGAATCGCACACACCACCCCTAGGGTACGCCTCACTGTTGCCTTTCGAAAGGTGGTCGTCGAGTAGAGGACGTCTTAGTAAGTCCTCATGATCCGGGAACCTGGCATGAGGGTAGCTTCTAAGGTGTCTTCCCATTGCTCCGGTGATCACCATATCCCGAATCTCGAATTGACCCGAACACCTCCAACAGTGGTGCTACCTACCTCTCAATGGTGGGATGGCACTACTTTAAGGACATCTACACAGACGAATTCCTTAGGGTAGGTAGGTTCTCAAGGATACTTGCTCTAAACTCAAAACAAACAAAACAAAATCTTTTCACACCAACACATTTTCAAAAGATTTCAAAACAAACTTTTCAAACACTCTGACGTATGAGTCGAACTGAATTTTTCAAGGAAACTTTTTTAAAACCCACATTGAAAAGCAAACAAACATTTTGAAAACACATTGAGCAAGTATCTAAGAGCCCATGGATAACCATGGATAGAAAGGGTGCTAACACCTTCCCTTTCTATAACCTACCTCCCGAACCGAGAGCAATCTCTTCAAGGAATTTTTCTGTGCTTTTGTCCTTTCCATTTGGAGAAAATAAAAGACGGTGGCGACTCTTGCTTCCGCGACATTTCGCGAACCAGCGTTAAACAGTCAGTTCCATATCCACCGATCACACTAAGATACCTTTCAACATTGCTAATCATGGTTATACGATGACCCACGCCCGTCTCTTCTACATCCAAAGATAGGGTTATCTACCATATCAATGGTAAGATAACAATGTCAAAGGAAAAGGGAAATGAACATGAAAGACTTTTGAGTAGGAAGAAAGTTCCTAGTTACTTGCTCAATTTCAAAAAAAAACATCCTTGGTATCTTTAAAACAAACACCAAACACTTTCAAAACATTTTTCAAAAGATCAACACTTTGTATACATTCTTACGAATGAGAATCATTACAAAGTTCGCCTTAACGATGGCGCCTTCTCAAAATACTTTCAAAAACTACACAAAGCACATTTTCAAACAAAAGTAAAGTGATTTAGAAAGTCACTAAGAGCCCATGGAAAACCATGGATGAAAAGGGTGCTAATATCTTCCCTTTTCATAATCTACCCCCCGAACTCAAGAAATAATCTCAAAGGTCTTTCCTGTGCTTTTTCACCTTTCCTTTTGGATAAAAGAAAAGTCGGTGGCGACTCTTACTAACTGCAACATTTGCGATAAAATGCAAAACATCCCAAGTCAACTCTCCCACCGTATCACAGAACTGGCGACTCTGCTGGCGATAATTCTAAAAGTGGGGTTACCTTAGGGTTAGATCACATTTAATTGCTTTCTTTGTTTGACTTGTGTGCTTTACATTATGGTTCTTTGTTTGGGTTTGAATCCTCTACCCGGATTTGGGATACCTTATAGGTAAGTAGCAATACGTTGTGGAAACTGTGCGGGGTATACCGACACGGTCTAAGCAATAGCTATAATAGTGCGACATATTTATGGGTATCGGTGGCCCTTGAGTATTCAAGGAGAATACAGGACCGCTGAGTGATGTCATGAAGCACTAATGAACTTTCAGAACCTTTACTTGACCAACTTGGCCTTTAGGACATAGTGAGACGACCGACTTTGGTGCATTCCGAAGTTGGTAGATAGTCGATACTACACTCATTGAGGTTTGATTTTTTGGGATATTTTGGCCGCCATTAAAGAGGCTTGTGCTGAAACAATGATCAAAGAAACAAACCAGTGATATTGAGCTCCTTAGAACCCAGTTACTATTGCTAGGACAGGTTTGAGCCAACTAAACTTCAAGAGGGTACTTACCTATGAGACTCCATGCAAGCCTAAACCTAAGCACTTGTTTGCTTTGTGTGTATATATACTTGTACATAACATCATCAACATCATAACATCAGACCCATACTCACTAACCATTTCAAGGATTTTTGGGATTTAACTTTGTTCTATTTTGTAGGACATGGGTTATATTCGCAGGAAAACCATTCAAGTGATTCTTGTAAGGATTTCTCCACAACTCAAAGAGCTAGCATCAAGGATTCCTGAAAATTCTCCATTTACCGAAAGACATGGTCGCCTAATAAACTTGGTTACCTCCAAAACTGACGAAGATATGATGAAGGTGCTCTTCCAATTCTTTGATCCTCTCCATTACTTCACATTTCCTGATTATCAACTTGTGCCAACTTTGGAAGAATTGTCCCAACTCTTAAGGATTCCCATTCTCAATCAACTACCTTTCAATGGTACAGAATAAGATCCAAAGCCAGAAGAGATTGCTCAAGCTCTACACTTGCAACCATCTGATATCACAACTAATTGGGAAACAAGGAGTGGTGTCAAGGGTTTCCTAGCAAAGTTCTTGTTTGAGAAAGCCCAAAACTGTTGGAACTCTTTGGATTTGCAAGCTTTTGAGGAAATTGTGGCTCTCCTCATCTATGGGATGGTTTTGTTTCCAAATCATGACCAACTCATAGATGTGAACGCCGTTAAAATCTTCATGTCTCGTAACACGGTGCCTACTTTGCTAGGGGACATCCTACATTCCTTTCACACTCGCACTACGAGGAAAAGTGGTATCCTTATGTGTTGTACTCCTCTCTTGGAAAGATGGTTTATTTCGCATCTTCCCCAATCTGTATTGAAGAATGAGCAAGGTTCAAGATGGTCCCATAGGTTTATGATGCTCAGACATTCATACATTCATTGGTGTTCCCGCTCTTTGGACAATGTTACTATCATCGACCGTTATGGAGAATTTCCTAATGTCCCTTTTCTTGGCATTAGAGGAGGTATCACTTACAACCCCTGCTTAGCCCTATGACAGTTTGGTTACGCTCGGAGGGATGATCCTCATGAGATGCTCGTCCGAGGAGTGGTATTTGACTACGAGAATGACAATCAAGGTTACCGCCAGAGGTTTGTCCGAGCTTGGAGGATGTTGAACAAGGTGGATACCAAGACACTAAGACACAAGAATTCCACTCCCCATGATCCTTACCTTAAATGGATACGGGCTCGTGCTCTGAAACTTGTGATTCCTTATCCTTCCATTTTACCAGTCATCGTGGAGCCTGTGGTCGAAGGAGATGTTCCCTACACTATCCTCCATCCCGACATGGCTACCTCTCTCGAAGACTTACAAAAGGGTTGGATCCAGCTGAAGGAAGAACAAGATACTTTCGAGGCTCAGTTCTATGCTAGTGAGAAGAGAGTCTTGGAGCTTACAAAGCAGCTACAAGAAGAGCAAAATGTGAATGCTTATCTCGCGCCAAAGAGGATGCGTTCGGTCTTTTTATCTTAGAAAGCTATTTTGTATGCCCAAGGGGAATGATGTAACCTTTCTTATTTTGAGTAATGAAAATTATTGTTTGTTCATTCTTTTGTCTATACAAATTTAAATTTAATTGATCCTTGAAATCAGTTGCATATACATATTCCATGCATCATAACATGACAAGTTTTCGCATAACAGATTTCCTTATCTTTCTACTATTTATTTCAGCAAGATGGATCTAGATCAAACGGTGAAGGATCTCCAAACCCAGAATTCTCAGTTTCAGGAAACTCTACTAGCCCTAGCTAAGGGGTAGCAAGATATGATGGCTTTGCTGGCCGTTAAGAAGAATCCAAAGAGGAAAGCTCTACTCAACATGGGTAGATGGTTCAAGGAGACAATCTGTCAAATTCCAGTAGACGAAGATTCATCTGAAGAGGATGAAAACCAGATTGGTGAGGTCAAGAGTACTCAGGCTGACTGTATTAACGATCAAGTATCCGATGATGATTATTTCAACGAGCAATACCCACCCGCTGATATCAAATACAAGCAGTTAGAGGACAGATTAAAAGCTATTGAAATCCAAGTCGTCCCCAGTTTAGATTTTGATGATTTGGGTTTGATCTCTGGGGTAGTCATTCCCCACAAATTCAAAATACCAACCTTTGCAAAGTACGATCGGGTCTCTTGTCCAAAACTCCATTTGAAATCTTATATGCGCAAGATACTGCCGCACACTGCTGATAAGAAGCTCTGGGTTCACTTTTTCCAAGAGAGCTTGACTGAAACACAACTTGAATGGTTTTATTAGCTAGATGGTTCTCGTATCAATACTTGGGAGGATCTATCTACTGCCTTCTACCATCAGTATCAGTATAATTCCGACTTGGCGCCAACGAGGGTTCAGTTGCAAGATATGACCATGGGGAAGAACGAAGGATTTAAGGAATATGCACAAAAGTGGAGAGACCTTGCTAGTAGGGTACAACCTCCCTTGACTGATAGGGAGCACATCGACATGTTTATGGGCACTTTATCTGGTCCTTTCTTTAATCTATTGGTTGGCTTCTCTTCTTTTGGTTTCACCGAATTAATCTTAACCGGTGAAAGAGTTGAAAGCGGCATCAAAAGTGGGAAGATCACTGTGGCATCTACCTACATCACGAATCCTATCAAGAAACCTTTTGCAGCAAAGAAGGAAGTTAATGTTGTGTATGGGGTAAGGGCCCATACCGAGAAGAATGATTGTTCGTATGTCAACACTATTCGAATCTCCAATCCAACTCCTACTCCAAGACCATCTACAAATCATCAACATTTTGAAACTCCAAGAAGAGAATTTACAAGGTTAGGCATGTCAGTGTCTCAAGACCTTCAACATTTTCTTAATGCTGATTTAGTAACATTGCGCGATCCTCCCGCCAACCCTAACACCTCGTCACCAAAATATAATCCTAACACAAAATGTGCATACCATTCAAACAGCCCCGGGCACGAGACTGATCAGTGCTAGGATTTGAAGAACAAGATCTAGGATTTAATTGAAAACAATACTATCGAATTTGATCCTCCTCCAACGCCGAATGTAATTACCGCTTCAATGCCGAAGCATGACAAAGGTGTTAATGTTGTCGAAGATACAATTTTTATTGCCTATGTTGAAGAATTGACTACTCCGCTGAATATAATCAAGAATAATCTGTTGAAAGCTAGGATCTTCCATGGCTGTGAAAAAAGACAATGTGTACTGTATAAGACAATACAATGGTTGTGAAAGGATGAAAAAAGGTATACAACGCCTAATGGATAGCCACGAAATTCTGTTTGAAAAGACTCCGCCTGCCAAGAGTTTCGTTAACAAATGTGAAGACCTCTCCATTATTACCATCTCCAACAAGCCTATTAGGATCACCTCCAAAGGTCATATTAGGATTTCAAATGAACCCACCATTGCTCCATTAATAATTAGCAATCCCAGACCGATTCCTTACTCTTCAAACAAAGCGGTACCATGGAATTACGGTGCTGAGGTATTCTATCATGGGATTAAACAAGATGCCTGGATCGAAGAAGAAAAAGACGACGATGTTGGAAACATAGCTGGTTCAAGCAAAGTAACTATAACTGGGAGAATATTCTCACCCAATATCTCACCACCCATTATTACAAAGACGCCCATCCGAATTACTGCTGCCAAGCCAAATACCGATACCAGAGGGAAAGGGAAGGTTGTTGAGCTGGACGTGATTGAAGTACCCTCCAAAGATATAGCTGATGAAGAATCCTCCGCCCGTGAAATGGACGATATTTTAAAGATCATAAAAAGAAGCGACTTCAAAATTGTAGAACAGTTGGAGCAAACCCCTTCTAAGATTTCAATGTTGTCATTGCTGCTTTGTTTTGATGCCCATGCTCGGACATTAATCAAGTTCCTGAAAAAGGCTCATGTCCCCCATGAAACAACACTAGATCAATTTGAGAATTGCGTGGCTAGCCTGACAACTGATAATGGCTTGGGGTTTTCAGATGCTGACATAACACCTCTTGGGAAGAATCACAATAAAGCTTTACATGTTTCTATCGAGTGCAAAGGGACTACCTTAGCACATGTTCTAGTCGACACTAGTTCTTCTATAAATGTATTACCCAAGGGGGCGTTAGACCATCTCGACTGTGAGGATCTAGTATTGAAGCCAAGCGAAATAATTGTAAGAGCGTTTGACGGATCAAAGAGGACTGCTCATGGGGAGGTAGATCTTCCAATCAAAGTTGGTTCCCAAACC
The DNA here is from genome assembly GCA_948472305.1 of Vicia faba. NCBI lineage: Eukaryota > Viridiplantae > Streptophyta > Magnoliopsida > Fabales > Fabaceae > Vicia > Vicia faba. The sequence continues at coordinate 1,393,782,885 of OX451736.1, read as the reverse complement.
TTCAACTCCACCTTCTATATTATGGATATTCGTCCTGCCTATTCCTGTTTGTCAGGTCGCCCGTGGATCCATAAAACTGGGGCAGTAACCTCAACCCTCCACCAGAAACTCAAATATCCAGTCAAGGGTAGAATAGTCATTGTCTACGAAGAAGAAGAGTTTATGGTCAACCACCTTAACTCTTTCAAGTATGTAGAGATGGATAGGGAATTCATTGAAACACGTGTCAAGCCTTTGAGGTCCTACCACCGATGATTGCTGCTACTAAATGTTTTTCCGTTGAGTCTAAAGTTGTTAAGGCCACGCCAAAGATGGTTTCAGTCAATGATGCCCGCGTGGCAATTGAAGAAGGAAACTGCGATACTTGGGGGAAACTCCTCGATATCCCGTTTAAAGCAGACAAGTTTGGTCTAGGCTTCACTGTTAAGGCTCAAAAGGAATTAAGGCGTGCTCGTGCTGGAAAGCCACCTCTCCGCATTGGAAGCAATGAAGTCAATGCCCTGGGTGATTCTGATGAAGAAGCTGTATTTGAAGAATGGGTGTATCCAACTACTACAGAGCTGAAGAATTGGCATATAAAGGACTTTGTACCAGTCTCCTTCATTGAGGAGTAATATACTTGTTATTGCTTTTCTTTCAATTCAAGAACTTGTTGTCTGTAATATTCAAAATAATGACTTTTAAGCCATGTGCCTGAACCTGGGCACTTTGGTCCATTTGTCAAGGGTTTTAGTTATATTCATCTAATCATATGATCATTCCGTACATTGGACTCTTTTGCATTCAAATATTTGTGTTCATTGTCTTTCCTTTCTTTCAAATACATTTTCAAAAAATAGCCATGTATCTTACATGCACGCACACACTCTTGCATGTCTACATCCACTATGGATCCTATTACCAATGACTCTACTATTTCCAACTATGACTTTGGATGTACTATCAACCAAGCCGAAGATGAAGGCGATGAAGATTGTGACATAACAGGAGAGCTAGCCAGAATTCTGTTACAAGAGGAAAAAGATTTTCAGCCGCACGAGGAGTCAGTGGAAGTTATCAACCTGGGTACTGAGGAAGATAAGAAGGAAATCAAGATTGGTGCTAACTTGGAAAGCGGTATCAAGAGAAAGTTGGTTCAGATTTTGCATGATTACGTATAAGTATTTTCTTAGTATTAAGAAGATATTCCTGGATTGGATACCGACATCGTAGTTCATTGTCTGCCGACAAAAGAGGACTGTCCTCCTATTAAACAAAAGGTTGGTCGCATGGGGCCTGATATGTCTAAAAAAATCAAAGCTGAAGTGATGACACAGTTTGATGCAGGGTTCCTAGCTATAACATCCTATTTGGAATGGGTGGCCAACGTGGTGCCAGTTCCAAAGAAAGATGGGAAAGTTCACATGTGCGTAGACTACAGGGACCTGAATAGGGCAAGCCCCAAGGACGACTTCCCTCAACCATACATTGACGTCTTAGTTGATAATACTGCTCAGCATAAAGTCTTCTCTTTCATGGATGGTTTCTCAGGCTATAACCAGATAAGGATGGCTCCCGAATACATGGAGAAAACTACTTTCGTTACGCAATGGGGTACCTTCTGCTACAAGGTCATGTTGTTCGGACTAAAGAATGCAGGGGCAACATATCAAAGGGCTATGGTAGCTTTATTTCATGACATGATTCATCATGAGATAGATGTATATGTGGATGATATGATTTCCAGATCACAAACCGAAGAAGAACATCTTGATCACCTGCACAAATTATTCGAGAGGTTGAAGAAGTATAAGCTGAGGTTAAACCCTAACAAGTGCACGTTTGGAGTACGCTCTGGAAAGCTTCTAGGTTTTGTTGTCAGCAATAAAGGCATTGAAGTTGATCCTTCCAAGGTAAAGGCCATCCAAGAAATGCCAGTCCCTCATTCTGAAAAAGAAGTCAGAGGATTCTTGGGTCGTCTCAATTACATTGCTTGTTTCATATCTCACTTAACTGCTACTTGTGAGCCACTTTTCAAACTCTTGAAGAAAGACCAGGTAGTTAGATGGAACAATGAATGCCAAGTTGCCTTCGACAAAATCAAAGAATACCTACAAGAACCTCCTATCCACATGCCTCCATTTGAAGAAATACCCTTGATCATGTACTTGGAAGTACTAGAGAATTCCATGGGGTGTGTTTTGGGCCAACATGACGAGTCTGACCGAAAAGAGCATGCTATTTATTACCTGAGCAAAAAGTTTACCTACTCTGAAACCAGATATTCACTGCTCGAGAAAACTTGCTGCGCTCTGGCATGGGCTGCACGGTGGCTAAGACAGTATATGTTGACTTATACCACTCTGTTGATTTCTAAGATGGACCCAATCAAGTACATCTTCGAGAAACCTGCCCTTTCCGGACGGATAGCCATATGGCAAATGATCTTGACTGAGTACGACATTGAACACACGACTCAAAAAGCCATCAAAGGAAGTGTACTAGCAGATAATTTGGCCCATTAAGCTGTGGATGATTATCAGTCAATGAACTTCTACTTCCCTGATGAGAACATCATGCTCGTAACCGACTGTGCGAAATCTGGACCATATGACGGACCTGAACAAGGATCCGATGGACTATGGTATTTGATGGGGCTTCCAATGCTTTAGGTAATGGAATTGGTGTTGTGGTTATCTCTCCTGAAGGTTGCCACACTCCTTTTACTTCCAGGCTATGCTTCTATTGCACAAACAATATGGCCGAGTATGAAGCACGCATCTTAGGTCTGAAAGCTGCTATTGACTTAAGGATCAAGCATTTGGATGTGTTTGGGGATTCCGCTTTAGTGATCAGCCAAGTAAAAGGAGATTGGGACACTAAACACCCTAAACTTATTCCTTACAAGGAACTTGTGCTATCCCTAATTCCTTACTTCGAAGAGATCAATTTTGAGCATTTCCCTATGGAAGAAAACCAGTTGGCTGATGCTTTGGCAACCATGTCTACAATGTTCAAGGTCATATGGGACAATGAAGCCCCTATGATAAGAATTGAAATATTCGACAAACCCACACATTGTTGTGAGCTTGACACTGATGCGGAAAAGCCATGGTACCATGAGGTGATGAGATACCTTGAAGCACAAGAGTATCCAGAGGGGGCATCTATCAATGACAGAAAGTTCTTGCGAAGATTTGCAGCCAAATTCTTCCTAAGTAACGATATATTATACAGACGCAACCATGATTCAACTCTACTCCGATTTGTGGACAAGAAGGAGGCAGAGGAAATTATGGAAGACATGCACGATGGTCTCTTCGGTACTCACTCAAGTGGACACACAATGGCTAAGAAAATCTTAAGAGTAGGTTACTATTGGTCAACGATGGAGACTGATTACCATTAACATTCAAGAACTTGTCACAAATACCAAATTTATGCTTACAAGGTCCATGTGCCTCTTATCCCTCTGAATGTCATGACCTCTCCGTGGCCATTTGCAATGTGGGGCATTAACATGATTGGAGAGATCAAGCCCACCGCTTCCAACGGGCATCGCTTCATTCTTGTTGCTATCGACTATTTTACCAAATGGGTCGAAGCCGTCTCATTTGCCTCAGTCACCAAGAATGTGGTAGCCAGATTCATCAAACACAACCTCATCTTCCGTTATGGTATCCCCGAAAGGATCATCACCGACAATGGGGCTAACCTCAACAATGCTATGATCACTGAGCTTTGCACTCAATTTAAGATCAAGCATCACAATTCTTCTCTGTGTAGACCAAAAATGAATGGCGCGGTCGAAGCGACCAACAAAAATATCAAGAAGATTATGCAGAAAATGGTAGTAACCTATAAGGATTAGCATGAGATGTTGCCGTTTTCTCTACATGGCTACCGTAGTTCAGCTAGAACATCAACTGGGGCAACTCCCTTTTCTCTAGTCTATGGCATGGAAGCTGTTTTTCCAGTGGAAGTTCAGATTCCCTTGCTGAGAATTATGAATGAAGAAGGCCTAGGAGAAGACAAGTGGATTCAAACGAGATTGGATCAGCTGAACTTGATTGACGAAAAACGGTTAGTTTCTGTTTTCCATGGTCAAACGTACCAAAAACATATGATCAAGGCTTTCAACAAAAAGATCAAGCCTCGAGTATATCAAGTTGGTGACTTGGTGATAAAACGCATACCACAAGGCGACCCCAGAGGCAAATGGACTCCCACCTATGAAGTGCCATTTGTTGTCTAGCGAGTTTTCTCTGGCGGTGCCATGATGCTGACTACCATGGATGGTGAAGATTTCCCACATCCTATAAACGTGGACATAGTTAAAAAATACTACGCATAAGAAACCCATTAGGTTGACACACCTAAGCAAAAATAAGGGCATCCCGACAAACCAAAAGGTTTGGGCAAAAATTAGGGATATATGCAAAAGATTACACACCAGGCAAGTTGAAAACCCAAAAGGGAGACTTGGGGAAAAAAAGGGTATCCTGGTGGGCTGAAAACACAAAAGGGCGGTCCAGACAAAAGTTAAGGATTAAAAGCATATGACTATGTCCCGTGGAATCAACACATTCAATTTTATCACCAAGGCCCAAGCTCAAACGGTCCGAGATCAATTCAATCAACCTCTATCAACGGCAATAGACATTCAAAGACATTGGGTAAATAGTAGATTTGGAAGGCAATGAGATCATTTCACATGGCTATTTGTTTTCATTCTCAATTTTGTTTTTTTTCGACGATCTCCTCTTACTAGGATCTCTATTTCTCTGTACAAAAACGCCTATTCATGGGAAAAATATCAATACAAATATACTTTGAAGTGTAAAATTTTAGTCTTTATTTTGAATGCAAATTTGTCCAATTACTAAAAATTGAATGAACATATGCATATGAACATAATTAAGACTATTTGGCACACATGTCCTGCTGAGCAGCGACAAGCATCTGTTTAATGTATATGAAATATCCCCACAGAGTTATCTCATTATTATTATCCCCATAAGGACGGCAACAATAAACCTTTCCCAAACAGGTTTTATTTCCATAACAATAATCGAGGAACCACAAAACTCTCCAGCCGAGTTCAAATTTTCTCAACATACAACAATCAAGACTCCGCGAAGTTCCCCAGCTGAACCTGTCTTCCCCAGTTGAGTATATCTTCCCCAGCCAAGGCTATTATCCTCAAACGGAGTCTATCTTCCCCATTTGAGTGTATCCTCCCCAAGCTGAGTTTGTCCTACCCGACTGAGTCCATACTCTCCAATTTGAATTTTCCTTTCAGATTATTGCAAATCATAGGGCCAAAACCCCTGATCCCTAGTAAAGCCATCAGCAAAGCATTTACTATTCCTAAAATATACTATGAATCCATGACCCGACCAAATATTAACACAATTTTAAAGTTATTACTAAAGCCTAGACCCTACCAGATAATAGTTTGACTTCTTTAATTACTGAAATCTGGGCCCGACCAGATAACAGTTTGAGCATCTCAAACCTGGACCCGACCAGATAACAGTTGATCTCAATTTCAAGATACTATGAAACCTGGACCCGGCCAGATAATAGTCTAACTCTTCAAAGATATAAGAGAACCTGGACTCAACCCGACCAAGGTATAACTTCTTTTCCCTAGTAGAATTTTCCTCTGCCCCAACAAATTATTGTGAAACCTGGATCTGACCAGATATCAGTTTTCAATTTCATCTTTTCAAGCAAATTGTTGTGAAGCCTGGATCCGACCAGATAACATTTACCCTCAGAGATTCGTTACGAAACCTGGAAACCGACCCAAAAATAACTATATCCCCAAATAGTTTATTATGAAGCCTGGAACCGACCAGATAGTAATTGACCTCGTCAATCTCAGAAATCTGCAAAGCCTAGACCTGACCAGATAACATTTTTTCAAACAGTTTATTATAAAACATGGAGCCCGACCAGTTAACAATTGATTATGATCCCCAGAGAGACACTATGAAGCCTGGACTCGACCAGATAATAGTACAACTTTCCAAAAACCATAAAAACTTGGACCCGATCGGATAGTAGTTACCACTTCAAGTTACTGCAAAGCCTAGATCCGACCAGATACCTGTTAACTTCCATATCCCCAGCAAATTATTGTGAAGCCTGGATCCGACCAGATAACTATTCAATCTCAAGAAAATTTTCTATGAAGCCTGGAATCCGACCAGATAACAGTTAATTCGTATCTTTCCCCAATAAGTTACCGTGAAGCCTGGATCCGACCAGATAGCAATTGACTACTTCCTCCTCAGCAAATTGTGAATCCTAGATCCGACCAGATAACAACTGACATTCGGGAGATAATCTTTAGTGAGAGCATCTTTTTAACAAAGTTTGAGATATGCATATTCTTCATCACCAATGGTAATCAGGGATTCAACCCCCCAGAATTTCCTCAGCAGCAGTCAGGGATTTATTTTCCCGGACAAAAACATATGTCTCACATTCATACATCATAGCATGTACATACCATATGCATTTAACATAATACCATATATGTTGAACATCATGCAGGCATTTGCATTTTACTAACTCTTTTCCTCACAGGTAAAATATCAAGTTTTAGTATAAATCAACGAGAGAATCATGCTGATACTTATTCCAGTGTTTACCAACATTCCTCCAAATGGCATCTATAAGCCCATTCACCATCCATCTTCGAGTGCAAATTTCTGGGCACTCTATGGTTCAATCATCTTTCACCTTCAAGTCACAAATGGCGGATCCGCCAATCTAACTCTTCAGGTTTAAGAATATTTAACAAGGGAAGTTGTTGTACCCCAAAATTTTCCCTATCATTTATCAAATATTTTCTCACAAGGATCTCTCTTTGTTCAAGACTGCACTAGGATTGATCAACTCAAGACACCTCCTTAAGCACTGATGAGCAAAATTAGGGTTTGAGATTACACAAGGATAATTTAACTTTAAATGCTTCAAATGACTTTCATGGATCATTATGGACCCCCAAGATTGCTCATGTCAAGTTTCAAGCCTTGGACCACATTGTTGCTCAGTCAATTGAGCAGTTGACCTAAAAATCAGATGTATTGGGAAAAAGTAAACTATGGCCAATTTACAGTCAAAATTCATAATTTTTTATCCACATCAATATTATAAACTCATATGTATCATTTTATCAAGTTTGGACCACAATTCCACAAGAAATTTGATCAAATCATCAAAAGGGCAAAATGGTCAAAATTAGGGTTTTGACTGAGAAAGGGCAATTTCTGATTTTTAACCTAGCAAATGGTCAATTAGTTTGAAGCATGATTTCAAGAGTTCAATTGCATGATTTTGACCTAATGACATGACCTAAAACATTGTTCAAGATCATTTGGATTGATAGTGAATTTTCAGTCAACTAATCAAAAAGTCAATTGTACACTGAAAAGTCAAACTTTGACTTTTGGTCAAAATTCATTGACAAAGATCACAATTCATCAAAACATGTCAAAATATTAAAATTATTCACCAGGAAACCAAAAAGTCAAGATTTCATTTTGAAAAGTCAAAGTTTTCTAACTTAGAAATTTTTCTGTGTTTAAACCTCATGTTTTTTCTTAACTTTGGGCCAATTTTTCACCATGATGTAAGAGGATTCAGAAGAAACTTTCAACATGAAAGTTGTATATCTCCATGATATTTACAACATTTCTTTATACAACATCTCCTAAAAATGCTTGGATCTCAAGTTATTAATTCACATATTCATGGTCTTGAAATTGGACATTTGGTGAAATTTTGTCCTAGTTTTGGTCAGGATTTTGACCTAACTTCTTGGCACTTTTTCATATAGTTCCAAGGATAATTTTCAAAAGTTATTCAAATAGGGGTTGTAGAGCACATTACAAGCTTTCGAAAATGTCTAATAACTCCTTGAGATCATTCTTGAGTAGGGAGAATCGAAGAGATGAAGTTAGGGTTTTCACACTTGAATTACAAGTCATTTTGTGATGAACAAAAATTAAATTTCAAACCTATGTTGCACAATCTTGTTTTGCATGCCTCTAAACCCTAATATCTATCTATAATTAGAATATTACACTTGATTTTAAGCTATTATCCACTTGATTTAAGCTTTGTCCAAGTAAATTTTCCATTAATGGAACAAAGTTCACACTTCCATTTTGGAAAAGTGACTTTAATCACAAAGTCAACTTGTATGGAGCTTTGCACCTGTTCTTTATGCACAAGCATGCTCTATAAACTCAGAACAAACATGTTTAAAGTTGTAAGCCATCCTACAATACATGTACCTTGCATTGAAACCATGTTTTTCAAGATAACTTCAAAAACAAGTTAAAAACTCATAACATGTGATCTTTGTTTTCTGACCTCCTCAAGTCCTCTAACCTTTTCCATATAATTATACAAGTGTATTGCAAGCTAACACACGATTGAAAAAACCCTCAAACTCCCGAAAACCAGAAGTTATCATACAAGCACAAAAACTTGCCATTTCTGATTTTTGAATCCAATCTCCAAATCCCCTCATGCGTTTCTTGGCCAAACCATTCACAAAGCTTCTAATACACATATAAAAGCTATCCCAACCCCTGTTTTCAAATAGTAAAACCATTTACACCATTCTCCATTTTCAAAAATAGGGCATTTCACATTGACTTCTTCAGCTTGATTCTAGAACTCTCAGCACAAAGTAAGCTTTGCAATAGCTTCCTGGAGGTGCAAGGAAGCTCACCCAATCATCAAAACACTTTGAAAGTATCTCTAACTCAAAACACGATCTCCAGCTGCAAGGTGAGTATCTCTAACTCAAAACACTTTGTTAGGTCTTGATTTGTGAAGATAAAATGTAGAAAACTTTGTCACCAAACTATACATATCCATAGTTTGAATTTAAATGGCCAGAGCTTAGAGATTTTTAGAGTTGAAGTTTTCTGAAATTTTTAGGTTTTAATTTAGGGCCAGAGAAATTCTCCTTCATCTTTGATTGTTAGCTTAAGTTATTTACATGTTTGGATTCGTGGAAAGAAATGCCACAACTTTCATGTTTGAACTTTTCATTTTTGTTGAGAGATGAAGAAGATACAGGTCCTTTGGTTAGAGGTTGAAGATGAAGTCATTTTCAGGACTGGGTTGATGTTATGTATTTGTTGTTTTGCTTATATTAACAGATGTATAGCCACCCCAGTTGTAAAGCGCGCGCCTGTTAACCTATTGGACCTGGGTTCGAGCCCCAATGGTACCCTTTTGCTTGATTTTCTCACATTTTCTCATATTTTTGTCATTTGTTTGCAACACTGGGCTCCTCTTGTTGGGCCCAATATTTTTTGCTTATTTTTACCTCCCCTGCCCTATTATTCACATCCCTGGTCCATTTCATTTTCTTTTCCTCATTTTTATTTTATTTGTTATCTTAAATATTTTATTCAATATTAAAAAATCAGAAAATAATATAAAAACATTAAATTTATATTTTGATATATTTTTATTTATTTTTTACAATAAAAATTACTTTTATTTTAGTCATATTTTATTTATTTTACTAATTAATTTACAAATTTAATTAGAAACTAGGTATTTTTAGTTATTTTCTTTTACACAATTAAAATATATTATTTTAAAATATAAAAAGACCAAAAATACTTTATAATACTATAAATTATTTTAAAAGACAAAAATACCAAAAATATTCTTCTTACTAATTTAATTTCTTTTCAATCAATTAATATTTAGATTAGAGTTTTATTTAAATTCTTTTCCTAGTAAATTTAGGTTTACTTTTTACTAACTTAATTAATTATTTTTCTTTTAGTTAATTAGGTTAAAAAAAAACCCTTTTTTCCTAAAAAAAATCCAAACAAAAGTTCATTTTCTTTTCATTTTACATTCTGGTATATTTATTCATTTTTTTTTTGTATATTATCCAAGTTCAATATGGTTGTAATAGATAATTAGGTTTATTTTCTAGCAATCCCCATTTGTAATTTGTACACCCCCTCCCACAAGTATTATAATAGCGTAAGTATTTTAAATTCCACAATTTATCGCTTTATATACAAATGCTAGTAATTAGGATTTTGTATGGAAAGACTAAAACCAATCAAGTAGCAAGCCCTAATCAAAGATTAAATAAAGCATTAAAATCAACACACTTGCACACAAGCACCCCTAGGGTAAAATCCACTTGGTTGTCTTATAAAATGGCCATGTTACGCATGTGAGGTATCTTAGCAAAAACAAACGAACAAAAGATCATAGTCCCTCGATGACGCTATCTATGTTGCCTTTCAAAATGATCTTAGCCCGTAAAGAAAGATGCTAGTATACCTTGCAACATTGCTAATCATGGTTATACGATGACCCACGCCCGTCCCTTCTACATCCAAAGATAGGTTTATCTACCAAATCAATGGTAAGATAACAATGTCAAAGGAAAAGGAAAATGAACATGAAAGACTTTTGAGTAGGAAGAAAGTTCCTAGTTACTTGCTCAATTTCAAAACAAAACATCCTTGCTATCTTCAAAACAAACACCAAACACTTTCAAAACATTTTTCAAAACTTGAAAATATTTTCAAAAGATCACCACTTTTTATACATTATTACGAACGAGAATCGTTACAAAGTTCGCCTAAACGATGGCGCCTTTTCAAAATACTTTCAAAAACCACACAAAGAACATTTTCAAACAAAAGCAAAGTGATCTAGCAAGTAACTAATAGCCCATGGAAAACCATGGATGAAAAGGGTGCTAATACCTTCCCTTTTCATAATCTACCCCCCGAACTCAAGAAATAATCTCAAAGGTCTTTCTTGTGCTTTTTCACCTTTCCTTTTGGATAAAAGAAAAGTCAGTGGCGACTCTTGCTAACTGCAACATTTGCGATAAAACGTAAAACATCCCAAGTCATTTCTCCCACCGTATCGCAGTTATCAAAGACAGTGGGATTGGAACTTGTATTATGGAAGAGTTATAGAAATTATAGAAAAGAGGGAATTCTACTTATATTGCATCTCTCCTCTATGTTATGTGGCATGATATGCCTATTGTTGTGGTTTTATTCCTCCCTCCAGTTGAATTTGGCTTTTGGTTGTTTTAGCCATAATTTTCCAAAGAGAGAGATTGTTAGTTCCATGTTTTTATGGTTGGCTAAAATTTGGATAAGAATGTTTATAAACATGGTTCTAGGGTGATGTTAGTAAGATGGTGCATTATCTTTATCAACTGTCATAACAATTGCGCTGTTATGTGTGCTTATGCCAGATGTCACAAAAGATGTAGTGACATCCTAAGGTTGTGCAACAGGCACTGCTTTTGGATATCCTTGAAGACTTAATTTGAATATATAAGTATTTGGAATATTCTCCATAGGAAAATCAAGGATTTTGTTAGAAATGAGTGCAGGTTTGATTAGTTACTAAAAAAGATCGATTGAGACTTTTTAGGAAACTTTTTATGAAGATTGTTTCTACTTTTATGGAGAATATTCTGCAGAGATTTTTTAGTTAAAGATTTGAGTAGAGATAAGAATCCTAGCCAATCCAAGCCCAATTGTAGAAGACTATATAAGGAGCGTCCAAGACCTTATAAAAAATAAGGGTTTAGGGTTTGATAGTCCTTAGGTTCTCTGTGTGTTAGTTTGTACGTCCTTATGTATCTTTAATACATTTGAGTTGAGTGATTGTTACTTTCTTGTCAAGTTATTGTTCTCACTCAAAGCCCGTAGGCATAAGTTAAGTATTGTTCTTGGTCGAAGATTTTAAGCAAGACTAAGCAATTGTAATTTGGAAGTGTTATCTTCTTTTTGGTTGTAATTGGGCAATTTGTACATCCTAACAGTTCATGGGATTGGAATTGTTTTACTTGTGATTGGGTATTTTTATCACTGTGCTGATTGGAACTGGGATGAAGATTTCTCATATTTATGGAGGACCTAGGTAGAAGTTGCATTGGGTATGGATTAGGCGATAAGTTGTAAGCTTGGGACTAGTTTAGCTTCAAACTAATATTGCTAATAGTAGATTTCCTTCCTGGCTTGGTAACCCCCATAGTAGGTGAGTTGCACCAAACTAGGTTAACATATCGTTTTGTTCTTTACTTTCTATAACTTATAATTTTGTTATGTTGTTAGTTTGTTTGTTGTTCTGTCAGCAGATGTCATAACATTTGTTGTGACATTATGTGTTGTTAAGACATCAATCTTAACTTTTGATATTGTTGGCATGTCAGAATTTCAAAACATTTTTGTAGGTTTAGGGTTCATCGTATTTTGTTTCGATTTGGCTTGATTTGTTGTAATTTTAATGATTTTGAGGATATATTCGTGTTCAGGAAGTTATTTTGGGTGGGATTTGTGTTGGAATTTTCTTGAACAGGGAGAGCTTCAGTTTTTTGGGTTGAGACCCAAGAACATTCATCACTTTGTTGAGCTCATTCATTGTGTTCATGTGAATTTTGGAAAAAATGAGATGTTTAATTCTAGAAAGGGGTCAGAGTTAAACATGTTGGTGTTTAGAGATGGAGAGAGAAATGGGAGAGAGAGAGAGAGAGAGTGAGTTAGTGAGAGAGAGATAGAGAGAGAGAGAATTGAACGAAATGTGACAGGGAACAAGTTTCCACTCTTTTGTTCAGCATTATCTTCACCTTTAATGGCCACGTGGCACCATCAAATATGTTGGATTGATGGTCACAGGGCCCCTATACAGGGAGCCTCACCACACCCTTTTGATTCCTGGCCTTTTGATCAATTTTGACTTAGTGGAATACTGACTAGTTGGCTCTGCGCGAGTCAACCATTTTTTCAGTTAACTTTGAAGTGATGGGATTTCATTTTGTTGGGCCTCTCCAATATTCTTTCCAGCCTCCATATTTTCCACTTAACACCTATATTGATTTCTTGTATGATGGATTAGGCTTTCTCTTGGGCCAAAAGGAGTCATACCCCTCTACCCCTTTCCACACCCATTATCTGGCTTATTTTTTTTCTTATTATTTAGTTATCTATTTTATTTATTTGTTTTGTTAGGCCTCAAGCCTATTTAAGGTTTACACAAAGCTCCCCTTGCATTTTGTACCCCATGTTGATTTTGCATGTTATTTGTTATTTTTATATTTCTAATACGTGATTTAGGTATTTAATTAATATTGAAAATAATTAGTTTAATCAAATTAAAATCATAAAATTTTCACAATCAAATTGAACCCTTTTCAGAAAAAAGTAAAATCAAACTTTTGCTAACTTGATTAACACCAAGTAATTTCTCCTTACTAAATCAAAATCATTTTCAATTAAAAAAATTAAATAAAATAATCTTTTAACAACTTGATCAACATCGAGTTATTTTCCCAGTTAATCAATAATATTCCAATCATTTTTCTTAATCAAATTAGATTAAAAAGGAATGTGTTGAATGTACATCTGGTTGATCCCCGAGTAATCAGACACAACGTGTTCAGTTTATTCCAAAAATTTATTCGTATTCCACAAAAAAAACCTAATTAAACTTGGATTAAAATGGACAATTATATGTACATCCTTTTGATCCCCGAGTAATCGGATGTGAAGTGTACACTTTGTTCCAAATGATTACTCGTATTCCGCAAAGAAAATGTTCATAAATCAAATATGGATGAAAAAGGAAAATTGGATGTACATCCTTTTTATCCCTGAATAATGATAATTATTTTCATAAATGAATAATATTTTATCCATTCTGATGCGACATACAAACAAACGCTTCAACCTCCTATGCGCAAGCAACAAACAATGTTTAACCGATCAAATGCAACCAAAACAGGATCCATTCCAATGTGACATACAAGCAATGTTTGAGCCAATTTTTTTTTCTTTTAGGGTTTAGTCAAAGTTTCCCTTTCAAAAGTAAACATTCATGGTGACTTTGTTGTATTACGAGCGTTCATACACTTGAGTATTTTTCGCACTATAATAGTTGCCGACTTTACTGGGGACTTAGAGAGTCAAGCCTAGTTTAGTTAGCTTTGTGATGAGTGTTAGCTTCTTTGATGTTTCTTCACATGTTTTTATGTTTTCTTATTATCTCACATGTTTATTATAATTTATTGGGATTGGGCAATGTTGTTTGAGTGTAGCTTTATACCCAAGCTTTGAGAAAAACCTTAAGTTTAAGTTCAGAAATTGCATAATGTTAGCCCCTAAGGTGTACACCTTGTATGGTTAGCATGTATACTCTATCTAGACTAGACCATTGTTGCGAAGTTTTTCATAAAATGACAAGCCCGTTGCATGGAAAAATTCTGGCTAAGGTAAGTGACTCTAACTAGGAACCTTTTAGAACCATTCTTGAAATCGGCAGCTACATAGTGTTGACCTCCAACGTGTACACTTCATATGGTTAACATCAAGAACTTTCCTAAAATAGTTATTATCACAAATTTTTTCATAAAACCACTAGCTAGTTGCATGGTGAAATTACGACTAAGATCCATGACTCTAGGAACCTATTATTAAAAACTCTTGGAGATTACAGGTGAGAAAGCAACTGAAAACTTTCTACCTCATGAAATCATACACTAACTATTTAAAACAACGTATTTCATACATCCATACATGAAATTGCATGACATCTATTCCCATACGAAAAATGTTTCTTAGCAGTGCATTTAATTTCATAGCAATAAAAGCATGTTGTTACATCCCATTCATACCTAATGCATACCCTCTCATCATCCCGAATACACTCAAAGCCACATTGTATTCCACACTCATATTGAAATCATTATCTCAAGTCATGGAATAATTTTTATACTATGACAATAAACTCTAAAATGTGAAGAGAGTGAATTGAAAAATAAAGTAGGAGAAATTTTGGTATCCTTGTTATCTTTGATGGAAGAAAGGGAAAATTAGGAATGTTTGCCTGCAAGTGTGGGGCACTATAACACCGTTCCTTAACCTAAGATGTTAACTATTATGCTCTTCATCATCCTTAAGGGGTAAGGGTATCCCGGATCATGTAGCCAACGAGTTGTGTGAAACCGCCCATTATCAATTCCCTAAACACTCGACCCTAAGAGAGATTTCAGACTCTTGAAGAACACATAAGGATAGTTGAAGAGATCGATATATACATCGTGAACACATTCGACTTATGATTTTTTAATGATGTCATGGTTCCTCCAAAGGTCAAAGTACCTGACTTCGAAAAGAATAATGGGGCGAATTTTCCAAAGAACCATTTGATCGTGTATTGTGGAAATATGGCTATTCATAATAAGCTTTTGATTCACCTTTTCCAATACAATCTAACTGGGGCCAATTTAAGTTGGTACATGCACCTTATGAATGACCAAATTCACTCTTGAAAAGACTTAGCCGAATCTTTTATGAAGAAATACAACTACAACATTGGTTTAGATCCTAATAGAATGCAGTTGCAGGGCATGGCGAAGAAATAAAACAGGACCCTCAAAGAATATGCTAAATGTTGGATTGAAATAGCTTCCCAAGTTAAACCTCCATTTTATGAGAAGGTGTTGGATAACATGTTTTCTGACACCCTATAATATCCATTTTATGAGAAAATGGTCAAAGCTTTTTCACTAGTTTTCTCTGACCTAGTAATTATTTGTGAAAGTGTAGAAATGGGTATTACATCAAGAAAAATCACTGAAGGTCTTCCAGATGCAGTAAAAGTCGAGAACCCAAGTGTAGAAGAGCCTGAAGAAGAAGTCTCAGAATCATGAAGATTGAAATACCTTCTCTTCCTTGGGAATCATATCAACCTTTATCTTTAAGTGGGTAAAAGGCCAACCAAACAATGAATCAAGCATGAGAATTTATCCTCAACGCGCTGATGATCATTTGGCCAGTTTATCATTTGCATTTGTAATTTCATTTCTTGGCAAGTGTGTTTTCTTATGGACGTCGTTGTTTTTTAATGGTAATATTAATGAAATGATCATGCATCTTTTGAATTAATCATTCCGTGTTCACTCTTTTAAGATACGGGGGTGGTTATACAAAGGGAAGGTATTAGCACCCGATGTATCTATAGTACTCTATAGGAACCAATTATAATATCTGTTTTTGGTTTAAAATTGTTTGTTTGCTAAATGAGTTTGGAGACCAGAAAAGAAATGTATTTTATTATATTTTTGTTTGAAAAGACATAGTCATATATCTAGGTACCAATTAAGGATCAAAACCTCGTAGTTCGTTGTAAAAATAACAAAAGGGTTTATTGTGGTGATTTTATGAGAAGATATATTTCATCATCTTTTAGGAAGAAATATCAACTAACACCACCACAAATATGAGAAGATGGATCTTGCACCATCATGAATGAAAAAGCTAATAAATTGGATATAAAGATCAACAAGTTGCCATTAACATCCTCATGTGGAAAGAAACACATTTTCTTTAATCATTACTATGGAGATAGGAAAATCATATCTTAACCAAAAAGAAGATTTATATCTAATCTTTTTGAGAAAATATTTTAAATTGAAAAATAAAAGCGGAAAAAATATTTGGTGAGGTTGAATCACTTTTAGTCTTTTGAAATGGTTTTGATAAGCTTAAGTATATTGAGGCTTTTGTTAAAGAAAGAGTGTTTGAAAATGCAATGACACAAAGTCAAGGTTTTCATATGAAAGATGTTTAATGTTTCAAAATGGATTTAGGTTTTAAACACAAAGGGGTAAACATCAATAATTACATGTGTGACACACAAAGATAAATATACAAGGGTAAACCTAAGACAATGCACATGCCCATGACTATAAAGTCACAGGTACTTAACACAATGAAGCATGGACATAAATCACATATATCACTTAGGGTGAGGGAAAAATCATAAAGTAACATGGCCTTCAAGAGAGTCATTTAAGAAAAATGTTAAACCAAAGATGAATATCAATAAAAAGGGGGAAAATCAACATGATTATTAAGTAAAAGTTTTGACAAAAGATGAAAGACATAAATATGCTTTGGTAAACAAATAATCATGGATAAAATATACATGTAAACAAACACACAAGGTACATGATAAAGTAAAAAAAATTCTTATCATGTCAAACATCAACTCTAATCATCAAGAGGATTTCAAACAAGACAAGTATCAAAGTTTAAAAACCAAACAAAAACATGGTGTCAAAGTTAGGAGGATATATGAACATGCAATCAAATAGGCTTTAAACTCATGGTAAACATGTATCAAACATCATCATGGTAAAAGCAATGGGGTGTCAATAAGACATTGTTTTAAAAACGAAAGGAGGGAACCATGACCAAATTTAGTGTTTTGAAAACATTAAAACACAAGGTTACTTCATTAAACATGCCAAACCCTAAGTGAAACCAATTTTAATCATGTTATCAACATTAAATGAAACTCAACCAAAGCACCCTATAGTCATATAAACATCAATGATCAATTTGGAAAGGGAAACAATCAAAAGAACATTACGAAAGCTTTTAAAACACCAAAAAAGAATTAGTTTTTAAATCAAATAAAAAATAGTGAAATAAACATTATTTTTTGGATTTTCTCTTGTATTCATAAAATAAAGGTAATAAATGAAGAGTGCGCAAAAAAGTAGATTGAAATAAGTTAATTTTCATAGGGAAATAATTGAAAGAAAATGGTGAAAACAATTAAAAGATACAAGAAAATTAAGCAAAAGGGGTGCCAAGGCTTAAACTTTCCCTCTTGGGGTTACCACTCAAAATACTATCCACGGAGCCACGCGCTCAATGGTGATAACAAAAACACACATAAAAATATATTTGAAATAAATCATTGAATGTATAACAAAACAAAATAATATGGAAAAATGCAAAAGAGGGGTTCACAATGGTTCGAACTTGCTCCCTTATGGACAAGAATACTTGAAAATGCATGCTCTGACCATTGAGGTGGTGATAAATCCAGTGATTAAAAACAATAAATTAATTAAGTAGTAAGACAAAATGTTTGAAAAATTAAAATGGTGCCCTACACATCATATTCTTCCTCGTGACTTACCTCCATGGACAAAAACTCAACTCTCTCAATTCTCAACCAAACTCAGAGATGTAAAAATGAAAAACTACAAACCACATAAATTAATATCAATCATAACTTTCTAATTTCTGCATGAAAACATAAACCATAATAACTTTCAGTTACACATATCTTCTCATACATGCATGATGCATTCTAATTAGAAAAAGGTTTATCTTCAACACAATAATATGTACATTTTATCTTCAGAAACCAATCAATGATGATGTTGTTAGGCTACGGCAAATTATCTAGAGCGGGGGGGGGGGGGGGGGGGGGGGGGTAAATATATCCCCAATTAAAGTTACCTTTCAAAATGATTACTTAAAAACTTATTTGAAAAACAATGTTGAGTGGGAGGTTTCTGGCCTAGATCAAAATAGAAGTCTAAACGAACCTAGTTATCAGAAACTCAGACATGCATAAGCCATATGGAATTAAGATAATGATAAAATCAATAAACATAGTAATATCTCAATTAATATTTTAATATCAAATACAACAGTTTCCTATTTCCATTAAAATCATATTAAAAACATAACTTCACAATTTATCAAACATGTGGCGCACAAACAATTATTCAGAATTTTTCTTTGTGCTTTGCTGATATGAAAAAGCACTTACAATCAAAGTGATTATAAGATATTCCATAAAGAAGTTTAAACTTTAACAATCAAACATATATTCTATACGAATTGATCGATCAAACAACATATTCAACAAATTGTATATAGAGAGTAAATGAGAGTAAGAGATATAACATTGCAATTTTCTTCTGAGTTGAACAAGGTAAACAATTTGTCAAACACTTGGTGTGTAATAAAATTTTCAAAATTTCCCTTTGAGTTGTGTTGATATGAAAAAACACTTACAATCAAAAGTGATTATAAGCAACCTAACACATAATTCAAAACAAAAATAGTCTCAAAATTCCTACGCGTCGATAGATTACTCAATGCGATTTGACAAATTAATGTATGAAAATTAAGGCAAGTAAAGCAATAAAAGAAAAGAGACACAAGTATTTGTTTACACAGTACCCCACTTTCGTCCTCACATGTGGCTACGTGTGCGCCTAATTCCAATATAGAATTAGGATACTTTCTTACTTTGCAAAAAGTATGAATACAAGAGAAGTGTTCTAAGAGCATCCGTAAAAACACAACCGTTTGATGTTAATTCAACCCATTATCTTCCTTTGATCTTCAACAAGACCATGACACAATAGCTACTAATTGATTATCTGGATCTTTCTACTCCTTTGCATACTTTATCTCCAAATCATTCACGCACTATGAATTATACTTATTGCAACACAAGACTTCAATTTGATCCTCCGTTCTCTTGCTACTTCCTTTGTATTCTTTATCTCTAAAGGTTCCTTTGTGTTATTTATCTCCAAAGCACTTCACTGGCCATAATCCTCTCTTGAATGTCTTGCACGAAAACCCCCAAATCAATCAATGATCTTTGAGGATAAACCCACAGTCTTTTTCCAGATGAAGACCCCTACAATTCTCAAGTCAATATTCTCGGCTACACAAGAACCTAATTGGATGTTATTAAATCTCAACCCACACTCGTATGTCTCGGGTTGTCTTAGCGTCTACAGATTTAAGCAATAATTGCATGAATATAACCACACATGAATGTAGATGAAAGAAACAGGTAATCAGGCTACTTACTTTAGGAAAGATCCATGAGAGATTTCTTCTAACATTGTTCATCATATTCACTTGCTCCACAATACCGTACATTGAAAATGAATTAAACATATTACATGAAAAACTAATTACAATATCAAAGAAAATGAATTAAACATACACTTACAAATTAATAATCTCTTTCATTTTCTTTTTAATTGGATCATTCGAGGAACACAATATAGTTACCGTATTCGTCTTAAATGATATTATGATCAATTTCCAATGACCACTGAATAAACATGAGCATATATATTATTAGTATTTGCTAAAACAAAACTAAATATAGAATACATAAACATCAATTACAAAAGAATGTATTATTGTACCCCAAAATTTTCCCTCTTATTTATAAAAAAAATAACTTATGCTTCACTATCTTATTAATCATATGCATTGCATAAACTCATTGATATGAGATCAAGGGTCTTGACTGTGAGAGTATGTGTCGCTCAAGATAAGAGATATAATATAAAAGGATTGAAAATTTGAAATATCTCTATCATAAAAATCATCTCAAGTCATAAGAATATATGTTGGTTCATGGGATCTTCAGACTTTCTCTAAGGAATTAGGGTTTGGAGCAATATAAAACTCTTTTTACATTGTGGTTACTAATTAAGGTTTTTTGTCACTGGCATGTTACGATTGAATCTCTGAGCTTAAAATGGTTCCACAACCTTCTATTGTTCTTAAAGCATCTGCATGTGGTCTATTAATCTCCACATTTTATCAAAACATCAGGATTGATTGAATAAGAGATAAAATGTGTATAAGCAAAAGTCAATAGAAAGTCAAAGGTTGACCAAAGGGTATTTTTGGTCAAAATTTTTATCAAAAGTCAAAATGAGAAAAAATTTAATAATTTGTTGAGAAAATTTGAAAGAATCGGCAAAAATTGAAGTTTCTTGCATTTAAGTAATTTGGACACTTAGAAAATTTTATAAGTTTTAAGAGTTTTTATGTTCATCTAGCCATCATTGCAACTATATATCTCATTCATGTGTGGTCAGAAATTTGCAAATATTTTCTCTAGTGAAAGAGGAGACTTCATACTTCATTTTTGTCCTTCAGAACCAATCTCCAAAAAGTGCATATATCTTGAGTTATGGAGCTTGGAAGGTCGTGGTATTTAACCTTGAATTTTTCAATACTTAGTATAAATTTGAAAGCTAGTGATCAGACCTATTATTGTGACTTCATGAGAAATTCTCTGGATGATTAAGGTTTTAATTCAAAATATCCTCAACACCAAGTTTGTTCAGCTTCCTACCATCTACAAGTTTGTAGAAGATTTCATTTTGATTGGAAGTGTGGATAGAGAGATAGGGAAGATAGAAGTCAACAAATTTTTGAGAATGCAAAGGCAAGTACTTCGTGAACTTTCTAGTAGTGCAATCAGGGTTGACACTATAACTTCAGGGTCATTTTTGAAGATGTTACAATCCCTATTTCAAGTAATGTTAAAGATGAAACTTGCTCACTAAAGTGTCTCTTTATTTTTGATTTTGGAAGCTTAGCTTGAGGAGGCTTATATTTCAAGCTACAAGGTCCAAAAGAAGGTATCATGGCTAAAGATCTTAAGTATTCTTTTGGTCAGGATTTATGACATCAATTCATTGCGCGTGTGTTTAGCTGCAAAATAGTCTGATTTCCACTTCAATTTGATTCATTAGGCCATGCAAAAGTTAGGGCGTATGCATGATGGAACTGAATTACTCTAAAAAGAAAAAAGCTTCAATACAAAACTTGTGAGCTAAGTTGTTATCTACCCTATGATATCCTATGCATCACCCATTGAATCAAAACATCAACAACATATAAAGAAAAAGAAGCTAACAAACTCTAAAAAAACCAGTTACAGATCTATAACGAAATCTCTCACTCATCTTCAACGTTACAAAGAATTCTCTCTGACCTCGCATCACCTCCAATCCCCATCGCTGACTCTCTTTTGTTAAGATAAGTCAAAGATATTTTAGCTAAATTAAGTAGGAAAATATTTGTGTTGTAAATAACTTATTTCATTCCCTTAATAGAAGAGGAATTATAGGGACTCTTTTGTGTATATGTAGTACCTTGATCAATGAATAAAGTCATCAGAATTATTACTTTGAATTGTTATATATGGTATCTAGAGACAACATCGTCTCTCTTTCAATATAGGAACTGTGGTTTTTTTATTTCTTAGTAATTTCTGATGGCTTCTGATATAAACAAATCGGAGAATTATGGAACTTCCGCTACTGTCTAAATCAACGATGCACTCACTCCAGAACGGCTTGACGGCACTAACTACGTCGAATGGTCGTTGAATGCACAGAACAAAATAAGAGGTAGAAAATTATGGGGTTACGTTACCGGAACAAAGACTGCACCAGCAAAAGATAAACCCGATGAATATGAAGCATGGGAAGATGAAAATTTCTTGGTCAAGTCTTGGCTTCTTGACTCCATGACCAAAGAAATCATATCTCTTTTCATTCGCTTAGCTACGACGAAGGAAATTTGGGAAACTGCGAAACAAATGTACTTCGTCGACCAAGATGCAACAAGAGCTTATCAATTGCATTGTAAGGTAATCTCTACTCAACAAAATGGTGGATCTGTTATTACATACTTTGGAAAATTGCAGAGGATATGGAAAGAGTACGATAGTATTAATAATTGTACCATGGAATGCACTAAAGATGTTGAGAAATACAATAAGATGGTTAATTCTCAACGAGTTTATGTTTTATTGGCTGGTTTGGATTCATATTTGGATGGAGTTCGTGGTCGTGTTCTGGCTACCACTCCGCTTCCTAATGTTCAATCACTCTATGCAATTGTATGTGCAGAGGCGGATCGCCAAGAAGCTATGCTAAGCGGTGAGTCTTTGAATGGTTCCGCCTTAGCTGTCAAGAAGCATCCGAAGAAATAAATCCGCAAGTGTAATCACTGTAATGGAGATAATCATGTCATGGAGACATGTTTTAAGCTCCATGGCTACCTGGAGTGGCATCCAAAGGGAAAAACTACTTCGAATAATAAGACAAAAAACAGCAAGGCTCATCTTTCTGCTGCTGTCGGCTTCGTAACCAAGTCAGGTATGTCTAACTCTGCTCATAATCCTTCTATTATTATTAGAAATAGTGATTGGATAATCGATACAAGTGCTACTGATCATATGACTTGTGATCAACACATGTTTACTAATTTCTCTCCTAATTGTCATAAAACTGTTATTATTACTGCCAATGGAGTGGAATCTCCCATTGAAGGTGTTGGTACAGTGACTCTATCACCCTCCCTATCAAAACCTAATGTCTTATTTGTTCCTACCTTGAATTGAAATCTTATCTCTGTCAGTAAATTAACAAAATCACATTCATGTGTCGCTGTGTTTTATCCAACCCACTGTGTTTTTCCGGATATACATACCAAGGAGAAGATTGGCAGTGGTAGATATAGTGAAGGGCTGTATTATCTTGAAAAAGTTTCACAAATCCATAAAGGATCATTGGTTCATGTTGCAAGTGATCACATACAAGATCAAAATAGAAAAAAATATTTGGCTATGGCATAGACGATTGGGGCATCCCTCTTTTAGTTATCTAAAAAAATTGTTTCCATCGTTATTTCATAAATGCAACATTTCAGATTTTCTTTGTGAAACTTGTGTTATGGCAAAAAGTCATCGTTCTATTTTTCCCTTGAGTAATAAGAAAACCGACTTTCCTTTCTCTTTTGTACACACTGATGTTTGGGGTCCTGCTCCAAAATCTACGCATAATGGAAAAAAATGGTTTATTAGTTTTGTTGATGATTGTACACGGGTAACCTGGGTATATTTGCTACAACATAAAAGTGATGTGTATGATGTGCTTCGCTCCTTTCATCAAATGATAGTAACACAATTTAACACATGTATTAAGGTAATTAGATCAGACAATGGAGGGGAATATTTTAAGAAATAATTAAAAGAGTTTTTGAACTCTAAGGGGATTTTGCATCAAACAACATGTCCTTATTTCCCCCAACAAAATGGGGTGGCCGAGAGGAAAAATAGACACATATTAGAAGTTACTAGAACACTCCTAATTGATGGTGATGTTCCATCTCATTTGTGGGGAGAGGCTGTGAATTCAGTAGTTTACTTAATTAATCGAACCCCCTCTAGTGTGCATAACTTTAGAAGACCTCTAGATGTTTTATCTGATCATCATGTTCTCCCTTCCATTGTTCATTTACTACCTCATGTTTTTGGATGTGTTATATATGTTCACTTACACCCACATCAACGTACAAAACTTGAAAAACGAGCTCTTAAATGTGTCTTTGTTGGGTATGGATCAACTCAAAAAGGTTATCGTGCTTATCATCCATCATCTAAAAAAATTTATATTTCAATGGATGTAAATTTTCATGAAGATAACTTTTTCTATGTTGATTCTACACTTCAAGGGGGGAATGAAAGTAAAGTGCAGCACCATGATGTTAACATGTTTGACTTATTTTGTGAAGATAAATTATCTTGTGAGGATCATTCTGCAGGTAATAAATCAATCTCAAATATGGACACATCACCTTTAGATGATACAGTTTCCCCTGACGATAATCAACTAGCTCAATCTTCTCCATAAGATCAAGTTAACTCTCCAGAGGTATTTCCTAATTCTGTTCCCGATAATACAATTATCAATGGAGTTGATACTAATGTTCATTCTGAAGTAAGTACTAATGTTCATTCTGAAGTTGATTCATTTTCCATGAGACCACCAACACACCTAACACTGAATCCATTATTGTCCAATATAATCTTCCACCTCGTTCTAACCATGGTCAACCTCCCATTAGATATGAACCAAACCTTCAGTCCAAAGTTAAATATCCCATTAGTAATCATGTGTCATCTAACAAGTTATCTAAGTCTTATGCATCATTTGTATCTCAATTATCCTCAATTTCTATTCCTAGTCATGTGCATGAAGCTTTAGTAGATCCTAGATGGAGTGAAGCAATGGTTGTGGAAATGACAGCTTTAGAAAAAAACAACAATTGGAATCTTTTGACATTACCAAAAGGGAAGAAAACTGTGGGGTGCAGATGGGTTTATACAATTAAACACAAAGCTGATGGAACTATTGAGAGGTATAAAGCACGACTAGTGGCTAAAGGTTACACTCAATCTTACGGTGTAGATTATCAAGAGACATTTGCGCCGGTAGCCAAGCTCAACACTGAGAATACTTTTATCACTAGCAACAAACCAAGATTAGCCTCTTCTACAATTTGATGTGAAAAATGCTTTCCTACATGGAGAAATTTTAGAAGAAATTTATATGGATCTACCACCAGGTATGATAGATTCAAATGAGATAAAGGTTTGCAAGGTAAGAAAGGCTCTATATGGATTAAAACAATCCCCAAGAGCATGGTTTGGTAGGTTTACTAAGTCTATGAAGGCTTTTAGCTATAAAGCGAGTAACTCTGATCACACCTTATTTTTGAAGAAAGGAGGAGGTAAAATTACAACTTTGATTATTTATGTATATGATATGATTGTTACAGGGAATGCCCAAGATGAGATGTCTAGTTTGCAAAAATACCTCGCTTCTGAATTTGAGATGAAGCAACTTGGAAACCTCAAATATTTCATGGGTATTGAAGTAACTAGATCTAAACATGGTATTTTTCTATGCCAGAGAAAGTATACTCTTGATTTACTATCTGAAACGGGACTGCTTAGGTGTAAACCTGTTGATACCCCAATTGAACAAAATCATATGCTAATTCAATGCCAAAATTCAGCCAGCATAATCAAAGGAAAATACCAGAGGTTGGTGGGAAAACTAATTTACTTGTCTCATACACGGCCAGATATTACATATGCAGTAAATGTAGTTAGTCAATTTATGCATGATCCACGGAAAGCTCATATGGATGCTGTTGAAAGGATCTTGAGATATTTGAAGTCCACTCCTGGAAAAGGAATTTTATTCTCAAATCATGGAAACTTGAAGGTAGAAGGGTATAGCGATGCTGATTGGGAAGGTTCAAGAAATGATAGAAGGTCTACCTCTGGTTACTTTACATTTGTAGGGGGGAATCTTGTAACTTGGAGGAGTAAAAAACAACATGTAGTAGCAAGGTCTAGTGCTGAAGCTGAGTTTAGAGGCATGGCACTAGGAGTTTATGAACTTTTATGGATACAAAATGTTCTATCAGATTTGGGTTTTGAACCAAGGGAGACTATGACTTTGTATTGTGACAATACTTCAGCAATTTCCATTGCGCACAATCCTGTGCAACATGATAGAACAAAGCATGTAGAAATCGATAGACATTTTATCAAAGAGAAACTTGAAGCTGGAATAATTTCTTTTCCTTTTGTAAGATCTGAATTTCAGTAACAGATGTTCTCACTAAAGGAGTGGCAAGTAAGGTGTTTAATGAGTCTTTGTTCAAGTTGGGAATGTGTGATATCCATGCACCAACTTGAGTGGGGGTGTTAAGATAAGTCAAAGATATTTTAGCTAAATTAAGTAGGAAAATATTTGTGCTGTAAATAATTTATTTCATTCCCTTAATAGAAGAGGAATTATAGGGACTCTTTTGTGTATATATAGTACCTTGATCAATGAATAAAATCATCAGAATTATTACTTTGAAATGTTCTATATCTTTGTCGTTTCCACCATCATCAATAACCTCTCTTCTCTCAACCAGCAAACTCTCAATGGAGTCTCATGTTTATCACCATCAAATAAAAAACTTCGACATCATGAATTTTTCTCTCTAATCTTCATCCATAACGCTTCATCCACCCATGGTTGTTATATTTGGATTGTTTTTCTTTCCCATGGCGTCATGCTGAAGCGGACCTTTCTTGTGGATTGTTTTGGAAGTTTTCTTTGAGCTTCTGTGTTCGCCTACATTACCAACACAAGATCAGCGTGAGAGTTTCAAGAAGCTTAAGTCGTTCAAGTTTTCGTTCCTCTTCATTGACGTCACCGGAAGCTTGATAGAGTTTCTCACTTGACTGGAAGCAAGAACACGATGAGTCGTGTGATCTTCAGATCAATCTTGGTTTCGCTAGTGTCAATGTCTGTAATATATTTATGTTTGTGAATGGTTAAGAACGTCTCCATGGGTGCTGAACTCGTATTCGGCTTCTACGTGAGAAAGCAAGTCGGGTAGTATGAGTTTCATGTTCATCCGTTGAGGTGCGTGTTTCCGGCCTCTAGGGATAGTCATGTATCTGCCGGAGAAGAAGCTCTCATAAAATTAGGGTTTATCCTTATTTTGAATGTTGAAGATGGTGTGGCAGTCTAGGAGTGGTCATGGCCAAATGGTTTTGTAGATTCAGAATTTTTCTTACATGTTTTGTATAAAGGTTATGATTAATTAAAATGGCCATTACTCTTTTGTTAATTATGATCATTATTCTTTAATTTGGCATTAATTCTTGTTGGAAACCGGGTTTGGGTGACTAGATCAAGTACCAATAAAATGCAAGGAAATTTTGATTCAAAAAGAAGTGTTAATTAGATTCAAAGGACCATGAGCCTAACATACTTGCTAACGCAACCAATAAGTAGGCCTAGTATAATGCATTTTGAACTAATTCTAGTTCAACTCTGAGATTGTGTTTTACACCCCCAGCCTTGTGTATATAGTCTTTGGTATCTTGCTTTGTTTAGCCCACGATTTCAATTTTTATGGCCTATAAAAAATCTAAAAAAATATATTTCTGACTCTTTAGTGTCTTAGGAATTTTTAGATGTTTTTTTGTAGATTTTTCTTAATTAATTTTCAATCTCGTTTAAATTCTTTTTGCTAATATTCTCAAAAGGAAATGCGTATGCATGTACTTGTGCGATTTTGATCCAAATTTTGATCGTTTCTTAGCGAATAAAATTCATAAAAATATGGTTCTGATCCTTTGGTGACTTAGGGATTTTTAGAATATTTTTCCTTAATTTTTCAAGTCGATTTTCATTTTATCTTGAGTCTTTTTTGTAAAGTTTTTCTAATTTGCTATCGCTTAATTGAAGTTTGCGTTTAATAATTACCGAACACTATTTTGAGCCGATTTTTGGACAATGATCATAAGCTGACTTGTACATAAAGTGTGTTTTGATTTGATAATTTTTGGATAGAGAATTGAAGCATTTTCCCAATTATCTTTGCTAACCTCGGTTCTTATGTGCTTGTTATGGACTATTATCGACAAGTATGGTAGCCTTTAATGCGACTTTTACTCACTTTCACGTGTCTATGACAATGCTGCCTGAGTTTTAAATTTGTTGCTCTGAGACTTGTTCATATTTCTTTATTCATGATGCTACTTTGATTTGAGTTGTGAGTTAATTGTGTAACTTCGATTATGTTTGCTTTGTTATTACTAAGTTGTCTGTTAAGTCGTACAAGGTACTTTGATAAAGCTTTCAACTGTGATTTGATTGCTTCATGTTTCATTTTATTTGCGGGGACACAAACTCACTTCCTATGCGACTTTTCTTGTGTATTGATTGCTTCCTGTTCCACATTATTTGTGGGATACAAGTTTGCTTCTGATACGATTTATCTGGACTCACATTCTATGAGATGTATATGTGCATTATTGGGTGTTTTGTCTAGCTTGTATTTTCATGCAGGATGATTATGTTGTTGTGTCTGATACACACCACTTGTGATTTATTTTCACACTGATGCTTCGAGGCTTATGTTGGATGTCTGATTTTTGACTTGCTTTGTTTGTTGATTACAACTAGCTTGGAGTTTTCCGGGTTTCTCCCTTATATCTACTTAGCTATGAACCGCTGGTCATTTTGGTAGTATTTCTTTCTGATTCATCTTCATTTCCCCATTTTCATTGCTTTCTAGAGATCATGAGAAGTGTGAACTTTATCGCTTTCTGATGCCTCGAGAAGTAGGGCTAGAGATGTATGACTAAGTTCTCCGTTGCTGATCATGTCAAGAACCCTTCTGGTTTATTTAAAGACTCGTTTCGAGAAATTCTGCATTATGTATATTGTGTGCTATTTGTGTTTGTTTAAAATCCTACATTTGAAGTAGGTATCTCTCACGTGTGTTTACGTTTGTGCTCGCATCTATTTCCCCATCCCTTATTGAAGTCCTCAAAAGGAGGCGAGCGAAAAGGGTTCACAATCAACCCCGATATTTAGTTCGTGTCATCCTTAGCTCGTGACGCACCAAGATGCTTTGGAGTTATGCTTACTCTTGTTATCGTGTCATCAAGTGGACAATTTTTCGCAATAAAACCCCCACACTTTGTCACGAGTTCGCATTGGGTGATGCTGACACTTTGTGATTGTCCATGTTTCCTTCTATCTCTTACCTCGATTTTCAATATCGTGGATATGGGTTTAGTCATCTTGGACATCATATTTTTCTTTGTTTTTCTTATCCCCTTCCCGCTTGTTTGTCTTAGTTGATATGACCCCTTGGCTAAAGCATCCCTACTGTATTTTGTACCTACCTCGAACAATTATATCATGGTTAGGCCTTTACCCGAGTTAGTGTGAATTAGTCGTGGCATGTGTGTGTTTTTTTTAGCTTGCTTGTTTTTATTATCCTTGTACATACCATGTTCCCTTATAATAGAAATCTGTATGCTTCCCTTAAGATCGCTCGATTAGAGTAGATTTCGAGCTAGACATTAGGATTATGATCCATGCATTCTAACATAGGGTAGAGATTTCCCTTTCAAAACTCAACCTTAGGATCAATCATTGTATGATAACATTACGGATTAGATTCTAGCTGGTTTCCCTTAGATGTTTTTCTTTCTTTTTCATCATTGCATTAAGACTAAAATTCTTTTCTTAGAAAATGCATAAAATATTTAAAAACTTTCAAATCCTTCTTCATGGTAAAAAACATCAACCAATACAAACTATTTTGCTCCTTCAGGCCCTTTTCTTTCAAACTTTTTCAAAAGAGCATGTTAATTCACTTTTGTGCTGACGCGTGAGTCTCCAAAGGTCGAGCTGCAGCAGAAGGCAAAATTAATATTGCTCAGTAAAAAACACAAAAAAAATCAAAACATGTGAGCTGAACTATATCTGCTCTGATTTCTTAAAAGGGATATCTAAGTATTGGGGTAGAGCCCGAGAGAGCACAGATTTATTTTCCTTACATTATTTTCTGTTTTCTTTTGCATACATTCCCTCTTTGCATTTTATTTTTAGCTCTTAAGCATTAGACTTGAGCACACCCTTTGATTATAACAACAAGAGTGGATACCGTAGAGTACTACGGACGTGTGGGGTGCTAATACCTTCCCCTCGCGTAATAGACTCCCTTACCCGCATCTCTTAGTCATTTGACCTTGATTTCATGCTTTCCAAGTTTACACAATGTTTTCCTTTCCCTTCATGTGGGATAAAAAACGTTCAATGGCAACTTCATTGATTTCATCTCGATGATTTGTTCAGCTGATTATTTCACTTACGAATTGAGAAATGGTGCTAAGTAACATTGTTTTCCTCCCTCATTTAACCGCTTTTCAATTACTCTCAAATATCTTTTGGTTGATTAAAATCCCATTCTATAAAAAGCGGATCGATGATTCCATATATACTCGATTTATTTAACTTTATACAAGCACAATGAATGTACCTAAATGGTTAAAGAAAATGAATAAATAAAGGGAGGAAATACAAAAATGATAATTTTTTATAATGACATGTGTAATACCCAAATTTTCGCCATCAATTAAACAGTCATATTATTATTATGTTTCTAATCTCTAAGTCATATTGTTAAAATATCTCTATATATATATCATGTAGGGGTGAATTGCTTCAAATGGTCCATCAAAGTCTCATGGTCCATTAAGGGGTTTTTACTCGTTTTAAGTAAAAAGGAGAAAGGGTTTTTATATGTTGTTGTTGCAAGGCTGGCCCAATGAAGCTGAGTTTTGGCCCATTTTGTGTCCCTCAGGATTGACCAAAGTTAACTCCTACTTTTTTTACCACCTAGTACTTTTTATTATTCATTATATTTCTACAATTATATAATTAATAATATAATTATTATCATTAAATAAATTATTATTATTATTTAAACATTATTATTATTTCAGTTTCAACTATTTTTTTTATTTTTTTATTTTGACCGAAACTCAAAGAGGGCAAAGAAACCTTAATTGCCCTAATCTTGTAAGCCAGCAGTCGTTATTCATCACCCTGTTCATCGTCCTCTTCCCCAAGCCCAGAATCCAAAAGCCCAGAGTACGCAAATCAAAACTGATATCAAATCTTCATCGATATTGAATCAAATCAAACAAAAATGAATTCAAATCAAATAAATCAGATAAATCAAATCTTTGTACAAAACCATAACTATAGAATCAATTACAATCTTCAAGCCCTAATTTTCAAAATCAAATCTAATCAAATCAATTTATATTTTAAATCTAACCTAATTTCAGAGAAAATCTCACTTTGTAACAGAAATCTAACAATTTTCCTAATCTATTTCTATTCTAAATCTATATATACCCTAAATTTCTAAGAGATAGGGATAGGGGGAAAGTTGCAAGAAGAAAATTATAAGACGAAGAAGAAGGAGAAGAAGATGTCGCTCCAAATCTTCATAGAGTAGAAGCCCTTTTTCATACGAATCTAGGGTTTCTGAGAAGAAACCCTAAGATCTTCAATTGTTGTCGCGTGTCTCCGAGCTTTTGTGATCCTCCAACCATTGATACCTACAAACATAAGGGAAGAAGGAGATGAGAAGCAAATAAACAAAGGATTAGTGTAAAGATTTAAGATTCACGGCCAGGGAGGTAAGCTACTTAGCCTTCATAATTTTCTTATCACCGTTTGTTGGGGTTCTTGTTGTATCAGACAATTTCTAGGCTTTTTGGAACTCTGCGGTTGATATTCTACCGGAGTCTAGGGGTTTCTCCGCGGATATGTGGTGGCGAAGGGTGTTCGTTTGACATGGTTGAAGAGATAAGACATTAGAAACAAATGAAGAGAGAGAAGGGAGAATAGAAAATTAATGAATAAATGAGGGACAAGAAAACATATACTCTCCCTGTCCTTTAATCTGTTGGGACACATGGCCAACATCTGGCACCCTCATACTCTCCACTCATCGATTTTAGTCAAATGATCACAATAGCACAATCGTACCATAAACCCAACTAATCACCCATGCAGGATTCAAATGGATCTCCTTGTTCCATTTTTTGGGCCAAGCCCAATTGTTAAATGTTGTAGCAGTAGAGCGGTGTGATCGGTGGATCTGGAACTGACTGTTTAACGCTGGTTCGCGAAATGTCGCGGAAGCAAGAGTCGCCACCGTCTTTTATTTTTTCCAAATGGAAAGGACAAAAGCACAGAAAAATTCCTTATAGAGATTGCTCTCGGTTCAGGAGGTAGATTATAGAAAGGGAAGGTTAGCACCCTTTCTATCCATGGTTATCCATGGGCTCTTAGATACTTGCTCACTTGTGTTTTCAAAAATGGTTTGTTTGCTTTTCAACTGTGGGTTTTAAAAAGTTTCTTTGAAAATTCCAGTTCGACTCTTGTATCGGTCCTCAAGAGTGTTTGAAAAATTGTTTTGAAAGCTTTTTGAAAGGTGTCGGTGTGAAAAGTATTTTTGAATTTGTTTTTGAAATTAGAGCAAGTATCTAGAGTCGTCTACCTACCCTAAGGAATTCGTCTGTGTAAATGTCCTTTAAAGTAGTGCCATCCCACCATTGAGAGGTAGGTAGCACCACCGTTGGAGGTGTTCGGGTCAATTCGAGGTTCGGGACATGGTGATCACCAGAGCAATGGGAAGATACCTTAGAAGCTACCCTCATGCCAGGTTCCCAGATCATGAGGACTTACTAAGACATCCTCTACTCGACGATCACCTTTTGAGGCAAGGCAACAGTGAGGCGTACCCTAGGGGTGGTGTGTGATTTGTGTGTCAGATTCATTTATTTTTGTCTTGTCATGTCAAAGTGATCTATGCGTTTGTTTTTATTTTTTTGTCATTCATTCTTGCATGCATTTATTTAACAGTTAAAAAAGATGCGGAAATTGAAAGTTCTAAACTATTACAAATGCGCGGGTCCACATCGCCAAAATTTCCAGAACCCGATTTGACAGGAAAATAAAGAATTAAAAGTGCGACAGATAAAAGATGTTACATGGCCTTGGGAGAGATACATAAATATTATAAAGAATAAAAAATAAATATGCGAATTGGAATTAAAGTTGAAACGAGGGCGTTGGACCCTTTTGAACTAAATTAAATTAAACGATCATTAAATTAATAAAATTAAAAGGAAAAGAAATTTGTTTTTGGTATTTTTGTTTTTTTTGATTTTAGTGAAAAAGAATTAATTAAAATAGAATGCTAACCCTAATTCTAAATTTTTTATTTGTTAAGAAAGTATTAAACTTTAACCTAATATTTAACCTAATTATTTTACATGCAATTTAATTATAAAAATAAATAATAGGAAATATTAAATTATTATGAAAGAAAAGAAAAAGGGATAAAAAATTAATTAAACCCTAATTCTACCAATTTTAGATTTTTATTATGAAAATATTACAATTAAACCTATTTTAATAACTAAAATTAATTGATGCAATTTATTTACAAAAAAAATACTAATTAAATGAAAATATTAATTTTTGTCTCTTTTCTGACTTTTTTTTATTGTTTTGTGTTTTTATGAAAAATAATTAAATTACAAGAATTAATAAAAGAATAATAATTAAAAATAAAAAAAAGAATGAAAAAAGATAAATATTGCAAACCTCAGGGGGGTGTTGTCCCCAGTTGTGAGGTAAAACTTTAGCAATTTAGGCCCATCTGTCCTTGGCCTGGTTGACTTTCGTGGCTAGCATGTGGCACCTTTGACTGCAGCTTATCCTGTTCCTCAGATCGTGGCCTTCTGATCGTCTCCATTGGGCACGTGGATGGATAGATTTTATGGACATACGGTGCTCCTCAAGGTTGAAACTGCACACAAGTATTAAAGAAAAAATAATATGAAAGGGGGGTGGGGACCTGGGATCGAACCCAGGTCCTATGGTTTACCACTTCCACGCTTCACCACTGAGCCATCCAACGCGCGTTTATTATATAATAACTAACAAAAAATATAAAAGTAACAAGCGTTAGTGGGGCGCTTTTCGCGCGAAATTTGAACCAGCCAATCAACTGGTGCCACAGGGTCGTCTTCCTCGTTGTTTTATTTTTTTTTCTGAAACACAACACATTGGCAACGGTTTTGCAAACGTTCCTGTAGACCCCCTATTGAAAAATAACGATTAGCCCCTGGGACCTCATAAATTAGGCGCGATAGTCTCATTCTCTTCGTTCAAGCCTGCTAGTTCTAATGGTGGTATTCAGGTGTCTTAATTTTACCATATTAAGAAACGCCCAATTTGGACCTCCAAGAACCCTAATCTGCATCAATGGTAGAATTGCATATAGTACACGAAAACACAATTAAAGTAGATGGTTAGTTTCAGAACACATTAATTAGCATGAATCCATCAAAGAAACACAATGAAAATGCCTAAATATGGAAACACGATTATGCATATAATTTGAAACAATTTGAACCCCTTGTACCAATTCTGGGCGTGTAAGGGTTGGAAAATTGTCCAGTTAGCTTCAGTGAGACACGAGGAAGCTTTTGCAATTGGTCTCTTGCTCTGAATCGACCTCTATCCCTGTTTTCAGTTTTTCACTTTTTTAAGCAAAAAGTCAAGTTTTGTTTTCTATGTTCTTGCGCAGCTTTTTGGTTATGAGCATTAGGTCTTGCTTGTGTATGTATAGGAGAGTGATTTAGGTTAAGAAACTTGATCAAAATCCATGAATTGATTGTGCAATATTTGATTTTTTTATGGCATTAGTTTTTCAATCTTTTTCATGCAATTTGGTATCAAATCATGACAAAACCTTCCAAAAATGATTATGCACGAATCTTGAGTGTCCAATGAGAGTATTTTCTGCACAAAAAGATTTGATTTCATTAGTTTAGTATTTTTTTCATATTTTATTTAGTTTAAATGAATTAATTGTAATAAAAAATTCAAATAAATAAAAAAAAATAATAAAAAACTTCCCTTTGGGCCAAATGGTCGTGTGCATGTCTTGGATGATGAATTGTGGAAGAAAAAGAGGCCCATTAGCAATTTTAGGTCATTTGAATCAATGTTGACTTTTCAAAATATCCAAAAATTTCCCAACTTCCACAAGGCATAACTTGCTCAATTTTTAAGCTTTGCTCATGTTCTTGGACATTTTGGAAAGGTCTTTGAGTCCTTTAACCAATGCCTTTTGTCCCATGTTATTTTGATTTACCAATCTCATGTTAGGCCTTTGAGTTAAAGTCCCTTTTTGTTGACTTTTGAAAATGACCTATAATGTTGAAATTGATAACTTTTTGTGAGAGCATTTCATGGACTTGAAGTGTGAAGAGGAGTTGTAGGAAATGTATTTCTCTTCAAAATGAGCTTTGGATGGAATTTTTCTGATAATCCATGTGAAAGTTATGCCCTGGTCAATTTACAGTTGACTTTTTCAACTGTCCAAATAAGGAAACTTTTGCATCTTGATGATTTTTGAGCCAAGCTTTGAGAATCATGATCAAGCATTGATCAAATGATGTTTGTGGCTTAAAAATGAGATGTTGACCAAAAATTTGAACTTTTGACTGCCAAATGACCATTTTGCCCCTATAGTTGACTGTAGTGCAATTAGGGTTTTGACTGTGCAATTTTGTGCTGGAAGTCTTGAAACTTGATATGAGGATGATTGACCATATTTGTAGGCATATGAGACTTGATTGGACCCTTGGAAACCTCATTTTCTTGATCAGAATCAAAACCCTAATTTTGACTGTTTAGGAGGCCCTTACACTGTTCAACCCTTGGAGAATTTTTGTAGCTTGACTTGGCAATTTCTTGAAGGATATGGGAGGGGGGTACAACAAGCGGCAAGCAAAAAGTTAAGTATTATTTTTACCGGGTGATATAAGTTATATCGCATCGTCTCCATATATCATTTGTGAAGGTGTAAAGTTTACCTCCAATCTAAAAGTCAAATTCAGCATAATTCTTCTTGTGTGACCCAACATAAAAGATACGAACTAAATCATCATTATATTATTATGTTAACTGGAGAAAGTAGGTAAGACCTTCATGTTCTAGGCTGTTCATAACTTCAGGAATATGGATTTCTTCAATTGTTGTAGTGGTAGTGTGATGCGGTGGGAGAACTAACTTGGGTGTTTTGTGTTTTATCGCAAATATTGCAGTTAGAAAGAGTCACCAC
Source organism: Vicia faba (assembly GCA_948472305.1). NCBI lineage: Eukaryota > Viridiplantae > Streptophyta > Magnoliopsida > Fabales > Fabaceae > Vicia > Vicia faba. Next base: position 1,393,746,850 of record OX451736.1, on the reverse strand, counting down.
CGACTTTTCTTTTATCCAAAAGGAAAGGTGAAAAAGCACAGGAAAGACCTTTGAGATTGTTTCTTTAGTTCGGGGGGTAGATTATGAAAAGGGAAGGTATTAGCACCCTTTTCATCCTTGATTTTCCATGGGCTCTTAGTTTCTTGCTAGATCACTTGCTTTTGTTTGAAATTGTGCTTTGTGTGGTTTTTGAAAGTATTTTGTAAAGAGACCATTGTTTAGGCAATTTTTGTAATGATTCTCATTCGTAAGAATGTATACAAAGATGTTGATCTTTTGAAAATGTTTTCAACTTTGTAAGATGTTTGAAAGTGTATGTGTTTGTTTTTGAAAATAGCAAGGATGTTTGTTTGAAAATGGAACAAGTAATTAGGAGCAATCTACCTACTCAAATGTCTTTCTTGTTAATTTTTTTTCCTTTCACATTGTTGTCTTACCATTGATTTGGTAAGCAACCCTATCTTTGGATGTAAATGGGACGGGCGTGGGTCATAGTATAACCATGATTAGCAATATTTCAAGGTATCTTAGCATTCTTTTTTAGGGACTAAGTTCATTTGTAAGACAACTTAGATAGCATCATTGAGGGGCTATGATCTTGTATTTGCTTGTTTTTGCTAAGACACCTTACATGCGTAATATGGTCATTTTGTATAAGACAACCAAGTGGGATAACCCTAGGGGTGCTTGTGTGCAAGTGTGTTTTTTTCATACTTGTTATTGTCTTGAATTAGGGTTTTCTAAGCATTGGTTTTAGTCTTTCCATACAAACCCTAGTTACTAGCATGTTATATAAAAGCGATAAATTGCGAAATTTAAAGTTACTACGCTATTACAATATTTGTGCGGAGGGGGTGTACAAATTGAATGGGGATTGCAAGAATTTAAACCCTAATTAGTCTATTACAACCATATTGAATTGGTATAAATATACAAAGAATTAAATAATTACAAAGTATAAAAATTAATAAATGTACAAGGATGCAAAAAATGTAAAGAAAATGAAGTTTGTTTGGTTTTCATGAAAAAAGATTTTTGTCTTAAACTTATTAAATAAATAAAATAGTTAATTAAGTTTGAATTTATTAAGAAAATATTTTAAATGATAACCCTAATTCTATTAATTAATCAAAAGAAAATAAGTTTAAGAAAAGTATTTTTTTAGTATTTTTTATCTTGAAAATATTTATAGTATTATAAAATATATTTAGTCTTTTTTATATTAAAATAATGTATTTTAAATGGTGTGAAAAAAAATAATATTAATTAAACTTGTAAGATTTAATTTAATAAAATAAATAAAGCATAATAAATAAAAATATTTTTTGTGGAAAAATAAAATAAAATAAGCCAAAATATAAACATATCATTTTTTTTTGTATTTTATGATTTTTTGGATTTGGAAAATATATTTATGAAAAGAAAAAAAGAAAAAAAGAAAAAAATTATAAAACTTGGGCTAGGGGGTGCCAAAAGCCAGTATGGAAGTCAACTAGCAAAAATAAAAATGAGCCAGGCCCAAAGGGCCCAACGCCTGCCAAACAAAAAAAAGTCAGAAATATGAAAATATGAGAAAAATGCAAAAGGATACCACTAGGGCTCGAACCCAGGTCCCATAGGTTACAGGCGCGCACTTCTACCACTGGGGTGGCTATACACCCGTTAATACAAATGAAATAATAAATATGTAAGGAAAAACGTGTTTTGAAGACTTCATCTTCAACCTCCAGCCAGACCAACTATAACTTGCTTAGTTCTCACAAAAATGAAAACTGTAAACATGAAACTTGTATCAAATTTTCTCACGATTCCAGAAATCTCAAGTATTAAAACTATAGATCAAAGATAAGCAAGAATTTTAAAGGCCCTAATCTGAACCATAAAAATTTCAGAAATTTCAATTTCAAAATTCTCAAAGCTCAAGCAAAATTAATGGAAACTAAGGACATGGTTAGCTTCAGGGCAATGATATCTACATGTTTTGTTCACAAATAAACTATTGATGATGCATGTATGAAGAGTTTAAAGTTGAGAAAACTTACCTCAAAACTGGAAATTGTGTTTGGAGTTTGAGCTTGTTTCAGGCAGTGGTGATGATCAAGTTAGCTTCCTTGAAGTCCTAGGAAGTTAATGCATTGGTTAGCTTGAACAATGGATGGTTGAAATGGCCTGGAGAAGTCAAGTTGTAGACTCTGTTTTTTGGTTATGGAAGTTATGGTAAATGGTGTTTCAGTTCTGGAATAAGGACATGGATGAGTTGTATTTGATGTAAGGAAGCTTTAGGAACTAAAAGGCCAAGAAACGCACGAGGGAAATGGGAGTTTGAAGTTCAAGGTCAGAAACTGTGCCACAATGGAGTTTTTGTGAAATTTCTGATTTGAGAGAGTTTTGGGGTATTTCAGGGTGTTCAAGCTCGTGTCCTAACTCATAAATAGTCACTCTATTTATAAGCAACAAGTCTTGAATGCTCTAGCTGATCAGAATTCAAATTTACATGTTTATGCATAACATGTGATTATTTTGAGAAATTAAAGTTTCCATGCCTTGTACTTGGTTCATAGAGTTGTTAACCACTTTAAACACAATGCTAATGACTTTGTGGATGGAGTGTAATCAAGAAAAACAAGTTGGGAGCTCAAGAAGTTGACTTTGTGCATAAAGCTTGCTTTACAAGAATGGATATGTTACTTTCTCCCTAAAATGGCAAATTGAATTGGACAAAGCTTGAAACACTTGGATAAGGGCATAATCAGTTGTGTAAACCATTAATTATGGAGTGAAAAACAAGTTTGAGGCCTGCAAAGTGAGGATTATGCAGCATGGCTATGGATTTTGTTCATGTGTTCATAAAAAATGACTTGTAATCCAAGTGACAAAACATCTTTGAAAGGAATGATCTCAATGAGTTCTTAGATATTTTAGAAAGCTTGCATGTTATCTACAAAACATCTTTGAAATTATTTTTAAGATTCCCCTTGGAACTATATGAAAATATGTCATGAAGTTGGGTCAAAATCCTGACCAAATTAGGGCAAAATTTCACTAAGTGTTTAGTTTCATGACCCTATGTTCTTAAAATTATAACTTGAGGTCCAAGCACTTTTGGAAGAATTTGTGTGAAGAAAAGTTGTAGATTTCATGGATATATACAACTTTCATGTTGGAAGTTTCTCTTGAATCATCTTGCATCATGGTGAAAATTTAACTCAAAGTTATGAAAAAACATGAAATTTCCAACACTTAGAAAAATTTCTAAGTTTAGAAATTTTGACTTTTCAAAATGAAATCTTGACTTTTTGATTTCCTGATGAATAAGTTTCACATTTTTACATGTTTTGATGAATTATGATCTTTGGAACTTGAATTTGACCAAAAAGTCAAAGTTTGACTTTTCAGTGTACAGTTGACTTTTGATCAGTTGACTGCAAAATCCATCTGTCAACCCAATGGATTTGCAATGTTTTGAACCATGTCATTATGTAAAAATGATTCAATTGGACTCTTGAGATCATGCCTTAAACCAATTGACCATTTGCTAGGTTAAAAATCAGAAATTGCCCTTTCCTAGTCAAAACCCTAATTTTGACCATTTTGCCCCTTTGGAGATTGGATCAAATTTCTTGAGGAATTGTGGTCCAAACTTGATGAAATGATACATATTAGTTTAAAATGTTGATGTGGATAAAAAATTATGAATTTGGACTGTAAATTGGCCATAATTGACTTTTTCTCCAATACAGCTGATTTTTAGGTCAACTGCTCAATTGACTGATCAAAAGTGTGATCCAAGGCTTGAAACTTAGCATGAGTAATCTTGGGGGTCCATAATGATCCATGAAAGTAATATTAGGCATTGAAAGTTCAAATGTCCTTGTGTAAACTCAAACCCTAATTTTGGTCATCAATGGATAAGGAGGTGCCTTGAGTTGACCAAAGCCTAATGCAGTCTTGAGCAAATTCTAGATAAGTGAGAGGGAAAATTTTGGGGTACAACAGGTAGAAATGTTGAGAATAAGCCATTGGATTGATTTAACTCGTACAAATCAAATAAAAATCACCAGCGCGCTTTATTGTTTTTAAAGGAATTGGGAAAAGAGCGAATAAACCCAAAACAATGGGGACAATCTAGGTACGGGGGTTGGTTATATAATGGGAAGGTATTAGCACCCTAAACATCTACGATACTCCATAGAAACCTCTTTGAAATGATAAAAGATGAGAAAATAAGTATTTTTTTTATAAATTTTGCACCCGCTGCAATTGCAAACCTTTAGTGCCTATGTACCACCTTCCGTGCAATAGGGGATCAGGGTACTCGTAGTTCACCTGAAAAATTTTAAAACATATGTGTGATGGTTAATTTTAAGAGAAGAGACATCTCGTCATATCTGAGTGGAAAATATACTTACTACCCACAATTATGATAAAGGAGCATTTGCATCATCTCAAAGTGGAGGGTATAATTTGGATTTAAAACACATCACTTAACACCCAAGTGGAAATAGCTCTCTTCACTATATATCATAGAAGTATATTAGCTTGCATCACTACAAGAATCAAAAAGAGTATAATCTTTGAGAAAAGTTTAAAAATAAAAAGGAAAAATGGAATAAAAAAATGTATTGGGTGAGGTTAATGACTTTTTGTCTTTCAAAAAGAAGATGTCAAAGTATGGTTAAATTGATTAAAGTTTGATTAAGAAAAGATTTTTAAAAATGCATGGACCTAAGTCCAGGTTTGTTATTAAAGCGGTTTAAGTTAGAAAATAAGAAGAGTTTTGAAAAGATGGGAGAAGATTTTTGAAATTAAAGAAGATAGGAGGAAATGAAGGGACTATCCTAAGTACAAAAAGTAAAAGCTAAGGAAAAGAAAGGTATAACCAACAAGAATTCTCATCCTTTCGTTTAAATCCAAGTAAAGCAAAAATACTAAACCTATGAGGAATACCAATTTTCAGATAAATTAAGAACCATTCAAAGCCTTCATTGAAAAAAACTGGCAAGAGTAACAACTATATACAAAGAAATTCTCAATCACAAACAAAGCATGAAAATCAGAATAACCTACACAAAGAAAAAAATTCAAACCAGTGCCTTGGAGTAAACCCCGTGAATTTCACAAGATCTTCACAAACATATAAACCAAAGATCACAGAGTTACAAGGTCATATGGCTTCTAATCCTAAGTCTCAGGGATCCATAACTCCACCGCACTAGGGATAATAACCAAGTAGTCCAATTAACCCCAATATTTTTTAATGTATAAGTTGATTATTAAGTATATTTACAAAAAAAAAGATGAAGAGGGATGGGATGGTTATGATAGAACCACAAGTCCATATGAATCATAAAATTATGTCAAATAATCATTAGTGTCATTCATCTAATTTAATACATTTGGTTCTTTCAAACCTATCAACATCCTAGATCTAGTGATATTAATAAAGTTGAACCAAGGTATCACCAATTATGTCCAAAGTCCAAAGTCATAACCAATCCCAAGAGAAATAACTCTCTAAGTTGATGAAGGCTTGTTTGAGGACTGGTAAGACCAAAGCCTCCTAACAACAAACTTAAAAGGTTTTGAACCAAAATCCAATAATATTTTATACTTGGGCTTTCAAACATAAAGTTTGGGCCACGAATGATCATTTTTCGAATCATGACAAATTTAGCACTATGTTAAGCAAATCATAAGTAGACTTATGTAGAAGCCACACCTATTTTGAGGTTGGTAAATAGCAATCTATGTATCATACATGTTAGAGAAATGATATGTAGATCATTTTCTAAAAACATGGCGCACAAGTAAAAGCAAGAAAGGGATAAGATGAAGAGGGATGAGATGGTTAAGATATAACCACAAGTCCACATGAATCACAAAATCATGTCAAACTATCATTAATATCATTCATCTAATTTAATATATTTGGTTCTTTCAAACCTATCAACATCCTAGATCCAATAATATTAATAAAGTTGAACCAAGGTATCAAAAATTATTTCCAAAGGCCGAAGTCATAACCTATCCCAAAATAAATACAACCTCAATTAAAATCATTAAAAATGATTTTTATTTGGCCAAACAATAAGAAATTATTGATGAAACACTCATAGAGCATCCAAACACCAAATAAATTTCAAATGAGACCATTATAAAATCAGAAAGACTATTTAAGATTTTTAGAAAAAGATTTGGTAATATTCAGCAACCTAAAACTATTTTTAAACCAATTAAAATAAAGATAACAAGTTAAAAATTATAAAAAATAGAGAAACCAAAAATAAAAATGTTAAAAATAAAGTGTCATAAAATTAAAATTAAAAGAGAATTTTAGGAAAAAAGTCTTGTATTTTTTCGATTAAAAATGAAGGTGATATTAATTTTTGAAGATAAATCAAATTTAAAAAATAAAATAAATCAGAATAAATATGGACCATCTAATATTGTCTAAACGTGTTAGTAATCAGATCCAAGGGATCTGACGCGTTATGCATATCATGGACTCTAGGGAATAAAACATAGGATCAAACGTTTAGAAACGATTTTAAAAAAAATGTGGCATCACGTCATTGGTTGAAGAGAGACATGTCATCATCTTCAACCTCAAGCCACCTTAAATTAGTGATTCCACAAACTATAAAATCTAAAACTCAGACCAGTGCCATTCTTTTCGTCTCATCAAGACAATTCCAATGGTACCCTCGTGAAAATTTTTTATTTATGGTAGCTCAATCATTTTGGAAAAAACTAGAATAAAGTATTTAAAAAGGGATTGTAAAACAGAAGTACCAAACCTAGTTACAGTTGAAAATGAACTATGTTTTGAGCATCAGTGAACCAAGAGCTGCACTGTAGCAAGAAATTTGAAGAGAATTCATGAAGAAATTTACTTGTAGAAGTTCAATTCTGGACTTGGTATGCTTGATTGAATGCTCAATTCTTGGTGGTAAGAGTATGGTTAGCTTCAGAGAAGTTTAATGAAGTTAACTGAATGGAGATTTTGGTGAATGAGGGTGAGAAATGAAGATACAAGTTAAGAGTTTGTATGGGATCTAAACAAGGCTTGTTTGGCTCTCTAAATCTTGCGAAAAAGAGTGGAATGTATCTGTTGTACCCCAAAATTTTCCCTCTCATGTTTTCCAAGATTTTCTCTTGCATGGGTGATTACAAACACTTTCTTAAAGAAAATAAGAATTTTGAAGATAAACAAGGTATCTTTGATTGACATTTAAACAAGGTATCTTCGATTGGCATTGAAACAAGGTATCTTCGATTGGAATTGGGACAAGGTATCTTCGATTGGAATTGGGACAAGGTGTCTTCGATTGGCATTGGGGTAAGGTGTCCTCGATTAGCATATAAGCAGGTTGTCCTTCGATTGGCATCTAGACAAGGAGCGTCGATCGGGTGTCCAAAATTCTTCAACACAAACTTTGTTCACAAGACTTCGACTGAGCATTGGTTGTTTCATGCCTGATTCGATTGACAAGGAAATGACTTTCCCTGTGCATGCCTTCAGCACACAAGGCCAAGACATCTTCAGATTTACCTTCAATCCACTAGGTAAAAAGCTTCCTTCGACCCAAAAGGAAATGACTTTCCCTGTGCATTCCTTCAACACACAAGGCCAAGACTTCTTAGGAATTTTCCTTTAATCCACTAGGCAAAAAGCTTCCTTCGACACACAAGGCAAATACGTCCTTCGTTCCTGATTCGATTCACTAGGAAACGACCTCTTTTATGCTTGCTTTGGCCTCCCTCATGCTAGAATCTAAAAGGCATTGGCTTCCTTTGTGCTAATTTCGACTAGGCAATGGCTCCCTTCGAAACACTTTTGATTGCCTATCTAAAATCCTTAACACATAGTTTCCCGCTATTCGACACCTAGTAAGGCCTATTCGAAGGACACACAAACTATGCCTTAGAAGGACATGCATTTGGTCCATTCGAAAGACATACAATGGTTGGGAACAATTTTTTCTTGCTGGCCAAAGTCTTGCATACTGCCACGCCCAAGCCTCCGGCACAATCACATTCATGACAAAAGAAGCTTCGACTGACCAGAAAAGAGCCTTTGATTGGGTTAGCTGAAGATTTTCAGATCAAGCTACTAAGGAAAATAGTGGCTTAATCGAAGGCCACAATGATGAGGCCTGGGGCAATTCGAAGGAAGGCGAGGAGGCTTCTATAAAGCTATCAATTGATAAAGAGCTAAAGCAGCATTCGACCAGTCAAAAAGGAAGAGTTGATGCTTCGATTGGTTTGAATTGAAAGAAAGGAAATTGAAGAAAGTAACGCTTGGGGGCTAATCGAAGACACTCTGGTGAAGAAAATTCTGAGTAATTTGAATTCGTACAAGGCGCCAAACATAACATGTCCAGGTACATGCAACCTACGAAAATGGCAAGAACATAACATGAATGGATAACTTTCAAATTCTTGAATTTGTTTTAAAGGCCATGTTAACGACTTAATTCTTTCCATTTTTATCAAGCTTCACACCCCTATATAAAGACAAGACTGTATTAGAATAAAGGACGCACAAATTGCCATCGTAAGAACACCCACAATGCCTCAGAATGCATATCAAAATTCTAACCAGTTTTGCAGGCACCCTCAGTCCAAACGAATTCCATATTTGCGCTCCTCAGACTCCCAAGAGTCTACTTGAAGCCAATCCACACCTAGAAGTGTCAAATCGAAGCATCTCATCCTTGGTAAACTTTCAAATTCATATTCATGTTTTCATGATGTATTAATGTTTTCCAGTGTTTGATTCATGCTCAGGGTATCATATAGCCCAACATTCACATGGAACATGCAAGGATAGAGGCCACAATCTGTGTTCTTCATCGAATCTCAAAAAACCATGGGTTTTAAGGGAAAACAAAACCAGATTCAAACTCAAAGGAGTCGAATTAAGGGGAGGTCGAATTAAGGAAAAGACCTCGGTTCCACACCCAGGTCATGCTTTTGTTTTTGTTAACACTTTTTCCTTGTCTACTGGATCGAAGGATAACATCCTTCACTAGATCAAATGCCACATATCTTCACAGGAATGAATGCCATCCTTCACTGGATCGAAGGCCATCATTTTCCTTTGATCAAAAGACTCTTCTTCTTGTATTTATTTTTATTTTTACTCATTTATTTTTAAATCAACAATCAAATAAAAAAAATCATCATAAAAATTAGGATTATATTTTTATTAACCAAGTTATTTTCTGAACTATTTAATTAATTAATTATAACATCTTCTTCTCAAAAATCAAAATAAATTAGAATTTAGGTTTAATTTTATCTTTAATTCATTTTCGTTTCATAAAAATCAAAAACAAAACAAAAATATTTCCTTTTCCTTAGGATTTTTAGACGTTCTTTTCCATCACGCACTCATTATTATGTTTTATTTTTTTCCAAATTATTGTAACTGCTCACAGTATGTAATAGCTTAACTAGGACTTTACTTTTACTACTTTATTTCCCCAAAAGTTTGGACATGTAAATACCCCCTCCCCGAAGCATTGTAATAGCGTAGATTTAAATTCCAGCACTTTAAATTCCTACAATATTTAAACTATCTAAATGCATAATAATAGGATTGTATGACAAGATTAATAATAAAAAAAACCTAACGTCTAAGACAAAAATAACTGAATATAACACACCTTGCACATATACATCTCTAGGGTATTCCAATTTTGGTTGCCTTCGGAAATAAAACAGTCATGTCCCTCAAAAATAGGGACGCTTTAGCAAAGACCCTCAAATCAAAAGATCATAGTCCCTCGATGACCCTACAGTGTTTCCTTTTGGTAAATGATCTAGTCCACTAAAACAAAATTGCTAAAGCGTCTCTACATGTTGCCTTTATGACTGTACAATGTCCCTTCGAATGTCCCTAAAAAATATAGCGATAGGGCTACCTACTCACTAATAATAGGATAACACTGTCTAAAGGATAGGAGGAAAAGAACAAACTTTTCTAGTATAAGTAGATAGTTCTTAGATGCTTGCTCGAAAAACAATTTTTTCACACCTACACGAAAACATTTCAAAACACTTTCAAAAAATGCTTTATCAACACTCTTGAGGAATGATACAAGAGTTATCATAAAGTAAATCTCCGCACCAAGGAATTACAAAATACTTTTCAAAAAACACACAAAAAACACAAGGTATTTTTCAAATGAGCTAAGCATCTAAGAGCCCATACAAAACTACGAATGGAAACGGTGCTAACACCTTCCCTTTCCATAATCTACCCCCCATACTCAGAAATAATATCGAAAGGTCTTTTTCTATTCCTTTCACCCTTTCCTTTGTTGGATAAAAGAAAAGTCAGTGGAGACTCTTGCTTACTGTAACATTTGCAAACACAAACGCAAAACCAGTATAAAAGTCGGTTCTGCCACCGTATCACAGAATTGGCGACTATCCTGGGGACAAAAAAAGGGGGGTTTCCCTCGAACTTAGGTCATATTTAAGTTGATTTCCTTGTATGCTTTGTTTGCTTTATCTTAAAGGGTTTTGCTTGGGTTTACTTGTAAAGATCCTACACCCGGATCTGGGGCACCTTTTAGGTAAGTAGCAATAGATCACGGGAATTGTGCTGGGTATACCGGAACGGTTGAAATGATAGCTACGTTGGTGTGACACATTTGTTGGTACCGGTAGACCTTGAGAAGTCAAGTAGAATACGGGGCCACTGTGTGGTGTCATGAAGCATCAACTGACCTTAGAACCTATAATTGAACCAACTAGGCCATTAAGAAGTAGTGAGATAGCCAACTTTCGTGTAGTCCAAAGTTGGTTGATACTCGATACTACACTCATTGAGATCTGACTTCTAGGATATTTCTGTCGCTAATAAAGAGGCTTGTGCTGAAACAATGCCCGGTGAAGAAAGATCAGTGATATTGAGATCCCCTAGAACCCGGTTACTATTAATAGGACAGGTTGAACCAACTAAACTTCAAGAGGGTACTTACCCCTGGAATCCATGAAAGCCTAAACCTAAGGATCTGTTTGTGTACTTGTATATATTTGGTTGTACATAGCATCATAACATCATAACATGGCATATCACACTAACCATTTCAAGGACTTTTAGGACTTATCTTTGTGTCTGTTTTATAAGACATGTCTCATATTCGCATAAATACTATACAAGTTAACCTTGTAAGGGTGCCTCCTCAACTCAAAGAGTTGGCATCAAGGGTTCATGAGAATTCCCCATTCACTAAAAGACATGCTAGACTCCTCAGTTTGGTCACTTCAAGCCCCGATGAAGACATGGTGAAAGTTCTCTTTCAGTTCTTTGACCCTTTAGATCACTACTTTACATTTCCCGACTACCAATTAGTACCTACCATGGAAGAGTTTTCTCAGTTATTGGGTATGCCTATTCTCAATCAATCACCCTTCAACGGTATGGAAAGAAACCCAAATCTTGAAGAAATTGCTCAAGCTTTCTTGTTTGAAAGGTTTACTACTTATGGGATACTTTGGATTTACAAGCCTTTGAAGAGGTATTGGCCCTTCTCATCTATGGGATGATATTGTTCCCTAACCTGGACCAACTCATAGACGTGAATGCGGTCAAGGTTTTCATGTCTCGTAACCTGGTGCCTACTTTACTTGGAGACATTCTGCACTATTTTCATACTCGCACTGTAAAGAGAAGAGGGACCCTTATGTGTTGCACTCCTCTATTGGCTAGGTGGTTTATTTTTCACCTACCCCGATCTGTTGTAAAGAATGAATAAGGCTTAACATGGTCCAATAGGTTGATATCTCTCACGCATTCGGATATTCACCGGTGTTCTCGATCTGTGGAAGACGTTACCATCATTGATCGTTATGGGGAATTTTCTAATGTCCCTCTCCTAGGAATTAGGGGAGGAATCACTTATAACCCTTGCTTGGAGTTGCAATAGTTTTGGTATGCTAGGAGGGATGGACCTCATGATGCATTGATTCAGGGAATTGCATTCAACTACGAGGATGATGTTCAAGGGTACTTTCAAAAGTTCATATGAGCTTGGGGAATGGTGAACAGAGTGGATGGCAAGACATTAGGGCATAAGAACTCCATCCCTTTAGAGCCTTATCTTAAGTTGGTGCGAGCACGCGCTCAAAATCTCATGATTCCTTATCCCGCCATCCTACCCATCTTCATGGAACCCATTGCAGATACATATACACCTCATACCATTCTCAATCCTGACAAGCCGACCACTCTCGAGGAATTTCAAAGATCTTAGATTCAAATCAAAGAGGAATGAGACACCTTTGAAAGCCAGTTCTATGCAAGTGAGAAAAAGGTTTTGGATCTTACGGGACAACTGCATGAAGAACAAAGTTTGAATGCCTATATTGCACTGAAGAGGATGTGCCCATGGGAAGCTTGAGTCCTGTTTGATTTAGGAGTTTTGTTTATCTTTGTTTCTTCCATTGTAAGCCCAAGAGGAATCATTATAATCATTTGAACTTATGAATGAAATTAATGTTTGTTCTCTCTTTGACTAAGCAAATTTAAGATCTTAAAAGTCATTGAAAACATTGCATAAACATTATCATGCATTTCATTGCATAAGAAGGTATTTCAAGACAACTTTCTTATTCTTTTCGCCGTTTATTTCAGCAAAAGAAATGGATCTTGAACAAACAGTGAAGGACCTCCAAGCTCAAAACGCTCAGTTTCAGCAAATGTTCCTGACTCTGGCCAATAGGCAGGAAGATCTGAAAACTCTGATTGTCAAAGAGAAGACCAAGAAGCCAAAGAAACCAGTTGGTGTCTTGAATTAGAGAAGAAGGTTTAGAGGGCCAGAAAATCGAGCTCTAGATTTCACAATCCCGTCAAATGAGGGGGTTAATCAAGAGGAGAAGCCAACGGAAGAAAACAACAATCCAGGGTCTGAGAAATATGAAGCTGACTATTCTGAGGAGCAGTATCCTCCTGCTGATGATGAATACAAACAGTTGGAGGATCGTCTCAATTCCATGGAGATCTAGAGGGTGCTCGGACAAGATTTTGAAGAGCTAGGACTGATTTTAGGAGTGGTCATCCCGCAGAAATTCAGGGTCCCTACATTTTCTAAGTACGACGGTGTCTACTGTCCTAAGCTGCACTTAAGGTCATATGTCATTAAAATTCAACCCCACACTACTGATAGGAATCTGTGGGTACATTTCTTCCAGGAAAGTTTGGCAGGGACTCAGCTGGAGTGGTTTTATCAACTGGAAAGAACCAACATTCGTAATTGGGAAGATCTGGCTGTTGCTTTCTACATGCAGTACCAATATAATGCTGACCTTGCCCCCACTTGTACGCAATTGCAATGTATGTCTATGGGTTCCAATGAAGTTTTTAAAGATTATGCCCAAAAGTGGAGAGACTTTGCGTGAAGAGTCCAACCTCCTTTACCCGATAGGGAGCTGGTAGATATGTTTTTGGACACGTTATCTGGTCCATTCTTTAACCATCTATTGGAAGCTCGCCTGTTGGGTTCACTGAACTGATATTGACTGGTGAACAGGTAGAGGCTGGTATTAAAAGTGGTAAAATCCAGAGAGATGCATCCTCTAGGACAACAAAGAAACCCTTCACTGAAAAGAGGGAGCCCAGTGCTGCTTATGGCCAAAGTAATCAAAATAAAACTGAATGTCGCCCAATGGTAGGGGATGTTATGATTTCCATTCCTGCATCTAACCAACAACGAAACAATCAGCACAGGTCGAATGCACCCAAAAGACTGTTCACCCGGATCAACATGACCTTGTCCCAGGTTTTGCCACATTTGCTGAAGTCCAATATGGTGACTCTAAAGGAATCTCCTAAGAATCCCAATATTGCATCTCCCCGCTACAACCCAAATGCTCGATGTGCCTACCATTCCGAAACTCCAGGGCATGATACAAATGACTGTTGGGCTTTAAAGAATAAGTTACAAGATCTAATTGAGGCGAAGGAGATTGAGCCTGACCTTCTAGAGACACCTAATGTAATAATTACGCTAATGCCCAAACATGGCCAAGGTGTCAATGATGTTGATGACAATCAGTTTGTTTCCTCCGTGGATGAATTAACTACTCCTCTTCTAACTGTTAAAGAGAATTTTTTCCGAGCCGTCTTATTTCCGGGCTGCGGTGAAGGCTGCCACTCATGTATGTCTCTACCATATGGTTGCTTGTTATTGAAAATGGGTGTCCAGTGCCTGATAATTAACAAAGGAATTTTGTTTGAAAAATTTCCCCTTACATGAAGTTTTTGTGAAGATGTCTCGATAATTACCATTTTCGATAATCCTTCCAGGGTCTCCACCAAAAGACCCGTCAGGATTACATTCATTCCCAAGTTTGATCCCTTTATCATCACCCTTCTGGGGCCAATACGATATTCCTTTGATAAAGTTGTTCTCCAGAATTATGGGGCTGACTTCTATTACCATGGCGTCAAGAAAGACCTATTGGCTTTCAAAGATAAAGTTGGTGAAGATACTGATCTTGACATCGATAACATCATTGAGACCAGTAAAATTATGAGAAGCGGAAGAGTTTTCTCTCCCGATATCTCTCCAAAGACTGTTTCTATTCTTGTAATTATTCCTGCTGATGCTCCTGTCAGTACTCCCATCGCTACTCCTACTGTTATCCCTACTACTGAGTCAGCCGAGACTCGGGGCAAAGTGGTATTGGTTGAGCCTGTCCAGACAAAGGAACACAAAGAAGTCATCCTTGAGGGTTCTAAAAAAGAAATGGAAGAGATACTGAAGATAATAAAGAAAAGTGATTATAATGTCGTGGAGCAGCTGGGGAAGACCCCTTCAAAAATCTTAATGCTGGATTTACTGTTATGCTCTGAAGCCCATGCTAAGGCTCTTGTAAAATTCCTGAAGTCTTCCCATGTACCTCAAGAGACCTCCACTTATTAATTCGATAATTGCGTGGCTAGTTTGACAACTGACAATGGCCTGGGATTCGCTGATGCAAATTTGACATCCAAGGGAAGGAAGCAAAATGATGCTTTGTATGTCTCAATTGAGTGCACGGGCACTACATTAGCCCATGTTATGGTGGATACAGGTTCGTCGCTGAATGTCTTACACAAGAATGCTCTGGACACGTTAGACTATGAAGGACTCACGCTAAATCCCAGTAACATTTTTGTAAGGGCCTTCGATGGTTCCAAAAGAATGGTGCACAGGGAGGTGGACATCCCTATCAAAGTAGGTACTCAGACTTTTAATTCCACTTTCTATGTGATGGACATCATCCCGTCTTACTCATGTTTATTGGGTCGACCCTGGATCCATAGGGCTGGTGCTATTACTTCTACCCTACATCAGATGTTAAAGTACCCGGTCAATGGAAATATTATCACAGTCCACGGGGAGGAAGAATACATGGTGAGCCACCTGAACTCTTTCAGATATGTTGCAATTGATGACGAGTTCATTGAGACCCCCTGTCAGAACTTTGAGGAGGTTCCACACACAGTTGTTGTTACCAAGACTGCTGCCAGTGTTCCAAAGACTACCAGACCTCCGCTAAGGATGGCTTCTCTAAGGGATGCCAAAGCAGTAGTCGAAGAAGGAGCCAAAGAGCTGTTTCTTCATGCTCGTGCCGGGGGAACACCACTACGCATCAGCAATCATATGAGTCAATGCACTGGAAGACAGTGATAGTGATTATGACCTTGACAAGTGGATCTTCCCAACTATCAATGGTGGACTCAACAATTGGAAGGCCAAAGATTTTGTTCCCATTACTTTTAATCAAGAGTAATTTGTCTTTTTGTTTTTGAGGATATGTAATATTTGAACAATTGAAACTTTAAAGCCTTATGTCTTACCCGAGACACAGTGGTCTATTTATGAGGGTCATTACTTCATTTTCATATGTCATCAATAAAACATTGAATGTTTTACATACAAGTTTTACGCTGTTTATTTTTTTTTCTTTTCTGCCTTTTTACTTTATCAAAAAATATACAGTTATGCTCTTACACACACCCACATATCAAACTGCAGATCCACATCCACTCTAGATCCCATTGATAACAGTTCTTCTATTGCCAGTTATGACTTTGAAAATACGATCTACCAAGCCAAGGACGAAGGTGAGAAAGATTATGAATTACCAGGAGAACTTGCCAGACTGCTACAATAGGAAGAAAGGGCAATACAAGAGCCGATTGAGACAGTTAACTTGGGTACTAAAAAGGATAAAAAGGAAGTCAAGATAGGTACCAATATGGAGCAGAGTGTCAAAGAGGGGTTAATATAGATTCCAAATGACTATGTTGAGGTTTTTTCCTGGTCATACAAAGACATTCCAGGACTTGACACTGATATTGTGGTTCATCGCCATCTGACAAAAGAAGACTGCCCTCCAGTGAAACAGAAAGTTAGTCGTATCCAGCGAGAGATGTTACAAAAGATCAAGGTTGAATTCATGAAATAGTTCAATGCTGGTTTCTTAGTGGTTACTTCTTATCCACAATGGGTTGCGAATGTTGTTCCAGTACCTAAGAAGGACGGTAAAGTACGTCTGTGTGTGGATTATAAAGACATGAACAGGGCAAGCCCCAAGGATGACTTTACACTTCCCCACATTGATGTTCTGGTTAACAATAATGCACAACATAAAGTATTCTCCTTCATGGATGGTTTCTCCGGGTATAATCAGATCAAAATGGCTCCTGAGTACATGGAGAAAACGACCTTTGCCATACAGTGGGGCACTTTCTATTACAAAGTTATGCCATTTGGGTTAAAGAACGCCAAGGCAACCTATCAGCGTGCCATGGTAGCTTTTTTTCATGATATGATCCATCACGAGATAGAGGTTTACGTTGATGATATGATAGCCAGGTCTCAGACTGAAGAGGAGCACCTCGATCACCTGCAAAAGCTGTTTGGAAGACTGAAAAAATACAAACTGAGGTTGAACCCGAACAAGTGCACTCTTGGAGTAAGATCTAGTAAGCTCTTAGGCTTCGTTATTAGCGGCAAGGTCATTGAAGTAGACCCTGCAAATGTTAAAGCTATACAAGAAATGACAACTCCTTGCACTAAGAAGGAGGTTATGGGATTCTTAGGACGTCTAAACTTCATTGCCAAATTCATTTCCCATCTAACCGCTGTTTGTGAGCTAATCTTCAAATTATTGAAGAAAGATCAAGCAGTGAAGTGGAATGACGATTGCCAGAACGCCTTTGACAAAATCAAGAAATATCTTCAAGAGCCTTCAATCTTGATATCGCCAATTGAAGGAAGACCTCTGATAATGTACTTAATAATATTAGAGAACTCAATGGGGTGTGTGTTGGGGCATCATGACGAGTCTGGTCGAAAAGAGCATGCAATATACTACCTTAGCAAAAAGTTTTACGACTGTGAAGCAAGATAATCATTGCTCGAGAAAAATTGTTGCGCTTTGGCATAGGCTGCTCACCGACTAAGACAATACATGTTGACTCACACTACCTTATTGATATCTAAAATGGATCCTATCAAATACATCTTTGAGAAGCCCGCTTCTTCCAGAAGAATAGCAAGATGGAAAATGATCCTGACCGAATACAACATTCAATATACAACCCCGAAAGCAATTAAAGGAAGTGTATTAGCTGATCATTTAGCTCAACAGGCTATAGATGACTACCAATCCATGAATTTTGAGTTCCCGGATGAGAACATCATGTTAGTAACTGATTGTGAAGAACCTGGACCAGATGAAGGACCTGAAAAAGGATCCCGATGGACTATGGTTTTTGACAGAGCTTCCAACGCACTTGGCAAAGGCATCGGTGTTGTGATCACATCTCCTGAAGGCTATCATACTCCTTTCACCGCCAGGCTATGTTTCAATTGTACCAACAATATGGCTTAGTATGAAGCATGTATTATGGGTCTCAAAGTTACTATCGACTTGAGGATCAAATTCTTGAGTGTATTTGGAGACTCGGCCTTAGTAGTCAGTCAAATCAAAGGAGATTGGGACATGAAGCATCCTAATCTCATCCCTTATAAAGAGCATGTGTTGACACTTATCCCTTACAAAGATGAATGGCGCTGTAGAAGCTGCTAATAAAAACATCAAGAAAATCATACAAAAGATGACGGTGACATACAAAGACTGGCACGAGATGTTACCATTTCCCTTCATGGTTAACGTACCACGGTGCGCACATCAACAGGGGAAACCCCTTTCTCTTTGGCATACGATATAGAGGTTTTCCTACCTATTGAATTCCATATCCCTTCCTTGAGAATCATGAAGGATGCAGGTTTGAATGAAGATGAATGGGTTCAGACTCGACTTTACCAATTAAACCTGATTGACGAGAAGAGGCTCGCGGCTGTCTTCCATGGTCAGATGTACCAAAAACGTATGATCAAAGCTTTTAACAAGAAGGTCAGGCATCATGTATATCAGGCTGGTGATCTGGTAATCAAGCTCATTATCCTGCCACAAGGTGATCCCAGGGGCAAATGGACTCCTACATACGAAGGTCCATTTGTGATCAAGAACATATTTTCTGGTGGAGCCATGATCTTAACCAGTATGGACGGTGACGACCTTCCACACCCGATAAATACGGACATAGTTAAAAGATACTACGCATGAACAAACACCCGCTAGGTTGACTAGCCTAGGAATACATAAGGGTATCCCGACGAACCAAAAGGGTTTGGGAAAAAATTAGGGACACACATGAAAACAAATCTATACACCCGGCAAGTCGAAAACCTGAAAAGGCGGCTTGTGAAAGAAAGGGTATCCCGGTGGACTAAAAACTCGAAAGGGTAGTCTAGGAAAAAGTTAGGGATTTAAAGAATATACCTATGTCCCGTGGGATCACCTTACAGCCAATCTTCAGTATCAACTATCAAGATCAAGTGGTACTAATCAATCCAGTCAGCTTCGGACAAGCAGCAAAGAGATGAGATGCTCCAAGACATAAGGGCAATAGTAGAATGGGAACCTAATGGGATTATTGCATATAGTTTTTTTTATTTGTACACTATTTTGTATTAGTTTCAGTCTTACGACGACATCCTCTTATTAGGATGTTCGTCTCTTTTTACAAAAAAAAAACTCATTTAAATTAATACAAAACTATCTCTTTGAAAGTGAAAAACTATTTGTTTTTTATTTTTCTATTTTATTTGCGAAAACGTCCAGTGATTATTTTTGAACATATGCATTTGAATGTGATTACTGCTTACAAATATACGCATAAAAACAGAAAGACAATTACTAATGGCTTTAAGAAAAAGGACAATATTTAAGGGCCATCCACAAAATCCCCACAGATATTTCCTCCAGCAGATACCTTCTCCAACAGGTACAGAGGCATAGACATCCTACTACAAGGTCACTTCCATATTCTCAGTGTGCAGCGTAATGATGTTAGGTGTTCTCACATCCTCGGCAGAGCAAAAATCTCCAATTAATGCTCCAAAAATTCCCCAGTAAGTCGCCAAGCTTCTTAGGATTCCCCAGCAGGATTTCACAAAATCCCCAAACAATGCACGGAGTTTCCCTTCCCCAACAAAGTTTATTTCTCTAATAAAGAAAGTTCGTCTCCCAGCATTCAACTTCAACAAAATCTGAAGACCTACATTCTTCATCCCTAACTACAAACAGGGATTTATTTTCCCTAATTGAATAACACTGCAAAAGAACAACTGACACGTTCATACATTGCACTCATACATCATTTTTCAAACATCATAGCATATGCAGCACAAATGCATATATCACAATCTCATTTATTTTGAGAGCATCATGCAATTCATACATCATGACATCGCATGAAACTGATTTTACCTTTTCAAGATGAATTCATAGACAGACGAATACTATCAACTTATGCACATCAGGTCAAAGATTAATGCCCGAAACCAGACGGGGAAACCATCTATGCGGCCAAGTGGTATGAACTCCTGGAACAAGACGAGTTTACCAACAAATACAGCAAGCCACAAATTAATTCCCGAAACCAGACGGGGAACTATCTATGTGACAAACAAAATAAGCTCCAGATTAATACCTGTAACAAGCTAGGAAAACTATCTGTGGACGGCCAATGGTAGATTAATACCTGAGACCAGATAGGAAAGTTATCTACATGAGCATATTGAAGATTAATACCTGAAACCAGAAGGGAAAACTATCTTTCTTTCTTAGGTCAGAGATTAATACCTAAAACCAGCTTGGATAACTATCTCAACAACCAACAAAAACAAGTTCCAGATTAATACCTGTAACAAGCCAGGAAAGCTATCTGTGAACGACTGATTATAGATTAATACCTGAAACCAGATAGGAAAAATATCTACATGAGCAAATTGAAGATTAATACCTGTAACAAGCCAGGAAAACTATCTTTCTTTCTGAGGTTAGAGATTAATACCTGAAACCAGATAGGACAACTATCTCAATGACCAATAAAAGCAAGTTCCAGATTAATACCTGAAACCAGACATGACAACTATATGTGAATAGCTGATTATAGATTAATACCTGAAATCAGACAGGAAAACTATCTACATGACCAGACGAAGCAATCTTACACGGGTTTCTTCTCACGATCTCCAGATGCAGTCTAACACGGACTCATCCTGAAGAAATCTTACACGGGTTCCTTCTCATCAGCCAGATGCAGTCTAACACAGACTTATCCTGAAGCAGCCCCACACATGCTCCTTCTCATATATCTCCAGATGCAGACTAACACAGACTCATCCTAAAACAGCCTCACACAAGCTCTTCTTATTAAATTTTCAGATAACGATTAATTCCATTATCCCTAACAAATTACTGTGAAGCCTGGATTTCAACCAGAAAGCAGCAAACTATCATATCTCCCGTACATAGATAATTCCTCAGTAGAGCCATGAACAACTGAAGTTCCTAGACTCTATTCCCCACAGAGTTTTCCCCAAGTAGGAGAACAAGAAAAATCAACCTTCCCCACTGGACTCCTCCTCAGACAGCAAGAACAGGCATTCCCCACGCAGTGACCTCTTATGAAGTCAGCATCTACCCGGGATGGCTTCTTTAAGCCCATCTCTAACAACTCTCAGTCATCTCCTCCAAGTGGCATATGTAAGCCCATTCCCTACACAATTAACCATCACATCATCGAGTGAAAATTTTTGGGAACTCTAGTGTTCAATCATCTTCCACCATCAGATCACGAAAGGCAAACAAGCCAATCTAAATCTTCAGGTTTAAGAAGATTGAACAGGGGCAGATATTGTACCCCAAAATTTTCTCTCTCATGTTTTCCAAGATTTTCTCTTACATGGGTGATTACAAACACTTGCTTAAATAAAATAAGAATTTTAAAGATAAACAAGGTATCTTCGATTGGAATTTAAACAAGGTATCTTCAATTGGCATTGAAACAAGGTATCTTCGACTGGCATTGGGATAAGGTATCTTCTATTGGCATGGGACAAGGTGTCTTCGATTGGAATTGGGGTAAGGTGTCTTTGATTGGCATTTGAGAAGGTTGTACTTTGATTGGCATCTAGACAAGGAGCTTCGATCGGGTGTCCAAAATCCTTCGACACAAACTTGGTTCACATGAATTCGACTGAGCATTGGTTGTTTCATGCGTGATTCGATTGACAAGGAAATGTTTTTCCCTGTGCGTGCTTCAACATACAAGGCCAAGACTTCTTCAGATTTTCCTTCAATCCACTAGGCAAAAAGCTTCCTTCGACCCACAAGGAAATTACTTTTCCTGTGCGTGCCTTCAGCACACAAGGACAAGACTTCTTCAGATTTGACTTTAATCCACTAGGCAAAAAGCTTCCTTCGACCCACAAGGCAAATACCTCCTTCGTGCCTGATTCAATATACTAGGTAATGCCCTCTTTTATTCTTACTTTGGCCTCCCTCATGCTAGAATCCACAAGGCATTGGCTTCCTTTGTGCTAGTTTCGACCGGCCAATGACTCCCTTTGAAAAGGTTTTGATTCCACATCTAAAATCCTTAACACACAATTTCCCACCTTTCAACACCTAGTAAGGCCTATTCGAAGGAAACACAAATGATGCCTTTGAAGGACATGCATTTGGTCCAGTCGATAGACATACAGTGGTTGGAAACAATTTTTGCTTACTGGCCAAGGTCTTGCATACTGCAAGGCCCAAGCCTCTGACACATCCATATTCATGACAAAAGAAGCTTCGACTGGCCAGAAAAGAGCTTTTAATTGAGTTAGTTGAAGAGTTTCATATCAAGCTACTAAGACAGGTAATGGCTCAATTAAAGGCCATAATGATGAGGCATGGGGCAACTCGAGAGAAGGAGAGAAGGCTTCAATAAAGCCTTCGATTGATAAAGAGATGAAGCAGCATTCGACCAGTCAAAAAGGAAGAGTTGATACTTCAATTTGTTTTAATTGAAAGAAAGGCAATCAAAGAAAGTGATGCTTAGGGGCTGATCAAAGACACTCTGGTGAAGAAACTTTTGAGCAATTTGAATTTATACAAGGCGCCAAACATAACATGTCTATGTTCATGCAACCTACAAAAATGGAAAGAAGATAACATAAATGGATAATTTTCAAATTCTTGAATTTGTTTTAAAGGCCATGTTAAAGACTTGATTATAGCCATGTTTATCAAGCTTCACACCCCTATATAAATACAAGGCTGCATCAGAACAAGGGCTGCACAAATTTCCTATCGAAAGAACACCCACTCTTCCTCAGAAAGCATATCAAAATTCTAACCAGTTTTGCAGGCACCCTCAGTCCAAACGAATACCATATTTGTGCTCCTGAGACTCCTAAGAGTCTACTCCAAGCCAATCCACACCCAGAAGTGCCAAATTGAAGCATCTCATCCTTGCTAAACTTTCAAGTTCATATTCATGTTTTCATGATGTATTAATGTTTTCCATTGTTTGATTCATGCTCAAGGTATCATATAGCACAACATTCACATGGAACATACAAGGATATAGGGCACGATTTGTGTTCTTTATCGCATCTCAAAAAACCATGGGTTTTTAGTGCAAACAAACCCAGATTTGAACTCAAAAGAGTTGAATTAAGGGGAGGTCAAATTAAGGAAAAGACCTGAGTTCCACACCCAGGTCATTCTTTTGTTTTTGTTAACACTTTTTCCTTGCAGACTCAGTGCCTTCCTCCACAGGCAATTCATTAATCGCCTCCAATAACATTCTCTGTTGGATCGAAGGATAACATCCTTAACTGGATCGAAGGCCACATATCTTCAAAGGATCGAAGGCCATCCTTCACTGGATCGAAGGTCATCATTTTCCTTTGATCGAAATACTCTTCTTCTTGTATTTATTTTTATTTTTACTCCTTTTTAAATCAACAATCAAATAATAAAAATCATCATAAAAATTAGGATTAGATTTTTTTTAACCAAATTATTTTCTGAACTAATTAATTAATTAAATTTAACATCTTCTTGTCAAAAATTAAAATAAATTAGAATTTAGGTTTAATTTTATCTTTAATTCATTTTTGTTTCATAAAAATAAAAAACAAAACAAAAAGATTTCCTTTTCCTTAGGATTTTTAGACGTTCTTTTCCATCTCGCGCGCATTATTATGTTTTATTTTTTTCTCCAAATTATTGTAACTGCTCACAGTATGTAATAGCTTAACTAGGACTTTACTTTTAATGCTTTATTTACCCAAATATTTGAACATGTAAATACCCCCTCCCCTAAGCATTGTAATAGCGTAAATTTAAATTCCAGCACTTTAAATTCCTACAATATTTAAACTGTCTAGATGCATGATAATAGGATTGTATGACAAGATTAATAATCATACATTAGCAAACCTAACATCTAAGGAAAAAGTAACTGAATATAACACACCTTGCACATATAGACCTCTAGGGTATTTCCACTTTGGTTGCCTTCGGAAATAAAACAATCATGTCCCTCAAAAATAGGGACGCTTTAGCAAAGACCCTCAATTTAAAAGATCATAGTCCCTCGATGATCATACAGTGTTGCCTTTCGGTAAATGATCTAGTCCCTTAAAACAAAATTGCTAAAGCGTCTCTACATGTTTCCTTTAGGATTGTACAACGTCCCTTCGAATGTCCCTCAAACATCCAACAATAGGGCTACCTACTCCCAAATAGTAGGATAGCATTGTCTAAAGGATAGGAGGAAAAGAACAAACTTTTTGAGTATAAGTAGATAGTTCCTAGATGTTTGCTCAAAAAACAATTTTTCACACCTACCCGAAAACATTTCAAAACACTTTCAAAAAATGCTTTATCAACACTCTTGAAGTCTGATACAAGAGTTATCATAAAGCAAATCGCCGCACCAAGGAATTTCAAAAAACACACAAAAGTACAAGGTATTTTTCAAATGAGCTTGTAGTGGTAGAATTATTTAAGACTAAGCCATTAGATTGACTTGACTTATACAGATCAAAATAAAAATCGCCACCACGCTTTATTGTTTCCAAAGGAATGGGAAAAGAGCGAATAACCCAAAAAGAGGGGGGAAGATTCAAGGTAAGGGGGTTGGTTATGAAAAGGGAAGGTATTAGCACCCTAAAAATCTACGGTACTACGTAGGAACCTCTTTGTAAAAATATGTATATTTTTCCTATAAAATGTTGTATGAAAAATAGATTGTGGAGGTGAGAAAAGAAATATATTTTTATGATCTTTGCACCCGCCGTGGTTGCGAACCTTTAGTGTCTACATACCACCTTTCGTGCAATAGAGGATCAGGGTACACGTAGTTCCTCTTTTAAAATTTTAAAACACAAGTGTGTTGGCTGGGTTTTATGAGATAAGACATCATCGTTATTGTCTGTGTGGAAAACATACTTACTACCTGTGATACGGTGGAAGAACCGACTGTTATACTGGTTGCGTTTTGTATTCACAAATGTTGCGGTAAGAAAGAGTTGCCACCGACTTTTATTTTATCCAACAAAGGAAAAGGAAAAAGAACAGAAAAAACTTTTTTCGAGATATTTTTGAGTACGGGGGGTAGATTATAGAAAGGGAAGGTGTTAGCACCCTTTCTATCCGTGGTTTTCCACGGGCTCTTAGGTACTTGCTCAATTTTTAAATTACTTATGTGTCCTTGTTTTTAAAAGTTTTGTTTACTTCGTGATAACCCTTGTATCAATCCTCAAGAGTGTGACGAAGTTGTTTTGAAAACTGTTTTTGAAAAGTGTTGGTGTGAAAAGTTTTTATTTTGAGAAAGTACTTAAGATTTCTACCTACTAAAAAAAAAGGTATGTTCGTTTTAGTTTCCTTTAGACAGTGCTATCCTACTATTAAGGAGTAGGTAGCTCCGTCGTTGGATTTGTAAAGGGATGTTCGAAGGGACGAAATGGTCTCTGAAGGCAACAAGTAGAGATACCTTAGCATTTCGAAGGGACTATTATCTTTATGATAAATAGGGACAATTATCTTTATGACGATTTTGAATCGAGGGATAAATAGGGACTATTATCTTTATGACGATTTTGAATCGCGGGTCATTGCTAAAGTACCCCTACGTTCGAGGGACACAACCATTATTTCTGAGGAAACCAAGTTGGGCAAAACCTAGGAGTGAGCATGTGCAAGTGTGTTTTTTTCAGTTAATTATCTTTGCACAATTAAGGTTTTCTACTGTATTAATTTGATTTATCTTTTGCATGCAAGTCTATTGTCCATACATCTAGCAGTTTAATACTTGCGGAAATTAAAAGCGAGAAATTAAAACCCTAGCTATTACAAGGCTTTGGGGAGGGGATTACATAATAAAAAAAAAACTAGGGAAAAATGATAAATGCGAAATAGTAAACCTAATTAACTATTACAAACTTGGAACATTTACAATAATTAATAAAAATAATGAAAGTAAAGACGCGCGCGAAAGTTAAAACGGGAACAAATTAGAACCTAAGAAATCTAATTAATTAAAAATGTTTTTTTTCTATTTTTTATTGAAAAATAGTTGCAATTTTCAAATTAATCCTAATTTCTATTAAATTTTAATTACAAAAAAAAATGTTTCAGTTAACCTAATTAAACTAATTAATTAAATGCAAATAGATATTTTATGAAAAAAATCAACTAAACCTAATATTTTTTGTAATTTTCTGATTTTATGATTTAATTAAAAAAATGATTTTTATTGTGAAAGTAATTAAAATAATAAATTAAAAGAAAAAAAATAAGTAAAAAGAATAGAAAAATTAAGGAGATGGGCCTCATATTGTAAGTAATCTAGGGGGTGTGTTGCCAATTTTCTGTTAGGCCCAAAGCTGGCCCAGAGTCTGGCGCCTGATCCAATGGAGTCATCTCCTGAGAACTCATGGTGGACCTTCAAGGCTGAGGCGTGGGATCTACATGGTGATGGATCTCAAGGATGAGATGAGGGGCTCATGGAAGGTATTGGGAAGGTGAGACACACCGGATCTGCAATCAAATTGTTAGAAAAAATAAAAATGCCAAAACTGGGTCTCGAACCCAAGACTTTCGCCTCCCATACATTCCTCCTTACCACCAGGCCAAGTTGTCATTTGTTGATATATGTGACAAAATACTAATATAATGGAAACAATGATTCATGCCCAAAATGCGCGCGTGAATTTAAATGGTTCAATGGAAGTCAGCCACGCAATCATCTATTTCCTCAGGACTGTTGTCTTAGATTCCTATCTTTTATCTACGGACAATACTGTCAGTGAAGGTTATAGTGACAATTTTCGTCCATGGATACAAACCTGCAATAACTGAAAACCTAACATAAGCCAAATAAATGTAAACCAAAGGTACATGACGGTCAGAAATCATGTCCTGGGTTCATATGTTCCCATGATTTGATCTAATTTCGCCTATATAAGGAAGCCCCAAAATGAAGCTTCGAAACCCTGGTAATGGCTATCTTCCTTCCCTGCACTCAAAACTCAATTAAAGCATTCAGCAAGCATCAAATCCTTTGGAAAACCAGAATACATGATTAAACTACATGGAAAAATCCTATATGCACGTA
Organism: Vicia faba; assembly: GCA_948472305.1. Classification (NCBI taxonomy): domain Eukaryota; kingdom Viridiplantae; phylum Streptophyta; class Magnoliopsida; order Fabales; family Fabaceae; genus Vicia; species Vicia faba. The sequence continues at coordinate 1,393,719,813 of OX451736.1, read as the reverse complement.
ATCAAAATCAAAAAATATGTCAAACCGTGATGTGTATGGAGCGTGATTCTTGATGCTTCAGAGCTTGGCAAGGGTTGGAAAAGCTTCCAGAGACGTCCTGGAATGTATTGCAATCCTTAAACCTCCTTGAGAGTGGCTGTAATCTGGGATTCCGATTGAGATTTTTTTGACAAAAAACACAAGTTGCTCTTGCCGTTTCACACAATTCTTCTGCATCCTTATGCTTGGGATGTGTTATGTATATGTATCTCTTTAAATTAGGTTAACAAAAGAGCTCCAAATCCTTGCCAATTATTAAGATTTGATTCCATTTCAACCTTGCATTATTTCTTTCCAAATCAAGCTAAATCATTCCATTCTCACTCCAATAAACCTTGGCACGATTTGATTCTGAGTTGGCAATATAAATGGATTGCATTTCATTCAAAATCAGATCAAAAAACAAATCTTCCCTATTTTATATCATTTATTGGATTTAATTTGATTTTTAAATGTTTAAAATCAAAATAAATTAAATAAATAAAGTCAATAAAATATGGAAGAGTGTTTGAGTCGTGGAATTTGTTAAAAGTAAGATGCAAGCATAAAAAGTTAGGCCCATTTGCCAAAAAATGCAATTTTGGGCATTGTTGACTTTTGACAAATCTCCAAAAATGACCAACTTTGACAATGCATATCTCTTTCAATTTTGACCCTAAGAGGGTGTTCTTGGACTTTTTAGAAAGCTTAGGATGTCCCCTATGCAACCTCTTTGGTTTCATCTCAAGTGGATCTTCCATGTTCATGTAAGGAGCTTTGACACAAAAATGTGTTTTTGTTGACTTTTTGGAATGACCTATAATGTCTGAATTCATATCTTTCCGTGAGTGCATATCTTGAACTTGAGGACTGAATATGAGTTGTAGGGAATTGAATTCCCTTCTAAAGGAGCCTTGGATGGGAAATTTATGATAAAGTATGAGAAAGTTATGCTTGGTCAAAGTTTGGTTGACTCTTTCCTAAGAAACCCTAATTTAGCAACTTTTGAGTTTTAATGAATTAGGAGCCTTTCTTGTGGAATCAAGATCAACCCTTGATCAAATGATGGATATCACTACAAAATGTTGATGTCGACCAAAAATCTTGAAGTTTGACTGCATGTGGGCCACATTTGACTTTTGAGCTAGTATAGTTGATTTTCAGGCATTTGAGCAATTGACTAAGCAAACTTCTTGTGCAAGGCATGAATCTTGACATAGATTGTCTTGAGACCATATTAAGACTATGGAGAAGATATGATACCTTTGGAGTTCACCCATCTTTATGTAAATGGAAACCCTAGTTTGAGGTTCATTGTCTTAGGAGAGCATTTGTCTGATCAATCCTTGGGCCTCCTTGGATAAGTTGAGGACTTCAATGAGTATGTTTTGAATAAAAATGAGAGGGGAAATTTTAGGGTACAACAGCTGCCCCTTTTCAATCTTCTTACACCTGAGGATGTAGATTGGCTTGTCTGCCTTTCGTGATCTGAAGGTGGAAGATGATTGAACACTAGAGTCCCAAAAATTTTCACTCGCATGAAGTAATACTGATGGGTAATATCGGGAATGGGCTTACAGATGCCATTGGTAAGGTGATGGAGAATCGTCGGAGATAGGCTTAAAGATGCCATCCAGAAAGGATATCAATTACATAAGATATTCCTCTGCGAGAATTCATGTACCTGTCGTTGAGGAGGACTTCACTGGGGAATGTTGACTTATGTTATGGGAAATAGAGTCTAGGAGCTTCGCTTGTCCATTACTGTACCGGGGAATTAACTCCTGATTGATGAAGTGGAAGTAAACTGCATATCTGGTCACAGTCCAGGCTGCACAGCGACTCACTGGGGAAATGTGAAATTTACCTCATCTGGTTGGGTCCAGGTCTTATAGTGTTATAAACTGCTATCTGGAGATGAGAGAGACGAAACCTGGGTCGTAGGGTTTCTTCGAAATGAAAGCCTGGATAGTAGGGCTTATGAGAATGAACCTAGGTCATAGGGTTACTTCGAGATGAAAGCCTGGATAGTAGGGCTATGAGAAGGAACCTAGGTCGTAGGGTTACTTCGAGATGAAAGCCTGGATAGTAGGGCTATGAGAAGGAACCTGAATAGTAGGGTTACTTCGAGATGAAAGCCTGGATAGTAGGGCTATGAGAAGGAACCTAGATAGTAGGGTTACTTCGAGATGAAAACCTGGATAGTAGGGCTAGGAGAAGGAACCTGGATAGTAGGGTTACTTCGAGATGAAAGCCTGGATAATAGGGCTATAAGAAGGAACCTGGATAGTAGGGCTATGAGAAGGAACCTGGATAGTAGGGTTACTTCGAGATGAAAGCCTGGATATTAGGGCTATGAGAAGGAACCTGGATAGTAGGGTTACTTCGAGATGAAAGCCTGGATAGTAGGGTTATGAGAAGGAACCTGGATAGTAGGGTTACTTTGAGATGAAAGCCTGGATAGTAGGGCTTATGGGAAGGAACCGGGATAGTAGTGTTAATTCGAGATGAAAGCATGGATATTAGGTCTATGAGAAGGAACCTGGAAAGTAGGGTTACTTTGAGATGAAAGCCTGGATAGTAGGGCTTATGGGAAGGAACCTGGGTCATAGGGTTACTTCGTTTAGTCGCGTGGCTTATTTGACCTGTTTGATCTTCGGGAACTGATCTTCCATTAGCTGTATGTAGATATGACATATATAACTGCTGGAATTGTTGGTGATAATTGTCTTTCCTGAAAAGAAAACAGGGTTAATCATATGTGTGATGCATGAAATTCCTTGTGAGATGATGTTCTCAAAATAAATGGGATTATGATGTATGTGATATGTATGCGCATGTCATGATGTATGTATATGAAATGCTATTGGGGATGTGCCAGAGTCTGGGAAAATAAATCCCTGACCGCTGCTGGAGAGTATAGCATTCCTGACTGTTGTAGAGAATTGTGGTTCTTCTACTTCCACTGGGGATGGTGAGTGGAAATGACTATGCTGAAGATTTACTCTTTGTTATTTGTGAATATTCCTATCAGGGAGAGCTCTGTTTGAGAGTAGCTCTCCGGGGAATAATTTGGAAGGTGAATTTCTATAGCTGAAGTAATAGGCTCTGTCGGGGATTGAGCTTCTGTATTCAGAGAAATGAACTCTGCTTGGGGAGATTTACTTCCTGCTTTGGGAAAGATTATATCAAGTGCCTTGATTTCTTTTACTCTGTGGGGAGTGAGGTCGTATGCACTGATGATTATATTTCAAAGTTTTCTATGCCTCAGTACCTGCTGGACAGAGTAACTATCGGGTCTGACATTTCCTATTTTTTCCCCTGTTTCGTAAGTTACGAGCAATTGTCTTTTCGTTTCTTATGTAAATATTTATGAGCAGCAATTATATTCAAATGCATATGTCAAGAATAAATCCTTGGACGTTCTTGCAAAACAAAACGGGAAAAGAAAAAACAAATGGTTTTTGTAAAAAGTGATTTGTATTAATTTCTTGAAGTTAGCCTATAATAGGCTTTTTTTTGTACAAGGAAGCTGACGCTCTAGTAAGAGAACTCCGCCGTGAAAAGCAAGCTATACAACAAAAAGAAAACAACTATGTGCAACAATCCAATTGGGTTCCAATTTTGCTATTGCCCCTATGTCTTCGAGCGTCTCATCACTTTGCTGCTCGTCCGAAGCTGATTAGATTGATTGGTGTCGTTCGAGCTTGATGATTGATACTGAGGTCTGATCGGTAGGTGATCCAATGGGACATAGTGATACGCTTTATATCCCTAAATTTTGCTTGGACTGCCCTTTCGGGTTTTAAGTCCGTCGGGATACCCTTTTTTGTCCAAGCTGCCTTTTCAGATTTTCAGCTTGCCAAGTGTAAAGATTTTTTCATTTTCATCCTTTACTTTTGCCCGAACCCTTTTGGTTCGCCGGGACACCCTTATTTTTGCCTAGGCCAGTCAACCTAGTGGGTCTTTTATCATGCATAATATCTTTTCACTATGTCTAAATTGACAGGGTGAGGAAGGTCGTCACCGTCCATGGTGGTTAGAATCATGGCTCCACCCGTGAAAATGCTTTTAATCACAAATGACCCTTCGTAGGTGGGAGTCCCTTTGCCCCTGGGATCACCTTGCAGTAGTATGATGCGCTTGATTACCAAATCCCCGACTTGATATTCTTGACGTCTAACTTTCTTGTTAAAAGCCTTGATCATTCGCTTTTGATACGTCTGACCATGACAAATAGCAGTAAGTCTCTTCTCGTCGATCAAATTTATTTGATCAAGTCGAGTCTGGATACAGTCGTCTTCACTCAAACCCACATCTTTCATAATTATTAATGAAGGAATCTGGACCTCGATGGATTGGACTACCTCCATGCCATATACCAGAGATTAGGGTGTTGCCCCTGTCGATGTCCGTGCTGAGGTACGGTACCCATGATGAGAAAATGGTAACGTCTCATTCCAGTCTTTGTATGTCACCGTCATCTTCTGTATAATCTTCCTAATTTTCTTGTTAGCCGCTTCGACAGCGCCATTCATCTTCGGCCGATAGGGAGAAGAGTTATGATGTTGTACCTTGAATTGTTTACAGAGCTCGGTGATAATCGTATTATTGAGATTTTTTCCATTGTCAGTGATAATTCTCTCTGGAACACCATACTGACAAATCAGACTATGCCTGATGAACCGCGCCACAACGTTCTTGGTCACAGTAACAAAAGAGGCCGCCTCGACCCATTTTGTGAAGTAATCTATGGACACCAGGATGAAGCGATGTCCATTGGAAGCGGTAGGCCTGATTTCTCTGATCATGTCAATGCCCCGCATTGCAAAAGGCCACAGAGCTGTCAAGACGTTTAACGGAACCAGAGGCACATGCACCTTATCAGCGTAGATTTCGCACTTATGACAAGTTCGAGAGTGCTGATAACAATTTGCTTCCATAGTGGACAGTAGTATCCTGCCCGTAGGATCTTCTTAGCCATGGTATGTCCACTTGAATGGGTCCCGAAGGTACCTTCATGTAGATCTGTCATAATCCTCTCTGCTTTGCTCTTGTCTACACACCGCAGTAAGGTAGAGTCATGATTGCGCTTGTAGAGAATTCCATTACTAAGGAAGAATTTCGCAGCGAACCTTCTCAGAAACTTCTTATCAGTAACAGATGACCCTTCGGGATATTATTGAGTCTCGAGGTACTTCTTCACTTCATGAAACCAGAGTTTGTCTGCCACCTCTTCGGTATCAATCTCACAACAGTGTGTTGGTTTATCCAACCTTTCAATGGTGATTCGGGGAGCCTCATTGTCCCACTTGACTTTGAACATGGAAGACATGGTAGCTAGCGTGTCCGCTAACTGATTCTCCTCTCGTGGGAAATGTTCAAAGGTCACCTCCTCAAAGTGTGGGATAAATGTCATCACATACTCTTTGTATGGGATGAGATTCAGATGCTTCGTATCCCATTCGCCTTTGATTTGACTTATCACTAAGGTTGAATCCCCAAAGACATTTAAGAACTTGATCCTGAGGTCAATAGTGGCTTTGAGACCCATGATGCAGGCTTTGTACTCCACCATGTTGTTAATGAAGTTGAAACATAGTCGGGCAGTGAAAGGAGTATGACAAACCTCAGGAGATATGATTACAACTCTGATGCCATTACCAAGTGCGTTCGAAGCTCCATCAAAAACCATAGTCCATCGGGATCCTTCCTCAGGTCCTTCATCCGGTCCAGTTTCTTCGTAGTCAGTCACCAGCATAATATTCTTATCCAGTAACTCAAAATTCATGGACTGGTAGTCATCCACGGCCTGATGATCCAAATGATCAGCCAATACACTCCCCTTGATTGCTTTCTAGGTTGTATATTGTATATCATATTCAGTTAAGATCATCTTCCATCTCGCTATTCTTCCGGAGAGAGTGGGCTTCTCGAAGATGTATTTGATTGGATACATCTTAGATATTAACAAAGTAGTGTGGGTCAACATGTACTGTCTTAGTCGGAGAGCAGCCCATGCCAAAGCGCTACAAGTTTTCTCAAGCAGTGAGTATCGTGTCTCACAGTCGGTAAACTTTTTGCTAAGGTAGTATATTGCATGCTCTTTTCGACCAGACTCGTCATGCTGCCCCAACACACACCCCATTGAATTGTATAGCACTGTTAAGTATAGTATCAAAGGTATTCCTTCAACTGGAGGCATCAAAATTGGCGGTTCTTGGAGATATTATTTGATCCTTTCGAAGGCGGTCTGGCACTCGTCATTCCATTTTACCACTTGATCCTTCTTTAGAAGGTTGAAGATGGGTTCACAAGTATCATTCAGATGTGAAATAAACCTGGAAATGTAATTTAAACGTCCCAAGAAACCTCTAACTTTGTTCTCTGTACGGGGAGCCGACATCTCTTGTATGGCCTTTACCTTTGCGGGGTTTACCTGAATACCTTTGTCACTGACGATGAAACCCAGAAGCTTTCCAGACCTTACCCCGAAGGTGCACTTGTTCGGATTCAACCTCAGCTTGCATGTCTTCAACCTGTCGAACAACTTTTATAGATGATCAAGGTGCTCTTCCTCGGTTTGAGACCTGGCAATCATGTCATCAACATAAACCTCTATCTCGTGGTGAATCATATCATGGAACAAAGCGACCATGACTCGCTGATAAGTTCCCCCATCATTCTTCAACCCAAAAGGCATTACCTTGTAACAGAAGGTTCCCCACTGCGTGACGAAGGTTGTCTTCTCCATGTCTTCAGAAGCCATCTTGATCTGGTTGTAGCCAGAAAAACCATCCATGAAGGAGAAGATTTTGTGTTGCGCGGTTTTGTCAACAAGAACATCAATGTGGGGAAGCGGGAAGACGTCCTTGGGGCTTACCCTATTCAGGTCCCTATAATCTATGCAATCTGTACCTTGCCGTCCTTCTTTGGTACCGGAATGACATTAGCAACCCACTGCGGATAGGAGGTGACAGCTAGGAACCCTGCATCGAACTGCTTCATGACTTCTGCCTTAATCTTCTCTGACATTTCAGGGCGCATACGGCGAACCTTTTGTTTAACCGGAGGACACTCTTCCTTGGTCGGCAGACGATGTACCATAATATCAGTGTCTATACCAGGCATGTCTTCATATGACCAGGCGAAGATCTCAACATAGTTGTGCAACATTTGTATCAACCGTTGTTTGATCTTATCTTCCATATTTGCGCCTATCTTGACTTCTCTTCTGTCCTCCTCCGTGCCCAAGTTTATCGTCTCAACTGGCTCTTCATGAGACTGTACAGCCCTCTCTTCCTGCTGTAACAGTCTAGCAAGCTCTCTAGGCACCTCACAATTGTCCTCATCTTCGTCCTCGGCTTGGTTGATCGGAGTTTCTAAATCATAACTGGTAATAGAAGAATTGTTATCAATGGGATCCAGAGTTGATATGGATCTGCAGTTTTATATGTGAGTGTGTGTAAGAGCATAGCTGTAAAAATAGAGGCAGAAAAGAAAAACAGAGAGCACAAAATTTGTATTCAAAAAACGTCCAATGTTTTATTGATGATATATGAAAAGACACATACTATCCCTCACAAACAAAACCAATGTGCCTTGGGCAAGTTACAAGGCTTTAGAGTTCAAATTGTTTATTACAAACTTTAGAAAAACAAGTAAGACAATTACTGCGCAATAAAAGAAACTGGTATAAAATCCCTAGCCGTCCAGTTACTCGGTCCACCGTTGGTAGTCAGGTATATCCAGCTATCAATGTCAGAGTCTTCCTCACTGTCTTCAATGGCATTAATTCCCTGATTGCTAATGCGTAGGGGAGGTCCTCCAGCTCGAGCGCATCGAACATCCCTTTGAGCTCCTGAAGTAAAGCCCAAACCAAACTTGTTAATTTTGTGAGTAAAATCAGGGAGTTGTCCCCAGTTGGTATACCCACCTTCTTCAACCACCGCTCTGGCATCTTTGAGAGAAGCCATCTTCAGAGGGGGTTTGTTTCTAGTGGTAGTTTCAGTCGACGCCAAAATCTGGGGAACCTCTTCAATGTTCTGACAAGGAGTCTCTATAAATTCCCCGTCCATCTCCACATACCTGAAGGAGTTCAGGTGGCTCCCATATACTACTCTTTGCCACACACAGTGACAATCTTCCCCTTCACCAGATACTTCAGCATTTGGTGCAGTGTATAAGTAACAGCCCCAGCTTCATGGATCCAAGGGCGACCCAACAAACAAGAATATGACGGCCTGATGTCCATCACATAGAAAGTGGACTCAAAGGTTTGAGAGCCTACTTTGATAGGGATGTTCAACTCCCCATGCACCATTCTCTTCGACCCGTCAAAAGCCCTTACCACAATATTACTAGGCTTTAAAGTCAAGCCTTCACAGTCCAACCGATCGAGAGCCTTCTTAGGCAGAACATTCAGCGAAGACCCAATATCCACCAGCACATGAGCCATAGTGGTGCCCCTGCATTCGATCAAGACATGCTGAGCAATATTATGATTCCTCCATTTCAGTGTCAAGTAGGCATCTGAAAAACCCAGCCCATTGTCAGCAGTCAAGCTAGCTACACAGTCTTTGAATTGATCAGCCGAGGTCTCTTGCAGCACATGTGCAGTCTTCAGGAATGTGATCAAAGCCTTCACATGGGCCTCCGAACAAACAATAGAGACAACATGGATATCTTTGAGGGGTTCTGCCCCAGCTTCTCGACCACATTGTAATCACACTTTTTAATTATTTTTAATATTTCCTCTATCTCTAGCTTATAGGCTTATACGACAATCTTTCTAGGTGCCTCCGTTCGGGCAGGCTCACCTATAGCTTCTTTGCCCCGGGTCCCAGATGAATCAACGACATGAGTGACAATTGGAGTAAGAATATGAGTAATAGTTGAAGTACCGGTAGGAATAGCAAGTGAAATAACAACAGGCTTATTGACAGTCTTTGGGGAAATCTCGAGAGATAAAACCCTTCCACTTCTGGTAATCTTACTGGTCCCGACAATGTTACTGACATCGGGATCAGCCTCTTCATTTTTCAGGTCTTGTTTAACACCATGATAGTTGACATCAGCGCCATAATGCCAAGGGACAGCTTTGTCCGAGGCGTATGGGACTGGACCGGGAAGGGTGATTATTAACGGAGAGACTCTTGGAGCAGATGTAATCCTAACAGGTCTTCTTGAGGTGACCTTGAAAGGATTGGCGGAAATGGTTATAATGGCAATATCTTCACATGGAACAGTTGGAATCAAAGTTTTCTCGAACAAAATTTCTCTGCTGTCCATCAGGCGTTAGACATCTGTTTTCAGCAAATGGCAACCAATAGTTAGAGATGAAGACACGTGGAAACCTTCACCACAACCAAGAAATAAACCGGCCAACAACAAATTCTACTTAATAGTCATAAGAGGAGTAGAAACTTCATCAGCTGAGGTCACAAACAAATCAGTATTAACAGCATTAACTCTACGATTATGCTTAGGCATGGGAGTAGTTATGACATTGGGCTTCTCCGGAGCATCAAACTCAATCTCTTTGGCTTCAATCAGATCTTGTACTTTATTTCTTAGAGCCCAAAAATCATTTGTATCATGGCCAGGACTCTCAGAATGATAGGCACACCAAGCGTTTGGATTGTACCGAGGAGATGTGGTATTTGGATTCTTGGGAGCCTCTTTCAAGGTTGCCAAGTTGGATCTCAGTAGATGGGGTAGAACCTCTATCAATGTCATGTTAATCTGGGTAAACTTCCTTTGTGGTGTTTCTACCCTTTCTTGATTATTGCGTTGTGGAGCAGCCACAAGCCTATGTATCATTACAGCATTTACTATCGGACGGTGTTCAGCTCTGCTTTGACCTCTTGGGCTATAGATAACACTGGCTTCCTTCTTAATAGTGAAAGGCTTCTTTACCAAACTTGAAGAGGTGTCTTTCTGTGTTTTACCGCTCTGGATCCTAGCTTCTACCCTTTTTCATGTTAATATCAGCTCGGTGAAACCAACTGATGAGCTACCAATCAAATGATTAAATAAGGTACCAGACAACGTCCCGAAAAACATGTCAACCAACTCCCTGTCAGATAAAGGAGGTTGGACTTTTCCAGCCAAGTCTCTCCACTTCTGCGCGTAATCCTTAAAGCTTTCACCTGCACCCATGGACATGCTATGGAGTTGAGTACGAGTGGGGCAAGGTTTGCGTTGTATTTATACTACTTATAAAAAGCAACGGCCAAGTCCTCCTAGTTTCGAACATTGGTTCGCTCTATTTGGTAGAACCATTCAAGCTGAGTCCCTGACAGACTGTCTTGAAAGAAGTGAACCCACAAAGTTCTATCAGCGGTGTGGGGCTGGATCTTCCTTAAATAAGAACGGAGGTGGAGTTTTGGGAAAGACACCCTATCATAATTTGCAAAACCTGGAGCCTTAAATTTCGGCGGGATGACCACTCCCGACACCAATCCTAGTTATTCGAAATCCAACCCAGGTATCCTCTGTACTTCCATAGCACTCAAACAGTCTTCCAACTGCTTGTATCTATCCTCAGTGGGAGGATATTGTTCATCATTGTAGTTTGTATCATTGTCAGAAACTTCAGGACTAGGGTCCTTCTCCCTTGTCTCCCTTTCTTGGTTCTCCCCTTCCTTGGATGAGGAGGTCAAATCAACTGGTAGCTTTAATGGCCCCGTAAACCTTCTGCCCATATTCAGAATACCAAATACCTTCTTCTTTTTCTTCTTCTCCTTCAAGATGAGGGATTTCAGATCCTCCTGCCCTTTTGCTAGAGTTATGAACATCTGTTGAAATTGGGCATTTTGTGCCTGAAGATCTTTGATGCTTTGTTCAGAAGACATTATTGCTGAAATAAATATCGAAGAAGATGAGAAACCTGTAATGGTACATGTTTATGCAATGCTATGGATGGGATGTGTATGCAATGATTTCAAGGTCTTTGGGCAATTTAAATTTGCGAACCAAAATGAAATAAAGATTTTATTAATAGAGTTCAAAGTACAATTGCCTTTTAGGCGTTAAAATTTAAAATTCTAAAAACTAAAAAAAATCAAATTTCCCATGGATGCTTCCTCTTCATGCCGAGATAGACAATAAGGCTTCTTTCCTCATGAAGCTGCTTTGTGAGCTCTAAAAACTTCTTCTCATGGGCATAGAACTGGTCCCTATAAGTATCGTTCTCCTTCTTAAACTGAATCCAAGACTTCTGTAGTTCTTCAAGATCAGTGGGCATATTAGGATGAAGAACCGTGTAAGGAATACCCCCTTCATTAATGGGTTTCACAATCACTGGTAAGACAGCTATGTAGGGCATCATAAGTTTCTGAGCACGAGCTCGTACCCATTGGAGATAAGGTTCCATAGGAATGGAATTCTTCGGCCCCAAAGTCTTGGTGACAGATCTGTTTACCATGCCCCAAGCTCGTACGAACCTCTGGCGATACCCTTGAACATCATCCTCATAGTTAAATATAATGCCTTGGATAAGCAACTCATGAGGACCATCCCTTCGAGCGTAACCAAATTTTCGTAGAGCCAAACAAGGATTTTAAGTTATGCCTCCCATAATGCCAAGTAGTGGGACATTAAGGAACTGCCCACAGCGGTTAATAATAGCAATATCTCCCATAGCTCGGGAATACCAGAGAATATCTGTGTGAGCAAGTGACATTATCCTTTGCGACCAACCCAAATCTTCTTCATTCTTCAGTACAAACTTAGGGAGGTGAGAAATAAGCCACCTCGACAGCAATGGCATGCAGCACATAAGAATCCCTCTTCTCTTCATGGTACGAGTATGGAGAGAATGCGAGATATCTCTGAACAAGGGAGGCACGGGGTTGTAAGAGAGGAAGATCTTAATAGCATTCACATCTATGAGCAAGTCTGGATTAGGGAACAATACTAACCAATAGATTAGAAGGGCCAAGACCTCCTCAAAAGCCTAAAAGTCCAAATCATCCCAAAACAACTTGGCTTTATGTATTAAGAACTTGGCTAGAAAACCCTTGACCCCGCTTCTTGTTTCCCAATTGGATACCACGTCAGCCCATTTCAGATGCAAGGCTGAGGAAATGACTTCTGGCTTTGGAACCTCTTGTAAACATGTGAAAGGAAACTATTCAAGAATTCAACAACTGAGAGAACTCTTCCATGGTAGGCACCAACTGATAGTTTGGAAAGGTGAAGCAGTGGTTCTTGGGATCAAAGAACTGAAAGAGTACACCCATCATCTTTTCATCAAATCTTGAAGTAACCAGGTTGAGAAGTCGACCATGTCTCTTAGTGAACGCAGAAGTTTTAGGAACCCTTGATACTAGTTCCTTGAGTTGGGGAGGTATTCTCACAAAGCTGATTTAGATAGTGTTTCTACGAGCAGGAGCCATAATCTGCAAAACAAAACAAAGATAAATTCCCTTGGTCCTTGAAATGGTTAGTGCAATGAGAATGGATTCTATGTTATGATGCATGATGTTATGTTCAAACAGGGTACATCACACACAAGCAAAGCACACAATAGACCTTAGGTTCAAAGGCCTGCATGAGGTTAAAGGTAAGTACCCTCTTGAAGTTTAGTTGGTTTCAAACCTATCTTAGAAAAGTAACCGGGTTCTAAAGATTCTCAATATCACTGGTCATCCTTTATCGGGCATTGTTTCAGCTCAGGAAATCTTTTCTTGCGACCTAAATATCCCGAAAGTTTGAACTCAATGAGTGTAGCCTCGAGTATCAACCAATCCTTAGCTTTATATCGAGGCCGGCTATGTCACTACTTTCTAATTGCTAAGTTTGTTCAACTAAGGTTCTAAGGTCCGTTAGTGCTTCATGACACCATGCAGAGGCCCCGTATTCTCCTTGTTTCCACACCAAAGTGTCACACCAACACAACCATCGCTTAAACCATATCAGCCTACGCCATACAGTCTCCACGATCTATTGTTGTTTACCTAAAGAGTGTCCCCTGATCCGGGTGTAGGATCTTCAATAATACCAAAGCAAAACCCTTAAAGATAAAGCAGGCAAAGCAAACAATAAAGCAATTTAAAATGACCTAGATCCTAAGGTAAACCCCACTTTTATCATTCCCCAGCAGAGTCGCCAGTTCTGTAATACGGTGGCAGAACCGACTGTTATACTGGTTTGCATTTTGTATTCGCAAATATTGCGGTAAGCAAGAGTCTCCAGTGACTTTTATTTTATCCAATAAAGGAAAAGGAAAAAGAACAGAAAAAACCTTTTTTCGAGATATTTCTGAGTATGGGGGGTAGATTATAGAAAGGGAAGGTATTAGCACCCTTTCTATCCGTGGTTTTCCACGAGCTCTTAGGTACTTGCTCATTTTTTAAATTTCTTTTGTGTGCTTGTTTTGAAAAGTTTTTTTGACTTCGTGATAACCCTTGTATCGGTCCTCAAGGGTGTGACGAAGTTGTTTTGAAAATTTTTTTTGAAAAGTGTTGGTGTGAAAAGTTTTTACTTTGAGCAAGTACTTAATATTTCTACCTACTCGAAAAAAAAGTCTGTTCGTTTTAGTTTCCTTTAGACAGTGCTATCCTACTATTAAGGAGTAGGTAGCTCCGTCTTTGGATTTGTAAAGGGAAGTTTGAAGGGACGAAATGGTCTCTGAAGGAAACAAGTAGTGATACCTTAGCATTTCGAAGGGACTATCGTCATAAGATCAATTCGTAAGCAGCTCGAGGGACTATGATCTTTATGACGATTTTGAATCGCGGGTCATTGTTAAGGTATCCCTACGTTTTAGGGACACAACCATTATTTCCGAGGCAACCAAGTGGGGAAAACCCTAGGAGTGAGCATGTGCAAGTTTGTTTTTTTCAGTTAATTATCTTTGCACAATTATGGTTTTCTACTATATTAATTTGATTTATCTTTTGTATGCAAGCCTATTGTCCATACATCTAGACGTTTAATAGTTGCGGAAATTAAAAGCGAGAAATTAAAACCCTAGCTATTAAAAGGCTTTGAGGAGGGGATTACATAATTAAAAAAAACCATGGAAATTGATAAATGCGAAATAGTAAACCTAATTAACTATTACAAACTGGGAACAATTATAATAATTAATAAAAATAATGAAAGTAAAGACGCGCGCGAAAGTTAAAACGGGAACAAATTGGAACCTAAGAAATCTAATTAATTAAAAATGTTTTTTTTGTATTTTTTATTGAAAAATAGTTGCAATTTGAAAATTAATCTTAATTTCTATTAAATTTTAATTACAAAAAAAAATTTTAAGTTAACCTAATTAAACTAATTAATTAAATGCAAATAGATATTTTATGAAAAAATTAACTAAACCTAATATTTTTTGTAATTTTCTGATTTAATTAAAAAATGATTTTTATTATGAAAGTAATTAAAGTAATAAATTAAAAGAAAATAATTAAAAAGAATAGAAAAATTGAGGAGATGGGCCTGATATTGTAAGTAATCCAGGGGGTGTGTTGCCAATTTTCTGTTAGGCCCAAAGCTGGCCCAGAGTCTGGCGCATGATCCAGTGGAGTCATCTCCTAAGGACTCATGGTGGACCTTAAAGGCTGAGGCGTGGGATCTACATGGTGATGGATCTCAAGGATGAGATTAGGGGTGCATGGCAGGTATTGGGAAGGTGAGACACACCGGATCTGCAATCAAATTTTTAGAAAAAATAATAATGCCAAACCTGGGTCTCGAACCCAGGACTTTCTCCTCCCATACATTCCTCCTTAGCACCAGGCCAAGTTGTCATTCGTTGATATATGTGACAAAATACTAATAAAATGGAAACAATGATTCATGCCCAAAACACGCTCGTGAATTTAAATGGTCCAACGGAAGTCAGCCAAGCAATCATCTCTTTCCTCAGGACTGTTGTCTTAGATTCCTATCTTTTACCTACGGACAAAAATGTCACTTAAGGTTATAGTGATAGTTTTTGTCCATGGCTACAAACCTGCAATAACTGAAAATGCAACACAAGCCAAATAAATGTAAACCAAAGGTACAGGACGGTCAGAAATCATGCCCTGTGTTCAATGGTGCCCATGATGTGATCTAATTTTGCCTATATAGGAAGCCCCAAAATGAAGCTTGGAAACCCTAGTAATGGCTATCTTCCTTCCCTGCACTCAAAACTCAATTAAAGCATTCAGCAAGCATCGAATCCTTATGGCAAACCAGAAAACATGATTAAACTACATGGAAAAATCCTATATCCACGTAATCGAAATAAAAAAAATATGTCAAACTGTGATGTGTATGGAGCGTGATCCTTGATGCTTCAAAGCTTGGCAAGGGTTGGAAAAGCTTCCAGAGACGTCCTGGAATGTATTGCAATCCTTAAACCTCATTGAGAGTTGCTGTAATCTATGATTCCAATTGAGATTTTTTTGACAACAAACACAAGTTTCTCTTGCTGTTTCACACGATTCTTCTTCCTCCTTATGCTTGGGATGTGTTATGTATATGTATCTCTTTGAATTAGGTTAACAAAAGAGATCCAAATCCTTGCGAATTATTAAGATTTGATTCCATTCCAACCTTGCATTATTTCTTTCCAAATCAAGCTAAATCATTCCATTCTCACTCCAATCAACCTTGGCACGATTTGATTCTGTTTTGGCAGCATAAATGGATTGCATTTCATTCAAAATTAGATCAAAAAACAAATCTTCCCTATTTTATATCATTTATTTGATTTAACTTGATTTTAAAAGTTTAAAATCAAAATAAATTGAATAAATAAAGTCAATAAAATATTGAAGAGTGTTTGAGTCGTGGACTTTGTTAAAAGTAAGATGCAAGCATAAAAAGTTAGGCCCATTTGCCAAAAAATACAATTTTGGGCATTGTTGACTTTTGACAATTCTCCAAAAATGTCCAACTTTGACAATGCATATATATATATATATATATATATATATATATATATATATATATATATATATATATATATATATATATATATATATATATATATATATATATATATATATATATATATATATATATATATATATATATATATATATATATATTTCAATTTTGACCCTAAGAGGGTGTTCTGGGACTTTTTAGAAAGCTTAGGATGTCCCCTAAGCAACCTTTTTGGTTTCATCTCAAGAGGATCTTCCATGTTCATGTAAGGAGCTTTGACCCAAAAGGTGTTTTTGTTGACTTTTTGGAATGACCTATAATGTCTAAGTTTATATCTTTCCGTGAGTGCATTTCTTGAACTTTAGGACTAAAGATGAGTTGTAGGTAATTGAATTCCCTTAAAAATGAGTCTTGGATGGGAAATTTCTGATAAAGTATGACAAAGTTATGCTTGGTCAAAGTATGGTTGACTTTTTCCTGAGCAACCCTAATTTAGCAACTTTTGAGTTTTGATGAATTAGGAGCCTTTCTTGTGGAATCATGATCAACCCTTGATCAAATGATGGATATCACTTAAAAATGTTGATGTTGACCAAAAATATTGAAGTTTGACTGCATGTGGGCCACAATTGACTTTTGTCCTAGTATAGTTGATTTTAAGGCATTTGAGCAGTTGACTAAGAAAACTTCTTGCGCAAGGAATGAATCTTGACATGGATTATCTTGAGACCATATTAAGACTATGGAGAAGATTTGATACCTTTGGAGTTCACCCATATTGATGTAAACGGTAACCCTAGTTTGAGGTTCATTGTCTTAGGAGAGCATTTATTTGATCAATCCTTAGGCCTCCTTGGGCAAGTTGAGGACTTCAATGAGTATGTTTTAAATAAAAATGAAAGGAAAAATTTTGGGGTACAAAACTACCCACAATCATGAGAAAGGAGAATTTGCATCATATCAAAATGGATGATATGGCTTGGATTTTAAAATCAATAATGCCTCACTCAACACCCAAGTGGAAAATATGTCTCTTCACTACACATTGTAGAAGTATAGTTGTTTGCATCACTACAAGGATCGACAAGAGTCTAATATTTTGAAAAAAAATTTAAGGTAAAAGCCAAAGTGGCAAAATGGTTTGAAATAAGATTGTATGACTTTTAGTCTTCTCTCAAAAAAAGGTGAAGGTATTATTAAATTAGTTAGGGTTTATTCATGAAAATGTTTTAAAAATACATGGACCTAAGTCTAAGTTTATTATGAGAGTAATTTAAGTTTAAAGAACAAATAAGAGTTTTCAAAAAAAGTAAGAAGATTTATGAAATTGAAGAAGATGGGAGGAGAAGAAGGGACTATCCTAAGGCATAAGGTAAAAGCTAGGGATAAGAACCATCTAACCAACAAGAAGCCAATACTTGGAATTATGAGCCAAGATATATTTCCCATTCTTTGAATTGAAACCAAGAAAGCAAAGATATTAGACCTCTTGTGAGAACCAAACTTCAAGTATATTAAGTCTTCACAAAAATTGGGCAGAGTAACGGCTGTATACGGGTGAATTAAAAATCACAAACAAAGTATGTAATCACAATAACCTGCACACGAAGAAATCAAACAAACCAATGTCTTGAGGTAAACCTCAAGAACTCCAAAAAAAATATCAATTAAGGTCACAAGGTCTCCAACATATGATCAAGGTCTCTAATACTAAGTCCAAGAAGTCCAACACTCCATGATGCCAAGGATAGTAACCAAATAGTCCAAGTATCATTAAAGTTTTTTAGGGTTTATGTTGATTATTAAGTGTCGTAGAAGAGAAAAGAAAAGGCTCAAGTGAGAAAAAATAAAAATGACATGAAATGTAATGCTTAAAGTAAATGGTACATAACGCATAAAAAATAAAAGGCATAAAGTAAAAACAAATTATTAATTAGTGGTTAGTTGGATGACCATCTTGAAACTTGCATTTGGAACTCATTAGATGATTGGTAGAACCAAAGCCTCCACACAACAAGTTGCATTTGCTTTTTATCAAGTATATCATCTATTTGGAATCCTCAAAAGTACCATTTAATGATCAATGATGTTTAAGTGATTCGTGTTGACCAAAAGTGTTGTAGATCCATTAGAGGATTAGTAGAACCAAAGCCTCCACACAATGAATCTCTAGGTTATTGGATCAAAGGGATCAAATTAACATACTTGGGCTTGCAAACATAGGTTTGGGCCATGAATGATCATTTATTCGAATCGGGACAAAATTTAGCGCTATGTTAAGCAATCGTAAGTGGGCTTATGTAGAAGTCACACCTATTTTGAGGTCGGTCAATGGAAATCTATGCACCATTTGTTTTGAGACATAATATAGAGATCATGCTACAATAACACTTAGTGCAATAAGAAAGGGATGAGATGAAGAGGGGTGGGAGAGAATATACAAACCACTTTTGAATTAAATTCAAATCAAACTATTATTAAAATCATTCATCCATTTTTGTGGAGTTAGACTCAACACCATGGATCCAATGATGTTAATAAAGCTCATGATCAAAAAATTTAACCCAAGATTAGCCAGAAAATAATCACAAAATAATATTGCATTTAATATATACATTAAAAAGGTTTTTAAAATGTTTTTAAAATGGAAATAAAAGAGAAAAATATCAACTATATTCAAATTAATTAAGAAATAAAAAGTGGGACCATAGAAAAATCAGAAAAGGGCTCAAATATTTTTACAATTTTTTTTTGTAATTTTTTAAAGTCAGAAACTATTTTTTAAATTAAAATAAATGAGTAAAATAAACAAATGATAATAAAAAACATCAAAATCAGAAACAAAAATAAAATGAGGTCACAAATATTTGTCACAATATCATTGGATCATTCCATAATTTTTCCAAAATTTAAAAACATATAAAAGTATTTTTAAACATTTAAAATGATTCAAATAAAGTGAAATTTTTTTAAAAATACCAAAACACAAAATAAAATTATGAAAAAAAGAAAATCATAAAGAGAATAATCAAAAATATTTTTCATAATTTTTTTCCAGATTTTTTGGACTAAAAATGAATTTTCTATGATTTTTTGAATTTGTAAACAATTAAATATAAAAATCAGAAAATAAAGTAAAAACTAAAAAAATGTGGACCAATGGATGAGCGTCAAAATGCATTAGTAATCAAATCCAAGGGATCTGGCGCGCTGTGCATATCATGGTCATTAGTCAATAAATCATAGGATCATTAATTAAATCAGATTTAAAAAAAAATAGATGGCGCGCCTTCATTGGTTGGAAGATGACACGTTGGTAATCTTCAACCTCCACCCAACGTGAATTGTAGGTCTCTCAAACTATAAAATCAGAAGCTCAGAACTATGTCATTCACTTCGTCTCTTCAAGACGAAGACAACCACACCCTCACGACAAATTTATATAAATTGTAGCTCAAGCAATTTGGAAAGAAAATTTTGAAAAGGGATTTGAAATTTCATGGTCAAAACTAGTTTCCATATAAAAGTAAGTGTTGCGACTAGAACCAGGGAAATGAGAGTATCACAATGATATCAAAGTTTTGAAGAATTCATGAAGGAATCTACCTATTGAAGTTGAGTTGCAGAGCTCTGAAACTAGACTTCTATGGAGCAATCTAAGGCACAATTCTTGAATGTAATTGTATGGTTAGCTTCAGGGAAGATCAAGGAAGGTGAATTCATGGAAAAAATGGATTAAAAAAGGCTTGAGAATAGATTTCGAAGTTGCAGAATTTTGAGTTATGGAACAAGTTTGGCAGGGTGATTCTGGTTATCCAAGTTTGAGGAAATGATCGGGGGATGACCCTCTATTTATAGGGAATCAAATGGAATGTCCAAGCGTGTGAAATGATGAAGTTTGGATGGAAATCATGTGAAGTTGCAAACAAGAAAAGTGAGACTTCTAATTTGATCAAAACTCATCCAACACACGCGTTTTGTTATGCTAATCAATCTGGAAGTTCACTAAACATGTTTTGAGGAAAAACGCATGGAAAACTTGTGATTAGAAGTCAAAACAAAGATTTCAAGTTCTGACTTATGGAGAAACTTTAGTTCCAAGTTACCAAGTTCAATCTAATGTCATTCTCAGCTCAAGGGGTCTTAAGGCATGTTTCTTGATGCTTTAGAAAGATGAGGTTATAATATTTGCAATGGAATCAAATGGATGCTTGAGCTGAAAGTTGCATTGAGTCAAAGTTGGGAAAAAGAAGTTGATTTTCCATACTTAGAAATATTTTAATTTTTTCTTCAAAAGTGACCTATAATTTTTTGCATTCAAACACGGTCTTCCATTTGGAATTTTCTCTTGACCAAAAAAGATGGCATGCAATAGACCTCTTTAATGACATTTTGAAACTTGAACCATTCAAAATCTCCAAAAATTGAGAGAGTTATGAGTTGTTGAAGTTGGAAAAAAATCATCAAATGACCTATAATCTTTTGTATCCTTAGGGAATCTTCTATCCATTTTCTCACATTGCATATAAAAGAAGGCATAAAGTTCACATACTAAAGATCATTGTGGAAAAGGAATGGGCTCAAGGTGATAAAAATTGACCAAGTTATGATCATTTGAAGTCACACATGAGAAATTGGGGGTTCATCTGGAGGACTTGTAATCTTTCTTCATCATCATGCTTCTTCCACATGAAAACTCCTTGAAAATTTTGAAGTGATTCATTGATAACCCTTTGAAGAGTAGGATGTCCTTGGAATCACTCAAAAATACCAAAAGATGAGTATGATATACTTCTTTGAAGTTCAAAACCCTAGCTCCTAGATCAAGAAAATTCCTTGAGGAACTTTGATAACTTTGAACAAACTTCTTGTACCAACACAAATGCTCTGTAAGTAGAAATTGTTGAGGATGAAAATGAGAATTCATAGCCACAAAAACCACTTCCATATTTTGAAATTTGAGAGAAATATGCACTTGTGACCAATGGGAACAAAGCCTTGTCTAAGCATGACAACTTATCCAATCAACCCCTTGTAGTTTTGAATCAAATTTGATAACCTTGAAATATGGTGAATCAAAATAACCTTGCCATGCCATTTCTTCCAAAACAACTTCAATGGCGAGGTTTGAACTTCTCAAGCTTTATTGACTAGGGCATGGAAATAAACTCATGATCCCATGGAGAAACTTGCTAAACCTCATTGCCTTTACCTACATTAGCAACAAGTAAGACAAACCAAAATTGCATTTTATTAAGTAAAAGGAAAAATCAAGACAAAATATGCATGATCTTAAAAGAATAACAAGTCAAGATGCTTGGTGATTCCTCAAAGAGCAAGACTAGAGATAGGGAGGATAACTAAAACCCCTAGTGTGATCTTGTTGTGATTGAATCAATATGGTATGATGAAGGGGTCTTAGGGGGAAAAATTGGGGTACAACAGCTACCCTTATTTAAGTTTCTTCTATTCGGAGATGCGAAGGTTAAAAATATTCGTGTCAACGCGATTGAAGATACTTAAATATAAAACAAACCCTATTTTTGGCCCTAAGATGCCATGCAATGCTTATGAACATGAGTGCACATGGATAACTCCAAAGGGACACAAAACACCAATAGGGATGTAACAAAATAAAGAAACAAGAGAGTAACCCAACCAGGAAAATAAATCACTGGTGGATCAAAAGACCTGAATCAGAGAGGACGGTAAAAAGCCAAAGGATACACCGACTTCTACTTAAGGCAAAGCTACCAACGTTCACTGAAGGTAGAAAGAGGAAAGGAATGGAAACACCGACGTTTACTGAAGGTGAGCTACTAAAATTCACTAAATATAGAGGGAAAAGAAATATCATAGCACCGTTGTTCACTGGCGATGAACTACCAACGTTCACTAAGGGTAGAAAAAAGATAACAATAACCAACTTTCGCTGAAGGTGACCTACCAACTTTCATTGAAGGTAGAAAGAAAATAAAATATCATAACACTCCCGTTCACTGACTGTGAACTACCAACATTCACTGAAGGTAGCAAAAAGATAACAATCACCAACTTTCATTAAAGGTGACCTACCAACTTTCACTGAAGGTAGAAAGAAAATATCATAGCAATGCCGTTAACTGATGATGAATTACCAACATTCACTGAAGGTAGCAAAAATATAACAATCACCAACTTTCACTGGAGGTAGAAAGAGAATATCATAGCACAACTGTTCACTGACTATGAACTACCAATGTTCACTGAAGGTAGCAAAAAGATAACAATCACCAACTTTCACTTAAGGTAACCTACCCACTTTCACTGAAGGTAGAAAGAGAATATCATAGCACCGTCGTTCATTGATTATGAACTACCAACGTTCACTGAAGGTAGCAAAAAGATAACAAGTTTCACCAAAATTCTGGCATTTCACCTAGAACGGGTCTCAACTTCTTCTTTAACCAATGCGTTCTGCATGGAAAGGGTAATATATAAGCTATCTCAAATAAAGAGACTACCACTTGCAAAGATTTCACAATGAACTATCTCTGTGATATTAAAAGACTTGCCATCCATTAGAGTGATTTGGCAACGAGCTACAAACTATCCATTCATAGAGAAGATAGCAAAAAAGTAAAGTCGACTTTTATAGGGAAGTACAAGTTGCTCAAATAAAGAGACCTGTTACTTGTTGTTATGGAGGATTGTAAGATGACTTTATGGGGAATAAAGTATGACTTCCCAGGGAATGAAGAACATATTCTTGCTGAGGCGATAAAAGTCTTCTCATGCCAAAATAAATGAACATTTCCCAAACCAATGCTCGAAGCTTGCAGAAATCCAAAGAGATAATAATGCTGGGAAACAAAGATTCAAACCAGAAATAAACTGGAGTGAAGTAGTCAACCAAAATGCATCCCTTGAGAAATAAACTCCAGAGGGAAACCCAGTCTATCCAGACAAAAAGATGTACAGGAAGTCTAAAGCAAAAATCTTACACGAGGGATAACTCAGTGGGGAAATTGAAAGAATATACGCTTTCTGCTTAGGGCCAACACTCTATTGGAGAGAGGACAAAATAACTCTGAAAAATAGGGTAATATGTCAACAAAATATTAATGAACGTGAATGAGCAATGATTTGATAAATTTAACTATGCATGATGTATGTATGAATGCATGAGTGTTATCATGTATCTGCTGATAAAACAGACATATAACACTAGGAATAACCAGGAAAAATTAACTCGGGCACAATCAACACTCAACTAAATCACATCCAAGATGAACATCCCAGAAGAATAAAATAAGCACCAATCGAGGAAATAAAGTCCTACTACATGGCTTAACTTTACCGGGGAGAAACGTCACCCAGAAGCGAACAGATCAAAGCGAAAAGATCAAAGTGATCCCAGGAATGGACGAACTCTAGTTGTTTTAAGAAGTTTTATTTCCCGGGGATGTTTTTCTCAAGATGTTTTCATTGTATTGGGTTTGTGGCTCCAGTATCCCCGAGAAGTTGGTACAATAATTACTCTCGAAGAATACGGGTCTTCAGTTTCTCCGGTAAAGAACTTATTTTGGTTTTCCATTTGAGAATGTGGTGTTAACCTCCCCAATGAAGTTATCACGAAACCCCCGTTTAATGTCTTTGTATTTCTTATTTTATTTAGCTTGCAAATACTCCATTTATTATTGATAATAACTTTCAAAGAGAAAAGATTAAATAACAAAAGTGATTTTCAAAAAGGAATTTACAATAATTATTACTTTTGTTATTTAATCTTTTCTCTTTGAAAGTTATTATCAATAGTAAATGGAGTCTTTGCAAGCTAAATAAAATAAGAAATACAAAGAATTGGGTAAAAGCTCAAATTTCATTAATATAATGGTAGTCTTCGAATGGCAAGACTCCATGGATGATTACAAAGTTCAGAAAATGGTAATGTATAATGGAAAAGATACATTGAGATACAATGACCACTATCCCCTCTAACAACTTTTGAAATCCTGAGCAGCAGCTTCCACTGAAGTATGATGAGGATCCGAGAAGATTGTTGCTTCAACGATCAAGTATTGTCTGATGTAGTTACTTGCCAAGAAAGTCCCTAACTTTTTCCTAAGCTGCCCTTCTAGGTTTTCAACTTAGCGGGAAATTTATTCTGTTTAGGTCTCTAATTTTTTCCTAGACTGCCCTTTCGGGTTTTCGGCCTACCGAGACGCTCTTTTTTTTGCCTAAGCCTCCCTTTCGATTTTCAACTCAGCGAGCTGTTCTTTTATTTCTTTAGGCCAATATTTCTTGTCTGCATCAGCATTCATGGGACGTGGGAACTCCTCACCATCCATAGTTTCAAGAATTAATGCACCGCCGGAGAAGGCTTTCTTGATAACATATGTGCCTCCAAAATTGGGAGTCCACTTTCCCCTAGAATCAGTGTTAAAAGACATGATCTTCTTGAGCACGAGGTTGTCTTCTATGAATTCACGAAGTTTGACCTTCTTATCAAAAGCTTTCTTCATCCTTTTCTAATATAACTGTCCATGACACAAAGCTGTCATTCTCTTCTCTTCGATCAAATTCAATTGGTCAAACCTGTTATGGATCCATTCAGCCTCTGACAACTTGGTTTCCATTTCACACGCAAAGAGGGAATCTCAACCTCGATTGGGAGCATAGCTTCCATTCCATACACAAGGGAAAACGAGGTGGCTCATGTTGAAGTGCGGACAGATTTTTGATATCCATGCAAAGAAAAAGGGAGCATTTCATGCCAATCCTTATAAGTAATAACCATTTTCTAGATAATCTTCTTGATATTCTTATTAGCAGCTTCAACAGCCCCATTCATCTTAGGCATGTATGGAGATGAGTTGTGATGGAAAATCGTAAATTCTTCACATAGTTTGGTCATCATCTTATTGTTCATATTAGATCCATTGTCAGTGATGATTCTGCTCGGCACACCATACCGACATATAAGATTATTCTTAATGAAGCGCACAACCACCTGCTTAGTAACATTATCATATGAAGCAGCGTCCACCCACTTGGTGAAGTAATCAATTGCTACCAAGATAAAACGGTGTCCATTCAATGCTTTGGATTCTATCATCCCAATCATGTCAATACCCCACATAGAGAAAGGCCACGGGGATGAAATAAAATTGAGAAGTGTCAGAGGCACATGAACCTTGTCTGCATAAATCTGGCATTTATGACACTTCTTTGCAAATTTGTAACAAGCAGATTCCATTTTCAGCCAATAGTAACCTTCCCTTAGCATCTTTTTAGCCATCTAATATCCGTTGGAATAAGTTTCAAATGAACCTTCATGAATCTCATGCATCAACATGTTTGCTTCGTGTCTATCCACGCATCTGAGCAGAACCGTGTCATAATTTCTCTTGTACAACACATTTTCACTGAGGAAGAAACTGCCAGCCAATCTTCTCAATGTCATTCTATCTTTCTTCGAAGCACCAATTGGGTATTCCTGAGTCTGAAGAAAATGCTTGATATCATAATACCAAGGTTTCTCATTTTCTACCTATTCTGTTGTAAACACATGAGCAGGCCTATCAAGTCGCCGAACCATAATTCGAGGTATATCATTCCAAGTATTTACTTGATACATAGATGCCAGAGTTGCCAGAGCATCTGCCATTTGATTTTCATCTCTAGGAATGTGATGGAATTCAACTTTATTAAAGAAGGGTAACAACCTTCTAGCATAATCTTTATAAGGGATCAATCCAGGGTGACGAGTATCCCACTCTCCTTTAATATGATTTATTACCAAACCTGAATCACCATATACATCTAGAATTTTAATTCTGAGATTAATAGCTTCCTCGAGACCCATGATGCAAGCCTCATATTCTACCATATTATTAGTACAATCAAATGTCAATCTTGCAGTAAAAGGAATGTGTGATCCATGTGGAGTGACAACCACAACACCAATTCCTTTACCATAAGCATTCACAGCTCTATCAAATATCATACTCCAGCGAGATTCAGGATCAGGACCTTCCTCAAGAAATGGTTCATCACAATATTTCACTTTCAGAAACATCACATCCTCATCGGGGAAATCATACTTCCCCGACTGATAATCATCAACTGGTTGATGAGCAAGATAATCTGCCAACACACTGCTTTTAATAGCTTTTTGAGTGTAGTATTCGATGTCATATTTAGATAACAACATCTGCCAGCGGACAATTCTCCCAGTAAGAGAAGGCTTTTCAAAAATCTACTTGATTGGATCCATTTTGGAGATTAACCAAGTAGTGTGATTCAACATATACTGCCGCAAACGTTTTTCCGCCCAAGCCAGAGCACATGTATTTTCCAGCTTAGAATACCGCGACTTACAATCAGTAAACTTTTTAATGAGATAATAAATGGCATACTCTTTCTTCCCCTTTTCACCTTGTTGTCCCAGAATATAGCACATGGAATTATCTAACACTGTCAGATACATAATTAATGGTCTTCCTTCAACAGGAGGGAGCAAGATAGGAGGTTCAAGCAAATATTCTTTAATACTTTCAAATGCCCTTTTGGCAGTCATCTGTCCATACACATCCTTGATCTTTCTTTAACAACTTAAAGATCAGTTCACACGTTGCAGTCATATGGGAAATGAATCTGGAAATATAATTCAGACGCCCGAGGAACCCTCTGACTTGCTTTTCAATTCTCGGCGCTGGCATTTCTTAAATTTCTTTGACTTTATCAGGGTCAACTTCAATTCCTTTCTGGCTAACAATGAAACCCAACAATTTCCCTAATCGAACACCGAAGGTACATTTATTTGGATTTAAGCGGAGACGATACTTCCTCAAACGCTGAAATAACTTCAACAAATCTTCTTCAATCTGGGATTTAGCAATCATATCATCAACATATACTTCAATTTCCTTGTGCATCATATCATGGAATAAGGTTGTCATAGCCCTTTAGCACGTTGCATCGGCGTTCTTCAACCCAAAGGGCATCACTCTGAAACAGAATGTTCTCCAGGGTGTGATAAACGTTGTTTTTTCAATGTCCTCAGGCGCCATTCTTATTTGATTATACCCAGAAAATCCTTCCATGAACGAGAAAATTTTGAATTTTGCTGTGCTATCCACTAACATATCAACGTGTTGCAATGGAAAATCATCTTTTGGACTAGCTTTATTTAGATATCCGTAGTCTAGCACATGTAGACTTTTCGGTCTTTTTTCGTACTGGGACAATATTGGAAATCCATTTAGGATACACTGATGTCACAAGAAAACCTGCATTAATCTGCTTTAGAACCTCCTCTTTGATCTTTACTGCCATATTTGGGTGAGTTCTTCTCAACTTCTGTTTGATTGGCGGACACTCTGGCTTGAACAACAAACGGTGCTCTACAATATATATATCTAGACCACGCATATCTTGATAAGACCAAGCGAAAATATCCATATACTCTTTCAACAGCTCAATCAACCTGCTCTTCATATCAGGATGCAACAATGCTCCAATCTGGACTTCTTTCGGATCTTCTTCTGAACCCAAATTGATTACTTCCAATGGCTCTTTATATGGCTGAATGGAATTTTCCTTGCGCTCAAGAAACCGTGATACCTCTTCTGGAATCTCATCATAGTCTTCTTCTTCGGCCCCATACACATGACATACAAAATTGGGAGAGGGTGCAGAGTCATTGTATTCAAAGGGTTTTTTAATTAATCTACACATATGATTTATGATTGCATTTAGAAGCTGAAACATATAACAAGTGATCATGCTGATTGTATTTCAGTTATTATTTATTTTGAAAGGTTTTTTTTTTCTGATTAACATTTTCTAAAAAAAAGCAGAATATAAAAGACACAATTTGGAGAAACAAAGAAAACTTTTATTATTGATTTTAAAAGTCACAGCAAACAGATAAGCTCATACAATATTAATACTTTCACCTTGGGAAGAGTGAAAGCTTTTCAAAAAGATTAACAAAACAAATTAATTAGAAACATGTATGCAAGAGGGAACGTCAATGGTGATCCAGTTACGAACCCTAACTCGATGCATCACGTAAATTGGCATTTTCAGCTCTGCTTCATCTTCCATAATGGCATTAATCCAGGAAACAGTCGAATGAAGACAACCCCCGCTACGAAAGATGTCTTGATACTTGTCTGCAGAATACTTTGGCTTCACGCTCTTACCTTTGTCATCCTTCAAAGAGAACCCCAAGCCGGCTCTGGTCTTGTTTACAGGCGGATCCACAATCCGTCCCCAAACTTCACTTTGACCCTTACGCACAACCTGCTGCGCATCCTTAAGCAAAACCATATAATTCTCATTCCTATTATGTTTTCAATTGTTTTACCCCAAAATTTGCCCTCCCATATTCCTCAAGACATGTCAAAGAATCATCTCCAAGTTGTTCAAGATGGCTCAAGAGTTGGACAGTCAAATCACTTCCTAAGGCAGTCAATTCAAAATTTGGGTTTTATGTTGCATCAAGGTCCTCACATAAAAATGGTCTCAAGTGCTACCCAATGTCATAATATTATCTCAAGTTCATCCATGTCAAATTTCAAGCCTTGCAGAGAAAGTTTGGTCAGTCAATTGCTCAAGAAGTCCAAAAATCGACTGTGCTAGGGCAAAAGTCAACTGTGACCTAAATACAGTCAAACCTCAAGATTTTTTGCCAACATTCTCATTTTGAAGGATAATTCATAATTTGATCAAGGGTTGATCATGATTCATCAAGGATTGCTCAAGATTCATCAAGATTCAAAAGTTGTTAAATTAGGGTGTTGTAGGAAAAGACAACTCAACTTTAACCAAGCATAACTTTCTCATACTTTATGATAAATGACCCATCCAAAGCTCATTTTGAAGAGGGTGCGATTTCATACAATCCTTCTTCACACCCCAATATCAAGAAATGCACTCACAAAAAGTTACAAATTTGGACATTATAGGTCATTTTTGAAAGTCAACAAAATCACCTTTTTTTCCAAAGCTTATAACTTGAGAATGGAACATCAAAATGAGATGAGACCAAAATGGTTAGTTAGAGGACATATCAAGGTTTCTAAAAAGTCAAAGAACACTTCCAAAAGTTCAAAATTGAAGAAGTTATGCATCGTTGAAGTTGGGCATTTTTCCAAAATTGCCAAAAGTAAACTATCCTCAAAACTCCAATTTTTGACAAAAGGGCCCACTTTTTTCCACTTAATTTGGTCTTGTCACACCACACACGTGTCCCATCTTCAATTTCATGGCCATTCATTTATTTTTCTATTTTATTTAATTTTTATTGAATTAATTCATTTTAAATCAATATTAATTCAAATAAAATCCAAAAATTGATAGAATGATATCTTTGTGATTGGTATAGACTTCAATTATCATCATGAACCAAATCAAATTTGTATCAAGCTTTGTTATACACAAAATATCAGATTTGGTACAATTATGGAAACTTGATAATGGAAGATCAAATCATATCTCAATTCTTTAATTCCCATGGATTCAAGCCCAAGTTTTTAACCTAATTGCTTCCAATATACATGTACAAGCGAGGCATAACAAGAACAAGACCTGAAACTGCAAGAAACGGCCAGACAAAACTTGAGAAAAAGCTTGAAAACTTGGTATCTGAAATCAATATTAGAGCACGATTCAGTCAAAAAGCTCCACATAGCCTTCTAGCCTGGCATTCACTGAAGCCAAAGGGATCAAAATCAAGCGTTGAAGCAGCCCCAAACTTGCTGTAAGTGCCCACGAACATAGCTCTGAACATGGAATCGTGAATCCATGTTCTTGCATCTTTTTGCCATTTTTTTGTACAATCGTGCTTAACATCAAATTTCCAACATGTCTGCATTATTCAATTTTGTTTTCATGGCCTATAACCTTAGATCCGAAGCTAGGGTTCTTGTTCTTGTTTTTTAGGCATTTTTGGTACAAGCAAAATCAAGACTAATAATGGGTATAGAGATGATCAGGGAAGAGAGACGAATGCAGTGATGGTCTCCATTTACATTTATATGGCCTGTAACTCATGTTAGGATGATGCCACGGATTTTGATACAGAACCAAATCCGTAGGAAACAAACCAGAGATTTATTGGGAAGACGAAGACGTGTCTTCTTCCCATTGGTCCATTCAAAACTTGCGCCATTTTTTATTATTTCCAGGCATAGCGTTATGTTTTCAATATAATATTTGTTATGTATTTCATTGACAAACAAGCAGGTTAGTTGGATTGGTATTTCATTGAGCAATGGGACCGGGGTTCGAATCCCAGGTCCCCCCAAACGCTTATTATTATTTTGTCCTAGGTAATTCCATGTAGCATCCAAAGCATGGCATATCGTGTGTCTCCATCCAGATGCTAGCCAGGTGGTTTCAGATCAAATCCAGAGGCCAGGATTGATGGCTCACCGTACACCCAAGTCAGCACGCGTGTGGGTAATTAGAAAAGTCAACAAAGGCCAACGCGTTTGGGCCTAGAGATTGTCAATCATACACTCAAATCAGGCCCAGCACCCCCCATATTTGGTTATTTCTTTTCATATTTGATTTATTTATTTAATTATTATTATTATACTAACCAATTTATTTTGCCTAATAAAAACAGAAAACAAAAAATACTTTCATTAATTTCATTATTTTATTTTTGTAATTAAATAATAATTTAATTAATTTAGTTTTAAATAGGTGTAACATTTAACATTTTTGCAATAAATTAAAATCAATTTAGAATATTAGGTTTTTAATAATTTTAATCATTTTATTTTATTTCCTTAAATATAAAAAAATCCAAAAATATTTTCATTAATTAATTAAGTTAATTATTAACCTAGATCTAATTTCCATTTAATTCAAAAATAACAAAAAAAATTCTTTAAATAAAAAAGGGTCAAAACCCTAAAAAATGTGCCGATCTAATTTTCTCGCACGCGTCTTATTTTTATCCAATATTGTAATTGCTTCCAGTATGTAATAGTTTTAATAGGACTTTAATTTATCGCTTTTATTTACTTTCCGCAATTTAATTTTAAAGGGTTTGTTTTTGGCGATGTAAATACCCGACGCCTTGTAATAACTTAGATTTAATTTCCCATAATTTAATTTCCGCACAATATTAACTGTTAGATGTTTGATAATAGGGAATGCATGACAAGATCAATCTTTAACTTAAAATCAACATAGCTCACCCATGACATGTATAGATAAAATTAACCGAAATAACACACTTGCACATGCCACTCTTAGGGTACACCTCACTTGGTTGCCTCGAACGTGGTCATTGAGTATAGGAAGTTTTAGAGGCCGCCCTCTTGTCCAAAGATCATAGTTTCCTCGAAACGGTTGCCTCGGAAAAATGATCTAGGATATTAGGGTTACCGCTAAGGCGTCCTAACATTGCTTTAGTGACCACACGTCCCTTAATCGAATTGACCCGAAAACTCCAACGACGGTGCTACCTGCTCCTCAATAGTGGGATAGCATTGTCTAAAGGACACTTGTACAGATTAATTCCTTTTTGAGTAGGTAGATGGTTCTTAAGTACTTGCTCCTTTTAAAACAAAACAAAACTTTTCGCACTTACACTCCTTTCAAAACAAAAACTCTTTTCAAACCCACAAACACAAAGAAAAGAAAACTTTTGAAAACACAATGAGCAAGTACCTAAGAGCCCGTGGATAACCACGGATAGAAAGGGTGCTAACACCTTCCCTTTCTATAATCCACCTCCCGAACCCGAGAAACATCTCGAAAAGGAATTTTTCTGTGCTTTTGTCCTTTCCTTGTTGGATAAAATAAAAGACGGTGGTGACTCTTGCTTACCGCGACATTTTGCGAACACAAACGCAAAACGCGAACCGGCATTCCAAAACAGCAGTTCTCATTCCCACCGATCACAGAACTGGCGACTCTGCTGGGGACATATTTAAAGTGAGGTGTACCTTAGGATTAGATCATTATGTTTTCAATTGTATGCTTTGTATGCTTTAATTTTGTGGGCTTGTATCGGAGTTCTATAGATCTTTACCCGGATCCGCGGATACCCTTTAGGTAAGTAGCAATAAACTGTGAGGGATCTGTACGGCGTACAACGATACGAATGAAGCAGTAGCTATGTTGGTGTGGCACTTTAGTCTGTACCAATATCCCTTGTGTTGGAACGAGGAGAATATGGGTCTTCTAAGGGGTCATTAAGCACCAACTGAACTTAGAACCTTAAATTGACCAACATGGCCATAGAACAGTAGCAGTATGCTACACTCATTGAGACTAAACTCTCGCGATGATTCCGGCCGCAAGAAAAGGTTGCTAAACTGGAATTATGAACGATTGAGGGTAGTCAGTGATATTGAAATCCTCTAGAACCCAGTTACTATTTTTAGGACAGGTTTAAACCAACTGAACTGAAAGAGGGTAGTACCTAAGCTCTATGCCAACCTGAAATCTAAGGGCTCTTTTGTGTGACTTGTGTGCCTTTACCATGTTTGCTTTTTGTGGATACTTGTGGTGTGCCTACTATCATGACATCATAACATCATAACATTGCATACATCTTGCATAAGGACTAACCTATTTCAAAGACAAAAGTGTTTCATCTTTGCTCTGTTTTGTAGGTCATCATGATGCCCATGCGTAAGAATACTATCCGGATCAACTTTGTCCAAGTCCCTACCTTGCTTAAAGAGTTGGTTGCCAAAATGCTTGACACTACTTCCTTCATCAAGAGGCATGGTTCTCTTCTCAGTCTGGTCACCTCCAAATTAGACGAGTAGATGATGAGTGTTCTGGTCCAATTCTATGATCCGTTGTACCATTGTTTCACTTTCCAGGACTTCCAGCTGGTTCCTACCCTAGAAGAGTTCTCTGAGTTGCTCGGTATCTCTGTTTTGGAGCAGACTCTGTTTACTGGTCGGGAGAAGACTCTTAAGCCTGGAGAGATTACTGCAACCCTTCATTTGACCAAAGAGGAGGTAATGGCTAATTGGGAGACTAGGAGTGGAGCAAAAGGATTTCTGACTAAGTTCTTGGTTGGCAAGGCTAACTACTTCTGGGATAGCCTAGACTTTAAGGCGTTCGAGGATATTCTAGCTCTTTTGATTTATGGCTTAGTACTGTTTCCGAATCCTGACACTTTTTTTGATGTTAATTCCATAAAGATCTTCATCTCTCAGAACCCTGTACCCACTCTCTTGGGTGACATTCTCCATCAGCTCTATGCTCGTACTGCCCGAAAGCGGGGAACCTTGATGTGTTGTGCTCCTTTATTATCGAGGTGGTTTATTTCGCACCTCCCTAAGTCAGTGCTGAAGAACAAAGAAGGAATGGGCTGGGCTTATAGGGTGATGTCTCTTTCTCATAATGACATTATTTGGACTCTCAAGGGTATGGATGAGGTGACTATCATTGATCGCTATGGAGAATATCCTAATGTTCCATTGATAGGAACCCATGGAGGAATTTCTTACAACCCATGCTTAGCTCTCCGTCAGTTTGGAAGAGCCAGAAGAGAAGGACCTCATGATATGTTAATGCCTCACATCATCTTTGACTTTCAAGGGGAGAGCGACAAACAACGTCGTAGATTCATAAGGGTTTGGGATAGAGTTCACCAATCAGATCCACATGAGTTGGGTCCAAAGACTTCTCTGCCAATGGAGCCATATCTCAGATGGGTCCGCATCCGTGCCCAGAAGCTAGGTATGCCATATGAAGCCGTCCGACCTGTCACTCTTGAAGTTGCTAATGAAGAAGGGGTTCTTCCAACCATTCTCCACCCTTATATGCCCACTGACATTGGGGCACTGAAGAGGTCTCGGATGCAGTTGAGGGATGAACGGGATTCTTACCGAGAGAAGTTTAACGAGCAAGAATTAAAGATCCAGAAGCTGACTAGGCAGTTAGAAAACAAGCGGATTCTCAACGACTATGTCTGGACTGAGAAGAAGAGACCATGGGAGCATTGATGGACCTTTGATGATTTCCTTTCCAGTTTTTGTTTACTTTTCAGTATTTCCATTCTTGTAACGCCTTAAGGGCAATTTGTTGAACAATTTAAATTTTGAAGTTTAAATATAATAAAGTGTGTTTCCTTTCTTGTTTACAAATTTGAATCTCAATTGTCTTTGAAATGATAATCATATGCATTTCATCCCATGCACTTCATAAACAGGTACCCTTTACAGGTCTCTTATCTTCTTCGCTGTTTATTTCAGTGATCATCATGTCTACTGAACCTTCAACTGAGCAAGCTATCAAGGCCCTCCAGGCCCATAATGCCCAATTTCAAGAGCTGTTCATGAGCCTAGCTAAAGGTCAGAATGACCTGAAGACCTTGATCCTGAAGGAGAAAAAGAAGAAGAAGAAGAGGACCATCCTGTTTAACACAGGACACAAGTTTGGGAATAGGTTACAGAATGAATTTGATCTGACCTCCTCATATGGAGGGAAAGATATTCCACAACAAAGGAGGGCTCCTAGCCCTGTGGTCTCCGACAACGAGACGAACTACGATGAAGAACAATATCCTCCTGCTGAGGATAAGTACAAACAACTGGAAGACCGTTTGAGCGCTATGGAAATTCAGAAGGTGCCCGATCTGGACTTCGGAGATCTAGGTCTATCATCTAGGGTGTTGATTCCCCATAAATTCAAGGCACCAGCCTTTGCCAAGTATGACGAAGTTTCCTGTCCGAAGCTGCACCTCCGGTCATATGTGAGGAAGATCCAGCCTTACACTACTGATAAGAACTTGTGGATCCATTTCTTTCAAGACAGTCTCTCAGGGACTCAGCTTGACTGGTTCTATCAGTTGGACGGATCCAGTATCCGCAGTTGGGAAGATTTGGCTATTGCATTCTATAGGCAGTATCAGTACAACTCCGACCTCGCTCCTACGCGTACCCAACTCCAGGGTATGTCAATGGGAACGGGTGAAGGATTTAAAGATTATGCCTAGAAGTGGAGAGACCTCGCCGGTAGGGTGCAACCACCCTTGGCTGATCGGGAGCTTGTTGACATGTGTTTGGGGACCCTGTCTGGTCCATTTTTCAACCACTTGATTGGAAACTCTTCATCTGGATTTACAGATCTTATTTTGACTGGTGAGAGGATTGAAGCTGGTATTAAGTCTGGGAAGATACAGAAGGGTGCTTCATCAAGCACCGAGAAGAAGCCGTTTAAGAAAGAGTCCAGTGTTGTCTATAGTGAAAGAAGACAGGATAGATCTGAACACCACCAAGCTGTCAATGCGGTTGTTATTTCAAAACCTGCTGGTGCTCCTCAGCACAACAATTAACAAAAGGACGAGAGACCAAAGAGGCAATTCACTCGTCTCAACATGACCTTATCTCAGATTCTGCCACAATTGCTGAAGAGTAATCTGGTGACTCTAAGGGAACCCCCAAAGAATTCAAATACAACGTCACCAAGGTATAACCCTAACGCCCGCTGTGCTTTTCACTCTGATAGCCCGGGGCATAATACAAATGATTGTTGGAGTCTAAAAAGTAAGATACAAGACTTAATTTATGGAAAGGAGATTGAGTTCGAGGCGCCCGAAAGGCCTAATGTTGTGACTGCTCCCATGCCCAAACATGGAGTGAATGCTGTAGAGGAAGGCTTGTTTCTAGTTTTTGTGGATGACATTATTACCCCTCTGATGACTGTCAAGAAGAACCTGTTTCTAGCCGGTTTATTTCCGGGCTGTGACAAAGGTTTCCATATGTGTTCTGTTTTACCTACCGGTTGCCCATTCCTGAAGTCAGGTATCCAAAACCTGATGGATAGTAAGGAGATCCTGTTTGAGAAGACTGTTGTTCCTTCCATTCCTACTGAATAAGTCTCCATCATTACCATTTTCGACAATTCTTCCAAGGCTCCCTCGAGGAAGCCTGTTAGAATTACATATGTTCCGAAAATCGCACCTGTGATCATCACTGTTCCGGGGCGCATCCCCTATACCTATGATAAAGCTGTCCCTTGGCACTATGGGGCTGATGTTTATTTTGATGGAGTTAAGCAAGAGTTGGATGCTGATACTGGCATCAGCAACATTATTGGACCTGCTAAAGTCACCCGCAACGGTAGACTTTTCTCACCTGATATTGCTCCACCAACTGTCTGAAGACCTGTTGTTATTACACCTCCAAGTGTACCTACTGCCATTCTTGATCAAGTCCCTATTCTTACCCCTGTCGCTGAGTCATCTGACGCTCGGGGCAAAGGGATTACCACTGATGTGCCTGCCCAGACAGAGGCACCGAAGACAATTACTATTGAAGCTTCCAAACAGGAGATGGAAGAGATTCTGAAGATTATTAAGAAGAGTGATTATAATGTAGTTGAGCAGCTGGGGAAAACCCCATCCAAGATTTCTATGTTGTCATTGTTGCTATGCTAAGAGGCCCATGCTAAGGCTCTGATTACCTTCCTGAAGACTGCCCACGTGCCACAAGAGACATCAGCTGATCAGTTTACAAATTGTGTGGCTAATTTGACTGCTGATAATGGGTTGGGTTTCTCCGACGCTGATTTGACTGCCAAGGGGAAAAATCATAACGATGCCCTGCATGTCTCCATTGAATGCAGGGGCACTAATATTGCACATGTATTGGTTGATACTGGTTCCTCATTGAACGTCTTGCCCAAGAAAGCTCTAGACCGGTTGGATTGCGAAGGATTGGAGCTAAAACCAAGTAATACCGTTGTCAGGGCCTTTGATGGGTCTAAAAGGATGGTGCACGGTGAAGTTGATATTCCAATTAAAGTTGGTTCTCAGGTCTTCAATTCTACGTTCTATGTGATAGACATTCGGCCATCCTACTCTTGTTTGCTGGGTCGTCCATGGATCCATAAAGCTGGGGCCGTAACCTCAACGCTCCACCAGAAGTTGAAGTACTCGGTCAAAGGGAAGATTGTGACAGTACAAGGGGAGGAAGAGTACATGGTCTGCCACCTCAACTCGTTCCGATACATATAGATGGATGGGGAGTTCATTGAGACCCCATTTCAGCACTTTGAAGAGGTGCCCCATACACTAGCATCAGCTGAGACTGTGGTTGAAGATTCTCCTATGAAAATGGCTTCCTTAAAAGATGCCCGGGCTGTTATTGAGAAGGGCGAGTGTGCAAATTGAGGCCGACTTCCTGATTT
This sequence comes from Vicia faba, assembly GCA_948472305.1. Lineage (NCBI taxonomy): Eukaryota > Viridiplantae > Streptophyta > Magnoliopsida > Fabales > Fabaceae > Vicia > Vicia faba. The sequence goes on along the minus strand of OX451736.1, from coordinate 1,393,682,745 downwards.
CACACAGAAGACTAACAAATTTGGTTTGGGTTTCACTGCAGAAGCTCAAAGGGTTGTTCGAAGTGCAAGGATCGGAAGACCTCTTGTGTTCATCAGCAACTCGGGAGTGAATGCCATTGAAGATGTAGAAGAGTTTGAATTTGACAGTTGGATCTATCCTACGACCAACGGTGGACCAAGCAACTGGACAACAAAGGACGTCATCCCTATTACTTTTGTTACCCAGTAATGAAACTTTTTTTTTTAAATTTGTAATAGACAATGTTTTGAAACTTTATGGCCCGGTGTCTTACCCAGGGCATCGTGGCTTCATTTGTGAGGTCTTTTGTGTGTCATTTTCATATATCATTAATAAAAGCATTGGACGTTCTTGCATCTCAAATTTTGCGCTCCTTGTTTTTGTTTAGTATATATTGCAAAACAGCTATTTACACACACTCACATATACAGGTCCACATCCACTCTGGATCTCACTGGTAACGACTTTGTTACTGCCAGTTATGACTTTGAAAATCTGATCAACTTAGCCGAAGACGAAGGTGAAGATGATTGCGAAGTGCCTGGTGAACTTGCAAGACTGTTACTCTAGGAAGAAAGGGCTATTCAGCCACATGAAGAGCCGGTAGAATCAGTAAATCTGGGTACTGAGACAGATAAGAAGGAAGTCAAGGTTGGTGCCAACCTGGAGCTTAGTGTGAAACAACAGTTGATTCAGATGTTGCTGACTACGTTGAGATCTTTGCCTGGTCTTACGAAGATATTCCGGGGTTGGATACTGATATTGTGGTTCATCGCCTGCCTACCAAGGAAGACTGTCCTCCAGTGAAACAAAAGGTTCGCCGAATGTGCCTATAAATGTCTGATAAAATCAAGGCTGAAGTTATGAAACAGTTTGACGCCGGTTTTCTAGAAGTTACTTCTTACCCTCAGTGGGTGCCCAACGTGGTTCCTGTGCCTAAGAAGGATGGTAAGGTTCGAATGTGTGTCGAATACAGGGATCTGAATAGGGCAATCCCCAAGAATGATTTCCCTTTACCTCACATCGACGTTCTGGTTGACAACACCGCTCAGCACAAGGTATTCTCCTTCATGGAAGGTTTCTCTGGTTATAATCATATAAAGATGGATCCCGAAGACATGGAGAAGACCACCTTTGTTACTCAGTGGGGTTCCTTTTGCTACAAGGTCATGCCTTTTGGGTTGAAAAATGTGGGGGCAACGTATCAACGTGCCATGGTTGCTTTGTTTCATGACATGATCCATCATGAGATTGAAGTATACGTCGATGATATGATTGCAAGGTCCCAGACTGAGGAAGAACACCTGGACCATCTACAAAAGTTGTTTGACAGGTTGAAGTTGTACAAGTTGAGGTTGAACCCGAACAAGTGCACCTTCAGGGTGAGATCTGGTAAACTGCTTGGCTTCTTCGTGAGCGAAAAAGGTATTCAAGTTGACCCTGCAAAAGTGAAAGCCATACAGGAGATGCCAGCTCCCAAAACAGAGAAAGAGGTCAGAGGCTTTCTAGGACGTCTGAACTACATTGCCCGATTCATCTCACACCTAACTGCTACTTGTGAGCCAATCTTCAAGCTACTGAAGAAAGATCAAGTAGTACGTTGGAACGATGAATGCCAGGCCGCTTTAGAAAGGATCAAAGAGTATCTCCAAGAGCCACCCATCTTGATGCCACCAGTTGAAGGGAGACCTCTGATCTTATACTTGACTGTGCTCGATAACTCAATGGGGTGTGTGCTGGGTCAGCATGACGAGTCTGGCCGAAAAGAGCATGTTATTTACTACATTAGCAAAAATTTTACCGACTGTGAGACTCGATACTCACTGCTCGAGAAAACTTGTTGCGCTTTGGCATGGGCTGCTCGCAGGCTAAGATAGTATATGTTGACTCACACTACTCTGTTGATATCAAAGATGGATCCAATCAAGTATATCTTCGAGAAGCCTGCCTTGTCCGGAAGAATAACGAGATGGCAGATGATCTTGACTGAGTATGACATACAGTATACGACCCAAAAGGCAATTAAGGAAAGTGTGTTGGCATACCATTTGGCACATCAGGCAGTGGATGATTACCAGTCTATGAACTTTGAATTCCCGGACGAGAATATCATGCTAGTAACTGATTGTGAGACACCTGGACCAGATGAAGGACCCGAGGAGGGATCCTGATGGTCTATGTACTTTGATGGAGCTTCAAATGCTTTGGGTAATGGCATTGGCGCCGTGATCATATCTCCTAAAGGCTCTCATACTCCGTTCACCGCCCGACTATGTTTCAACTGCACCAACAATATGGCGGAGTATGAAGCATGCATCATGGGTCTTCGAGCTGCAATTGACCTAAGGATTAAGTTTCTAAGTGTATTCGGAGATTCCGCTCTCGTGATCAGTCAGAATAAAGGCGAGTGGGATACGAAACACCCAAATCTTATTCCTTACAAGGAGTACATATTGACACTGCTTCTCCATTTCAAGGAGATAACCTTTGAACACTTCCCAAGAGAGGAGAATCAGTTAGCGGACGCGCTGGCTACGATGTCTTCTATGTTCAAATTCAATTGGGACAATGAGGCTCCCCGGATTATCATTGAAAGATTGGACGAACCTGCACATTACTGTGATCTTGAGACAGAAGAAGTAACAGGAAAGCCCTGGTATCATGAGGTGAAGAGGTACCTTGAAGCTCAAGAATACCCCGAGGGTGCATCTGTTAATGACAAGAAGTTTCTAAGGAGGTTCGCAGCAAAGTTCTTCATCAGCAACGACATCCTTTACAAGTGTAACCATGATTCAACCTTGCTGCGTTGTGTGGATAAGAATGAAGCAGAAAGGATCACGGCGGAGTTATATGAAGGTACTTTCGGAACTCACTCCAGTGGACATACCATGGAAAAGAAAATCCTTCGGGCAGGATATTACTGGTCCACAATGGAAGCCGACTGTTATCAGCATTCACGGACATGTCACAAGTGTCAGGTCTATGCTGATAAGGTGCACATACCTCCAGTTCCTCTGAATGTTTTGACAGCGCCTTGGCCTTTTGCAATGTGGGGCATTGATATGATCGGCGAGATCAGACCTACGGCATCCAACGAGCATCGTTTCATCCTGGTAGCAATTGATTACTTTACGAAGTGGGTTGAAGCAGCTTCCTTTGCTACCGTAACCAAGAACGTCATGGCACAGTTCATTCGGCATAATCTGATCTGTCGATATAGTGTACCAGAGAGGATCATTACGAACAACGGTACCAATCTAAATAATAAGATGATCACTGAGCTCTGCGAGCAATTCAAGATACAACATCATAACTCTTTTCCCTACCGGCCGAAGATGAATGGGGCTGTTGAAGTAGCTAATAAGAACATTAAGAAGATCGTGCAGAAGATGACAATGACTTACAAAGACTGGTACGAGATGTTACCATTCTCTCTTCATGGGTACCGTACCTCAGCACAGACGTCAACAGGGGCAACACCCTATTCCTTGGTTTATGGCATGGAGGCAGTCTTGCCTATTGAAGTTCAAATACCCTCTCTTCGGATCATGAAGGATGCAGGTTTGAGCGAAGATGACTGGATTCAGACTCGGCTTGATCAACTGAACCTAATCGACGAAAAGAGACTCATTGCTATTTGTCATGGTCAGACGTACCAAAAACGAATGATCAAGGCATTTAACAAGAAAGTCATACGACAAGAGTATCAAGTTGGGGACCTGGTAATCAAGCACATTATCCTACCTCAAGGCGATCCCAGGGGCAAATGAACCCCTACTTACGAAGGGCCATTTGTGGTTAAGAACATTTTCTCAGGAGGAGCTATGATTCTAACCACCATGGATTGTGACGACCTTCCTCACCCCGTCAATGTAGACATAGTAAAAAGATACTACGCATAATCAAAGACCTGCTAGGTTGACTGGCCTAGGCAAAAATAAGGGCTTCCCGGCGAACCAAAAGGGTTCGGGCAAAAATAAGGGATGAAAATAAAAAAATATGTACACCCGGCAAGTCGAAAACCTGAAAAGGAGGCTTGGGAAAAAATGGGTATCCCGATGAACTTAAAATCCGAAAGGGAAGTCCAGGAAAAAGTTAGGCATCAAAGCATAACACTATGTCTCATTGGATCACCTTGCATCCAGACTTCAGTATCGACTATCAAGCTCGGACGACACTAATCAATCAGATTCATCTTCAACTAAGCAGCAAAGTGATGAGATGCTTGAAGATATAAAGGCAATAGCAGAATTGGAACCCAATGGGATTATTCACATGGCTGCTTTGTTTCCTTTTCACAAATTGTATAAATTCTATTTGTTCGGCGGAGTTCTCTTACTAGGACGTCAGCCTCTTGTACAAAAAACGCCTATTTGCAGGCCAAACTTCAAAATCAATACAAATTCATTTTTAGAAATTTCAAGCTATTTTTCCTTTATCTGTTTTGTTTTGCAAAGAATGTCCAATGTTCATTTTTGATATATGCATTTGTCATTAATTGCTGATCATAAATATTTACATGCGAAACAAAGATGAATTACTGGTAATAATAGAAACAGAGGAAAATAAGAATTGCCCGAACTGTACAAGTTGCTCTGTCCACCAGGTACCAAGATAGATTCAGCTGAAGGATATGGCTAAGACACCTTCATTCCCCACAGGGTAAGACAATAATGATAGCTCTCTCAGCTGAGACTTACAACTACAGACGAATCAACAATACTCTCCTCAAGCAGAGTTAATCCACCATCAAGCGCTAAAAAGGTTTGGTATCCCCAGAAGGTCTTAATATTCTTCAACGGAGTATAAAGACATCCCCCAGCAACTGAAAAATCTTCCCCAGCGAAGTCCTTTCTTTCCCCAAATAGGAGTTCAATCCTTAACAGATCTAATATCACCAGCAACGGTAATCCATCCCCAATGGAGGTTATCATTAAAATCCCCAACAGAGCTTATCAACAGAATCCCCAGAGGAGTTTATCGTTAAAATCTTCAGCAGAACATCTCTTCCCCACAGAGTAATTCCCCTCGGAATAATCTCCTCATCAGTTTATTCCCCAACAGAGTTATCCTCTCCTGCAAGTTTATCACCCTCGTTCATCATCCCCAGCAGAAGCGAAGCATTCAACTTTATTCTCCAACAGCTCCGGGATTTATTTTCCCCAGCTAAGACATTACATGTCCATACATCATGATGCATGCATATACGCATCATACCATACAATCTCATTTATGTTGAGAACATCATTGTTTGATCCATATCATGCATTGCATAAGACTGACCGTTACATTTCAGGAAAGATACGATCAAAATTAAAGTTATGAAGCCCGGGTACGACCGGATAGTATCTTGATTTCTACAGCATATTGTGAAGCCCGGATTACAACCGAATAACAATATCAGACTACCGCGAAGCCTAGATTACGACCAGATAGTGATATCTCTCAAAAGTAAGCTATGAAGCCCGAAGACCGACCTGATAATAGTTTATTCCCCAGTGAGCCATGAAGCCCGGATTACGACCGGATAGCAGCTCAGTAAGCACCATGAAGCCTGGATTCGACCAGATAGTGGTATATCATAAACACAAACCGTGAATCCCGGATCACGGCCGGATAACAGCTCAGCAAGTTATTGCGAAGCCTGGATTACGACCAAAAAACAATACAAGACCATGATGCCTGAATTACAACCAGATAATGGTAAAAGATGTTGTGAAGACTTGATTATGACCAGATAGCAACCAAGATTACTACGAAGCCTGGGTTTCGACCAGATAGTGGTATGATACACCGTGAAGCCTGGATTACGACCAGATAGCATTAAGGGACACTGTGAAGCTTGAATTGCGAACAAATAGCAGTTTACCCAGCCAGTTACTATGATGTCCGGATTCGACCGGATATTAGTAAACCAAATCGTAAAAGGGGAGGCCGGATGCGACCAAATAACCACTTGATTTGTTCTGAAGCCTGGATTCCGACCAGATAAGAAGTGAGGTATTGTGAAGATTGGATTCGGCCAGATAGTAGTACGTGACACCATGAAGCCTGGATTCGACCAGATAATGGTATAACACATCGTGAAGCCTGGATCACGACCAGATAGTGGTGCAAGGCACTGTGAAGCTTAGATTCCAACCAAAAAGCAGTTTACATGGACAGTTACTAAGAAGCCCGGAGTCGGCCGGATATTAGTGTGCCCTAAATTTAAGTTGAAGCCCGGATGCGACCGGATAACCACTTGATTTGTTCTGAGGCCTGGATTTCGACCAGATGAGAAGTGAGAAATTGCAAAGCCTGGATTACAACCGGATAGCAAGTTTAATCTCATCTCCCCAGTAAGTCACTGTAAAGCCTGGATTACGACCAGATAGCAGTCGGTCTTATCACTATGAAGCCTGGGTTACGACCAGATAGTAGTTCACTCTCACCTCTTCAATAGAGATGATTCCCCAGTAGAATAACGGATAACCGAAGCTCCTAAAGTTTTATTTCTACTAAGACAAAGCACAACATTCCCCAGCGGAATCTCCCTCAACAACAGGTATACAAGCTCTCACTAAGGAATCTTTTACGCGATTGACACTCCTTCGGATGGCATCTTTAAGCCCATCTCCCATCATCAATATCCAAATGGCATATGTAAGCCCATTACCGACATCACAAGGCGAATACTACTTCATGCGAGTGCAAATTTTAGGCACTCTAGTGTTCAATCATCTTCCACCTTCGGATCACGAATGGTCCGAACGCCAATCTATATCCTCAGGTTTAAGAAGATTGAATAGGGGCAACTGTTGTACCCCAAAATTTGCCCTCCCATATTCCTCAAGACATGTCAAAGAATCATCTCCAAGTTGTTCAAGATGGCTCAAGAGTTGGACAGTCAAATCACCTCCTAAGGCAGTCAATTCAAAATTAGGGTTTTGTGTTGCATCAAGGTCCTCACATCCAAATGGTCTCAAGTTCTCCCCAATGTCCTAATATTCTCTCAAGTTCATCCATGTCAAATTTCAAGCCTTGCAGAGAAAGTTTGGTCAGTTAATTGCTCAAGAAGTCCAAAAATCGACTGTGCTAGGGCAAAAATCAACTGTGACCTAAATACAGTCAAACCTCAAGATATTTTGCCAACATTCTCATTTTGAAGGATAATTCATCATTTTATCAAGGTTTAATCATGATTCATCAAGGATTGCTCAAGATTCATCAAGATTCAAAAGTTGCTAAATTAGGGTGTTGTAGGAAAAGTCAACTCAACTTTGACCAATCATAACTTTCTCATACTTTATGAGAAATGACCCATCCAAAGCTCATTTTGAATAGGGTGTGATTTCCTACAAAAAGTTACAAATTTGGACATTATAGGTCATTTTTGAAAGTCAACAAAAACACCTTTTTTGCCAAAGCTTATAACTTGTGCATGGAACATCAAAATCAGACGAGACAAAAAAGGATGGTTAGAGGACATCCAGAGGTTTCTAAAAAGTCGTAGAACACTTCCAAAAGTTCAAAATTGAAGAAGTTATGCATTATTGAAGTTGGGCATTTTTCCAAAATTGCCAAAAGTCAACTATCCTCAAAACTCCAATTTTTGACAGAAGGGCCCACTTTTTTCCACTAATTTGGTCTTGTCACACCACACACGTGTCCCATCTTCAATTTCATGGCCATTCATTTATTTTTCTGTATTATTTTATTTTTATTGAATTAATTCATTTTAAATCAATATTAATTCAAATAAAATCCAAAATTGATAGAATGATATCTTTATGATTGGTATAGACTTCAATTATCATCATGAACCAAATCAAATTCGTATCAAGCTTTGTTATGCACAAAAAATCAGATTTGGTACAATTATGGAAACTTGATAATGGAAGATTAAATCATATCTCAATTCTTAAATTCCCCTGGATTCAAGCCCAAGTTTTTAACCTAATTGCTTCCAATATACGTGTACAAGCAAGGCATAACAAGAACAGGACCTGAAACTGCAAGAAACAGCCAGACAAAACATGAGAAAAAGCTTGAAAACTTGGAATCTGAAATCAATATTAGAGCACGATTCAGTCAAAAAGCTCCACATAGCCTTCTAGCCTGGCATTCACTGAAGCCAAAGGGATCAAAATCAAGCCTTGAAGCAGCCCCAAACTCGCTGTAAGTGCCCACGAACATAGCTCTGAACATGGAATCGTGAATCCATGTTCTTGCATTTTTTTCCATTTTTTTGTACAATCGTGCTTAACATCAAATTTCTAACATGTCTGCATTATTCAATTTTGTTTTCATGGCCTATAACCTTGTTCTTGTTGTTGTTTGAAGCTAGGGTTCTTGTTCTTGTTTTTTAGGAATTTTTGGTACAGGCAAAATCAAGACTAATAATGGGTATAGAGATGATCAGGGAAGAGAGACGAATGCAGTGATGGTCTCCATTTGCATTTAGATGGCCTGTAACTCATGTTAGGATGATGCCACGAATTTTGATACGGAACCAAATCCGCATGAAACAAACCAGAGATTTATTGGGAAGACGAAGACGTGTCTTCTTCCCATTGGTCCATTCAAAACTTGCGCCATTTTTTTTATTTCCAGGCATAACGTTATGTTTTCAATATAATATTTGTTATGTATTTCATTGACAAACAAGCAGATTGGTTGGATTGGTAAGCACGCTGGCCATTGAGCAATGGGACATGGGTTCGAATCCCAGGTCCCCCCAAACGCTTATTATTATTTTGTCCCAGGTAATTCCATGTAGCATCCAAAGCATGGCATATCGTGTGTCTCCATCCAGATGCTAGCCAGGTGGTTTCAAATCAAATCCAGAGGCCAGGATTGATGGCTCACCGTACACCCAAGTCAGCACGCGCGTGGGTAATTAGAAAAGTCAACAAAGGCCAATGCGTTTGGGCCTAGAGAATGTCAATCATACACTCAAATCAGGCTCAGCACCCCCCATATTTGGTTATTTCTTTTCATATTTCATTTTTTTATTTAATTGTTTTTATTAATTATTATTATTATACTAACCAATTTATTTTTCCTAATAAAAACAGAAAACGAAAAATATTTTCATTAATTTCATTATTTTAGTTTTGTAATTAAATAATAATTTAATTAATTTAGTTTTAAATAGGTGTAACATTTTACATTTTTGCAATAAATTAAAATCAATTTAGAATATTAGGTTTTTAATAATTTTAATCATTTTATTTCATTTCCTTAAATATAAAAAAAATCCAAAAATAGTTTCATTAATTAATTAAGTTAATGATTAACCTAGATATAATTTCCATTTAATTCAAAAATAACAAAAATCTTTTCTTTAAATAAAAAAGGGTCAAAACCCTAAAAAATGCGTCGATCTAATTTTCTCGCACGCGTCTTATTTTTATCCAATATTGTAATTGCTTCCAGTATGTAATACTTTTAATAGGACTTTAATTTATCGCTTTTATTTACTTTCCGCAATTTAATTTTAAAGGGTTTGTTTTTGGCGATGTAAATACCCGACGCCTTGTAATAGCTTAGATTTAATTTCCCGCAATTTAATTTCCGCACAATATTAACTGTTAGATGTTTGATAATAGGGAATGCATGACATGATCAATCTTTATCTTAAAATCAACATAGCTCACCCATGACATGTACATATAAAATTAACCGAAATAACACACTTGCACATGCCACTCTTAGGATACACCTCACTTGGTTTCCTCAAACGTGGTCATTGAGTATAAGAAGTTTTAGAGGTCGCCCTCTTGTCCAAAGATCATAGTTGCCTCGAAACGGTTGCCTCGGAAAAATGATCTAGGATATTAGGGTTACCGCTAAGGCGTCCTAACATTGCTTTAGTGTCCACACGTCCCTTAATCGAATTGACCCAGAAACTCCAACGACGGTGCTACCTGCTCCTCAATAGTGGGATAGCATTGTCTAAAGGACACTTGTACAGATTAATTCCTTTTTGAGTAGGTAGATGGTTCTTAAGTACTTGCTCCTTTTAAAACAAAACAAAACTTTTCGCACTTACACTCCTTTCAAAACAAAAACTCTTTTCAAACCCACAAACACAAAGAAAAGAAAACTTTTGAAAACACAATGAGCAAGTACCTAAGAGCCCGTGGATAACCACGGATAGAAAGGGTGCTAACACCTTCCCTTTCTATAATCCACCTCCCGAACCCGAGAAACATCTCGAAAAGGAATTTTTCTGTGCTTTTGTCCTTTCCTTGTTGGATAAAATAAAAGATGGTGGCGACTCTTGCTTACCGCAAGATTTTGCGAACACAAACGCAAAACGTGAACCAGCATTCCAAAACAGTCAGTTCTCATTCCCACCAATCACATCAATGGATAAAGCTTGGAACTGGGTTCCAACAACAGCTTCATCCGCCTCCACAATGCTGAAAGAGGGCAAATGAGATATCAATAATGCTTGTTCTCCATTTATGATTACCACTTTTCCTTCACGTACAAACTTTAACTTCTGGTGTAAAGTTGAAGTGACAGCCCCTTCCTCATGTATCCACGGCCGTCCCAACAAACAACTGTAAGTGGGTACAATATCCATGACTTTGAAAGTAATCTGAAACAAATGTAGGCCTATATGAATAGGCAAATCCACTTCAGCAGTATCATATTTCCTTGATCCATAAAATGCTTTCACAATGATGCCACTCAGGCGCATGGGCGTTGCCTGATATTTCAGCTTCATAAGCATGCTCCTCGGTATAATGTTCAAAGCGGATCCATTATCAATCAGCACATTGGACAGTGAATCATTCTTGCAATTCATGGAGATATGGAGGGCCAGGTTGTGATTCCTTCCTTCATCGGGAAGTTCATCATCGCAGAAGCTCAGGTTATTACTTGACGTAATTTTCCCTACTACACTGCTGAATTGGTCTATAGGCATGTCACTTTCCACAAAATCTTGGTCCAATACCCTCGTCAAAGATTCCCTGTGAGAAGAGGAGTTCATTAATAAAGCCAAGATCGATATTTTTGAAGGAGTCTGCAGTAGCTGATCTACAATTATGTAGTCGCTCATCTTGATTATCTTCAAAATATCATCCACTTCTTTCTCTAACGTAGCTCCACTAGATTCATCTGTAACCTTCTTGGGTTCAACATTCTCAGCAATTTTCTTTCTAGTGCTAACATCCCCACAAACAACTGGTGCAAATACCCGACCGTTGCGGGTCAATCTACTAGTCTCAACAATATTTCCCACATCAGGCATTGGCTGGATGGGAACTTATACACCATCCTCTAAGATTGTAGCATTATATTTGTAGGGTACAGCCTTATCTGACTTGTAGGGGATAGGACCCAGCAAACTAATCACTAATGGAGTAATAGCCAACTTGCTATGACACTCAACTTCAAAATGGGTAGGTGCACTAAAACAGGGCAAAATAACATTCACTCCCACTTCAACATAATCAGTCATTATTGAATCATCTCTAGAAAATAATTCCTCATCTGAGGAGAAATACTCATCTGCAGAGGCATACTCATTATCCGACTCTTCTTCATCCAAACAAACCTCAATCATATCAACTTCATGGTAATCATCCCTTTGACCTATAACCTTGATAATTCCATTGTCCAACAACAACTGAACACCTTTCTTCACGATTGAACATCCTCGGGAGTCTCAACAACAAATTTGGCAAGATCCATACTGATGCTCCACCTGACCAGCCTAGTGGCAGAAAGTAGCATGCAATTGGACAAGGTCTTCATTCATATACTCCACATCAAAAATTCTGAACTCTCCAGGACATCCAGAAACCATATTCACCTCCTCTTCATACTCTGCCCTAGGCCTTATTATGTGGATGAGGCCCTCATCCATCATCTCCTGCAAATCAGCCTTTATCTTGTTGCAACCCTGTATTTTTGTACTGCAAATTGCACAACCGGCATGGTCATGTGTATAGTAGCTAAATTCACAGAGGTATGCATGCATTTTCACCAAATCTCCTCTAACCAGATGAATATCAAAAATTCGAAAGTCGCCTGGACAATCGGCCACCATATTCACAGCGTTTGCTCCTCCATGCTTGGGTAGAGGATTGTCTTTCACATTAGGACCCACATCCTTGAAAGATAGAATACCAGACTTCACCAATTTTTTCACCTTAGTCTTCATATGATAGCAATTCTCAACATTATGCCCTAGTGCTCCCTGATGAAAAGCACATGTTTGGTCTGTCTTGTAATACCAAGGAAAAGATCATGGTATACGGGAGGTGGTCGGGTCTGAACCAACTTCTTCTGAATCAATGCCGGTAGTAACTCTGTATAACTCATAGGAATAGGATCATAACTCTCCCTTCTCTGATTATACCCTTGATTTCCCTGCTGGGGTGGTCTCTAATAAGCAACAGTGGTTGGAGCTACACCAACAACTGGAATAACTGAAGTGAATTGCTGATGATGCTGATAATTTCTTCTAGGAGGATTAACTCTCCTCTCTCGCATAGAAGCATTTTCATTCCCTTCCTTCTTCTTGGTAAACCCGTAATATGGCTTCTTCGCACCTCTAGATCCTTCACTATTTGTTAAACAACCCTCTCTTACAGCCTCCTCTAAACGGATACCCATGCCTACCATTTCAGTAAAGTCACTTGGCACATTTTCTACCACCCTTTCATAGTTGAAAGCACCCATATTCTTAAAGAAAATCATATTCATCTCCTTCTCTTTCATGGGGGGAATCACTTGGGAGGATACCTCACGCCAGCTTTGTGCATATTCTTTGAATGATTCCCTATCTTTCTGAACCATGGCCCTGAGTTGATCATGGTTAGGCGCCATGTCCATGTTGTACTTGTATTTTCTGATAAATGCTTCTCCCAAGTCATTGAAAGTATGGATATTGGCATTGTGCAAACTCATATACCACTTCAGTGTAGCACCGATCAAACTATCCTGAAAAAAGAGAATCAGCAGATGCTGATCATCAGTATGGGTAGACATTCTTCTTACATGCATCACCAGATGAGCACCGGGACAAGTGTTTCCCTTGTATTTTTCGAATTCCGGGACCTTAAACTTTGTAGGTATCTTAACATTTGGGACCAAGCATAATTCATTCACATTTTTCCCGAATAACTCCTTTCCCATGAGGGCCTTCACCCCCCCCCCCCCTCTGCATCTTGTCAAACTGCTCTTGAAAATCATCCATTTTGTCATAGAGACCCAAGTATTCACTTGGTGGAGAAAAGGATGACACACATCATTGGTAACAAATGAAACCATATTCACCGAAGGAGGTGCAGCAGGAGCAACATGCACCACAGGAGGTGCAGGAGTAACAATAGTCTGAACAACTGGAGTATCTTGAGGATCAAGATTGAAACCTTCAGGTGCAAAGTTCTCTGGCATTCCACATGGATAACCTTGAGGCATGCGATTCTAAACAACAACTGGAGTAGCAGACACAGGAACAGTCGGAGCTTCAGTAGTAACCCTTGTTGGTTGAGGTTGAACACTGGGTCATTATAGCGGAAACTTCCTCGTGCAGCTCGCGATTCTCTTGTTCTAAGTTGTCCATCTTCCTTCTGAAATTTGCTCGAGTGTTGTAGTGGTGAGTCAGCTTGCTGAACGAGGTAAAGAAGCTTGGTAAGACACCTGGATATGCATAACAAATGCAAGAAATATGTGAAATATGATGCATGATATGCAATGCACATGATTTTATTTTGTTATTTAATATTTCAAGGGATTTAGAGTTTATATACATATTGCAAATATCAAAGTAATAACGCATTTAAAAATACTAGTTTTTTTAATTATAATAGCTTCAAAATAGGTTACAAGTCTCAAAAATCCCAAGTACAGGATGAAAATAAAGTCTAAAACCCAAGCGAAGCTGATGGGGATCACTATATACGGTGGCGCTTCCCTGTAAGCCTGGCAACCTGATTCTTTAGCCTCTGATTTTCTTCCGCATATCTGATGGCAACCCCCTTCCAATCACCTGAATCAGGAAGTGAGAAAATAGCATCTGTCTGAGGCTTAGGAGAAAATAAATTTCCCACCTTTCCATGGTCTCTACAGCCCTACTCTCAAGAATCTCAATTAAGTCGTCTTTCTCCTTCAAGTCTGCTCTATAGGAAATCTTTAAAGTTTGGCACTTATTCTTCCAAGCATCCCTTTCCTTCTGCATTCTGACTAAAGCAAGCTGCAACTCTTCTAGATCATCCAATAAGGGAGGAGTGGTCTTCACAAATAAATCAGGAATAGGTGTCTCTCAGGAATATAACATCTTCAACTGAATAGCTCTCGTTTGGACCCACTGAAGATATGGCTCCAAAGAAACAGCTCCCCTAGGTCCCAAGTCTTTCCTAGTCTTCTTATGAATGTGACGCCAGGCCATCGCAATCCGCTCCCTAGCTTCCCTATAGTCTTCTCCCTCCTTTACAAATTAACTACTCAAATGAATACTATTTGGTTTATCCCTCATCGGATAACCAAGCCGTCGTCGTGCAAGAATAGGGTTATAGTTAATTCCTCCCTTTGTACCAAGAAGAAGTATATTGGGGAAACTACTACAACTCTCAACAATCTCTATATCCTGATAACTCTTATGATACTAATAAATATCCGAGTGAGTAAGTGCCATGATCTAAGGAGCCCACCGGGGTTCCTTCCTGTCATCCCAAAAAGCATCAGACTGAGGCATATGAGAGATAAACCACCGGTACAACAAAGGCCGTCAACAGATAATCATCCCCCATGATAAGATATCCAAAGGTGAATAGAGTAATAAGCATCCCCCAATAATGTAGGAATTGGGTTTCCAATCATGAAGATCCCGATAGCACTAATATCAACAAACTTGTCCACATTAGGAAATAAGAACAACCTGTAAGCAAGTAGAGCAAAGATGGCCTCAAAAGCGACTGTACTCTTCATCCTAGCAAAGTAACGAGCTTTCTCCAATAAGAACTGAGCTGGTAATCCTCTAATCCCTCCTTTAGTAGTCACGTGGGCTTCCACCTCAGACTTCCCCAGATAGACCAAAGCAGCAATCTCGTATGGTTTTGGCTCACCCTCCAAACCAGTAAAAAGTACATGAGATCCTTGAAGTTGTACTTCCCGGTCTTTCTTTTTCCACAATCCATGGTTAAAAAGTACCTGAGATATTCACAAATGGTCAACTCTTAAATCCCTTAAAATAAGCTTTCTTCAATAGATGCTAATGAATGCATGGATGCATGATGCAACAATCACACACGAGATCACACATATAGGGTTCATAGGTTCAACGTCATGAGCATGAGGTCAAAGGTACTACCCATAAGGTATGGTCTAAAAGTTATCACCTGCCAAACAAGGTTCTAGAGGTTCCCAGAGTCTAGATCCTTCCTTCGAATATTACCAACTTCTCGATTAACTCGGTAATTAGTAATATTCTCAAGAAAAACTAGTCCGAGCATAGTATCGCGTGACAACTATTTCCGGATTACTCCGTCATAGCTTCCGCACTACACCTAAAAGGCCAATATGGGTTGGGTATTCTACGATCCTCAGCTTCATCAGGCTCCCAGGTCAAAAGCAGTACGTCTTCCCGATTACTCGGTAAAAGACACTACAGTCAAAGGGGCCTCCACTGAGTGGGGGATCTCATGGCTCATTTTTTGAGATTACTCCCTCCAAGTTAACATGACTATACCGCCCATCCTATCTTAAAGTTTTCCCAAGTTTGGGTATATGACTTATAAGTAATCACCAAGCACCCTGAAACCAGGAAAATCCAGTTAAACGTATATACAACATATAACACATACACAACAATAGCACATATACAAATATAAACAAAGATAGGTTCAACCCGCTTAGGGATGGACCAGCAAGAGGTCCATCTTTCCCCAGTGAAGTCGTCATTTTTTCTGTAGCGGGAGAAATGTTTAAGACTAAGCCATTGGATTGACTTGACTCATACAAATCAAAATAAAAATAACACCGCGCTTTATTGTTTCCAAAGGAATGGGAAAAGAGTGAATAACCCAAAAAGAGGGGGAAAGATTCAAGGTAAGGGGGTTGGTTATGCAAAGGGAAGGTATTAGCACGCTAAACATCTACGGTACTCTGCAGGAACCACTTTATAAAAATCTGTATATTTTGGCTATAAAATGTTGTATGTAAAACAGATGGTGGAGGTGAGAAAACAAATATATTTTTATGATTTTTGCACCCGCCGCAGTTGCAAACCTTTAATGCCTACGTACCACCTTTCGTGCAATAGGGGATCAGGGTACACATAGTTCCTCTTTGAAAATTTTAAAACACAAGTGTGTTGGATGATTTTTATGAGATAAGACATCATCGTCATTGTCCTTGTGGAGAACATACTTACTACCCACAATCATAAAAAAGGAGAATTTGCATCATCTCAAATTGGAGGATATGGCTTGAATTTTAAAATCAACAATGCCTCACTCAACACCCAAGTGGAAAATATCTCTCTTCACTACACATTGTAGAAGTATAGTTGTTTGCATCACTACAAGGATTGACAAGAGTCTAATATTTTGAAAAAAAAATTAAAGGTAAAAGCCAAAATGGAAAAATGGTTTGAAATAATATTCATTGACTTTTAGTCTTCTCTCAAATAAAGGTCAGGGAATTATTAAATTGATTAGGGTTTATTCATGAAAATGTTTTGAAAATGCATGGACATAAGTCCAAGTTTATTATGAAAGTAATTTAAGTAAAAATGCTTAAAGTAAAAATGACATGAAATGTAATGCTTAAAATAAATGGTACATAAAGCATAAAAAACAAAAGGCATAAAGTAAAAACAAATTATTAATTAGTGGTTAGTTGGATGACCATCTTGAAACTTGCATTTGTAACTCATTAGAGGATTGGTAGAACCAAAGCCTCCACACAACAAGTTGGATTTGCTTTTTGTCAAGTATATCATCCATTTGGAATCCTCAAAAGCACCATTTAATGATCAACGATGTTTAAGTGATTCGCGTTGACCAACAGTGTTGTAGATCCATTAGAGGATTGGTAGAACCAAAGCCTCCACACAATGAATCTCAAGGAGATTGGATCAAAGGGATTAAATTAACATAATTGGGCTAACAAACCTAGGTTTGGGCCACAAATGATCATTTATTCGAATCGGGACAAAATTTAGCGCTATGTTAAGCAATCGTAAATGGACTTATGTAGAAGTCGCACCTATTTTGAGGCCGGTCAATAGCAATCTAAGCACCATTTGTTTTAAGACATGATATAGAAATCATGCTCCAATAACACTTAGTGCAACAAGAAAGGGATGAGATGAAGAGGGGTGAGAGAGAATATACAAACCACTTTTGAATTAAATTCAAATCAAACTATTATTAAAATCATTCATCCATTTTTGTGGAGTTAGACTCAACACCATGGATCCAATGATGTTAATAAAGCTCATGATCAAAAAATTTAACCCAAGATCAGTCAGAAAATAATCACAAAATTATATTGCATTTAATATATACATTAAAAGGGTTTTTAAAATGTTTTTAAAAAGGAAATAAAAGAGAAAAATATCAATTATATTCAAATTAATCAAGAAATAAAAAGTGGGACCATAGAGAAGTCAGAAAAGGGCTCAAATATTTTTACAAAATTTATTGGTAAATTTTTTAAAGTCAGAAACTATTTTTTAAATTAAAATAAATGAGTAAAATAAACAAAAAATGATAAAAAATAACAAAATCAGAAACAAAAATAAAATGAGGTCACCAATATTTGTCATAATATCATTGGATCATTCCATAATTTTTTCTGAATTTAAAAACGTATAAAAGTATTTTTAAACATTTAAAAAAATTCAAATAAAGTGAAAATTTATAAAAAAAATACCAAAAACACAAAATAAAATTGTGAAAAAAATGAAAATCAGAAAGAGAATAATCAAAAAAAATTTCATAATTTTTTTCATATTTTTTGGACTAAAAAAGAATTTTCTATAATTTTTTGAAGTTGAAAACAATTAAATATAAAAATCAGAATATAAAATAAAAACCAAAAAAATGTGGACCAATGGATGAGAGTCAAAACGCGTTAGTAATCAAATCTAAGGGATCTGACGTGATGTACATATCATGGTCATTAGTGAATAAAGCATAGGATCATTAATTAAATCATATTTAAAAAAAAAAACAGATGTCGCGCCTTCATTGTTTGGAAGATGACACATTAGTCATCTTCAACCTCCAACCAACGTGAATTGCAGGTCTCTCAAACTGTAAAATCAGAAGCTCAGACCTATGTCATTCGCTTCGTCTCTTCAAGATGAAGACAATCACACCCTCGCGACAAATTTATATAAATTATAGCTCTAGCAATTTGGAAGGAAAGTTTTGAAAAGGGATTTGAAATTTCATGGTCAAAACAAGTTTCCAGATAAAAGTAAGTGTTGCGACTAGAACCAGGGCAATGAGAGAATCACAATGATATCAAAGTTTTGAAGAATTGATGAAGGAATCTACCTATTGAAATTGAGTTACAGAGCTCTGAAACTGGACTTCTATGGAGCAATCTAGGGCACAATTCTTGAATGTAATTATATGGTTAGCTTCAGGGAAGATCAAGGAAGGTGAATTGATGGAAAAAATGGATTAAAAAAAGGCTTGAGAATAGATTTCGAAGTTGAAGAATTTTGAGTTATGGAACAAGTTTGGCAGGGTGATTCTGGCTATCCAAGCTTGAGGAAATGAGTGAGGGATGACCCTCTATTTATAGGGAATCAAATGTAATGTCCAAGCGTGTGAAATGATGAAGTTTGGAGGGAAATCATGTGAAGTTGCAAACAAGAAAAGTGTTACTTCTAATTTGATTAAAACTCACCCAAAACGCGTGTTTTGTTGTGCTAATTAATTCTGGAAGTTCACTAAACATGTTTAGAGGCAAAAATGCATGGAAAACTTGTGATTAGAAGCCAAAACAAAGATTTCAAATTCTGACTTATGGAGAAACTTCAGTTCCAAGTTACCAAGTTCAATCTAATGGCATTCTCAGCTCAATGGGTCTTAAGGCATGATTCTTGATGCTTTAGAAAGATGAGGTTACAAGCTTTGCAATGGAAAAATAATGGAATCAAATGGATGCTTGAGCTGAAAGTTGCATTGAGTCAAAGTTGGGAAAAAGAAGTTGACTTTCCATACTTAGAAATATTTCAATTTTTTCTTCAAAAGTGACCTATAATGTTTTACATCCAAACATGGCCTTCCACTTGGAATTTTCTCTTGGCCAAAACAGATGGCATGGAATAGACCTCTTGAATGACATTTTGAAACTTGAACCATTCAAAATATCCAAAAATTGAGTGAGTTATGATTTGTTGATGTTGGGGGAAAATCATGAAATGACCTATAATCTTTTGTATCCTTAGGGAATCTTCAACCCATTTTCTCTATTTTCATATAAAAGAAGGCATAAAGTTCACATCCTCAAGATCATTTTGGAAAAATATTGGGCTCAATGTGATAAAAATTTACAAAGTTATGATCATTTGAAGTCACACATGAGAAATTGGGGGTTCATCTGGAGGACTTGTAATCTTTCTTTATCATCAAGCTTCTTCCACATTAAAACTCCTTGAAACTTTTGAAGTTATTTACTGATAACTCTTTGAAGAGTAGGATGTCTTTGGAATCACTCAAAAATACCAAAATATGAGCAAGATATACTTCTTTGAAGTTCAAAACCCTAGCTCCTAGATCAAGAAAATGCCTTGAGGAACTTTGACAACTTTGAACAAACTTCTTATACCAACACAAATGCTCTATAAAAAGAAGTTGTTGAGGATGAAAATGAGAATTCATAGCCACCAAAACCACTTCCATATCTTGAAAGTTGAGAGAAATATGCACTTGTGACCAATGGGAACAAAGCCTTGTCCAAGCATGACAACTTCTCCAATCAACCCCTTGTACTTTTGAATCAAATTTGATAACCTTGAAATGTGGTGAACCAAAATAACCTTGCCATTCCATTTATTCCAAAAAAACTTCAATGGTGAGGTTTGAACTTCTCAATCTTTATTGACTAGGGAATGGAAATAAACTCATGAACCCATGGAGCAACTTGCTAAACCTCATTTCCTTTACCTACATTAACAACTAGTAAGACAAACCAACATTGCATTTTATTAATTAAAAGGAAAAACAATACAAAATATGCATGATTACAAAAGAAAAACAAGTCCAGATGCTTGGTGATTCCTCAAAGAGCAAGACTAGAGATAGGTAGGATAACCAAAAGCCCTAGTGTGATCTTGTTGTGATTGAATCAATATGGTATGATGAAGGGATCTTAGGGGCAAAAGTTCGGGTACAATAGAGCTAAGAATCTAAGATTTTTTAGAAAACTACGGATAGAAAGGGTGCTAACACCTTCCCTTTCCATAATCTACCCCCTTACTCAGAAATAATCTCGAAAGGTCTTTTTTTGTTATTTTCACCCTTTCCTTTGTTGGATAAAAGTAAATTCGGTGGCGACTCTTGCTTACCGCAACATTTGTGAATACAAACGCAGAACCATTATAACAGTCGGTTCTACCACTGTATCACAATATCCCTTATTTATAGTTGAGCATGATGGAAACAAAAAGTTTGAGAAATCATCAAGTATGAGGGGAATTCGTATACACTTGCATCATGAACAAAGTGTGACTTGCAAATTGTCAAAACTTAACCATTCCTTACATTTTAATGTGCTAAACCTTTCAGGAAACATAGGTAGAGACCTGGTTCATTGCATTCGTAGCATAAAATATCTTTGTTGCTATATTTTTTGTATCCAAAAGAAGATTCAGAGTGATTCCCCTTTATTCTGGGATTTCTAAACTTCCTCTGCCTGTGCTTCCATAGCTGATTGACTCTTCTGGAGAGAAGAGATAGTTCCTCTTCTTCTAAAGAGGTTCCACCAAAGTTTTCTTCTTTTGCCTAAAAACATTTAGGTTAATATTTTTTATTAGATTTAAGAGCGAGGGACTTACCTTGCTTTTGGGGCTCATCTTCTTCTAGTTCTATCTCACGACTTCTTAAGGAGCTGATAAGTTCTTCAAGAGATATTTTGTTCAGATCTTTGGCTAGTATTAAGGTTGTGACCGTGGATCTCCATTTCTTGGGTAAGCTTATGATGATTTTCTTTACATGATCTGCTGTTGAGTACCTTTTGTCTAGAAATATTAGCCCAGCGACCAGAATTTGAAACCTTGAGAACATTGTTTCACTGTTTCATCTTCTTCCATTTTGAAAGCCTCATACTTCTGAATGAGTGTAATATATTTGGTTTCTTTGACTTGCGTGTTGCCTTCATGCGTCATTCTCAAAGTGTCAAACATGTTTTTAGCAGATTCTCTGTTTTTTATCTTCTCATA
The DNA here is from genome assembly GCA_948472305.1 of Vicia faba. Taxonomy (NCBI): domain Eukaryota; kingdom Viridiplantae; phylum Streptophyta; class Magnoliopsida; order Fabales; family Fabaceae; genus Vicia; species Vicia faba. The sequence goes on along the minus strand of OX451736.1, from coordinate 1,393,661,320 downwards.
CTTGGTGTACGAGATAGCACTCAAGAGGATTATTCTGGCATTGTGATGGTTTCTGAATTCTTTCTTTTGTTGATCTATCATTCTCTTTATGTCGATCTTCTGACCACTAACGTCAACTGGATGAATATATTCATCAGTCACCATATCCCAGACATCAGCTTCATTAGCTAGAAAAAAAACTTTTGCTTATGTCTTTCCAATAACCGAAGTTCTCACCATCGAAGATTTGAGGTTTTCCACTGATTTTGTCTTTCTCATCATGATTATCATTGCAAATGATCTGACTTGGTCCCACTGTAGTGTTTTTCTTGCTAGGATCTTTTTCTGACACGGTTAAGTGTTTGCACCCAGAACCAGGGATAAACCAAGTAGTCCAAGTAACCTCAATAGTTTTTAACGTCTAAGTTGATTATTAAGTATATTTACAACAACAAAAAAAGAAAATAAAGCTCAAGTGAGCAAAGATAAAAAGGCAGAAAATAAATGCTCAACTGAGCAAAAGGCAAATAACATGAGATTTAAATGCTAAAAAAAATGGTACATAAAATTAATGGCACAAAATAAAGAAATAAAGTAAAGTTATTTGTTAGTGAGTAAGAAGTTAGGGGTCAAGTATAACAAAAGGATAGTTGAATGACCATCTTGAATCTTGGTCTTGAAAACTCATTAAAAGATTGATAAAATCAAAGTCTCTCAATAACAAGTTTCATTTGATTTTTTCCAGGTATATCATTCATTTCAAGTGCTCAAAGCCAACACATATGACCAATGGTAAATTAAAGATCAAACATAGGCCAAATTTGATGAAGGCTTGTTAGAAGATTGGTAGGACCAAAGCTTCCTAATAACAAGCTTCAAAAGTTTTGAACCAAAATCCAATAATCAATTATACTTGGGCTTTCAAACATAAAGTTTGGGCCACGAATGATGATTTTTCTAATCATGACAAATTTATCACTATTTTAAGCAATCGTAAGTGGACTTTTGACGAAGGCACACCTAATTTGAGATTGGTCAATAGCAATCTATATATCATACATGTTAGAGAAATTATATGTAGATCATTCTCCAAAAACATGGGATAAGATGAAGAACGACATGATGGTTAAGATAGAACCACAAGTCCACATGAATCACAAAATTATGTCAAACTATCATTAATGTCAGTCATATAATTTAATAGATTTGGTTCTTTCAAACTTATCAACATCCTAGATCCAATGATATTAATAAATTTGAACCAATATATCACCAATTATGTCCAAAATCCAAAGTCATAACCAATCCCAAGAGAAATAAAACCTCAATTAAAATCATTAAAAAATATTTTTATTTGGCCAAATAATAAGAAATTATTGATGAAACACTCATAGAGCATCCAAACACCAAATAAATTTCAAATGAGACAATTATAAAATCAAAAAAAACTATTTAAGATTTTTAGAAAAAGATTTGGAAATATTCTTGAACCTAAAACTATTTTTAAACCAATTAAAATCAAGGTAACAAGTCAAAAATAATAAAAAAATAAAAATACCAAAAATAAAAATGTTAAAAATTAAGAGTCATAAAGAGAAAATTAAAAGGGAATTTTAGCAAAAAGTTTGGTATTTTTTCAATTTAAAATGAAGGTGATATTAATTTTTGAAGTTAAATCAAATTTGAAAAATAAAATAAATCATAATTAATGTGGACCATCTGATATTGTCTAAACGCGTTAGTAATCATATCCAAGTGATCTGGCGCGCTGTGCATATCAAGGACTCTAAGGAATAAAACATAGGATCAAACGTTTAAAAACGATTTTAAAAAAATGTGGCATCACGTCATTGATTGAAGAGAGACATGTCATTGTCTTCAACCTCAAGCCACCATAAATTAGTGATTGCACAAACTATAAAATCAAGAGCTCAGACCAGTGCCATTCTTTTCGTCTCATCAAGACGATTCCAATGGTAACCTCGCAAAAAATTATATTTATGGTAACTCAATCGTTTTGGAGAAAACCAAAAGAAAATATTTAAAAAAGGATTTTAAAACAGAAGTACCAAACCTAGTTACAGTTGGAAATGAACTATGCTACGAGCATCAGTGAACCAAGAGCTCCATTTTAGCACGAAAGTTGAAGAGAATTGATGAAGAATTTTACTTGTAGAAGTTCAAATTCAGAGCTCTGAAACTGGACTTGGTATGCTTGATTCGATGTTCGATTCTTGGTGGTAATAGTATGGTTAGCTTCAGAGAAGTGAAATGAAGATAACTGAATGGAGATTTTGGTGAATGTGAGAAATTAAGAAAATGAAGATACAAATTAAGAGTTCATATGGGATTTGAACAAGGCTTATTTGGCTCTCTAAAGCTTGCGAAAAAGAGTGGAATTTGTCCCTTGATTATAGTTGAGCATGATGGAAACAAAAAGTGAGAGAAATCAGCAGGTATGAGGGGAATTTGTGTGCACCTGTATCATGAACAAAGTGTGACTTACAAGTTGTCAAAACTCAATCATTCCTTGTGTTTTAATGACCTGGTTCGTTGCATTCGTAGCATACAATATCTTTGTTGCTAGATTTTCTGTATCCAAAAGAAGATTCAGACTGGTTCCCTATTCTTCTAGGATTTCTAAACTTCTTATGCCTTTGCTTCCCTAGCTGATTGACTCTTCTGGAGAGAAGAAATAGTTCGTCTTCTTCTGACGAGGTTCCACCAAAGTTTTCTTCTTTTGCGTGAAAAACTTTAGGTTCATATATTGGTTTTGAAAACTCATTAGAAGATTGATAAAATCAAAGCCTCTCAACAACAAAGTTCATTTTATTTTTGGAAGGTATATTATTCATTTCAAGTGCTCAAAGCCAACACATATGACCAACGATAAATTGAAGATCGAACATAGGCCAAAGTTTATGAAGGCTTGTTAGAGGACTGGTAAGACCAAAGCTTCCTAACAACAAGCTTAAAATGTTTTGAACCAAAATCCAATAATCTATTATACTTGGGCTATCAAACATAAAGTTTGGGCCACAAATGATGATTTTTCTAATCATGACAAATTTAGAACTATGTTAAGCAATCGTAAGTGGACTTATGAAGAAGGCAGACCTATTTTGAGGTTGGTGAATAGCAATCTATATATCATACATGTTAGAGAATAGATATTTAAATCGTTCTCCAAAAACATGTCGCACAAGTAAAAATAAGAAAGGGATAAGATGAAGAGGGATGAGACGGTTAAGATAGAACCACAAGTCCACATGAATCACAAAATTATGTCAAACAATCATTAGTGTCATTCATCTAATTTAATACATTTGGTTCTTTCAAACCTACCAAAATCCTAGATCCAATGATATTAATAAAGTTGAACCAAGGTATCACCAATTATGTCCAAAGACCAAAGTATTAACCAATCCCAAGAGAAATAAAAACTCAATTAAAATCAAAAAAACTATTTAAGATTTTTAGAAAAAGATTTGGTAATATTCAACAACCTAAAACTATTTTTAAACCAATTAAAACCAAGGTAACAAGTCAAAAATTATAAAAAAATAAAAAAATAAAAATTAAAAATGTTAAAAATTAAGAGTCATCAAATGGAAATTAAAAGAGAATTTTAGCAAAAAGTTTGGTATTTTTTCAATTAAAAATGAAGGTGATATTAATTTTTGAAGTTAAATAAAATTTGAAAAATAAAATAAATCAGAATAAATATGGACCATCTGATATTGTCTAAACGCGTTAGTAATCAGATCTAGGGGATCTGGTGTGCTTTGCATATCATGGACTCTAGGGAATAAAACATAGGATCAAACGTTTAAAAACGATTTTAAAAAAATGTGGCATCACGTCATTGGTTAATGAGAGACATGTCATCGTCTTCAACCTCAAGCCACCTTAAATTTGTGATTCCAAAAACTATAAAATCAAGAGCTCAGACCACTGCCATTCTTTTCGTCTCATCAAGATGATTGCAATGGTACCCTCGCGACAAATTTATATTTATGGTAGCTCAATCGTTTTGGAAAAAACCAGAAGAAAATATTTAAAAAGGGATTCTAAAACCGAAGTACCAAACCTAGTTACAGTTGAAAATGAACTAGCTATGAGCATTAGTGAACCAAGAGCTGCATTGTAGCAAGAAATTTGAAGAGAATTATTGAAGAATTTAACTTGTAGAAGTTCAAATTCAGAGCTCTGAAACTGGACTTGGTATGCTTGATTGAATGCTCAATTCTTTGTTGTAAGAGTATGGTTAGCTTCAGAGAAGTTCAATGAAGCTAACTGATTGGAGCTTTTGGTGAATGAGGGTGAGAAATGAAGATACAAGTTAAGATTTCATATGGGATCTTAACAAGGCTTGTTTAGCTCTCTAAAGCTTGCGAAAAAGAGTGGAATGTATCCCTTATTTTTTGTTGAGCATGATGGAAATAAAAAGTGAGAGAAATCTTCAAGTATGAGGGGAATTCGTGTGCACTTGCATCATGAACAAAGTATGACTTTCCAGTTGTCAAAACTCAACCATTCCTTATGTTTTAATGTGCTAAACCTTTCAGGAAACTCAGGTAATGACCCTGTTCTTTGCATTTGTAGCATACAATATCTTTGTTTCTAGATTTTCTGTATCCAAAAGAAGATTCAGAGTGATCCTCCATTCTTCTGAGATTTCTAAACTTCCTCTGCCTGTGCTTCCATAGCTGACTGACTATTCTGGAGAAAAGAGATGGTTCGTCTTCTTCTGATGAGGTTCCACCAAAGTTTTATTCTTTTGCCAAACAAACTTTAGGTTCATATTTTTTATTTGATTTAAGAGCAAGAGGCGTACCTTTCTTCTGGGCTCATCTTCTTCTAGTTCTATCTCATGACTTCTTAAGGAGCTGATAAGTTCTTCAAGAGATATTTTGTTTATATCTTGGGTAAGCTTATGATTATTTTCTTTACATGATCTACTATTGAGTACCTTTTGTCTAGAACTTTTAGCCCAACAACCAGAATTTGAAACCATGAGAACATTGTTTCATCTGTTTCATATTCTTCCATTTTGAAAGCCTCATAATTCTGAATGAGTGCAAGAGCTTTGGTTTCTTTGACTTGTGTGTTGCCTTCATGTGTAATTCTCAAAATGTCAAACATGTTTTTATCAGATTCTCTATTTGTGATCTTCTCATACTCGGTGTACGAGATATCACTCAAGAGGATTGTTTTGGATTTGTTATGATTTCTGAATTCTTTGATTTGTTAATCTATCATTCTATTTTTGTCAATCTTCTGGCCGCTTTCGTCAACTAGATGAATGCATCCATCAGTAACCATATCCCAGAGATTAGCGTCATGAGCTAGAAAGAAACTTTTGATTCTGTCTTTCAAGTAATCAAAGTTCTCACCATCAAAGATTGGAGGTATTCCGTTGATTCTGTATTTCTCATCATGATTATCATTGATGATGATATGAATTGGTCTCACTTTAGAGTTTTTCTTGCTAGGATCTTTTCTTGACACGATTAAGTGTTTGCACCCAGAACCAGGGATAGTAACCAAGTAGTCCAAGTAACCTCAATATTTTTTAATGTCTAAGTTTATTATGAAGTATATTTACGACAAAAAAAAAAAGAAAATAAAGCTCAAGTTAGCAAAGATAAAAAGGTAGAAAATAAATGCTCAAGTTAGAAAAAGGAAAATAACACGAGATTTAAATGCTAAAAAATAAATGGTACATAAAAGTAAAGGCACAAAATAAAGAAATAAAGTAAAGTTATTTGTTAGTGAATTAGAAGTTAGAGGTCAAGTATAACAAAAGGATAGTTGAATGACCATCTTGAATCATGCTTTTGAAAACTCATTAGAAGATTGATAAAATCAAAGCCTCTCAACAACAAGTTTCATTTGATTTTTTCCAAGTATATCATTCATTTCAAGTACTAAATGTCAGTACATATGACCAATGATAAATTGAAGATTGAACATAGGCCAAAGTTGATAAAGGCTTGTTAGAGGACTTGTAATACCAAAGCCTCCGAACAAGAAGGTTCAAAGATTTTGAACAAAATCCAATAAACAATTATACTTGGGCTTTCAAACATAATGTTTGGGCCACGAATGATCATTTTTCGAATCATGAAATATTTAGCACTATGTAAAGCAACCGTATGTAGACTTATGAAGAAGCCACACCTATTTTAAGGTTGGTCAATAACAATCTATGTATCATACATGTTGGAGAAATGATATGTAGATCATTCTCCAAAAACATGCAACACAAGTAAAAACAAGAAAAGGGATAAGATGAAGAGGGATTTGATGGTTAAGATAGAACCACGTGTCCATATGAATCACAAAATTATGCCAAACTATCATTAATGTCATTCATCTAATTTAATAGATTTGGTTCTTTCAAACCTATCAACATCCTAGATCCAATGATATTAATAAAGTTGAACCAAGGTATCACCAATTATGTCCCAAACCCAAAGTCATAACCAATCCCAAGAGAAATAAAACCTCAATTAAAATCATTAAAAAATATTTGTATTTGTCCAAATAATAAGTTATTGATGAAACACTCATTGAGCATCCAAACACTAAATAAATTTCAAATGAGACCATTATAAAATCATAAAAACTATTTAAGATTTTTAGAAAAAGATTTGGTAATATTCAGCAACCTAAAACTATTTTTAAACCAATTAAAATCAGGGTAACAAGTCAAAAATTATAAAAAAAAATAAAAAAATCAAAATTAAAAATGTTAAAAATTAAGAGTCATAAAGAGAAAAATAAAAGGGAATTTTAGCAAAAAGTTTGGTATTTTTTCGATTAAAAATGAAGGTGATATTAATTTTTGAAGTTAAATCAAATTTTAAAAATAAAATAAATCAGAATTAATGTGGACCATCTGATATTGTCTAAACACGTTAGTAACCAAATCCAAGGGATCCGGCGTGTTGTGCATATCAAGGACTCTAGGGAATAAAACATAGGATCAAACGTTTAAAACCGATTTTAAAAATATGTGGCATCACGTCATTGATTGAAGAGAGACATGTCATCGTCTTCAACCTCAAGACACCTCAAATTAGTGATTCTAAAAACGATAAAATCAAGAGCTTAATCAGTACCATTCTTTTTGTCTCTTCAAGACAATTCCAATGGTACCCTCGCGAAAATTTTATATTTATGGTAGCTCAATAGTTTTGGAAAAAACCTGAAGAAAAAATTGAAAAGGGGATTTTAAAATAGAATTACCAAACCTAGTTACAGTTGAAAATGAACTATGCTATGTGCATCAGTGAACCAAGAGATGCATTGTAGCAAGAAATTTGAAGAGAATTGATGAAGAATTTTAATTGTAGAAGTTCAAATTCAAAGCACTGAAATTGGACTCGGTATGCTTGATTCAATGCTCGATTCTTGGCGGTAAGAGTATGGTTAGCTTCATAGAAGTTCAATGAAGCTAACTGAATGGAGATTTTGGTGAATGAGGGTGAGAAATGAAGAAAATGAAGATACAAATTAAGAGTTCGTATGGGATCTAAATAAGTCTTGTTTGGCACTCTAAAGCTTGCGAAAAATAGTGGAATGTGTCCCTATTTATCGTTGAGCATGAGGGAAACAAAAAGTGAGAGAAATCATCAGGTATGAGGGGAGATCGTGTGCACCTGCATCATGAACAAAGTGTGACTTGCAAGTTGTGAAAACTCAACCATTCCTTGTGTTTTATAATGCTAAACCTTTTAGGAAACTTAGGTAATGACCTAGTTCATTGCATTCGTAGCATACAATATCTCTGTTTCTAGATTTTTTGTATCGAAAAGAAGATTCAGAGTGATTCCCTGTTCTTCTAGGATTTCTAAACTTCCTCTACCTTTGCTTTCATGGCTGATTGACTCTTCTAGAAAGAAGAGATAATTTGTCTTCTTCTTAAGAGGTTCCACCAAAGCTTTCTTCTTTTTCCTGAAAAACTTTAGGTTTATATTTTTTATTAGATTTAAGAGCGAGAGACTTACCTTGCATATGGGGATCATCTTCTTTTAGTTCTATCTCATGACTTCTTAGGGTGCTGATAAGTTCTTCAAGAGATATTTTGTTCAGATCTTTTGCTAGTTTTAAGGCTGTGACAGTGGGTCTCCCTTTCTTGGGTAGACTTCTGATTATTTTCTTTACACGATCTGCTGTTTAGTACCTTTTGTGTAGAACGTTTAGCTCAGCAACCTGAATTTGAAACCTTGAGAACATTGTTTCAACTGTTTCATCTTCTTCCATTTTTAAAGCTTCATACTTTTGAATGCGGGCAAGAGCTTTGGTTTCTTCGACTTGCGTGTTGCCTTCATGCGTCATTCTCAAAGAGTCAAACATGTTTTTAGCAGATTCTCTGTTTGTGATCTTGTCATACTCGGTGTACAAGATAGCACTCAAGAGGATTGTTCTAGCTTTGTAATGATTTCAGAATTCTTTCTTTTGTTGATCTATCATTCTCATTCTGTCGATCTTCTGACCGCTTTTGTTAAATGGATGAATGTATGCATCAATCACCATATCCCAGAGATCAGCGCCATGAGCTAGAAAGAAAATTTTGATTCTTTATTTCCAGTAATCGAAGTTGTCACCATCAAAGATTAGAGGTTTTCCGTTGATTCTATCTTTCTCATCATGATTATCATTGCTGATGATCTGACTTGGTCCCACTATAGAGTTTTTCTTGCTAGGATCTTTTTCTGACACGTTTAAGTTTTTGCAACTAGAACTAGGCGCTCTGATGTCAATTGAATAATGGAAAAACATGATAGCATAAAAAGTTATAGCATTTTCCAACCGATTTACGTAGATAAAACTTCTGATTATGCATTTATCATATCACATTTTATCTCTGTTTGTATTATTTGCAACTTATTTCAGGTACTTAACTTTTGCAACACATAAATGAGAAAAGGAAGAAAAATAATGGAAAAATGAAGTTCAAATGGCCTTTTTGAAGCATTTCCGCACTTCCAGCACCAGAGGGCGTGCCTCCCACCACAAGGATGTTATGACCGGGACAGATAAGAGTTTTGTGCCCCACGCCTCACTCGCATTCCACTCGCTACGATCCTTATAGCGGTTACGATTTTCTCTCCATTTGACGGACCCAGTGCACATGTTCACGGATTATTATCCATGTTGAATTCCTATTTTTCCTCAACTAATAGACTCTATATATTGAAGCAGTTACCAAAAATTCACGGACTCTCTCTCGCACCCTGAACAATTGTTAGGCAGTTTTATTTTCAATTTCATTGTTTCTGCTCAACATTATTTTTGTATTCTGTTTTGATATTTTCCAGTGTAGATTCTTAGCATTAATTTTCCAGATTTCATAGAACTACTTAGGCAATAAAAAACCCCACCATCAAAGCAGTATTTTTCCACATCGGAGAAATACTGCAACACTAGTTTTGTTTCCAGACTTTCAGAATTTTTTTAGGATTACTTTAATTTAATTCAATATATTTTTGCTACAAGTCATCCCTGCCGGTTGTGTAGGATACACATTACTCGGAATTAATCGCTTTATTATTCATTTTCAAGTTCCTATTTTAATAAGTATAATTTATTTATTTCTTACCATGCATGCGTTATTGAATTTACATTTTAATTTTATGTTGTTCTGCGGTAAAATTATGTCTGGCTAGATTCTCTGATACCGGTATGTAAAACTTAACCGAAAAGATTCGGTAATTAACTGGCACTATTATTTTTACAAAAACACTTTTCTGGTTTTAATTTCCAATTTGAATATTTAATTGTTTTTGTACGGTAGTAAGAGACAGTCTAAGGTTAAAATCAGCAGAGCAAAAGTTCGAGGTTTTAACCAGATAGTGGTTATTAAAACATTAATTTTAAAAGCAACGAAATTCTTTAACGTTAATTGGACTTTATTTGTTTTCAAAAAAGACTTCTGGGTTTTAAATGAAACAGCGGAAGCTCTTATTTCGAGCTTAACTAATATGATTTGATTCAATAGAACGGAGGTTTGAGATGAGGGTCTTTAAACAAATAGATTTAACCGAAACTGTGTTTTAATACTAAAAACAAATGGCAATGACTTACTGAATCCCTTAAATTGACGAAATACATACCGGTGTCCTGTTATTAATTATTAGACTTTAGTTAATTCCTGATTTAACCCAAACACCCCGATATTATAATTAGCCTTAGCTTTACATAGTAACCCTAAGATAACAGTCGTTTCGAGCATCAATTCTTATGGGTTTGATATCTTTTAAAACTACACGATAGACTGTGCACTTGCAGTCACTACACCCGATAGACCTACAAATTCACGATCAAGTTTTTGGTGCTGTTTCCGGGGACTGAATTAGTAAAATACTGTAAATCCCTTTTTATGCAGTATAGACTAAGGAAACCAATTTTATTTTAATTTTAACCGTCGATTGTATGCTAAGAAATAACTCTAAAGACGAGGAATTAGAGCAACCAATCGACGAGGTCGAGCATTTTGTTAGTATAAGATGCCGAATTAGAGAGTACCAAGCCAAGTACAATCTTCCCGATACCAATCTTCGTAACTTTTCTCTTCCTGAACCGAAAATGGCCGAAGGACTTCAAAATCGCCCTCTGAAGAATTATGCTACCCCATCACAAGAGGAACCCCACAACATTATTGCTGCCCCCGCTATCGCACGGAACGATTTCGAGTTAAAGCCTCCGCTTTTGCAAGCTGCCCAATAAAACCAATTTTCAAGATGTCCTACGGACGATCCAAATCTTTATCTATCCATTCTAGTGCAGTACGCAGACACAATGAAAGGAAATGGTGTCAGCCCTGAAGTAATAAGTCTTCATCTTTTTCCTTTCTCATTAAGAGATAGAGCTAGAGCATGGTTCCAGTCTCTACCATCAAACTATGTTACCACATGGAACAAGTTGAAGAAACTTTTCCTAGCACGATATTTTCCTCCGAGTAAAACGACTATGCTAAGAGCCAATATTAATGGTTTTAAACAAAAGGAAAGAAAATATCTTTTCTAAGCATGGAAAGATACAAAGACATGTTGCAACTCTGTCTACATCATGGTCTAGAAGAATGGTTGATCATCCACACCTTTTACAATGGTCTCTTATACAACACAAAACTAACGATTGATGTAGCTGCTGGTTGTGCACTTATGAATAAACCGTACCACGATGCCTATCAACTTATCAAAAGTATGGCTCAAAATCATTATTAGTGGGGAAGCGATAGAACTATGATGAAGAAACCTCAAACTAAAGGTAGTATGCACGAAGTTAGCAGCTTAGACCAAGTTAATGCTAAGGTAGAATCCCTTACCCAGAAAATAGAAAGCTTGACGGCAACTCTTGCAGCCACTGTGGCTGCAGTAACTCTAACTTGTGATCTATGCAAACTTCACACACATAACGCACTTGAATGTCCATATTTAACAGGAGTACCAATTGATCAAGTAAACTATTCTCAAGGAAACCCTTATGGTAATAACTATAACCCTACTTGGAAGAACCATCCAAACTTTTCATACAAAAGAAACAACACTTTGTACGCACTAGGGCAAGCTCCTAATACACCCCCAAGATTTCGGAAAGCTACCCAAAATGTCTCAACTATTCCGAATATCCCTAGGAAGTCCAACATTGAAATAATGATAGAAAACTTTGGAGCCACCCAAGCTCAAACTCACAAAGATTTCATGAATCAAAATATTCAAACCAGTGAAAAGATTAATCAACTGACGAATAAGATTGACGCTCTTGCCACACACAACAAAATGTAAATTTCCCAAGTGGCTCAACAGCAAGCAGCTACAGCTGCTCCACCTGGAACATTTTCTAGACAACCCCAACCAAATCCAAATGGTCACGCTAATTCCATAACACTTCGGAGTGTGATAGAACTAGGTGGACCAACTTAACCTAGAATCGAGAGCCCATCCATGTACAAAAAACATGGAAAAGGAACTGAGAAAGAAGCTGAACCAAAGGCAGTAGAAAAAGAAGGCGATGAAGAGGTCGTAGAAAAAGAAGAACCTTATGTGCCTCCGCCACCCTATAATCTACCTATTCCATATCCTTAAAGCCTTGCTAAGTCTAAAAACATAGGGAAATTCAAGAAATTCATTGAACTTCTGAAACAACTTAACATTAGCATACTTTTACAAAATCTATCACACAAATGCCCGCCTACGTTAAATTTCTTAAGGAAATATTATCCAAAAAAAAAGCTTGAGGATAATGAAACTGTATTGCTCACTGCTGAGTGCAGTGATATAATCCAAAACAACATGCCTCCTATACTTAAAGACCCAGGTAGTTTTTCCATACCTTGCGTAATCGAAAAGTTTGTCATAGACAAAGCACTATGCGATGTATGAGCCAATATTAGTCTAATGCCCTTATCAATTTGCAAGAAACTCAGCATGGGAGAACTAAGACCAACCAAAATGTTCGTACAATTAGCGTATCGATCAGTGAAATTCCTTTAGGTATGTTATAAAATGTTCCTATGCGTATTGGGCAACTCTATATCCCCACTGATTTCATAATCATGGACATTAAAGAAGACTCCAATATTCCTATTATACTAGGTAGACCATTTTTAGCTACTGCAGGTGCCATAATAGATGTTAAAAATGGAAAACTAACTTTCAATGTCAGAGAAGAAAAAGTTGAATTCATCTTATCTAAAATCCTTATGGCACCAGCCATCAATGATTCATGTTGTTTCTTAGATGAAATTGATAAATGCGTTAGAGAAATGGAGAAACAACAAACCACTTATTTGGAAGTATTGAAGATTCCCATACCCCCGATTCTCGAAGATGATAATTGGCACCCTAAATATCAAGATGAAAATATGAGTGAATGGCTAGCCCTAACTCCTGATACCATACCTTGTCAAAAGAAGCCTTCCATAGAACTCAAAACACTACCCAAAGACCTAAGGTATGAATTCCTAGATACAGAACTTGAACGACCAATCATAGTCAATGTAGACCTAGGACAAATAGAAACTGAAATATTATTACATGTCCTAAGAAAATACCTAACCGCTTTAGGATATAACATATCATATCTAAAAGGAATAAGACCTTCTATCTGCATGCACCGTATTATACTGGAGGAAGACTATAAAACCTCTAGGTAACATTAAAGAAGGATAAACCCTATTCTGAGCGATGTAGTCAAAAAGGAAGTAGAAAAGCTATTGGAAGTAAGAAAGGTGGTGTTACAGTTGTCAGCAACACTAAAGGGGAATCTGTAGTGCAACGAACTCACACCGGGTGGAGAATATGCATCAACTATAGAAATATAAACAAAGCCACTTGTAAAGATAACTTTCCTTTACCCTTCATTGATCAAATGCTTGAACGACTAGCTAAGCACTCTCACTTTTGCTATTTAGACGGTTATTCCGGATTTTTCCAAATTCCTATCCATCTTGACGACCAAGAAAAGACGACTTTCACTTGTCCCTATGGTACGTTTGCTTATAGACGAATGCCATTCGGTTTATGTAATGCCCCTGCAACATTCCAAAGATGTATGATGTCCATCTTCTCTGATTTTCTAGATGGCATGATGGAAGCTTTTATGGATGACTTCTCTGTCTGTGGAGAAAGTTTTGAAGGATGTTTATCGTTCCTTGAAATGGTACTAGAAAGATGTGTAAGTATTAATCTCAGGTTAAATTGGGAAAAATGCCACTTCATGGTTCGACAAGGAATTGTCTTAGGGCACATAGTATCCGATAGGGGAATTGAAGTAGATAAAGCAAAGATCTAAGTTATAGAAAATCTTCAACCACCCAAAACTGTTAGAGAAATAAGAAGTTTTCTAGGACATGCTGGTTTTTATCGATGTTTCATTAAAGATTTCTCTAAAATAACCAAACCTCTAACCAAAATCCTAATGAAGAATGTTGATTTCACTTTCACCGAAGCATGCTTGGACGTGTTTTCAATAATAAAAATGGAATTAATTTCAGCACCTATTATGTAACCTCCTGATTGGAACGAACCATTCGAGATAATGTGTGATGCCGGTGACTATGCCATAGGTGCAGTCTTAGGACAAAGAAAGGATAAAAAGCTTCATGTAATCTACTACACATGTAGAACCCTAGATCCTGCGCAAACAAATTATGCCACCACTAAAAAGGAATTGTTAGCTATTGTGTTTGCCTTAGATAAATTCCACTCCTACTTAGTAGGAGCACGAATAATTATCTATACTCACCACACTGCAATACGATACTCTTAAGCAAGAAATACGCCAAACCAAGATTACTAATGTGGATCTTACTTCTACAAGAATTCGATTTAGAAATAAAAGACAAGAGGGGCACCGAGAATGTAGTAGTTGACCACCAATCCAGAATAGAAGGCGTCAAACCAAATCATGTACCCATCAATGATGATTTTCCTTATGAACTCCTTGTACCCCAATTAGAATTAGAAAGTAATACAACCGAGTACCCTGTGACTTGTGAAGACACGAACACGAACGAAATCTTGGAAGTAGTCTGCAATAAAACCATACTTCCATGGTATGTTGATTGTGTCAACTACCTGGCTGCTGGAGTGCTTCCACTTGATATGTCTTATCAACAAAAAAATAAATTCTTTCATGACCTTAAACACTATTATTGGGACGAGCCTTTGCTTTTCGAAAGAGGCGCCGATGGTATTTTCCGTCGATGTGTTCCCGAAGACGAAATCAAAAACATATTTTTCCATTGTCATGTCGCTCCCTATGGAGGACTTGCAACTACATCAAAGGCCCACGCTAAGATATTACAAGATGGCCTCTATTGGCCTAATCTTTGGAAAGACGTCCATATCGCGGTTAAAAATCGCGACCAATGCCAATGCACTGGAAACATCTCTAGACGCGATGAGATGACTCAAAAGGGCATTCTAGAAGTTGAAGTATTTGATGTATGGGGCATTGATTTCATGGGAACCTTATTATCTTCCTTTGGAAATCACTACATACATGTTGCTGTCGAATATGTTTCAAAATGGATCGAGGCTGTATCATCTCCAACAAATGACGCACGAGTAGTAGTGAGGCTTTTCAAGAACATAATCTTTCCAAGATTTGGTGTACCGAGACTCGTCATCAGTGACGGTGGCTCCCATTTCATTTACAAGATCATAGAAAAATTATTAGCGAAGTACGGAGTTTGACATCGTGTTGCAACACCTTATCATCCACAAACAAGTGGGCATGTAGAGGTCTCCAACAGAGAAATAAAGAAAATCATAGAAAAAAATGTAGCAACCTCTAGGAAAGATTAGTCATCTAAGTTACATGAAGCTCTATGGGCATATAAGATAGCATATAAAACTCTGATTGGAACCATACCATTTAAACTAGTTTATGGGAAATCATGTCATCTGCCGGTAGAAATAAAACATAAAGCTTATTGGGCCATAAAGACCCTTAATTTAAATTACACCACTGCGAGTGAGAAAAGAATCTTAGATATCCACGAACTAGAAGAAATTAGACTAGACGCTTACGAAAATGCTCGGATATATAAAGAAATAACTAAAAAATGGCACGATAAACGAATATCTAGAAAATAATTCAATAAAGGCAATATAGTTTTACTATTTAATTCTAGACTTAAACTATTTTTGGGAAAACTTCGCTCAATATGGTCTGGTCCCTTCGAAGTCACTAAGGTTTTTCAAAATGGCGCAATAGAAATAAAAGGAATGAGTTGTACATCGTTCATTGTAAATGGACAATGCTTAAAACATTATCATAGCATAGATAATAAGGAATATTACACAGTATTTAAGCTAGATGAGTTGCCGCCCCATTCATTAGACTAATCACCATTTTATGTCGAGCTTACGACTTTAAACAAAGCGCTTCTTTGGAGACAACCCAACTTTGAGTCTTTTCTTTTTGCTTTGCTTATTTTTGTTTTTCTTTTAATTTATTACTTTTGTTATTGTTTATTGATATTAAACTATGCAATATTGTTTCTTTAATATTACCCACTACTAACTTAACGCTATCTGTCAACCTACTTCAGGCTAACCGTCCGATTAGCTAATCACACTAACCACGATGAATCCGGTTGATACGATGGACATTGTGTTTAGAGGAAGAAATCAGCGGATGAAGTTTGAGTCTTTATCTGATAGGGAGATAGGATTGAGTACCTACTCCGACAGACCAGCTATGATCACTTTAGGGATCCGAGACAATGTTTTGTTTTTATTAAGCAATTTGGAGAAGATGACCGAGAGTCATCAGATATGGGCTTATAGATGCCAACCAAAGTAAATGTTGACTCCAAACTGGAAAAAGTATCAGAATAAATCTATGGTTGATTTTATTTGAGCTATAAGAGGTCTTTGTATCTGACTTCGTATGAGAAGTATACTAGAATGAGTTTGTGTTCGATTGTATCTAGCAGATGTGTTGGGGGGTGTCAGAACAAATCTATGTCATTATTGTATCTGGAGATGTATTGAGTATGAGTATCAGAATGAATATATATCTTGATCGTATCTGAACTAAAAGATGTATTGAATGAGTATCAGAATCAAATCCATATTTAGAGCGTATCTGACTGTATCTAAAAGATGTAATAAATGAGTATCAGAATGACATCCGTATTTGGAGCGTTTCTAAACTGTATCTGAAAGATGTACTAAATGAGTATCAGAATGACATCCGTATTTGGAGCATATCTGAACTGTATTTGAAAGATGTACTAAATGAGTATCAGAATGACATCCGTATCTGGAGTGTATCTGAACTGTATCTAAAAGATGTAATGAATGGGCATCAGAATGACATACGTATTTCGAGCGTATCTGTACTTTATCTGAAATATGTACTGAATGAGTATCAGAATAAAATCCGTATTTGGAGCGTATCTGAACTATATCTGAAAGATGTTCTGAATGAGTATCAGAATGACATCCGTATTTGGAGCTTATCTGAACTATATTTGAAAGATGTACTGAATGAGTATCAGAATGACATCTGTATTTGGAGCGTATCTGAATTGTATCTAAAAGATGTACTGAATGAGTATCAGAATGACATCCGTATTTGGAGCGTATTTAAAATTTATCTGAAAGATATACTGAATGAGTATCAGAATGACATCTGTATTTGAAGCATATCTAAACTGTATCTGAAAGATTTACTAAATGAGTATCAGAATGACATTCGTATTTGGAGTGTATGTGAACCGTATCTGAAAGATGTACTGAATGATGTCAGAATGGCATCTGTATCTGGAGCGTATCTGAACCGTATCTGAAAGTTGTACTAAATGAGTATCAAAATGACATCCGTATTTGGAGCGTATCTGAACAGTATCTGAAAGATAATAAACTGTTGACAATCTCTATCTGTTTGGGAACTAACCTGAAAAGACAAAATTATTTTTATGGAATGGCATGATGTAGGCAATGTATTGCATTATGATGCTCTCCAAATAAACGAGATTGTGCTATATGCTTTATGTATGACTGTGAAATGTTATTAAAGTGTATTTGTAAACCCGAGGATCATTGTTTGGGGAAAATAAATCCCTAACTGTTGCTGGGGATGAAGAGTATGTGTATATTCGATCTTCTAGGAATTGTTTCCACTGGGGATCCCTGCATTCTTGTTCGAGGAAACTCCACTGGGGAACATTGATTTTTGCTCTTTGCTTGAGGAAACTCTGTTGGATCATGTTAATTCTTTCTTGGGGAGAAGAGTTTAAGAAAATCGAATGTTCATTTTTCTATTAGGGAGTTTATACCCTGACTGGGAATAGAAGAGATTGATAACCTTCCGGCTCTCCCAGGGAGGATAACATTGACTGACATCTGGTCCAGTTTCTAGGTTCCATAGCAACTCTCTCGAGATAGTTACGAATTCACTAGAGAGAGGGATTTGCCAGTGATTTCTAGTAGAAGCACACTCAAGTTGGAGAGTGTCAGAATAAATCTATGCCTTGATTGTATCTGAGAATGTATTGAATGGGTATCAGAATAATATCCATATCTAGACTGTATCCAAACCATATCTTAAAGATGTATTGAATGAGTATCAGAATGACATCCATGTCTGGATCGTATCTGAATTGTATCTGGAAGAGAAATCTAGAATGAGTGCCAGAATGAATCTGTGTCTTGATTGTATCTGTACTGTATCTAGAAGAGAAATCTAGAATGAGTGCTAGAATTAATCTGTGTCTTGATTGTATTTGCACTATATCTAGAAGATGATAAACTGTTTGGGGAAATAAACCCTATTGATGGAGAAGTACTCTTGCTGAGGAAACACCCTTATTAAGGATATGAACTCTGCTGGAGAGCAGAAGTATGGAGGGGGTTTTACAACCTTGGAGGAACAACCTCAGATGGGGAAGAGAAACTCCATGAATTGTACTAATTGAAACTCCGTAGGTTGGTGATATTTCCAAGAAGAAGATCATACTCCTTTACCTGCCAGAGCGATCTACCGGGAAATTACGGGGAATGTATGAATTTGTGAAGATTACTTTGTGGAGATAATCTCATGGAATTGTTTCTATGGGGGTCCGTGGAGACTTGAACATACCTCAACTTCTAGATCCCTTGGTGAATGCTTATTAGGGCGATAAGTCTTCTACTGATAGACAAGTGACGAGATAACGAGACATAGTCGTATGCTTTAATCCCTAACTTTTTCATGGACTGTCATTTCAGATTTTCAGTCCAATGGGATACCCTTTTTTGACCAAGCCGCCTTTTCAGGTTTTCGACTTGCCGGGTGTACACTTTTATTTATATATCCCTAATTTTTTCCTGAACTCTTTTGGTTCGCCGGGATGTCGTTATTTTTTCCTAGGCCAGTTAACCTAGCAGGTCTTTTTTCATTGGTAGTATTTTTTGACTATGTCCGCGTTCACATGGTGCAGAGAATTTTCATTGTCTATAGTAGTAAGTGTTGTATCATTGCCATAAAAATGTTTGCTCGATCGTACATGATCCTTTGCTAGATTTCATGTTCAATTCCTCAAGTGATTTAGATATAGATCTACCCCTGTCTATTCGACACTTTTGAGAGATTCCTTGAATCTTGACTCGAATTCCCCCAGATCAGTTAGACACCATGTCATGCCCCTTGATTATGAAAGTCCTGTTACTGAAAATGTTTTTCCATCTAAGGTGATTCTGTTCATTGAGAGGATTTCCGTTCATTGAATATCTGTCGTGTGAATTTCTATCTTGTCGAACAATTAGTCATATGCAAACAATGGCATTTAAAAATGCAAAGCTTATGTTTGTCTTGATGTTTAGAAAATTCATTTTTAGTAAACAAACATAATTTTATAAGAATATGAATTCAACTAAGGATTTATAGTAAACCTTACAGGAGTCAGGATACCTTTTTGTAACAGTATGCTTTCGAACTAACCTATGCTTCAATTAGGACTATTAAGGGTTGTAATGTGGTCTGGTTCACGTTTTAAGAAACAAAGGATAAAGGCTCGAAATTTATTTTTACCCAACCGTTCTTCGTGTTGTTCTTCAGTATTATACTAAGTTAACTCTGTGTTTAGATCCCAATTGAGTTTTGGAATCTTGACCCTGATATTCCGGTGATGGTTCGGATACTGAAAGTTTATTTGAGAAGCCAATCATTTTTGTAACCTTTTCTTTTTGTTGAGGATTTATAGTGACCTATTTTTTTTATTATCCCTACCTTTTGCCTGAACTATTTCTTTTGTGATTACAGTCAGCGGGATGTCCCAATTTTTTTTAAGTCTCCTTCATAGTGTTGTACCCCAAATTTTCCCCCTAAGATCCCTTCATCATACCATATTTATTCAATCACAACAGATCATATTAGGGCTTTTGGTTCTCCTCCATATCTTTAGCTTTGATATTTGAGGAATCACCAAGCACCTTGACTTGTTTTCATTTTGTGATCATGCATGTTTTGTTTTGAATTTCCTTTTAATTAATAAAATGCAATGTTGGTTTGTCTTACTTGTTAATAAAGTAGGTAAAGGTAATGTGGCTTAGCAAGTTGATCCATGGGTTCCTGAGTTTATTTCCATGCCCTAGTCAATAAAGCTTGAGAAATTAAATCCTCACCATTGAAGTTATTTTGGAAGGAATGACATG
Organism: Vicia faba; assembly: GCA_948472305.1. Classification (NCBI taxonomy): domain Eukaryota; kingdom Viridiplantae; phylum Streptophyta; class Magnoliopsida; order Fabales; family Fabaceae; genus Vicia; species Vicia faba. The sequence goes on along the minus strand of OX451736.1, from coordinate 1,393,641,179 downwards.
GCTAGGTTTATTTTGGGTCACCACATTTAAAATTTATCAAGATTTATTCAAAAGTACAAGGGGTTGATTGAAGAAGTTGTCAGGGTTGGACAAGGCCTTGTTCCCTTTGGTCACAAGTGCATCTTTCTCTAAATTATCAAGATATGGAAGTGGTTTTGGTTGTTATGAGTTCTCATTATCATCCTTAACAACTTCTAACTACAAAGCAAAAGAGTTGGTACAAGAAGTTTGTTTAAAATTGTCAAAGTTCCTCAAAGCATTTTCTTGATCTAGGAGCTAGGGTTTTGAACTTCAAAGAAGTATATCTTGCTCATCTTTTGGTATTTTTGAGTGATTCCAAAAACATCCTTATCTTAAAAGGGTTATTAACAAAATACTTCAAAAGTTTCAAGGATTTTTCATGTGGAAGAAACTTGATGATGAAGAAATATTACAAGTCCTCCAGATGAACCCCCAATTTCCCATGTGTGACTTCAAATGATCATAAATTGGTCAATTTTTATCACCTTTAGCCCACTATTTTTCCATAATAATCTTGAGGATGTGAAATTTATTCCTTCTTTTATATGCAAAGTGATAAAATGGATGGAAGATACCTTAAGGATACAAAAGATTATAGGTCATTTCATGATTTTTTGCCAACTTCAACAATTCCTAACTCTCTCAATTTTTGGAGATTTTGAATGGTTCAAGTTTAAAAATGTCATTCAAGAGGTCTATTTCATGCCATATGTTTTGGTCAAGAGAAAATTCCAAGAGGAAGCCCATGTTTGGATGCAAAACATTATAGGTCACTTTTGAAGAAAAACTTGAAATATTTTTAAGTATCGAAACTCAACTTCTTTTTCCCAACTTTGACTCATTGCAAATTTCAGATGAAATATCCATTTGATTCCATTCTTTTCCCATTGCAAATCTTGTAATCTCATCTTTTTAAATCTTCAATAATCATGCCCCAAGACCCCTTGAGTTGAAAATGCCATTGTTTTGAATTTGGTAACTTGAAACTGAAGTTTCATCACAAGTCAGATTTTGAAATCTTTGTTTTGGCTTCTAATCACAAGTTTTCCACGCATCTTTGCTTCTAATCATGTTTAGAAACTTTCCAAAGGTGTTTAGCATCATGAAACGCACGATTTGGCTGAGTTTTGATGATAAACAAGTCACACTTTGTTCATGTTGTAGACCCCCCCACGATTTCCCTCCAAACTTCATCATTTCACACACTTGAGGATCCCATTCATTCTCCTATAAATAGAGGGTCATCCCTCATTCATTTCCTCAAGCTTGAACAATTAAAATCAACCTGCCAAACTCATTCCATAACTCACTTTTTTGCAACTTCGAAATCAGTATTCCAGCCTTTTTCAATCCATTTTTTTTATCAATTCACCTTCCTTGATCTTCCCTAAAGCTAACCATACAATTAATTTCAAGAACCGTGACCTATATTGATCCATAGAAGTCCAGTTTCATAGCTCTACAACTTAACTTCAATAGGTAGATTTCTCCATCAATTATTCCAAACTTTGATATCATTGTGAAGCTCTCATTGCCCTGCATCTAGCCGCAACACTTGCTTTTAACTGGAAACACATTTTGACCATGAAATTTCAAATCCCTTTTCAAAACTTTCCTTCCAAATTGCTTAAGCTACAGTTTATATAAATTTTTCGCGAAGGTGTGGTTGTCTTCGTCTTGATGAGACGAAGCGAATGGCATAGGTCTCGTTCTCTAATTTTACAGTTTAAGTGACCTGGTTTTGAAACTGACTAGAGGTTGAAGATGACCAACGTGTCATCCTTCAACCTATGAAACATCACCATTTGTTTTTTTTTTGAAAATCTGAATTTATATTTGAATCCTATGCTTTATTCAGTAATGACCATGATATGCTTAGCATGCCAGATCCCTTGGATTTTATTACTAACGCGTTTTGACTCTCATCCAATGGTCCACACATTTTGACTTTATTTTATTTTCTGATTTTAATATTTAAATTGTTTTAAACTTCAAAAAATCATAGAAAATTCATTTTAAGTCAAAAAAATCTGAAAAAATCATGAAAAATATTTTTGATTTTTCTCTTTCTGATTTTTATTTTTTAAAATTTTATTTTTTGTTTTGATATTTTTTATAAATTTTCACTTTATTTGAATTGTTGTAAATGTTTAAAAATACCTTTATGCATATTTAAATTCTGAAAAAAAGATTGGAATGATCCAATGATATTTTAACAAATACTAGTGACCTCATTTATTTTTTATTTGTTACTTTGTTATTTTTTTTTATCATTTTTGGTTTATTTTACTCATTTCTCTTAATTTTAAAAATAGTTTCTGACTTTAAAAAATTAGCAAAAATTTTATAAAAATATTTGAGCTCATTTTTGATTTCTCTATGGTATTACTTGATTTTTCTTGGTTAATTTGAATATAGTTGGTATTTTTCTCCTTTTTATTCATTTTTAAAACCTTTTTTAATGCATATATTAAATGTAATATTATTTTGTGATTATTTTATGGCTGATCTTGGGTTGAATTTTTGATCATGAACTTTATTAACATCATTGGATCCATGGTGTTGAGTCTAACTCCATAAAAATAGATGAATGATTTTAATAATTGTTTGATTAAATTTTAATTCAAAAGTGGTTTGCATATTCTTTTCCACCCCTCTTCATCTTATCCCTTTCTTATTGCACTAAGTGTTATTGGAGCATGATCTCTATATCATGTCTCAAAATAAATGGTGCATAGATTGCTATTGACTGGCTTCAAAATAGGTGCGACTTCTACATAAGTCCACTAAAGATTTCTTAACATAACGCTAAATTTTGTCTCGATTCAAATAAATGATCATTCGTGGCCCAAACATATATTTGCAAGCCCAAGTATGTTAATTTGATCTCTTTGATCCAGTAACCTTGAGATTCATTGTGTGAAGGCTTTGGTTCTACCAATCCTCTAATGGATCTACATTACTTTTGGTCAATACGGGTCACCTAAACATCGTTGATCATTAAATGGTACTTTTGAGGATTCCAAAATGGATTATATACTTGACAAAAAGCAAATGCAACTTGTTGTGTGGAGGATTTGGTTCTACCAATCCTCTAATGAGTTCCAAATGTAAGTTTCAAGATGGTCATCCAACTAACCACTAATTACTAATAATTGACTTTATTTTATGTTTTTATTTTATGCTCTTTTACTTTATGTACCATTTACCTTTAGCATTTACATTTCATGCTATTTTTCATCTTTTCTCACTTGAGCCCCTTTTATTTTCTTGTCATTTTTATTTTTGCTCACTTTAGCTTTTCTCTTCTTTATTTTTAAGATACCTAATAATCAACATGAACAATAAAAAGCTTTAATGATACTTAGACTATTTGGATACTATCCTTGGCATTATGGAGTATTGGATTTCTTGGACTTAGGGTTAGAAACCTTGGCCTATGTTGGAGACCTTGTAAGCTTAATGGATATTTTGTCTGGAGTTCTTGAGGTTTACCTCAAGACATTGGGTTGTTTGTTTGTTTTGTGTCCAGATTATTATGGTTACATACTTTGTTTGTAATCTGGAACTCACCCGTATACCGCCGTTACTCTGCCCAATTTTTGTGAAGACTTAATACATTTGAAGTTTGGTTCTCTCAAGAAGTCTAGTATATTTGCTTGTTTGGTTTCAATCCAAAGAATGGGAATTCTATCTTGACTCATAATGTCAAGTATTGGCTTCTTGTTGGTTAGATGGTTCTTATCCCTAGCTTTTACATTATGCTTTAGGATAGTCTCTTCTTCTCCCCCCATCTTCTTTAAATTCAAAAATCTTCTTCGTCCTTTTGAAAACTCTTCTTGTTTTTAAACTTCAACTACTTTCATAATACACTTGGACCTGGGTCCATGCATTTTCAAAACCTTTTCACAAATAAAATTAAATCAACTTAATAATATGTTGACATTTTTTTGTGAGAAGACTAAAAGTTAATCAATCCCATTTCAAACCATTTTGCCACTTTGGATTTTTACTTTAAAACTTTTCTCAAAAGATTGGACCCTTGTCAATCCTTGTAGTGATGCAAACAACTATACTTCTATAATATGTAGTGAAGTGAGATATTTTCCACTTGGGTGTTGAGTGAGGCAGTGCTGATTTTAAAATCCAAGCCATATCCTCCACTTTGAGATGATGTAAATTCTCCTTTCTCATGATTGTGAGTGGTAAGTATATTTTCCACACGGACAATGAGGGTGATGTCTTATCTCATAAAATTAACCAACACACTTGAGTTTTAAAAATTTTAAAAAGGTGAACTACGCGTACCCTGACCCCATAATGCATGAAAGGTGGTACGTAGGCACCAAAGGTTCGCAACCGCGGCGGATGAAAAAATCATAAAAAATACTTCTTTTCTCACCCCACCATCTATTTTTTATACGACATTTTATATCCAAAATATACATATTTTTTCAAATAGGTTCCTGCGGAGTACCGTAGATGTTTAGGGTGCTAATACCTTCCCTTTGCATAACCAATCCCCTTACCTTGAATCTTTCCCCCTCCTTTTGGGCTATTCGCTCTTTTCCCATTCCTTTGGAAACAATAAATTGCGGTGGTGATTTTTATTTTTGATCTGTATAAGTCTAGTCAATCCAATGGCTTAGTCTTAAACATTTATATCGCTACAGAAAAAACGGGAGACTTCACTGGGGAAAGATTGACCTCTTGTTGGTCCATCCCTAAGTGGGTTAAACCTATATTTGTTTATATTTGTATATGTGTTATTGTTGTTTATGTATTATATGTTGTATATATGTTTTTCTGGATTTTCCTGGTTTTCAGGGTGCTTGGTGATTACTTATGAGTCCTACACTCGGACTTGGGAAAACTTTAAGATAGGACGGGTGGTATAGTCATGTTAACTTTAAGGGAGTAATCCCAAAAAAGGAGGCATGAGATCCCCCACTCAGTGGAGGCCCCTTTGTCTGTAGTGTCATTTACCGAGTAATCAAGAAGACGTACTGCTTTCGACCTTGGAGCCTGCTGAAGTTGAGGACCGTAGAATACCTAACTCATCTTGGCCTTTTAGGTGTAGTGCGGAAGCTATGATGGAGTAACCTGGAAATAGTTGTCATGCGATACTACGCCCGAACAAGTTTTTCTTGAGAATATTACTAATTACCGAGTTAATCGAGAAGTTGTTAATATCTGAAGGAGGGATGTATACTCTGGGAACCTCTACAACCTTGTTCGGCAGGTGATAACTTTTACAATAATACCTTATGGGTAGTACCTTCGACCTCATACTCGTGACATTGAACCTATGAACCCTATGTTTGTGATCTTGTGTATGATTGTTGCATCATGCATCCATGCACTCATAAGCATCTTTTGAAGAAATTTCATTTCAAGGGACTTGAAAGTTGATCATTTATGAATATCCCAAGTACCTTTTGACCATGGATTATGGAAAAAGAAAGAACGGAAAATAAAGTTTCAAAGATCCCAAGATAGATGAGTTGATCAGTCTAATTCCCGAGATTAGGTGTTCTGCAGATTTTCAGAAGAAGTATGGATCCATCATTCCTTTCATGAAGCTTAGGATGAAGGAGGGTATTCTCTCAACCTTGGTCCAGTTCTATGATTCGATGTATCATTGCTTAACTTTCCCCGACTATCAGTTGATGCCTACACTAGAGGAATATTCTTATCTATTGGATTTACCGATTACCGATCATGTTCCTTTTACTGGTTTGGAGGGTGAGCCAAAACCACACGAGATTGCTGCTTTGATCCATCTGGGCAAGTCTGAGGTTGAAGCCCACGTGACTACTAAAGGAGGGATTAGAGGAATACCATCTCAGTTCTTATTGGAGAAAGCTCGTTACTTTTCCAGGATGAAGAGTATAGTCGCTTTTGAGGTCATCTTTGCTGTACTTGCTTACGGGTTGTTTCTATTTCCTAATGTGTACAAGTTTGTTGACATTAATGCTATCAGGATCTTCATGATTGGAAATCCTGTTCCTACATTGTTGGGTGATGCTTATTACTCTATTCATCTTAGAAATTATTATCATGGGGGATGATTATCTATTGCACGCCTCTGTTGTACCAATGGTTTATTTCTCATATGCCTAAGTCTGATGCTTTCTGGGATGTCAGGAAGGAACCCTGTTGGGCTCCTAAGATCATGGCACTTACTCACACTGATATTGATTGGTATCATCGGGCTTACCATGATATAGAGATTATCGACAATTGTGGTTGTTTCCCCAATGTACCTCTTCTTGGTACAGAGGGAGGAATTAACTACGACCTTGTTCTTGCACGACGACAGCTTGGTTATCCGATGGGGGATAAACCAAATAGTATTCATTTGAGCAGTTTATTTCTGAAGGAGGGAGAAGACCACAGGGAAGCTAGGGAGCAGATTGCGAAGGCCTAGCGTCACATTCATAGGAAGATTAGGAGGGAATTGAGACCTAGAGGGGATTTTTCTCTGGAGCCTTATCTTCAATGGGTCAAAACGAGAGCTATTCAGTTGAAGATGTCGTATTCCCGGGAGGCACCTATGCCTGATTTGTTTGTGAAGACCACTCCTCCCTTATTGGATGATGTGGAAGATCTACAACTTGCTCTGGTCAGGATGCAACAAGAAAAGGATGCTTGGAAGAATAAGTGCCAAACTTTAGAGATTTCTTATAGAGCAGACTTGAAAGTAAAAGACGACTTGATTGAGATTCTTGAGAGTCGAGCTGTAGAGACCATGGAGAGGCAAGGGGATTTATTTTCTCCTAAGCCTCATTCAGATGCTAGTTGCTCAATTCTTGATTCAATTGATTGGAAGGAGGTTGCCACCAGATATGCGGAAGAAAACCAGAGGTTGAAGGCTCAGATTACCAGGCTTACAAGGAAGCGCCAGCGTATAGAGTGATCTCCATCAGCTTTACTTCTTAGGGTTTTAGACTTTATTTTCATCTTGTACTTGAGATTATTGAAACTTGTAATCCATTTTGAAGATATTATAATAAAATTTTGCAGTATTTCAAATGTGTTATTACTTGGATATTCGCAATGTGTCTATAAATCTTTAAGTCCCTTGAAATATTAATAAAGTAAATCATGTGCATTGCATATCATGCATCATATTGCACATATTTCTTGCATTTGTTATGCATATCTAGGTGTCTTACCAAGCTTCTTTACTTTGTTCAGCAAGTTGTCTCACCACTACAATACTCGAGCTAATTTCAGAAGGAAGATGGACAACTTAGAACAAGAGAATCGTGAGTTGCACAAGAATCAGCCGCCGAGTGTTCAACCTCAACAAACAAGGGTTACTACTGAAGCTCTGATTGTTCCTGTGTCTGCTACTCTAGATGTTGTTTAGAACCACATGCCTCAAAGATATCCAAGGGGAATGCCAGAGAACTTTGTGCCTGAAGGTTTCAATCTTGGTCCTTAAGATACTCCAGTTGTTCAGACTACTGTTACTCCTGCACCTCCTGTGGTGCATGCTACTCCCGCTTCACCTCCTTCGGTGAATATGGCCCCATTTGCTAATGATGATATGTGTCATCCTTTTCCGCCACCGAGTGAAGGCTTGGGTCTCTATGATAGAATGGGTGATTTTCAAGATCAGTTTGACAAGATGCAGAGGGAGATGAAGGCCCTCAGGGGAAAAGAATTGTTCGGGGGAGAATGTGAATGATTTATGCTTGGTCCTGAATGTCAATATGCATGCGAAGTTTAATGTCCAGTAATTAGAGAAGTACAAGGGAAACACATGTCCTCGTGCTCATCTTGTGATGTATGTAAGAAGAATGTCTACCCATACTGATGATCAGCGTCTGCTGATTCACTTTTTTCAGGATAGTTTGACTGGTGCTGCGTTGAAGTGGTATATGAGTTTGGATAGCGTCAATATCCATACTTTCAATGACTTGGGAGAAGCATTTATCAGACAATACAAATACAATATGGACATGGCGCCTGACTATGATCAACTTAGGGCCATGGTCCATAAGGATAGGGAATCATTCAGAGAATATGCACAGATATGGCGTTAGGTAGACGCCTAAGTGATTCATCCCATGGAAATGAAGGATATGAATAATATTTTCATTAAGACTCTGGGTGCTTTCTACTATGAGAGGATGGTAGCGAGTGCGCCAAGTGACTTTACTGAAATGGTGGGCATGTGTACCCGTTTGGAAGAGGTTGTAAGAGAGGGTCGTTTAACAAAAACTGAAAGTTCCAGAAGTACAAAGAAGCCATCCTATGGGTTTGCCAAAAAGAAGGAAGGAGGTACAAATGCTTCTATGCAAGAGACGAGGTTTAATCCTCCAAGAAGAAATTATCAACGTCATCAACAAGTCGCCTCATTAACTCCAGTTGTTAGCGTAGCTCCAACCACCGTTGCTTATCAGAGACCATCCCATCATGGGAATCAAGGGTATAATCAGAGAAGGGAGAGTTATGACCCCATCCCTATGAGCTATACAGAATTACTCCTGGCATTAATTTAGAAGAAGTTTGTTCAGACGAGACCATCTCCCGTTGTACCATCACCATTACCTTCGTATTACAAGGCATACCTAACATGTGCTTTTCATCAGGGAACACCTGGGCACAATGTTGAGAACTGCTATCCTTTGAAAACTGAAGTACAAAAATTAGTGAAGTCTGGTATCTTATCTTTCAAGGATGTTGGCCCTAATGTGAAAGATAATCCTTTGCCCAAGCATGAAGGAGCGAATGCTGTGAACATGGTGGCTGGTTGTCCAGGCGATTTCCAGATTTTTGATATTAAACTTGTTAGAGGGGATTTGGTAAAAATGCATGCAGAGTTCTATGAATTTATCTATTATACACATTACCATGCTGGTTGTGCTATTTGCAGTATGGATATACAAGGTTGTGACAAGATAAAGGCTTATTTGCAGGAGATGATGAATGAGGGCCTCGCTAACATAATCTAGCCTAGGCCAGAGTATGAAGTGGATGTAAACATGGTTCCTGGATGTCCTAGAGAGTTCAAAATATTTTATGTGGAATATATGAATGAGGATCTTGTACAATTGCATGCTACTTTCTTCCACATAGCTGGTCAGGTAGAACATCGGTATGGATCTTGCCGAATTTGCTGTCGGGACTCCCGAGGATGTTCAATTGGTAGGAAAGGTGTTCAATTGTTGTTGGATAATGGAACTATCAAGGTTACAGGCCAAAGGGATGATTACCATGAGGTTGATGAGATTGAGGTTTGTTTGGCTGAAGAGGAGTTAGATGATGAGTATGCCTCTGCAGATGAGTTCTTCTCCTCAGATGAAGATATGTTTTCCAGAGATGACTCTGTAATGACTTAATATGTTGAAGAGGGAGTAAATGTTATTATGCCTTGTTTTGGTGCACCCGCCCATTTTGAAGTTGACTATCATAGCAAGCCAACTATTACTCCATTGGTGATTATTTTGCCGGGTCTTGTCCCTTACAAGTCGATAAGGTTGTACCCTACAAATATAATGCTACAATTTTAGAGGATGGTGTGGAAGTTCCCATCCAGCCAATGCCTAATGTTGGAAATATTGCTGAGACTAGCAGAGTGACCCACAACGATCGTGTATTTGCACCAGTTTTTCGTGGAGATGTTAGTACTGGAAAGAAAATTGTTGAAGATGTTGAAGCCAAAAAGGCAGTGGATGAATCTAGTGGAGCTACGCTAGAAAAAGAGGTGGATGATATTTTGAAGATAATCAAGATGAGAGACTACATAATTGTAGATCAGCTATTGCAGACTCCTTCATAAATATCTATCTTGGCTTTATTGATGAACTCCTCGACTCATAGTGAATCTTTGATGAGGGTATTGGACCAAGCTTTCGTGGAAAGTGATATGCATGTAGATTAATTCAGCAGTGTAGTAGGGAACATTACATCATGTAATAACCCGAGTTTCTACGATGATGAACTGCCCGATGAAGGAAGGAATCACAATATGGCCCTCCATATCTCTATGAACTGTAAGAATGGTTCACTATCCAATGTGCTGATTGATAATGGATCCTCTTTGAATGTTATACCGAGGAGCACACTTATAAAGTTGAAATATCAAGGAACACCATGCGCCCAAGTGGAATTATCGTGAAAGCGTTTGATGGATCAAGGAAATCTGTTATTGGTGAAGTGGACTTGCCTATTCATATAGGCCCACATTTGTTTCAGATTACTTTCCAGGTCATGGATATTATACCCGCTTACAGCTGTTTATTGGGACGTTCGTGGATACATGAGACATGGGCTGCCACTTTAACTTTACACCAGAAGTTAAAGTTTGTGCGTGAAGGAAAAGTGGTAATTATAAATGGATAACATGCATTATTGATATCTTATTTGTCCTCTTTCAGCATTGTGGATGCAAATGAAGCTGCTGTTGGAACCCAGTTCCAAGCTTTATCAATTGATAATATAAGAGGAAATAAGAATTTTATGGTTTTGCTTAAGGATGCTCATCAGGTTGTGCATAACGGCCATAGTGAATTATGGGGACAAATTATTGATCCACCTGCAAACAAGAATAGAGCTAGCTTGGGGTTCTCTATGAAGAATGATAAAGGTAAGAGAATGAAGCTGAAGTCTGCTGCAGATAAGTATCAGAACATCTTTTGTAGCATGGGTTATCTTCATCTAACTATTTCCGGGATTAATACCATTGTGGAAGATGAAGCAGAGCCTAAAATGCCAAATTATGTGACGCACAAAGGTAGGATTCAGAACTGGATCACCATTGATGTTTCCTCTTGCATACATGTTTCAAAGTAATTTGTTTTTGTTAATCTTTTGGAAAATCTCTCACTCTGTCCAAGGTGAAAGTGTTAATATTGTATGGGATTATTGATTTTCTTTGATTTATAAAATCAATAATAAAAGTTGTCTTTGTTTCCCAAATTGTGTCTTTATTTTCTACTTTTTCTTGGAAAATGGTAATAAGAAAAAACCTTTCAAAATAAATAACAATTGAAATTCAATCTGCATGATCACTTGTTATATGTGTCAGTTTCTAAAAGTAATCATAAATCATTTGTGCCGATTAATTAAAAAACCCGAGGAATACAATGACCCTGCACCCTCTCCCAACTTTGAATGTCATGTGTATGGGGCTGAAGAAGAAGACTATGATGAGATTCCAGAAGACGTCTCACGGTTGCTTGAGCGTGAGGAGAATGCCATTCAGCCATATAAAGAGCCATTGGAAGTAATCAATTTGGGTTCAGTAGAAGATCTGAAGGAAGTCAAGATTGGAGCATTGCTGCATCCTGATGTGAAAAGCAAGTTGATTGAGATGTTGAAAGAGTACGTAGATATTTTTGCTTGGTCTTATCAAGATATGCCTAGTCTAGATACAGATATTGTATAGCACCGTTTTCCCCTGAAGCCAGAGTGCCCTCTGTTGTACCCCAAAATTTGCCCTCCCATATTCATCAAGGAATGGCCAAGTCAAGGTCACAAAATTCCCCAAGGGTTGTGCAGCTCAACTGTCTCCTGGACAGTCAAAACTAGGGTTTGAGTTCTGGTCAAGCAAATGAACTTTTCAAAGGCCCAATCAAGTCCCATATGCCTACAAAGATGGTCAGGTATCCTCATGTCAAGTTTCAAGGCATTCAGCTCAAAATTGCACAGTCAAAACCCTAAATTGCACTACAGTCAACTGTAGGGGCAAAATGGTCATTTGACAGTCAAAAGTTCAAATTTTTGGTCAACATATCATTTTGAAGCCACAAACATCATTTGATCAATGCTTGATCATGATTCTCAAGATTTGGCTCAGAAATCATCAAGATGCAAAAGTTGCTATATTTGGACAGCTGAAAAAGTCAACTGAAATTGACCAGGGCATAACTTTCACATGGATTATCAGAAAAATCCCATCCAAAGCTCATTTTGAAGAGAAAGACATTTCCTACAATTCATCTTCATGTTCCAAGTCCAAGAAATGCTCTCACAAAAAGTTATCAATTTCAACATTATAGGTCATTTTCAAAAGTCAACAAAAAGTGACTTCAAGTCAAAGGCCATAACTTGAGATTGGTAAATCAAAATGACATGGGACCAAAGGCATTGGTTAAAGGACTCAAAGACCTTTCCAAAATGTCCAAGAACATGTGAAAAGCTTAAAAATTGACCAAGTTATGCCTTGTGGAAGTTGGGAAATTTTTGGAAATTTTTGAAAGTCAACAATGATGCAAAAGGCCTAAAAATGCAAATGGGCCCAATTATCTTCCAAATTTCTTCATACCAAGCCTATGCACGACCACTAGGCCCAAGGGGGAGTATTCTCATATTTTTTAATTATTTATTTGAATTAATATTAATTTATATTCATTTAAATCATTTTAATTCATGAAAAATATAAACCTAACATGGAAAAATCTTTTTATGCATGATTTGGCCTCTATAACTCGTGCACATGCTGATTGGGAAGAATTAGATTGAATTGGATATGATTTGCACAAAAACCATGTGAAAAAGATTGAAAGAATAATGGAAGAAAATCAAATCTTTAATCTTTGAATGCAAGAGATTTTGTTGAAAATTGTTGACCTAAAATGCTCCATACATATTCAGAACCAAAACCTAATGCCTCAAGACAAAAAAGCTGCGCATGAACAAGCATTACAAAACTTGCAAAATTTCTCAAAAAGTTGAATTCTGAAATCTAGATTACAGGGCGATTCAAGGCACCAAACCAATTGCAATAGCTTCATTGGACAATTCTGAACGTATTCCAATCATTAACAACAGCAAAAACCTCAAGAGTTGGTACACACGAGTCAAACTGAACCAAGAAAATTTTGAATTCGCATAGCACGATTTAAACATCCTCATGCATTTTTCTTTATGGATTATTGTTTGTCTTGATGTTCTAAAGCTAACCAACGTGTTTGATTTTATTTTTGTGCTATATGTGAGAAGTTACCATGAATGGTTGTTAGGGTTTCAGGAACTCAAAAAGAGGGTTTCTCTCCTACAGAAAAATTAAGCAACAAGACTAAGACCACGAAACTCAATGCGTCTGGACGATTAAGATGGTATACTCGCGATGGATTTCTGATCAGTAGAATTCTATTCGTTATTTTTTGATACAGGGGTTTAGGCAACGCAATGAAACCGTTGCCTATAGGTTTTGTTTTACAGGGATAGTGGAGAAGATGACGTCGTGTCACAAGGGGACTGGCCAATTTAAATCTCGCGCGTTTTTGACCCATTAACGCCATGTTTTACTTATTACGTTTATGTATTATTATTTGTTAATTGAAACGCAAGTGGCACAGATGGCAGGCGAAGGCATGGTTAATCAGCAAGACCTGGGTTCGATTCCCAGGTCTTCAACAATTTCACATTATTTTTCCTTTGATGATCATATGCAGGCATAACGTGTTGGTCCATAATGCGCACTCAACATCCATGGAGCCACGCGTCTAGCTGCTCCAGATCAAGGGCTCAGGATTGAGACGTACCATGGGCATAAGTCAACGTGTCACACATGATCCAAACAAAGTCACTAAACTCAAGATTAATGGCCCTGGTTTGCATTTTCTCATTTATGTTTATAGCTTATTTATTTTTTTAAATTGCAATTTTATTCAATTTGTCCTCTCAATTAATTAATTCTTTTACCAAAAAAAATAAATAAAACATTATAAAAAATCAGAAAAAAACACAAAAACATAATATTTATTTTATAATAATTATTTTTATAAATAAATTAATATGTCAATATTTAGTTAATTAGGTTTTAATTTTAATCTCTTTTTAATAAAAATCCAACAAAATAGAATTAGGTTAATTAATTTATTCCTTTTAATATTTTTCCCCTTTTTTAGAATAATAATTATTTACTTGTTTATTTTCATATTTAAATTGTACATAATAAATTTTAGGTTTAATATTAGATCTTATTTTAATTCTTTCTTAATAACTAAAAAATATTAGAATTAGGGTTTGCTTCTTAATTTAATTTTAATTAACTCCTTTTTCTTTTAAATCTTAAAAAATACAAAATATCAAAAACATTTAATTCTTTTTTTTATCATTTTGTTTTTAATGCTCATTAACTTTTAATTATTTGCAAAAAAGGGTCCAACGCCCGTCATTAATCATTTAATTTGCGCATTTACTTTTTATCGTTTAATTATAATTTTGTAAATATCCCAAAGCCGTGTAATTTTACTTTTCGCACTTTATTTTCTTCGCATTATTTATTTTTCCGCTAAATCGGGTCCGGTTTAATTTTGGTGATGTGGACCCGCGCCATTTGTAATAGTCTAGCTTTATTTCCTCGCAACTTATAACTGCTAAATATGCATGCAAGAATGAATGGACTTAAATTAAAATCAAGCGTAGAACACGATAAACATGACAAGACAAATATCAATGAACATGACACACAATTCGCACACACCACCCCTAGGGTACGCCTCACTGTTGCCTTTCGAAAGGTGGTCGTCGAGTAGAAAACGTCTTAGTAAGTCCTCATGATCCGGGAACCTGGCATGAGGGTAGCTTCTAAGGTGTCTTCCCATTGCTCCGGTGATCACCATGTCCCTAAAATCGAATTGACCCGAACACCTCCAACGGTGGTGCTACCTACCTCTCAATGGTGGGATGGCACTACTTTAAAGGACATTTACACAGACGAATTCCTTAGGGTAGGTAGGTTCTCAAGGATACTTGCTCTAATCTCAAAACAAACTCAAAAGACTTTTCACACTGACACATTTTCAAAAAGCTTTCAAAGCAAATTTTTCAAACACTCTGACGTATGAGTCGATCTGAAATTTTTCAAAAGAAACTTTTAAACCCACATTGAAAAGCAAACAAGCAATTTGAAAACATATGAGCAAGTATCTAAGAGCCCATGGATAACCATGAATAGAAAGGGTGCTAACACCTTCCCTTTCTATAACCTACCTCCCGAACCGAGAGCAATCTCTTAAAAGGAATTTTTCTGTGCTTTTGTCCTTTCCTATTGGAGAAAATAAAAGACGGTGGCGACTCTTGCTTCCGCGACATTTCGCGAACCAGCGTTAAACAGTCAGTTCCAGATCCACCGATCACAGAACTGGCGACTCTGCTGGGGATATTAACTTAAAGTGAGGTGTACCTTAGGGTTAGTTCATAACTGTGTTTTCAATTGTTTTCCTTGTGTGTTTTAAATTGTGGGTTGCTTGGGAGTTCTATAGATCCTAACCCGGATCTGGGGGATACCTTCTTAGAAAGTAGCAACAAGGCTGTGAGGGAACTATGCGGGGTATACCGACATGGTTGAAACAGTCTGCTACGTTGATGTGGCACTTTGGTGTGTACCGGTAACCCTTGAGTTCAGTCAAGGAGAGTACGGGGCCTCCGCGTGGTGTCGTGAAGCATCAACAGACCTTAGGAACCTTAATTGAACTATCTTGGCCTCTTTAGGGTAGTGAGATAACTGACTTTGGTGCAGTCCGAGGTTGGTTGATACTCGATACTACACTCAATTGAGGGTTGCTTTCCTGGAATATTTCGGTCGCCAGTTCAGTGGCTAAATCGAAACGATGAACAATGAAAGCAATCCCGTGATAGTGGGACCCTTAGAACCCGGTTACTTTGACTAGGACAGGTATGAACCGACAAACTGAAAGAGGGTAGTACCCAGACCTCATGCTGGCCTAAACCTAAGGGCTCTCTCTTGTGTGACTTGTGTGCCCTAGTATTTGACTATCTGCATGCTTGTGACCTAACATTTGTTTCTCGCAGGTTTTGGCTTACAGTCCTTAATCAGGACTCATGACAGGGTTCACTCACATTACCCCATGCATAGCATAACATCATACCATTGCATGCATCCTGCATACATCCTAACCCATTTCAAGGATCTCAAGGGCTTGTGATGCAGGTCATGATGAATCAAACATCTAGCCAGGGGCAGAGAGGATTTATTTTCCTCTAGCCAAGGTTGTCAGGGGCTATGACCCACTGGATATGGTGAGCTTTTGACCCTTGAAGAAGGACTCTCAACAACATGAAGTACCTTCAATCAAGTTACCGGCTTTCAACTATAACAAGTTTCTCTGTTTACCCCGCGAGGTCCTTGAAATCATTGCATGCATGTCATACATATCATTGCATAACAGGTACCCTTTCTCTGCAGGTTACTTACCTTCTCCGCTGTTTGTTTCAGCTGATCGTCATGAATCCTGGATCATCAGCTGAACAGTCCATCAAGGATCTCCAGGCTCAGAACGCCCAGTTCCAAGAGCTGATCCTGAATTTGACCCAGGGGCAACAGGACCTGAAGGCTCTGCTTTTGAAGAAGGACAAGAAAAAGAAGAGGACTGTTCTGTTCAGCCCTAGACGCAGATTTGGGAATACACCACAAGTTGAAGCTGAGAGGACAACCCCATCTGTGGGAAAAAGCAGTCATCATGAGAGAGAGGTTCCCAGTCCAGTGGTCTCCGACAACGAGACAGATTTTGATGAAGAGCAGTACCCTCCTGCTGATGACAGATATAAGCAACTGGAGAACATAATGAAAGCTATGGAGTGTCAACAGGTACCTGGACTGGATTTCGGAGATCTGGGTTTGTCAACTGGTGTGATTATCCCACATAAATTCAAAGCACCAACTTTCTCGAAGTATGACGGGGCGTCTTGTCCCAAGCTGCACTTAAGGTCCTATGTTCGGAAGATTCAGCCGTACTCTGCGGATAAGAATCTATGGATCCACTTCTTCCAGGAGAGTCTTTCAGGGACTCATCTCGAATGGTTCTATCAGCTGGAGGGGACCAAGGTTCGTAACTGGGAGGAGTTGGCTACTGCTTTCTACAAGCAGTATCAGTATAATGCCGACCTTGCTCCTACGCGTACCCAACTCCAGGGTATGTCGTTAGGATCAAGTGAAGGTTTCAAAGAATATGCGCAGAAATGGAGGGATCTCGCTGGAAGGGTACAACCACCTCTGACTGACCGTGAACTTGTGGACATGTTCTTGGGGACCCTATCAGGGCCATTCTTCAACCACCTCATTGGTAACTCATCTGCTGGATTTACTGACCTCATCCTGACCGGCGAAAGAATTGAAGCTGGTATCAAGAGCGGGAAAATTCAAGAGGCCACACCTTCTGATATTCATAAAAAGCCTTACCCGGGAAGGAAGGAATCTAATGCTGCATACGGTCAAAAGGGTCGCCGTGATCAACATGCAGGGGCAGTCATGATTTCTGGTGCTGCACCACGCCGCCAACCACAGAGAGGAAACCAGCAAAGGCCGGATGGGCCTAAAAGGCAGTTCACCAACATTAACATGCCATGGTCGCAAGCGCTGCAACACATGTTGAAGATGAACCTGATTGCAGTAATCAGCCCTCCTGCCAATCCTAAGACCTCCTCTCCTAGCTACAATCCAGAAGCCAGATGCGCTTATCACTCCGATAGCCCAGGGCACGATACTGAAGACTGTTGGGCACTAAAGTACAAAATTCAGAACATGATCGACGCCAAAGAGATCGAGTTCGAGCCTGCTGAAACCCCCAACGTGATCAATGCTCCATTGCCAAAACATGGCTAGGATCGAGAGATTTTTGTTCATTTGAATTCAAGTTGTATTTTTCTTTTCTTGTTCAGATAAACAATTATCATGTTAAACTCTTTTATTTCATGAATGCATTACACATGTCTGTCTTGATTTAATTATGTTTACTATGCTTAAAACTGCTTTCATATTTTTGCAATGGTCAACTCTTAATTGAAAATTCTAAACCTCTTGAGGGAGGATGACGAAAACGATACCGCAATCTACAGTATGCTTTTGAACAGACCCCGCTGATGAGGTACAGGCATTGTTTCAATCCCTAAACACTGGAGTTATAAGGATGATAATCCCTCGTCAACCCATCAGAGCCAAAGAAGTAGGAGTTTTTATTTTCGAAAATCAAAACCCTTAATCATAACCCGGGGCAGGGTAGTCTCTCAGTCGATCCAAGTGCATAACAAATGGCACCAAAAAGATCCTTACGAAAAAAAGACAGTGATGGTTCCGAACAATCATACAGACAGGCAGTCATCATATCTCAAAAAGAAAAAACCCATTAAGTCAAAACCTATGAAGGAGACTTACAAAGCTGGGGCATCCCGCTGACTGTCATTCCAAAAAAAAGAAACAGTTCAGGCAAAAAAGAAAGGGATAACAAAACCAATCAAGAAAAGAGGTCTTACAAACCCTCAACAAAAAAGGAATGACTGCCTATGCAAAAATAAACATTCAATATCCGAATCATCACCGGAACATTAGAGCAAAGACTCAAACAAGGTCTAACGTATGATCAACTGAGTTTAGGTTTGGAGAACATCACGAAGAGCGGGTGGGTACAAATAATTCGAGCCTTTATCCTTTGTTTCTTAAACCGTGAACCCGGCCACGATATAACCCTTAAAAGTCCTAGCTGAAGCATGGGTTAGTTCGAAAGCATACTGTTACGAAGGTATCCTGACTCCTGAAGGTTTGCTGTAAAATATTGAGTCGACATCGCACTATATTACAAAAATGCATTTTCAAAATTCAAGACAGACATAGACTTTTGCATTCTTAAAATAACTTTGTTTGCATATGACTATTTGTTTGAACAGCAGGGAAATTCGCACGATGAACACCTTGTGAACAGAAGTACCTCCAATCAAGGGGCACAGTAGGAGCATTGCCCATTATCTGGGGCATGGCAAAATACTTCTAACAGGGGCAACTCCCTACTTTCTGAGAACGGACATAGTCGAAAAATACTACGCACAATCAAAGACCCGCTAGGTTGACATACCTAGGCAAAAATAAGGGCTTCCCGGCGAACCAAAAGGGTTCGGGCAAAATGAAGGGATGAAACGAAAATTGTACACCCGGCAAGTCGAAAACCTGAAAAGGCGGCTTGGGCAAAAATGGGTATCCCGGTGGACTGAAAACCCGAAAGGGCGGTCCAGGCAAAAGTTAGGGATCAAAGCGTACGACTATGTTCCGGTATCTCATCATTTGTCTATCCGACAATTTGTCGATCACCCACACAGGTATCCTCTTCCCTCACCTCCGAAGCAGGGGCAATAATGAGTTATCCAGGCGATCCAATTGCTCTGTCAACCAAAGTACAAAGGACAGATCAGCATAAAAATGATTACCATCTACCTTTACAAATTCCAGATTGTGGGCTAACGTCCGAAACCAAACAGGACGATCACCCACTTAATCAAAATCATGCAACCCAACACCGGTTTCTGCTCAACCTTCAGACAAAGTCTTACACAGATTCCTCCTCTCAAGATGACCTAACCCCGGTTCATCAAAGTTTTTACACAAACTTATCCAAATAACCTTACCCCGGTTCCTCCAGAAATCTTACATGGATTTATCACAAGATGACCTAACCCCGGTTCATCAAAGTTCTACACAAACTTATCCAATAACCTTACCCCGGTTCCTCCAAGAGTCTTACATGGACCTATCTCAAGATGACCTAACCCCGGTTCATCAAAGTTCTACACAAACTTATTCCAGTAACCTTACCCCGGTTCATCAAGAAATCTCACACGGATCTATCTCAAGGTAACCTAACCCCGGTTCCCCCAGAAGTCTCACAGGAACTCGTCTCCGGTAACCTTACCCCGGTTCGTCAAGAAATCTCACATGGATTTACCCCAAGGTAACCTAACCCCGGTTCCTCTAGAAGTCTTACATGGATTTTAGTTCAAGATAATCTCACCCCGATTCATCAAAAAGTTTTACATGAACTTACCTCACCAAGAAACCCTACACAGGTTCTCCCTTTCCAAAAACGAAGTTTTACACGAACTCATCATCAAAGTAATCCTACCCAGGTTCCTTCTCCATTTCAGATGCGGTTTTTACACGAGCTCATCAGCAGGCAACCCTACATAGGTTCCCTCCTTCAACTTATAACGTTACAGTTCAAAATCTCCCCAGGAGAATCCAATTCAATTCCCCAGGAAAAGTTGGAATTCATATCTCCCCAAGCAGTAAGCTTATCCCCAGTAGATTCTGGAAGCTTATCCCCAGTAAATTCTGGAAGCTTATCACTCGCAGAGCACGAACGCGTCGTCCCGGCTTGATTTAAAGAGTTATTTCCGTAACAGGATATAACTGGGTTATCCTCAGCCAAAAGCCACGGAAAGAGCGTCCTCGGCAAAGTATCTTCCTACCCCCAGCGAAGTCTATCAACACTTCCAGCACAACAAAGATATCCCCAGCATAACTCATCAACGATATCCCCAGCGGAGTTATCTTCATCATTTCAGCAAAGTATCGCTATCCCCCACAGAGTAGCACTCCCCAGCATGATCGCTAGAATATCTTTTCTCCCGCAGAATTATCTCATTTGCCAAGTGTATTCCTCAACGGAGTTATCTTCTCCTACCGGTATTCTTGCAACAATCATCCACAGCGGCAGTAAAATCTCTTCCTCAACATCAACCCAGGATATGACTTCCCGGCACCCGTCAAGGATTTATTTTCCTAGACAAAAACGTACATAAATCATCACATACATCATTATAGCATGCATGTACGCATTATATCATACGAATCTCATTTATGTTGAGAACATCATTGCTTGATCCATATCATGCATTGCATATAACTGACCTTTACCTTTCAGGAAAGATGCAGTTGAAATTCTCAAACATAGTTCAAGGATTTCTCTAGTCCAGGTAAATCGACTCCAAACAGATTTTTCTGATAAAGATTCAGTAGGAAGTTCTCTTATGGTCCCCTCTCCAACGGCGTGTGAGGTGGTAATTCCTTCTTCAGATGTTCCCCTCTCCGGCATGAGCGTGAGGTGATATTCTCTTATGGTCCCCTCTCCAACAGCGTGTGAGGTGGTAATTCCTTCTTCAGATGTTTCCCTCTCCGGCATGAGCGTGAGGTGATATCTCCTTTCAGATTATAATTTCCTATAGTTCCCTCTCCAACGTGAGTGAGGTAACTCCCTTTGAGATTGTAATGTCCTTTGGTTCTCCTCCTGACACTACGAAGATGGTAATTCTCACCAAGATTTTCTCAACGAGCGTTGTTGAGGTTGAAATCATTCAGGATTCTCTTACCCTTCATGCTAAGGCAGTAACCATCCCTGGTTCATTCATCAACGTTTGAAGCTCCAGACCCAGCTCCTGTAACCAGTCAGGACATATCTATATCAAGCATCTAAAATCAGCTCCTGCGACGTGTCAGGTACTCATTTTCTGTTTTGCAGGTATGCAGGTTCTCGCGAAGGAATCTCTAACGCGATCAACATCCAGATGGCATCTATAAGCCCATCATCCTATCCAAGCAACATCCAAATGGCATCTATAAGCCCATTCCCTCATCATCACTGCTACCATGTGAGCGCAAATTTCTGGGCACTCTAGTGTTCAATCATCTTTTACCCTCGGACTACGAAAGGCACGTCAGCCAATCTGCATCCTCAGGTCTAAGAAGATTGAACAGGGGCAACTGTTGTACCCCAAAATTTGCCCTCCCATATTCATCAAGGAATGGCCAAGTCAAGGTCACAAAATTCCCCAAGGGTTGTGCAACTCAACTGTCTCCTGGACAGTCAAAACTAGGGTTTGAGTTCTGGTCAAGCAAATGAACTTTTCAAAGGCCCAATCAAGTCCCATATGCCTACAAAGATGGTCAGGTATCCTCATGTCAAGTTTCAAGGCATTCAGCTCAAAATTGCACAGTCAAAACCCTAAATTGCACTACAGTCAACTGTAGGGGCAAAATGGTCATTTGACAGTCAAAAGTTCAAATTTTTGGTCAACATATCATTTTGAAGCCACAAACATCATTTGATCAATGCTTGATCATGATTCTCAAGATTTGGCTCAGAAATCATCAAGATGCAAAAGTTGCTATATTTGGACAGCTGAAAAAGTCAACTGAAATTGACCAGGGCATAACTTTCACATGGATTATCAGAAAAATCCCATCCAAAGCTCATTTTGAAGAGAAAGACATTTCCTACAATTCATCTTCATGTTCCAAGTCCAAGAAATGCTCTCACAAAAAGTTATCAATTTCAACATTATAGGTCATTTTCAAAAGTCAACAAAAAGTGACTTCAAGTCAAAGGCCATAACTTGAGATTGGTAAATCAAAATGACATGGGACAAAAGGCATTGGTTAAAGGACTCAAAGACCTTTCCAAAATGTCCAAGAACATGTGAAAAGCTTAAAAATTGACCAAGTTATGCCTTGTGGAAGTTGGGAAATTTTTGGAAATTTTTGAAAGTCAACAATGATGCAAAAGGCCTAAAAATGCAAATGGGCCCAATTATCTTCCAAATTTCTTCATACCAAGCCTATGCACGACCACTAGGCCCAAGGGGGAGTATTCTCATATTTTTTAATTATTTATTTGAATTAATATTAATTTATATTCATTTAAATCATTTTAATTCATGAAAAATATAAACCTAACATGGAAAAATCTTTTTATGCATGATTTGGCCTCTATAACTCGTGCACATGCTGATTGGGAAGAATTAGATTGAATTGGATATGATTTGCACAAAAACCATGTGAAAAAGATTGAAAGAATAATGGAAGAAAATCAAATCTTTAATCTTTGAATGCAAGAGATTTTGTTGAAAATTGTTGACCTAAAATGCTCCATACATATTCAGAACCAAAACCTAATGCCTCAAGACAAAAAAGCTGCGCATGAACAAGCATTACAAAACTTGCAAAATTTCTCAAAAAGTTGAATTCTGAAATCTAGATTACAGGGCGATTCAAGGCACCAAACCAATTGCAATAGCTTCATTGGACAATTCTGAACGTATTCCAATCATTAACAACAGCAAAAACCTCAAGAGTTGGTACACACGAGTCAAACTGAACCAAGAAAATTTTGAATTCGCATAGCACGATTTAAACATCCTCATGCATTTTTCTTTATGGATTATTGTTTGTCTTGATGTTCTAAAGCTAACCAACGTGTTTGATTTTATTTTTGTGCTATATGTGAGAAGTTACCATGAATGGTTGTTAGGGTTTCAGGAACTCAAAAAGAGGGTTTCTCTCCTACAGAAAAATTAAGCAACAAGACTAAGACCACGAAACTCAATGCGTCTGGACGATTAAGATGGTATACTCGCGATGGATTTCTGATCAGTAGAATTCTATTCGTTATTTTTTGATACAGGGGTTTAGGCAACGCAATGAAACCGTTGCCTATAGGTTTTGTTTTACAGGGATAGTGGAGAAGATGACGTCGTGTCACAAGGGGACTGGCCAATTTAAATCTCGCGCGTTTTTGACCCATTAACGCCATGTTTTACTTATTACGTTTATGTATTATTATTTGTTAATTGAAACGCAAGTGGCACAGATGGCAGGCGAAGGCATGGTTAATCAGCAAGACCTGGGTTCGATTCCCAGGTCTTCAACAATTTCACATTATTTTTCCTTTGATGATCATATGCAGGCATAACGTGTTGGTCCATAATGCGCACTCAACATCCATGGAGCCACGCGTCTAGCTGCTCCAGATCAAGGGCTCAGGATTGAGACGTACCATGGGCATAAGTCAACGTGTCACACATGATCCAAACAAAGTCACTAAACTCAAGATTAATGGCCCTGGTTTGCATTTTCTCATTTATGTTTATAGCTTATTTATTTTTTTAAATTGCAATTTTATTCAATTTGTCCTCTCAATTAATTAATTCTTTTACCAAAAAAAATAAATAAAACATTATAAAAAATCAGAAAAAAACACAAAAACATAATATTTATTTTATAATAATTATTTTTATAAATAAATTAATATGTCAATATTTAGTTAATTAGGTTTTAATTTTAATCTCTTTTTAATAAAAATCCAACAAAATAGAATTAGGTTAATTAATTTATTCCTTTTAATATTTTTCCCCTTTTTTAGAATAATAATTATTTACTTGTTTATTTTCATATTTAAATTGTACATAATAAATTTTAGGTTTAATATTAGATCTTATTTTAATTCTTTCTTAATAACTAAAAAATATTAGAATTAGGGTTTGCTTCTTAATTTAATTTTAATTAACTCCTTTTTCTTTTAAATCTTAAAAAATACAAAATATCAAAAACATTTAATTCTTTTTTTTATCATTTTGTTTTTAATGCTCATTAACTTTTAATTATTTGCAAAAAAGGGTCCAACGCCCGTCATTAATCATTTAATTTGCGCATTTACTTTTTATCGTTTAATTATAATTTTGTAAATATCCCAAAGCCGTGTAATTTTACTTTTCGCACTTTATTTTCTTCGCATTATTTATTTTTCCGCTAAATCGGGTCCGGTTTAATTTTGGTGATGTGGACCCGCGCCATTTGTAATAGTCTAGCTTTATTTCCTCGCAACTTATAACTGCTAAATATGCATGCAAGAATGAATGGACTTAAATTAAAATCAAGCGTAGAACACGATAAACATGACAAGACAAATATCAATGAACATGACACACAATTCGCACACACCACCCCTAGGGTACGCCTCACTGTTGCCTTTCGAAAGGTGGTCGTCGAGTAGAAAACGTCTTAGTAAGTCCTCATGATCCGGGAACCTGGCATGAGGGTAGCTTCTAAGGTGTCTTCCCATTGCTCCGGTGATCACCATGTCCCTAAAATCGAATTGACCCGAACACCTCCAACGGTGGTGCTACCTACCTCTCAATGGTGGGATGGCACTACTTTAAAGGACATTTACACAGACGAATTCCTTAGGGTAGGTAGGTTCTCAAGGATACTTGCTCTAATCTCAAAACAAACTCAAAAGACTTTTCACACTGACACATTTTCAAAAAGCTTTCAAAGCAAATTTTTCAAACACTCTGACGTATGAGTCGATCTGAAATTTTTCAAAAGAAACTTTTAAACCCACATTGAAAAGCAAACAAGCAATTTGAAAACATATGAGCAAGTATCTAAGAGCCCATGGATAACCATGGATAGAAAGGGTGCTAACACCTTCCCTTTCTATAACCTACCTCCCGAACCGAGAGCAATCTCTTAAAAGGAATTTTTCTGTGCTTTTGTCCTTTCCTATTGGAGAAAATAAAAGACGGTGGCGACTCTTGCTTCCGCGACATTTCGCGAACCAGCGTTAAACAGTCAGTTCCAGATCCACCGATCACACCCTCCAATCAAACAGAAGTTGCGAAGAACTCACTCAGATATGGCAGTGAATATCAAAGAAGAAGTTCTAAAGCAAAATAATGTCTGTTTTCTTAATGATGGAAAAGTTCACATGTGCGTATATTACATAGATCTAAATAAAGCTAGTCAAAAAGATGATTTTCCATTGCCACACATTGATATTTTAGTGGATAACACAACAAAATTCAAAGTTTTCTCATTCATGGATGGATTTTCCGGGTATAATCAAATAAGGATGGCTCTTGAGGACATGGAAAAACAACGTTTATCACACCTTGGGGAACATTCTGGTACAGAGTGATGCCCTTCGGGTTGAATAATGCTGGTGTAACATACCAGAGGGCTATGACAACCCTATTCCATGATCTGATGCACAAGGAAATTTATGTATATGTTGATAATATGATTGCTAAATCCCAGACTAAAGAAGGACATGTAGAATATTTGTTGAAGTTGTTTCAGCGTTTGAGGAAGTATCATCTCCGCTTGAATCCAAATAACTGTACCTTCGGTGTTCGATCAGGGAAATAATTGGGTTTCATTGTTATCCAGAGTGGTATTAAAGTTGACCCTGATAAATTCAAAGCAATTCAAGAAATGCCAGCTCCAAGAACTGAAAAGCAAGTCAGAGGGTTGCTCGGGCGTTTGAATTATATTTCCAGATTTATTTCCCACATGACTACAACGTGTGAACTGATCTTTAAGTTGTTAAAGAAAGATCAAGGTTGTGTGTGGACAGATGACTTCCAAAGGGCATTTGAAACTATTAAAGAATATCTTCTTGAACCTCCTAACTTGCTCCCTCCTGTTGAAGGAAGACCATTGATTATGTATCTGACAGTGTTAGATAATTCCATGGGCTGTATTCTATGGCAACAAGATGAAACAGGGAAGAAAGAGTATTCCATTTATCATCTCAGTAAAAAGTTTACTGATTGTGAGTTGCGATATTCCATGCTGGAAAAGACATGTTGTGCTCTGGCCTGGACGGTAAAACGTTTGTGGTAGTATATGTTGAATCACACTACTTGGTTAGTCTCCAAAATGGATCCAATCAAGTACATTTTTTAAAAGCCTGCTCTTACTGGGAGAATTTCCCGTTGGCAAATGTTGTCATCTAAATATGACATTGAATACCGCACTTAAAAAGCTATTAAAAGCAACGTGTTGGAAAATTATCTTGTTCACCAACCAGTTGATGATTATCAAGTTGTGATGTATGATTTCCCCGATGATGATGTGATATTTTTGAAAGTGAAAGATTTTGAAGAACGATTGCCTGAGGAAGGTCCTGATCCAGAATCTCGCTGGAGTATGATATTTGATGGAGTTGTGAATGCTTATGGTAAAGGAATTGGTGTTGTGATTGTCACTCCACATGGATCACACATTCCATTCATTGCAAGGTTGACATTTGATTGTACTAATAATATGGCAGAATATGAGGCTTACATCATGGGTCTCGAGGAAGCTTTTGATCTCAGAATTAAAATTCTAGATGTGTATGGCAATTCAAATTTGGTAATAAATCAAATTAAAGGATAGTGGGATACTCGTCACCCCGACATGATCCCTTACAAAGATTATGCTAGAAGATTGTTACCCTTCTTTAATAAAGTTGAATTCCATCACATCCCCAGAGACGAAAATCAAATGGCGCATTCTATGGCAACTCTGGATTCTATGTATCAAGTGAATACTTGGAATGATATACCTCAAATTATAGTCCTTCGGCTGGATAGGCCCGCTCATGTGTTTACAACAGAAGAGGTAGTATATGGGAAACCTCGGTATTATGATATCAAACATTTTCTCCAGACTCAGGAATATCTTATTGGTGCATCGAATAAAGATAGAAAGACATTGAGAAGATTGGCTAGCAGCTTTTTCCTCAGTGAAAATGTAATGTACAAAAGAAATTAAGACATGGTCTTACTCAGATGCATGGATAGACACGAAGCAGACATGTTGATGCATGAGATTCATGAAGGTTCAATTGGTACTCATGCCAATGAACATTCAATGGCTAAAATGATTCTAAGGGCATGTTACTATTGGCTAACAAAGGAATCTGACTGTTATAGATTTGCAAAGAAGTGCCATAAATGTCAGAGTTATGCGGACAAGGTTCATGTACCTCTGACACTTCTAAATGTTATTTCTTCCCCGTGGCCTTTCTCTATGTGGGGTATTGACATGATTGGAATGATAGAACCCAAAGCTTCGAATGGACACTGTTTTATCTTGGTAGCAATTGATTACTTCACCAAATGGGTGGAAGCTGCTTCATATGCTAATGTTACTAAGCAGGTGGTAATGTGCTTCATTAATAATAATCTCATATGTCGGTGTGGTACGCCGAGCAGAATTATCACCGATAATGGCTCGAATCTGAACAATAAGATGACGACTGAACTTTGTGAAGAATTATATATTGTCCATCACAATTCATCTCCGCAAAGGCCAAAGAAGAATGGGGTTGTTGAAGCTGCTAATAAGAATATTAAGAAGATCATCCAGAAGATGGTTGTTACTTATAAAGATTGGCATGAAATTTTCCCTTTTTCTTTACATTGATATCATACATCTGTCTGCACTGCAACAGGAGCAACCTCGTTCTTCCTTGTGTATGAAATGGAAGCGGTGCTCCCAATCGAGGTTGAGATTCCCTCTTTGCGTGTGATAATGGAAACCAAGTTGTCAGAGGATGAATGGGTCCAGTACAGGTTCGACCAATTAAATTGGATCGAAGTTAAGAGAATGACAGCTTCGTGTCATGGGAAGTTATATCAGAAGAGAATGAAGAAAGCTTTTGATAAGAAGGTTAAACCTCGTGAATTCAGAGAAGGCGACCTCATGCTCAGGAAGATCATGTCTTTTAACGCTGATTCTAGGCGCAAGTGGACTCCTAATTTTGAAGGCCCATATGTTGTCAAGAAAGCCTTCCCTGGCAGTGCATTAATTCTTGAAACTATGGATGGCGATGAGTTCCTACGTCCCACGAATTGCGATGCAGTCAAGAAATACTTCTCCTAAAGAAATAAATGAACAACTCACTAAGTTGAAAACCCAAAAGGGAGGCTTAGGAAAAAAGGAGTGTCTCGGTAGGCCGAAAACCCGAAAGGGCGGTCTAGGAAAAAATTAGAGACCTAAATAGAATAAAATTTCCCGCTAAGTTGAAAACCCGCAAGGGCAGCTTAGGAAAAAGTTAGGGACTTTCTTGGCAAGTAACTGCATCAGACAAGACTTTATCATTGAAGCAACAATCTTCTTGGATCCTCACCATACTTCAACAGAAGCTGCTACTCAGAATTTCAAAGTTGTTAGAGGGAATAGTGGTCATTGTATCTCAATTTATCTTTTCCATTATATATTACCATTTTCCAAACTTTGTAATCATCCGTGGAGTCTCGCCATTCACAGAATACCATTCTATCAATAAAATTTGAGCTTTTACCCAATTCTTTGTAATTCTTCTTTTATTCAGCTTACAAAGACTCCATTTATTATTGATAATAATTTTCAAAGCAAAAAGATTAAATAACAACATAAATTTTCAAAAATAATTTACAACTTACTTTTACTTTAGATTTTGTGATTCAAGAGGAAAACAAAAGTGGTGATCCCAGGAATAGACAAACTCCAGTATTTTGGGAAGTTTTTTTCCCCCGAGAAGGTTTTCTCAGGTCGTTTTTGCTAGTATACGTATGACCTTGTTGTGTTTCTCAGATAGTTGAAGACGATACCAATTGGCGTGAGGTGCAGTATTGGGTTGGTGATCCCAGTGTCCCCATTCAAGTCTTGGTTAATTTTTTTGATTTTTGGGTTTGCATGGTCTGAGGCCTCTATCCCAGATTGATCCACTTTCCTACCAAAGGGATGGTACACCACCGAATCTCTCCAGACCTATATTGGGCATCTACGGATTTCAAACTATGGAAAGCTCTTACTAATGAGGAATCGAATAGCTGGGGAGGACTTTATGCTTCATTCATTCACAATCCCACAATCAGATACCTCAATCGTGTCATCTCCAACACCATTTTTGGGAGAATTAACAACAATATAGTTAATTCTAAAGAGTTGTTCCTCTTCCATTGTACCTTCACCCCTAGCCAAAAGATTAATGCAAGCACCTCCCTCCTATCACATATCCAGTCCTTGTGTGCCAGAGGATCTAAGCTTTTCTGCATTGGAGGGATCGTCACCTCTATAGCACTTGGCCTTCGCCTTCAAGACAAGCTTGCAAATCTGCAACCATTGTCGCCCATATTAATTGACATTGACAACTGTCGGGCTGGGCACTTGATTAAGGTCAGGGGAGATGGTAGGTACAACCTCATGGTGAGTAACAAGGTAGTTCCTAGCGTCATTTTTACGAACTTTTCACTTACTAATATTACAAACTTGGATACATGGCTTTATGACCTTAATGCTCCTGCACTTGGAGATAATGCGCGAGGCGACCAGGGGAATGTCCAAGCAGATGAAATTGAGCAAGAAATGGAACAAGGGGACACTCAACAACAAGCTCCTCCTGGAAACATTGCAATCACGTCCACTAGGACCAGGAGAAGACGAGAAAGAGTACCAGCCTCGAATGATGACATTATCGCTGCCATAATGGAACAGGATAATGCAGGCTATGCAGAACAACCAAAATGCAATGATGCAACTTATGCTGGACATGCAAACTCAGCGGCAAGAATATAATGAAAGAAACGAGCGCTGGGCTGCAAGATTAACCGAGGATATGGCGGCCTTAACTGTACGGATGGATGGTTTTCAAGATTATATATACCATTTGGCTATGCCCTATCATCTGGGTACATGTGGACGAGCACGAGGGCGAGGAAGAGGTTGCGATAATGAGAAAGAATAAATCTATTTTGCTTCTCTTCTCGTTCCCTTCTTGTTTTAAGCATTGGGACATTGCTTGTTTCAAGCTTAGGGGAGCTAGTCAGTTAAAAACTCTTTGTTGTTTCCTAGGTAGATCTTTCATTCCTATTTCTTGTAATCAAAACAATCTTTGTACTTTCAACTTCATTTATGCAAATTTTTGAGCTATTATCTAATTTCCCTGGTTTCTTGAGCCATAACCAAAAACTTATTCGTTACTTGCATAATGTGACGCGTTTGAAGAGTATACAAGTTTCTCAGATTTTAAGACAAATGAGAAACTTTGAGCAAAACAGAAGCATGATCGATACCGTCGTAACACTCTAAATCCCTAAATTACGCTAGATCAATTTCAGTACCATTTATACCAAAACCTTACACTTTAGTTTTAAAGTAACCCAAAGTAGTTTATTTAGCAGCCAACACCGCCTGGGACACAAACTATGTATGGAGTCGATGAATATAAGTAAATGATCCAAATTACTCAAAAGATACATGTTTACTATAAGGATTGCAACAACTAAGTTTGGTGACCCTCACCCGGTCGCTTAATCCAACGGATGCAGAGCCTGCACAATATAACAAGAAGAAACTAGTTGTTAGTTGGTCAAGAGGTATCTGGTACTGAACTTGGTAGGGCGGACTACGGTCTAATCCCCCGCAACTTGTAATTGGGAGAATTAAAGGAGGTTACCTCATTTATGTTCCAGAACCTCATTGCTTCAAAGATCATAGTCACTAACCGACTACTCTACTGTGTGCGTGTAAAGATAAAGGGTTTAATGTGATTGCGCTAGAATGAAAATGGGTGAAATTTAGTGAAAATAACTAGGTTAAGCTATAATGGCATGACTGGAATTGGTCTGCATTATGGGGGGCGTTTAGTGTTATCATTGTATCTATTTACGCCTATGTTTCTGCAAGAACACTGGCACCCTCTTACAATTCGAATTTTATCGTGAATTTGCATTTAACTTGTGCTCAATTATTTTTACACTAATGTTATTGCTTGAGGACAAGCAAAATTTCAAGCTTAGGGGAGTTTGATAGCACGAAAAGTTATAGCATTTTCCAACCGATTTACAAAGATAAAACTTTCGATTCTGCATTTATCATATCAAATTTTATCTTTGTTCGTAGTATTTGCAACATATTTCAGGTACTTAGCTTTTGCAATACATAAATGAGAAAAGGAAGAAAAAGAGTGGAAAAATGAAGTTCAAATGGCCTTTTTGAATAATTTCAGCACTTCCTACACCAGAAAGCGTGCAGCCCGCCACAAGGATGTTAAGACCGGGACAAATAACATTTTTATGCCCCACGTCACGCACACATGCCACTCGCCACGATCCATATAGCAATTACAATTAGCTCTCCATTTGATGGACTTAACGCGCATGTTCACGGATTCCTCTCCACTTTGAATTCCTATTTTTCCTCAACCAATGGACTCTATATATTGACGCAGTTACCAAAAATTCACGGACTGTCTCTCGCACCCTGAACAATTGTTAGGCAGTTTTATTTTCAGTTTCATTTTTTCTGCTCAACATTATTTTTGTATTTTGTTTTGATATTTTCTAGTGTAGATTCCTAACATTAATTTTCCAGATTTCGTAGAACTACTTAGGCAATAAAAAAACCCACCATCAAAGCAGTATTTTTCCACATTAGAGAAATACTGCAACACTAGTTTTGTTTCCAGACTTCCAAAATTTGCTTAGGATATCTTTAATTTAATTCGATATATTTTTGCTACAAGTCAATCCTGCGGGCTTGTGGAGGCTACTCATTACTCGGAATTAATCGCTTTATTATTCATTTTCAGGTTCCTATTTTAATTAGTATAATTTATTTATTTCTTACCATGCATGCGTTGTTGAATTTACGTTTTAGTTTTATGTTGTTCTGCGGTAAAATTATGTCTGGCTAGATTCCCTGATACCGGTATTTAAAACTTAACCGAAAGGATTCAGTAATTAACTGGAACTATTATTTTAACAAAAACATTTTTTGGTTTTAATTTCCAATTTGAATATTTAACTGTTTTTGTGTAGAAGTAAGAGATAGTCTAAGGTTAAAATCAAGAGATCAGAAGTTTGAGGTTTTAAACAAATAGTTGTTATTAAAATATTAATTTTAAAAATGGAGGAAGCGCTTTAAAGTTAATTGAACTTTATTTGTTTTCAAAAAATACTCTTGAGTTTTAAATGAAACAACAGAAGCACTCATTTCGAGATTAACTAACATGATCTGATTCAATAGCACGAATGTTTTAGACGAGGGTCTTTAAACAAATAGTTTTCATCGAAATGGTGTTTTAATACTAAAAACAAATGCCAATGACTTACTGAATGCCTTAAGTTGACGAAATACATACCGGTGTCCCGCTATTGATTATTAGACTTTAGTTTATTCCTTATTTAACCCAAACACCCCGATTTATAATTAGCCTTAGCTTTACATAGTGACCCTAAGATAATAATAGTTTTGACCATCAGTCCTTGTGGGTTCGATATCTTTTAAAACTACGCGATAGAATATGCACTTGTAGTCACTACACCCGATAGACCTACAAAGTCGCGATCAAAACACAAGATGCAGGGTTTGAATTGGGGTTTTAAAATTAAGACAGTAGACACATTGGTTATCCCGATTCATTTGAACTCAAACTACTCCAGTCCACCCATCAATGTGATTTATCCTCTCTCAAATGAGGTCTTAATCCACTAATAAAAACTTGATTACATAAATACAATGACTAATGTCACTGTCTTCTTGAGTGTGCGATTTCTTCTTCACGTCTTCATTATATAGGTCATACCTAAGAGACATGAGAAGATGCTTTTAGAAGGTGGATAAAGTGTAGTTACTGTACTTTCAAAAAATATAGATTTTGTCTTGATTCAGCAGTTACTTTTTGATTTGTAATGAATGACTTGTAACGCATCAAAACATTGCTTTCTTGGGGTCATATCAGAAGATGAATATTACCGTTGAGACTTTCTTTTGATCTTTCAGAACTTTACTTTATCAGAATATCAAAGTTTGGCTCGTAGCGTTGATGCAATCAGAAGTGGTAACATTAGAACTTCTTCATTTAAGGGTGTTTACACAGATTTGCTTCTAAGTACGGTGTGTCACAACAGAGCTTCAAAAACGTAACTCTCTCATCTTCTATGCTTCTTAATTCGGAATTTTCCTGCATATTAAAATACATATTTAGATAGCATATTTTTTATTTATATATATCATGTGTTTTGTATCATTAAAAGTCTTACAAGGATGTAGAACCAAACTATGTTCTAACAGAGACCGCCATTTGCAGTTACAAAAATTAATGCGATAAAATTGTTGGGAAATGAATTTTGATTTCATGGCGAAATACCAACACATTCCTGCTGAGGGGATAAAGTCTTCATCTGCAAAATAAATGCGCATTCGTAATCCAGTGCTCAAAACCTATAGGGATCTAAATAATATTGTTATCGGGGACCAAAAATTCAAATTATGAACAAACCGGAGTGAAATAGTCAACCAAGACACCATCCAATGAGGATTAAGCTCAAATGGGGATTAATTTCCATCAAGATAATGAGCTGGGACAGAAGGCTAAAGAAAAATATTTCCATAAGGAATAACTCTGAAAAAGTTGAAAGGATATACACTTTCTGCTTAAGGTTAATACTCTATTGGGGAGAGGATGATACAACTCTGCAATGAGAATAAAAAATCAACATAAACATCTATGAATGCAAATGAGAAATGAATTTTAATTCAGCTATGCATGATGTACGTATGAGCGTATGAATGTTATCATGTATATGCTGACAAACCAGACATAATGCATTAGGGATAACCAGACAAAACAAACTTAGGTAAGGAAAACACTCAGCTAAATCACATCTAGGATGAAAATTCCATAAGATAGTAAGCACTAATCGAGGAAAAAAGGTCATACTTCAAGGCTTAACGTCACTGGGAAGAAACATGGCTTGAAAATAATCAAAGAAAAATATGATAGCAACAAACCAATACAGTTGCAGGGATATGATAAACTCCTGCAGGCTTCACCGGGGAATATCATACAAACTCCGCTAGGGAAGACAATGCCACATCATCTAGACGTCAACTGGGGATGCCATACTGACTTTACTAGGGTAGACAAAACCTTGCACGCTGAGGGGATCCCAAATGCATTCTTCAATATCACGAGTAGTGATTTCACAAACTTCTTTGGGGAAGTCAGAGAAACCTTATGGGGATATTCATACTTAAAGGGAAACATCATCCTTGATTCATATGCGGAGACGTAAGAAGTTAACACCACAACAAGAAGTCAAAATTGTGGGGATTTTAAATCAAACTCAAAACATGGTGAGAGAAAACCAAAAAAGTCAACAAGTGTCCCGTCACTTCTTAGAACAAGTACTTCTTTTGTCTGGCTACTTAGGGAGCACACAACAACAACAATGTCATAACTTGAGAGATCAATGCTCTACAAGAGATTCTTCAACAATTCTCAACACAAAGGGATAAAAAATCCAACAACTAAACAAATGTTCATAACTTTACAATCTTTGCTTGATCACAACCTTGCCGAGGGAGGGGAATCACACTCATCTGGAGAAATCCGCATCAAGACTTAATTGGGGAATATGGGATAGAGGTATCAAACCACCCAAACCAACACCACATATCAACTAGTATGAAATCCCATTATCCAAGGAACAATCACATGTGGACCAAGCACATATCAGCAAGAGTAACCCCATGAATACTTCTTGGGGAATCTTTTCAAAACTTTGGAATTCATTCATCACTGGAACCACTACTTTTGTCCCACTTGAATCATAAAATTGAAGTAAAAAGTAATTTGAAAATTCTTTTAAAAAACATGTTTTTATTATTAAGTCTTTTTGTTTTGAAAGTTACTATCAGTGGTAGATAGAATAAAATAAGAACTACAAAGAATCGGGTAAAGGCTCAAACTTTATTAATAGAATGGAGTGACTCCATGGATGATTAAAAAGTTTTGGAAAATGGTAAATACATGGAAAAGATACATTGAAATACAATTACCACTATCCTCCCTAACAACTTTGAACTCTTGAGCATAAGCTTCAGTTGAAGTGTGATGAGAATTCGAGAAGATTGTTGCTTCAATGATCAATTCTTGTCTAACACAATCACTTGCCAAGAAATCTCTAACTTATTCCTCGGTTGCCCTTGCTGGTTTTCAGCCTACCGAGAAAATTTATTTTGTTTATGTCTCTAACTTTTGCCTAGACCACCCTTTCGAGTTTTCAGCCTACCGTGACGCTCACTTTTTCCTAAGCCTCCCTTTTGGGTTTTCAACTTAGCAAGTTCTTCTTTTATTTCTTGAGGTGAATTATTTCTTCACTGCGTCAGCATTCATCGAACGTGGGAACTCCTCACCATCCACAATTTCAAGAATCAATGCACCACTAGATAATGCTTTCTTGAAAACATACGGGCCTTCATAATTGGGAGTACACTTCCCCTAGAATCAGCGTTGAAATAAATGATCTCCTGATCACGAGATCGCCTTCTCTGAATTCGTGAGGCTTGACCTTCTTATCAAAAGCTTTCTTCATTATTTTCTTATATAACAGGCAGAAGGTCGTCATTCTATTTTCTTCAATTAAATTCAACTGGTCAAACCTATTATGGACCCATTCAGCCTCTGACAACTTGGTTTCCATTATTACACACAAAGAGGAAATCTCATTCTCAACGGGGAACATTGCTTATATACCATACACAAGAGAGAACAAGGTTTCCCCTGTTGTAGTGCGGACAAAAGTACGATACCGATGAAAAGCAAAAGGGAGCATCTCATGCCAATCCTTATAAGTAACAACCATCTTCATGATAATCTACTTAATGTTTAGATTAGCAGCTTCAACAAACCTATTCATCTTAGGCTTGTAAGGAGACGAGTTGTGATGGACAATATTGAATTCTTTAAAAACTTCTTTCATCATCTTATTATTCAAATTTGAGCCGTTATCAGGGATAATCCTACTAGGCACATAATACCGACATATAAGATTGTTCTTGATAAAGCGTACTACCACCTGCTTGGGGACATTATCATAAGAAGTTGCTTCCACCCACTTGGTGAAGTAATCAGTTTCCACTAAGATGAAACGATGTTCATTATACGCCTTGGGTTCAATCATTCCAATCATATCAATACCTACATTGAAAAAGGCCATGGGGAAGAAATAACATTGAGAAGCGTTAGAGGCACATGAATCTTGTCAGCATAAATCTGACATTTTTGGAACTTCTTCGCAAATTTGTAACAATAAGATTCCATTGTCAGCCAATAGTAACCTTCCATAAGCATATTTTTTGTCATTGAATGTCCATTGGCATGGGTACCAAAGGAACCTTCACGGATCTTATGAATCAACATGTCTACTTCGTGTCTACCTATGCCTCTGAGCAAGACTATGTCATAATTTCTTTTGTATAACACATCTTCATTAAGGAAAAATCTACATACCAACCATCTCAATATCTTCCAATCTTTATTCGACGCACCGACCGAATATTCATGAGTATGGAGGAAATTCTTGATATCATAATACCAAGGATTTTCATCTAATGTATCCTATGTAGCAAACACATGAGTTAGTCTATCAAGAAGTCGATTTATAATCTGAGGTACATCATCCCAGGCATTTACTTGGTACATGGAAGCCAAAGTGGCTAAAGCATCTGCCATCTAATTCTCGTCTCTGGGAATATGGTGGAATTTAACCTTATTGAAGAAAGGTAATAATCTTCTTGCATAATCTTTATATGGAATCAAGCCAATGTGACGAGTCTCTCATTCTCCTTTGATCTGATTTATTACCATAGTTGAATCACCATATAAATCAAGAACTTTGATTATGAGACCTATAGCCTTTTCAAGACCCATGATACAAGCTTCATACTCTGCCATGTTATTGGTACAATCAAATTTCAACCTTGCAGTAAAAGGGATATGAGACCCATGGGGATTAATAATCACAATACCACTTCCTTTTCCATAAGCATTTATAGGTCCATCAAACACCATACACCATCGAAATTTGGGATTAGTACCTTCTTCAGGCAAAGGTTCATCACAATCTTTAACTTTCAAATACATCACACATTCATCAGAGAAATCATACTTAACAGTATGATAATTATCAACCGGTTGGTGAGCAAGGTACTCTGCCAACACACTGCTTTTAATAGACTTTTGCGTACGATATTCAATATAATATTCATACAACAACATTTGCCAACAGGTAATTCTTCCAGTAAGAGTAGGCTTTTCAGAAATATATTTTATTGGATCCATTTTGGAAATCAACCGAGTAGTGTGATTCAACATATATTTCCATAATCGCTTTTCTGCCCAGGACAAAGCACAATGTTGTACCCTAAAATTTTCCATTCCATTATCCAAGACATTCTCCTAGGGTTCTCAAATGCTCAAGGTTGCTCAAGAATTAATCATACAAATTTTCCTCTTAAGTAGTTGACCTACAACTAGGGTTTTTCTTTTCTCAAATAAAATTGAACTTATAATGCCTCAAATGGATTTCATGGTTTCTTATATGTCCCTAAGAATGCTCATGCCAAGTTTCAAGCCTTGCATCATAAGTTATCTCAGTCAATTTCTCAGATGATTGAAAATCAACTACATTGGAGAAAAAGTCAATTGTGGTCAACATACAGTCAAACATCAATATTTTTGGTGAACATCAATATTTTGAAGTCATATTCATCATTTTATCAAGGGTTGATCATGATTCATCAAGAAAACTCAAGATTCATCAAAAGTCAAAAGTTACCAAATTAGGGTTTTTTCAAGGAGAAGTCAACTGAACTTTGACCAAGAACAACTTTCATAAGATTCATCATACTTTTCTCAACCAAAGTTCATTTTGAAGGAAATTCAATTCTCTATAACGTTGTATCTCTAGACTAAAGTCTAAAAAATGCTTCATTTGAGAGATATGGGCCAAAACATTATAGGTCATTTCAAAAGTCAAGAAAAAGACACTTTTTTCAAGGCAACTTACATCAAGATAAAGTCTTCAAATGCTAAAATGATAAACATAGAGATTGTAGTGTACATATTGAGCTTTCCAAAACGTCCAAGATCAATTTCGAATGATAAAAATTGAGAGTTATGATTGATGCAAGTTGGGAAATTTTGAAAAAATGCATGAAACCTAAAGTGACCAAACATGATTTTTTGGGCTAGTGGACTTGTGTCTCAAGGTCCATGCGTGTTATAGGCCTCAATATGAACCTATGAACTTATTTATACACCCCTTTGTTTTTTATTATATTTATTTTTTGATTTTTTTTAAATTCAAAATTAAATAAGATAAAGTCAAGTCTTTCATACAAGGTCTAAGCCCACACTTTCTTGACCTAATTTAGCTCTATATATTCTCATTGTTCAGGCATAACAAGGACATAAAACCCTTTCTCAAGAAACCTTTCCAAAAACTTGAAAAAATATAAAAACTAGGGAAACTCGAAACCCTATCTTGCAGCCTCCCTCGAGTCTAAATACTTGTTTCATTCACGTCCAGAAGAACTGTAGGGTAAGAATGGATCATCTTTGAAGATCCAAAGGGCCTGGAACCCTCTTATATGCTTCGTTGGTTTCCAATATAGCTTGACATTCATATTTTTGTTTTCTTTTCATTTTGATGCAGACTGACCTTACTAATATGTTGTTGAGATATCAATGTGCAGGATGAGACTATCACATGGCCCCCATAGTGGCTGAGTATCGTTTGGCCATGTTTGCACTATTTGAGGTTGTTCACGTTGTATCTCACAATACAATAATATTTAGCCTAAACTAAGGGTTCCATTGAAACTGCAAGGCCCAAATTAGGATGATAGGGTACCACTGAGTCATTAAAATTGGCTATTTTGTCAGGATTAAAGAACAAGCTCACTGGAGAAGACGACCATAGCTAGGGCTCCGACGCTTCTTCGACCTAATGGTTTTTATTTATTATTTGTTTAATTGTTTTCACTCAAGTACCAGATGGCTCAGCCACCCCAGTTGTAAGGAAGCGCGCATTAAGGCATTTGTGTACAAGGGCATGGGTTTGATCCTGCCTTTTGGCATATTATTGTTCATATTTTCCATATTTTGTAGGTTTTAACATATAGCGCGCTGATCCCATCACACCAACACAAGCGCGCGCTTGGCGTAGTGGCAAGACATGTAGTGGAAAATTCTAAGGGCGTGGCTTTAACACCCACCCCTAGAATTTTTCTTCATTTTGTTTCTATCTTGTTTTTTCTTAACCCTAGTTTTGGTTAACCTTAATCTTTTTAACCTATCTTTTCACTTAACCATTAACAACAAAACCTTTTTTTTACAAACCCTAATTAAATTAGGATTTAGGTTTTTTAATTAGTTTAATTAATTAACTCTATTATTAATTAAAATTAATTAGCTTTTTAGGTTTATTTTAATCATCATCAAAAACCTTTTTTTCATAAAAATCACCAAAAAAACATTTCTTTCCTATTTTCCTCTTATTTTATTTTCTATGATAAATTGTATAGGTTTTGAAATTGTAATAGCCTAGATTTCCCGCTTTCTTTTTCATTATTATGTACCTGCTTCCCAGGATGTAATAGTTAGGTTTATTTTCCGCACCATTATTATGTATCTGCCCCAAAGCAATGTAATATTCTAGGTTTACGTTTCCACACTTTATTTTTTCTGCTGCTATATTTGCTATATTACTGCTTAGTAACTACGTTTGTATGAAAAGATAAAAATGAATGATATAAAACACTAAATTCAAAGATAAATAACTGAATACAACACACTTGCACACTCTGACCTCTAGGGTAACCTCTCTTGTTGCCTTCGGAATAAAATGGTCATGTCCCTCAAATGTAAGGACGCTTTAGAAAAGTCCATTGAATAAAAGATCATAGTCCCTTGGTGACCCTTTCAAAGTTTCCTTTCAATAAATGATCTAGTCCCTTACGAAATTGCTAAAGTGTCCTTACTAGTTGCCTTCAATGACTGTACGATGACTATTAGAACATAGTTTAATTCTACAACCCTCGTAAGAGTTTTGATGATAACAAACACAAAGAACAAATATGCATTCTAAATTTGTGTTCTATGTTGTACAGAAGTTCTGACGAAGTGAACCAGAAGTTAAGCTACAAAGGTGCTTAAGATGAGTACACAGACTGATATCAGAATGTTCTGATGAATGAAGATCAGAATTTTCACTAAAGAGAAAGACATCTTAATTCTGAATGGAAGTCTAATGTGAAAACATAACCTTATGATTCTGACTTCCCAAGTTCTTAAGCAAAGCAGCAAGCAAGTTCCTTATTGTCTGAAGCGTTACTTTTCCATCAAAGCAGTATCAATTACAACGGCTACAAACAGACAAGGATCTTCATAATATTGAAAGTGAATTAATTGCCAATTATCAAGTTTCCTTTTGCACTGATTGCCACGCCTATTTAAACAAGCATAAAGATTTAAATGGTTCACGATTTACACAACGACTTTCATACAATCTCTCAACGTTGCAAATTATATTCATACTATTCTCTAAAATTGTGTAATACATCACAAGTTTGTGATACAGTTTTTGTAACGAAAAACATATAGTACACAGATTAATTCTCATTTTTGTTAGTGAATTTCCTTGAGATAAATCGGGTTATGGTTGTACTTAAGAAGACTTTGGAAGTTGTCAAAGTAGAATTGTAATCAGTTTGATTAGTGAATTAAGACCTCTTTGGAGAGAGGCGAAATCACCTTGGCGGGTGGACTGGAGTAGTTTATGATCAAGCAAACCAAGATAAAAATCATTATGTCATTTGCATTTGATTTTAAGGTTTCAATTTAACTCCACCTTCTTGTGTTTCTCACTTCTTCAATTGGCATCAGAGTGCCTGGTTCTGAGTTCATACACTTAACCGTGTTAGGACAAGATACAAGCTTAAGAAAAACACTATGGTGGGACCATGTCAGAACATCAGCAATGACTATCGTGATGATAAGGACAGAATCAGCGGCAAACCTCTAGTCTTTGATGGAGAAAACTTTGACTACTGGAAAGATAGAATTGAGAGCGTCTTTCTTGCCCATGATGTTGATTTATGGCATATAATAATTGATGGATACATGCATCCTGTGGATGAAAGTGGTTATAAGATTGATAGAAAAAGAATGTCTGACCAACAAAAGCGTGACTTGAGAAACCATCATAAGGCCATGACAATTCTTCATAGTGCCATCTCATATTCAGAGTATGAGAAGATCTCAAACAGAGAGACAGCTAAAAACTTGTTTGACTCTCTGAGAATGACGCATGAAGGCAACATACAAGTTAAAGAAACCAAGGCCCTTGCGCTCATTCAGAAATATGAAGCCTTCAAGATGGAAGAAAGTGAATCCATTGAAGCAATGTTCTCAAGATTCTAGATTTTAGTTGATGGGCTGAGAGTTCATGACAAAGGGTATTCAACTACTGATCATGTAAAGAAGATCATAAGAGGTTTACGAAAACAATGGAGGCCAATGGTAACTGCTCTCATGTTGGAAAAAATTCTCAACAAGATATCTCTGGAGGAACTTTTCAGCTCACTCAACAGAAATGAGATAGAGCTAGAAGATGACGAGACTCAGAAGTAAGATAAGCCTTTAGCGTTAAAATCTAACAAAAAATTTGATTCTAAAGTTTTGCAGGCTACAGAAGAAACGTTTGATGGATCCTCATCAGAAGAAGATGA
Organism: Vicia faba; assembly: GCA_948472305.1. NCBI lineage: Eukaryota > Viridiplantae > Streptophyta > Magnoliopsida > Fabales > Fabaceae > Vicia > Vicia faba. The sequence continues at coordinate 1,393,599,241 of OX451736.1, read as the reverse complement.
ATTTTCTCTTCTCTCCAGAAGACTCAATCAGTTGTGGAAGCAGAGGCAAAGAAAATTCAGAAACTCTAGAAGAACAGGGACTAATAACGAATCACCCTCTAGATACAGAAAGTCTGAATCCTCCTCTAGATACCGAAAGTTTGAACCCTCCTCTAGACACAGAAAGTATGAATCTTCTTCTGGTCAAAAAAAGTTAAACAACAGGAACATCGTCTGCTATGAGTGCAATGAACAAGGGCGCTACAAAAGCGATTTTCCAAGGCTTCAAAAGGAGAAACCCAAAAAGAAGTTCTTCAAGGAGAAGAAGAAAAGTCTCATAGAAACATGGGATGACTCAGATACTTCTGACACTGACACAGAGTCAGGTGATGAAAGAGCCAACATTGCTCTTATGGCAAATGTGACATAAGATAGCGAAGCATCTGGTTCAGACTCAGAATCAGACACAGAAGGGGTATTTCCTGACTTTACTGTTAATTTTACTAAAGCTGAATTAGGAGAAAGTCTGAGTGAAATTCTGGAAAGATATCAATAGTTGAGTCAAATTCAAGAACCTGAAAAAGGATATTCTTTCTGACTATGAAGAAATTGAGAGTATGAGATTAGAAAATTCTGAGTTAAAATAAAATATTTCGAAACTTGAAAATGATTTACAAAACTCTCAGAAGGAAACAATCTCAGAGGTTCCCAATAATGCTGATAAGATAATAAAGGAATATGATAAAAGCTTTCAGAAGTTTCTGGATAAAAACATAGATAGAAGCAAGATGGCTTCAATGATCTATGGAGTTAGAATAAATTGCAGAAAAGGTATAGGATACCAAGGTAAAGTATCCCAACCTAATAAAGTCATGAACTTAGTCTTTAAATGCACACCATTAAAATCTCACTTCACCTATTGGCACAAACATGATCTGAAATACACCAGTAATGATTATTCTGCCAAACCAAAATTTAAACATAATTTTGGTAAAACTAACAAACAAGGACCCAAAAAGATATGGGTACCTAAGGACAAAATTATATATGTATCAGATATCTTTAGCAACAAGACTAAAACACCAGTCATGGTACCTGGACTCTGGATGCTCTCGATACATGACGGGAAGAAAGCATATGTTCCAAAGTCTGGAACTTAAACCTGGAGGCTACATAGGTTTTGGAGGAAATCAAAGAGGGAAGATCATTGGCTCTGGAACAATAAGTAACGGTAACCCCCTTCTATTAATAATGTTCTGTTAGTAGATGGATTAATGCATAACCTGTTATCCATAAGTCAATTAAGTGATAACGGTTATGATATAATCTTTAATCAAAATTCATGCAAGGCTGTTAGTCAGAAAGATGAAACTATCGTATTTAATGGAAAGAGGAAAAACAACATTTACAAGATAAAACATTCTGAACTGAAGAGTCAAAATGTAAAATGCCTTCTTTCTGTTAACAACGAGCAATGGGTCTGGCACAAAAGATTGGGGCATGTTAGTATGAAAAGAATATCTCAGATTAACAAACTGAATCTGGTCAGAGGACTTCCTAATCTGAAGTTCAGCTTAGAGCTCTGTGTGATGCATGCCAGAAAGGAAAATTTGCGAAACCTCCCTTTAAAGCAAAAAATGTTGTTTCTACCTCTAGACCATTAGAACTTCTGCATATAGATTTATTTGGACCAGTGAAAACTGCGTCCGTTAGTGGCAAGAAGTATGGGCTAGTGATGGTAGATGACTATAGCAGATGGACATGGGTAAAGTTCTTAAGACACAAGGACAAGTCACATTCTGGGTTCGTTTCTTTCTGTAACCAAGTTCAGAATGAGAAAGATCTTAGAATTCTCAAAGTCAGAAGTGACCATGGTGGAGAGTTTGAAAACAAAAAATTTGAAATATTTTTTAATGAAAATGGAATTTCTCATGATTTCTCTTAACGAAAGAACAGAACATTACAAGAAATGGCCAGAACTATGATCAATGAGACTAACATTGCTAAGATCTTCTGGGAAGAAGCAATCAACACAACATGTTACATTCTGAATAGAATCTCCATCAGACCTATTCTGGATAAGACTCCATAAGAATTATGGAAGAATAGAAAGCCCAACATTTCTTATTTCCATCCTTTTGGATGTACCTGTTTTATACTTAACACTAAAAAACATCTGAACAAGTTTGACTCTAAAGCACATAATGGTATTATGTTAGGATACTCTGTACGCTCAAGAGGCTACATAGTATACAATACAGAAACGCATATTATAGAAGAATCAATCAGTGTTAGATTTGATGACAAGCTTGGCCCTCAAAAGTCAAAGCAGAATGAATCTCTTGTAGATATAGAAGTTGAATTCACAGGTGCTGAAGGTAATTCATCAGAAGTTCCCAACAACATCAGAAGGAAATGTCACAAGCACTTCAGCAACTTATGTATAAAAACTCTAGAAAAGACTATCAAGAAGCAGCATAGCTTACCCTGAAGAAAATATTCTGGGAAAGAAGGAAGATCCAATTAGAACAAGATCAACATTCAGAAATTCTGAAGAATCCCTCATGGGATTGGTATCTCTAATTGAACCAATAACAATTGATGAAGTTCTTCTGGACAACGACTAGATTCTAGTAATGTAAGAAGAATTAAATCAATTTACCAGAAATGACGTATGGGATCTGGTTCCCAAACCAAAAGGATTCAACATCATTGGAACAAAGTGGTTATTCAGAAACAAATTCAATGAAAAAGGAGAAGTCATCAGAAACAAGGCACAACTGGTTGCACAAGGTTATAATCAGTAAGAGGGGATAAACTATACAGAAACCATTGCTCCAGTCTCCATGTTAGATTCTATCAGACTCTTAATCTCTTTTGCTGTAAACAATGGCATCACTCTATATTAGATGGATGTCAAAAGTGCATTTTTAAATGGTTACATTGATGAAGAGGTTTATGTGCACCAACCCCCTGGGTTTGAAAATTCCAAACACCCAGAATATGTTTTCAAACTAAAGAAATTGCTTTATGGTCTGAAACAAGCTCCCAGATCTTGGTATGAAAGACTAAGCAACTTTCTGTTAGAAAAGGAATTTACCAGAGGGAAAGTGGACACAACCTTGTTTTGTAAGACATTTAAGAATGACATTTTACTTTCTCAGATTTATATAGATGATATTATATTTGGATCTACTAAACCTTCTCCGATAAGAGAATTTGCTAAGTCTATGCAGGCAGAGTTTGAGATGAGCTTGATGGGAGAACTCAAATTCTTTCTAGGCATTCAAATCAATCAAACACCATAAGGAACTTACATTCACCAGAGTAAATACGTCAGAGAACTTCTGAAGAAATTTGACCTCTCAGAGAGTAAGCTATCAAAGACTATAATGCATCCAACACGCATTCTGGAAAAGGAAGAGGTAAGTAAAAAGGTAGAACATAAGATTTAAAGAGGTATGATTAGTTCTCTCTTATATATTACAGCTTCAAGGCCTGACATTTTATATAGTGTTTTCTTATGTGCCGGATTCCAATCAGATCCTAGAGAATCTCACTTAACAACTGTTAAGCGAATTTTCAAGTTTCTGAAAGGTACTACTAAGTTGGGTTTGTTTTATAGAAAAACCAATGAATACAATTTAGTAGGGTACTGTGATGTTGATTTTGCTGGAGACAGAGTAGAACAAAAAAGTACTTCTGGAAGATGCCAGTTTCTAGGAGATAATCTGAGCTCATGGACCAACAAGAGGCAGTCCACAATTGCATTGTCAACAGCTGAAGATGAATAATACATTGTAGCTGCTGGATGCAACACACATATGCTCTGGATGAAAAGTCAGCTTGAAGACTTCAACATATTTGAGAGTATCATCCTTATTTTGTGTGATAATACTTCTGCAATATGTTTATCTAGAAATCCAATTTTGCATTCTAGGGCTAAGCACATAGAAATAAAACATCATTTTAATAGGGACTATATTCAGAAAGGAATCCTCACTTTAAAATTTATTGACACAGACCATCAATGGGCTGATGTTTTTACAAAACCCCTTCCTGAAGATAGGTTTAATTTCATTCTGAAACATCTCAGCATGAAATTATGTCCAGAAAAAGAAGTTTTATTTACATATTTTGTAACCCTCAGAACTTTATATTTTTTCTGTGAACATCTGATCAACATGTCTTTAGAAGTTAGGAGTATAGTTGCTTCATAATCTATCTAAGAAGATCTGAACCTTTCATTTCAAAGATAGAGGCGTGCAGTTCACACTATCAAACATATGTCATCCTCTCACAAGCTACCTTCTAAGGCTGAACACGTGTTCAAATTCTGAAGGGTCTAAGGCTCTGATTGGATGCATTGAGACACATGTCAATGATAACTGTTCAGTATCTATACGTAATCCCCTATTTTTAGGTTTCATAATTACAGTATAATCATTATTTTGTTTTCTCTTTCATACTGATTAAGTTTTCAAAATTGATTATAAATACATAATTACTATTTCATTCACTTCTTCTCGCTTATATTACTCTCTATAGTTTTCGTTTTGCAAAAACCCTTTTCTCAGAAATCTCAAAACAAACTGTGTGAATAATGGCATCTTCCTCAAGCATCAAAAAACTTCTAAGTGCTCCTGGTTCTTCTTCAACAGCTGAACAATACGAGGAACCCATAAGAACTTTACTCACTCCAGTCAGCTCTCTTGAAGTTTTATGTGAGATAATCATCAATTTTGAAACCTTAAAGGAAAATGATTTTGATCTGTCTGAAGATGTAACGGCTCAAGGCTGGAATAGGTACTTTGATCGCTTGCTAGGTCCAGTATTTCCCATTCTGGTAAAGGAATTTTGGATTCACGCAACTTCATCTAATCATCAAGTTACGTCTTACGTAATGGGGAAGAAGATTGTAATCACTAAAGAATTGATTAGAAAACTTTTTGGGTACAATGGCGACGAAGTTAGGTGTAGCGACATGGCTGAGAAGTATTCTAACCTAAAAGCCATTGCAAGAGTTATTTTCACTTCTGGACATCCATCCAGCAAGATAAGGGATTTGAAGGATTACTACAGAATCTGGGCCAAGATAATTCTGGGATGTATAAACTACAGGAAGCTAACAAGCTCTCCTGACTATATCAACATTGATCAACAGTTTCTGTTGTATTTTATTTCAAAGAAGACAAAAATAAATCTTCCACACTTACTTTTCAATCATCTGAAAACAAGCGTGAATGAAACAAGGGAAGAAGAAAGGACAAAGAGGGATTGGATTCTGTTGTACCCCAAAATTTTCCCTCTCATTTTACTCAACAAATGTCAAGTGAGGTCCCCAAGTTGCTCAAGGAAGTCCAAGAGTTGACTAGACAAACTCTCTCCTAAGGAAGTATACATCAAATTAAGGTTTCCCTTTTCATCCAGATGTGTGAATCACAAAGGACTCAAATGCTTTACAAGATCCTAATATGTTCCTAATATCATCTATGTCAAGCTCCATGCCTTGCACAAAGAAGTTTGCTCAGTCAACTGCTCAAATACTTGAGAATCGACTTTATTAGGTCAAAAGTCAATTGTGGCCCACATACAGTCAAACCTCAAGATTTTTGGTCAACATCAACATTTTGAAGTAACTTCCATCATTTGATCAAGGGTTGATCATGATTCCTCAAGGGATGCTCTAAATTCATCAAAACCCAAAAGTTGCTAAATTAGGGTTTCTTAGTAAAAGTCAACCCAAATTTGACCAAGCATAACTTCAACATGCTTTATAAGAAATTTTCCATCCAAAGCTCATTTTCAATAGGATACAATTCCATACAACTCATCTTCATCTCACAAGTTCAAAATATGCACCCACAAAAAGATATGAATTTTGACATTATAGGTCCTTTTAAAAAGTCAACAAAAACACCTTTTGGGTCAAAGCTTCATACATGAACATGGAAGATCCAATTGAGATGAAACTAAAATGGTTAGTTAGGGTACATCCAAATATTTCTAAAAAGTCCAAGAACATCTCCCTAGGGTCAAAATTGAGAGAGTTGTGCATTGTCAAAGTTGTCAATTTTTGGAAAATTGTCAAAAGTCAACATTGATCAAATTTGCATTTTTTCCAAATGGGCCCATGTTTTCTTGTTTAAAACATGTTTCTAATAGGACCCATGACTCCTGAGCTTTTCCACCTATTATTTTATTACTATTATCATTTATTTTTATTTTTTATTCATTTAAATCAAAATAAATCAAATTAAATGGTAAAATAATGAAAACAAATCAAGTCTTGGGATTTTTGTGCACATTTTGAGTCCATATACAGCTAGCATGCCAACCAATTCGTGCAAGACTCATTAGGGTTGAAAAAGATTGGATTGAAGCAAGTTTTGGAAAGAAATCATACATGAAGCAAATCAAATCAAATCTCCATTATTTCTCAAGATTCATGTCAATTTTGTTGACCTAATCAGTCTACTATAAGTGCATAGTAATTCCAGATCAAAAACACAAGGGTTGAGGCATGCAAACAGCAAAAGAAAAGTGGAAAGTTTGGACAAAAAGTGTGAGATCAAGATCCAAACTAGAGCCATCCTCACGGAGTTTTAAAGATTCCAATCTCTTCCAGAACATCCCAGGAAGCTACCGACACCATTTGTAGGCTTCAAAACATCAAGAATCCTCGCATAGAAGGATCACAGTTTGCACTAAGGACTCAAAATCGTTTACCATGTTTTAAGTATCATAAGCATGTTTTATTTATATATTCTTGTTCATCATCTTGTTTGCAAGCTATTGGTACCATTTAATTGCATTTATCGCACAGGAATCGCAATATGCCATGGCTAGGGTTTCGAGCTTCGTTTTGGGGTTTCTTAACCTAAGAAAAATTAGGTATGATAATGGGTACCACGATGATCATAGCTTCAAACGCAATTGATTCATGGTCCCCAAATGAATTTATATTGCGTGTACATGATTTTTGAATGAGACGGGGTTATAGCCATGGCACAGCATGGGTGGCCAATTCAAATTTCGTGCATGTTCTGGGCATGGAAATTGATTTTGTTTTTGATTTATTATTTTTATTATATTAACAATTAATTAATGCATCGCAGTTGGTAGGATGAGGGGCCTATGAGGTACACATCATGGGTTCGATCCCAGGCATGTACTTTTGTATTTTTCTTCTAACTCCTTTACAGATCCAGCGTGTCTCCCAGCCAAGTGTCCACTATACGTCTTCAACGTCCAGCCGTTTGATCAAGCATGCCATCAGATCTAACGCTCCATCCATGACAGTCTATGGTACACCCTCAAGTCAATGCCACATGGAACCAGGCGCTGACTGGGCTTGTAAGCTTAATGTGCCAAGGAATTCATATTCAAACCCCCCTAGAATTGCTAACAGCAGGCCCATTTGGTTATTTTATTTATTTTCTTTAATTTCTTTTCTTTATTTCTTTTCTTTTTTTATTAATACAAAAATTGTTTTTTTAAATTAACCAATCAAAAATCACAAAAAATATTTATTTTCTTAATAAATATATATTTTTTAAATTTATTTATTTATTTAATTTAGGGTAACTTTAACTTATTTTTACAATTAAAATCAATTAGAAAACTAGGTTTAAATTCTTGATTTAGTTTTTTTTTTCAAACAAAAACACAAAGAATAGGTTAACTTAATTATTTTTCTTAATTGAAGTTAATTAGTAATTAGGTTCTTTTTTTAATTCAATTATTCCTTATTTTCTTAAATAACAAAAAATGACAAAAAAATGACAAAAAATGATGTTTTCTTTAATCAATTGCAATTAGGTTTAGCCAAGGGTCAAAACCCTAATTTCTCTCGCATTTAATTTACCGCGCGCTTTTAACTTTCTTTCTGATTATTATTGTAACTGTTTCAAGGTTGTAATAGTTTTAATTAGGGTTTTAAATTCTGTATTATTACTTCCCGTCAAGGCATGTAACTATCAAAGTCATGTAATAGCTAGGTTTATTTCCGCTTTTACTTTCTGCAAATTATTAACTGTTAGATGTATTAATAGGATTGTATGGAAATAATGCATGAAAAATTAAAACAGTTAGAAAACCCTAATGTGCAAAGATTAAATAATTGAAATAAATCACTCGCACATGTTCACTCCTAGGGTTTACCTCACTTCGGTTGCTTTCGGTAAAAAAATATTAAGCATAGGAGATTTTAGTGGTTACCCTCCAGTCTAAAGAGATCAAATTGTCCCATTCGAATGTTGCTTCGGAAATGTTGCCTCGGAAACGTTGCCTCGAAAAGATCTTAAGACTCTAGGGTTACTACTAAAGTTTTCTAACTATTGCTTTAGTGATTGTATTTCTCCCTTTCGAACGTCCCTTACAAACTCCAACGACGGTGCTACCTACTCCTTAATAGTGGGATAGCGCTGTCTAAAGGAAATAGAATGAATAATCTTTTTACTAGTAGGTAGAATCTTAAGTACTTGCTCAAATTAAATCTTTTCACACTAACACCTTTTCAAAACAGTTTGCAAAAAACAACTTCGTCACACCCTTGAGGACTGATACAAGGGTTATCACGAAGTAAAACATTTTCAAAGCAAGAAGAAAAAAAAATCAATTTTAAAAAGATGAGCAAGTGCCGAAGAGCCCATGGAAAACCATGGATAGAAAGGGTGTTAACACCTTCCCTTTCTATAATCTACCCCGCATACTCAGAATATCTCGAAAAAAGGTTTTTTTTGTTCTTTTTCTATTTCCATGATTGGAAAAAATAAAAGTCGGTGGCGACTCTTGCTTACCGCGACATTTTGCAAACACAAAACGCAAAATGTAAACTAGTATTAAACAGTCGGTTCTGCCACCGTATCACAGATTCCTCTGGGCAGATTAATATCTAATATTCTGACGGAGAACAGGTTGATACAACATCTGACAGATGCTCACCAGATCAGCACACTGGAGGCATGTGCTGGTAAACCTCTTAATGCCAAAAATATGAAGAAGATGAAGATTATTGATAGCATTAAGAAGGAACCAACAATTGCTACTCATGATGTCATCACATCAAGGAGAATCCCTCTGAAAGATTTTCTGTTATTTTCTGAGATTGATGCTTCACCAGAGATTGTGGTCAGATACTTAAAAGCTTGCAAGGAAGATGGAACAGGTCCAGAACTTAAAATTCGTGATCTGCACAAGCAAGCTCCAGATGTTGTGTTGAAGAAATCCAGAAAGAGAAAGGCAGCAGGAGAAGGATCTTCTCAGAGGACACTCAATGCTGCTAAAAAGAAAGGTAACACTTCTTTTGTTTCTGTTGTAGAATTTATAGTTTTTCCAACATCTGAAACAATCCCTTCTCAACAAACAGAAGATCCCTCACCTCATACTTTTGAGGATTTTGACATAGAGTTTGATCCTTCTGTAACCCTTGGCAATTTCCTAAATGAACCTCACTCCCCCAATCCAAATCTAGAACAAAATTAACCAGAACTTGCAAGAGTTCTTTCTGATATTGAACTATTTGATCAAGACTTTCAAACACCTATCGAAGAAAATCCAAACCTTCATACTCCCAACCAGAACATCAAAACCTCCATACTCCTCAACCAGAAAATGAAAACCCTCATACTCCCCAAAATGAAAATCCAATCTTTGAAACCCCTGAACCATAAAATCAACACGCTACCGCAAACCAATAAGAAAATTCTTTTACACACTCTGATACCATTATCCCTATTCCTGGAATAACAAAACCTCTTATGGTTCGTCAACCTCTCTCCATAATTAACATTCCATAAATACCATCACCCTATCATTCCACACCACCAAACACACATGTAGCGGTAGAAATGTTTAAGACTAAGCCATTAGATTGACTTGACTTATACAAATCAAAATAAAAAACTGCCACAACGCTTTATTGTTTCCAAAGGAATGGGAAAAGAGCGAATAACCCAAAAAGAGTGGGAAATATTCAAGGTAAGGGTGTTGGTTATGCAAATGGAAGGTATTAGCACCCTAAACATCTACGGTACTCCGCAGGAACCTCTTTGAAAAATATGTATATTTTGCCTATAAAATATTGTATAAAAATAGATGGTGGAGGTGAGAAAAGAAGTATTTTTATGATTTTTGAACCCTCCGCGGTTGCAAACCATTAGTGCCTACGTACCACCTTTCGTGCAATAGGGGATCATGGTACACGCAGTTCCTCTTTAAAAAATTTAAAACACAAGTGTGTTGATTGATTTTTTGAGATAAGACATCATCGTCATTGTCCGTGTGGAAAACATACTTTCTACACACAATCATAAGAAATAAGAATTTGCATCATCTCAAAGTGGAGGATATGACTTGGATTTTAAAATCAATAATTCCTCACTCAACACCCATGTGGAAAATATCTATCTTCACTACATATTGTAGAAGTATAATTGTTTGCATCACTACAAGGATTGCCAATAGTCTAATCTTTTGGGAAAGGTTTTTAAAATAGAAAGCCAAAGTGGAAAATATGGTTTGAAATGAGATTGATTGACTTTTAGTCTTCTCACAAAAAAAAGTCAAGGTATTATTAAATTGATTGAAGTTTATTTATAAAAATGTTTTGAAAAAATATAGAGTGGGGTAAACCTTAGGATCTAGGTCATATTTAATTGCTTTCTCTTGATTGTCTTGCTTGCTTTATATTTATGGGAACTGTTTGGGTTATTTGATCCTACACCCGGATCTGGGGAAACACATTTTAGGTAAGTAGCAATAAATTGTGAGGGAACTATGCTGGGGTATACCAGCACGGTTGAAGCAGTAGCTACGTTGATGTGGCACTTTGGTTGGTACCGGTAACCCTTGAGTCAATCAGGGAGAGCACGGGGCCGCCGCGTGGTGTCGTGAAGTATCAACTGGCCTTAGAACCTTTAATTGCACAAAATTGGCCATTAGAAAGTATTGAGATAGCCGGCCTCGGTGTACAGCTGAGAACTGGTTGATACTCGATGCTACACTCATTGAGATCAGACTTTCGAGATATTTTGGCCGCAAGAAAAGATTGCGTGGGCTGAGACAATACCGATAAAGGATGGTCAGTGATATTGAGATCCTCTAGAACCCGGTTAATTTTTAAGACTGGTTTGAAACCAACTAACTTCAAGAGGATACTACCTTTGACCTCATGCAAGCCTTAAACCTAAGGACTTTGTGTGATTTGACTGTGCTTCCTATACCTGTGATTGTTATACCTTTGTTTTATCATGACATCATGCATCATAACATAGCATCCATTCTTATTACACTAACCATTTTAAAGACCAAGGGAATTTATCTTTTCCCTGTTTTGTAGATCATGGCTTCGGTTCGTAGAAACACTATCCGAATCAGCTTTGTGAAGATACCTTCCCAACTCAAAGAGTTAGTATCAAGGGTTTCTGAAACTTCTGCGTTCACCAAGAGACATGGTCGACTTCTCGACCTGGTTACTTAAAACTTTGATGAAAAGATGATGAGTGTGCATTTCCGGTTCTTTGATCCCAAGCACCACTACTTCACCTTTCCAGACTATCAGTTGGTACCTACCTTGGAAGAATTCTCTCAGCTGTCGAATATACCCATTCTTGAGCAGTTACCCTTCATGGGTTTAGAAGAATCTCATAAGCCAGAAGTCATTGCCTCAGCTTTGCACCTGAAACGGGCCGACGTGGTATCCAATTGGGAAACAAGAAGCGGATTCAAGGGTTTTCTAGCTAAGTTTCTGATAAACAAAGCCCAACTGTTTTGGGATGATACGGATTTTCAGGCTTTCGAGGAGATCTTGGTTCCTCTAATCTATGGGTTAGTTCTATTCCCTAATCTGGGCTCATTCGTAGACATGAATGCATTCAAGATTTTCTCTCTCGCAACCCGGTGCCTACTTTGCTCAGAGATATTTTGCACGCTCTCCATACTCGTACCATGAAGAGAAGAGGGATTCTTATGTGCTGTATGCCATTGCTGTCAAGGTGATTTATTTCTCACCTCCCTAAGTCAGTACTAAAGAATGAAGAAGGTTTGGGTTGGTCGCAAAGGATAATGTCGCTTGCTCATACGGACATTCTTTGGTGTTCTCGAGCTATGGAAAATACTGCTATTATTGATCGCTGCGGAGAGTACCCTAATGTCCCGGTACATGGCATCAGAGGGGGTATAACCTACAACCCTTGTTTAGCCCTATGACAATTTGGTTACGCTCGAAGGGATGGTCCCTATGAGTTACTCATCGAGGGTATTGTATTTAACTATGAGGATTATGTCAAGGAGTATCGCCGGAGATTCATACAAGCCTGGGGCATGGTAAATAGATCTGGCGCCAAGGCTTTGGGACCAAAGACTTCCATTCCTATGGAACCTTACCTACAATGGGTACGAGCTCATGCCCAGCAGCTTATGATGCCCTATGTGGCTGTCTTGCCAGTGATTGTGGAACCTACTACGGAGGAGGGTATTCCTTACACAGTTCTCTATCCTTATATGCCCACTGATCTTGGAGAATTACAGAGGTCTTGGATTCAATTGATGAAGGAGCAGGATACTTACAAGGATCAGTTCCATGCTCAGGAGAGGAAGGTTTTAGAGCTCACAAAGCAGTTGCATGAAGAAAGAGGACTCGATGATTAACCCGACACAAAGAGGAAGCATCCACAGGAATTTTGATGTCTTTTATAGTTTCAGATATTATTCTTAATTGTAACACCCAAAAGGCATTTGAACTTCAAATTCGGTTAATAAAGTTTTTTATTTTATTTTGGTTTGCAAATTTAAATTTCCCGAAGTCTTTGAAATCATTGCATGCGCATCCTATTATCATACACATCATTACATGTACCATTACAAGTTTCTCATCTTCTTTGCTGTTTATTTCAGCATAAATGTCTTCTGAACAAAGCATCAAGGATCTTCAGGCACATAACGCCCAGTTCCAACAAATGTTCGTCAATCTGGAAAAAGGGTAACAGGATCTGAAATCCCTCATTTTGAAAGAGAAGAAGAAGACGAAGAAGGTTGTCGGTATTCTGAATATGGGCAGAAGATTTAGAGAGCGGTTGAAGCGACAAACTGATCTCACCTCTTCATCCAAGGAAGGGGAGAATCAGGAAGAAGAGAAGGACCCTAGTCCTGCAGTCTCTAATAATGATATTGATTATAATGATGAACAATATCCTCCTGCTGGGGATAAATACAAACAGCTAGAAGACCGTCTGAGTGCCATGGAAGTTCAGAGGATACCTGGTCTAGATTTCGAAGAATTGGGATTAGTGTCGGGAGTGGTCATCCCACAGAAGTTCAAAGCTCCAGTTTTTGCTAAGTATGATGGGGTGTACTGCCCAAAACTCCATCTTCGTTCTTATGTCGGGAAGATCCAGCCCCACACAGCTGATATAAATATGTGGGTTCACTTCTTTAAAGATAGTCTGTCTGGGACTCAACTTGAATGGTTCTACCAGCTAGAGAGAGAAAATATATGAAACTGGGAAGATCTAGCTGCTGCTTTCTACAAGCAATATCAGTATAATGCCGACCTTGCTCCCACTCGTACTCAACTTCAGATTATGTCCATGGGTGCAAATGAAGGCTTTAAAGATTACGCACAAAAATGGAGAGACTTGGTTGGGAGAGTTCAACCCACGTTGTCTGATAGGGAGTTGGTTGATATGTTTCTGGGAACGCTGTCTAGTCCATTTTTCAATCATTTGATCTGCAGTTCATCAGCTGGTTTCATCGAGCTGATCCTAACTGGGGAAAGAGTAGAAGCTGGGATTCGAAGAGGAAAAATACAAAAGGATGCCTCTTCAAGTTCAGTAAAGAAGCCTTTTGCTGGTAAGAAGGAAGCCAGTGCCATCTACAGCCCGAGGGGTCACAACAGGGCTGAACAACGTCAGATAGTAAGTTCCGTGATGATACCTAGACCTGCAGTTGCTCCACAATGCAACAATCAACTAAGGGAGGAAAGACCATAACGGCATTTTACCCGCATCAACATGACCATGGCTAAAGTTCTACCTCATCTGCTGGGATCCAACTTGGCAACCTTGAGAGAGGCTCCAAAGAATCCAAATACTACATCTCCCCGATATAATCCGAATTCCCGGTGTTCCTATCATTCTAAGAGTCCTGGCCATGATACAAATGACTGGTGGGCTTTGAGAAATAAAATACAAGACTTGATTGAAGATAAGGAGATAGATTTTGATGCTCCGGAGAAGCCGAATGTGATAACTACTCCCATCCTTAAGCCCAACCGTGGAGTTAATGCTATTGATACTGATTTGTTTGATACCTATGTCGATGAAGTTTCTACTCCTCTCATGACTGTCAACAAGAACTTGTTGTTGGCCGGTTTATTTCCGGGTTGTGGTGAAGGTTGCCACATGTGTTCGTTTCTACCTTCTGGTTGCCGTTTGCTGAAGTTAGGTGTTCAACGCCTGATAGATAGCCAAGAGATTCTGTTTGAGAAAACTATGTTTTCTGTTATTACATCTGAAGATGTCTCTATTATAACCATTTCTGCCAATCCTTCCAAGGTCTCCTCGAGAAGACCTGTTAGGATTACCTCCGCTCCAAGAATTTCTCCGCTGATAATTATTGTTCCTGGTCCTGTCCCGTATGTCTCGGACAAAGCTGTCCCGTGGCATTATGGCGCCGATGTGTACTATCATGGCATCAAACAAGACTTGAAAGACGAAGAGGTTGATCCTGATATTGGTAAAATTGTCGTAACCAGAAAAGTTACCCGAAGTGGAAGGGTTTTCTCTACCGAGATTTCCCCTAAGACTGTCAACAAGCCTATTATTATTCCATTTGCCGTTCCTGCTAGTACATCTGCTAATGTTCATGTTATTACTCTGGTTATTACCCCTGTCGGCGAATCATCTGAGACCCGTGGAAAGGAAATTCTAGGGGAGCCTGCCCGGATGGAGGCGCCTAAGAAAATTGTTGTGGAAGCCTCTAAGCAAGAAATAGAGGAAATACTGAAAATCATTAAGAAGATCGACTACAATGTGGTCGAGCAGCTGGGGCAGATCCCATCGAAGATATCCATGTTGTCTTTGTTGTTGTGCTCCGAGGCCCATGCGAAGGATTTGATCGCATTCCTCAAAACTGCACATGTGCCGCAAGAGACTTCAGCTGATCAGTTCAAAGATTGTGTGGCCAGCCTGACAGCTGATAATGGGATGGGTTTTTCAGATGCCGATTTGACACCGAAAGGAAGGAAGCATAATGATGCTCTGCATGTCTCGATTGAGTGCAGGGGCATCGTTATGGATCATGTGCTGGTAGATACTGGGTCTTCACTGAATGTTCTGCCGAATAAGGTGTTGGACCGGTTGGATTGCGGGGGTTTAACTCTAAAGCCTAGTAACATTGTGGTAAGGGATTTTGACGGATCGAAGAGAACGGTGCACCGGGAGGTGGACATCCCTGTCAAAGTAGGTTCTCGTACTTTTGGGTCCACCTTCTATGTGATGGATATCAGGCCATCATATTCTTGTTTTTGGGTCGTCCTTGGATCCACGAGGATGGGGAAGTCACCTCTACGCTCCACCAAATGCTAAAGTATCCATTGAAAGGAAAGATTGTCACAGTGCGGGGTGAAGAAGAATATATGGTGAGTCACCTCAACTCCTTCTGCTACGTAAAGATGGACGGGGAATTCATATAAACTCCTTATCATAACTTCGAAGAGGTCCCACAAATCTTAGCATCGACCGAAACTACTAGCAACAAACCTCCTTTGAAGATGGCTTCTCTCAAGGACGCCAGGGCTGTGGTTGAAGCAGGGGTTCAAAGGGATGTTAGACGCGCTCGGGCTGGAGGACCTGCCCTACGCATCAACAATCGTGGGATTAACGCCATTGAATATAGTGAAGAAGAATCAGACATTGACAGTTGGATATACCCGACTACCAATGGTGGACCGAGTAACTGGACGGCTAGGGACTTCATACCTGTTTCTTTTATTCCATAGTAATTGATTTATTTGTTTTAAGATTTGTAATAAACAATTTGAAACTTTACGGCCTGGTGCCTTTCCCGAGGCACCTTGGCTTTGCTTGTGAGGGCTATTATTTGTCATTTCATAATCATTATAAAAGCGTTGGACGTTTCTTGCATACAAATTTTGCGCTCTCTGTTTTTCTTTTCTATTTTCCAATCTATCAAAATAGTTCGTCTCTTACACACACTCATGTATCACTATGCAGATCCATATCCACTCTGGATCCCATTGATAACAACTCTGCTCTTGCTAGTTATGACTTCAAAAATCTGATCAACCAAGCCGAGGATGAAGGCGAGGATGATTATGAAGTGCCTAGAGAACTAGCTAGACTACTACAGCAGGAAGAAAGGGCCATACAGCCTCATGAAGAGCCAGTTGAGACAGTGAATTTGGGTACAAAGGAAAACAGGAAAGAGGTCAAAATAGGTGCAAATTTGGAGCGTAGCGTCAAACAGAGGTTGATACAGATTTTGCACGACTATATTGAGATCTTTGCCTGGTCCTACGAAGACATGCCTGGTTTAGACACTGATATTGTGGTACATTGCCTGCCGACTAAAGAAGATTGTCCTCCGATTAAATAGAAGGTCCATCGTATGCACCCTGAAATGTCAGAGAAGATCAAGGGAGAGGTCATGAAGCAGTTCGATGCAGGATTCTTAACTGTCACATCATATCCACAGTGGGTTGCTAACATTGTCCCAGTACCTAAGAAGGACGGAAAGGTACGGATGTGCGTAGATTACAGAGATCTGAACAGGGCAAGCCCCAAGGATGACTTCCCACTTCCTCACATTGATGTTCTGGTCGACAACACCACGCAGCACAAAATCTTCTCCTTCATGGATGGTTTCTCTGGTTACAACCAGATCAAGATGGCTCCTAAAGACATGGAGAAGACAACCTTCATCACACAGTGGGGCACTTTCTTCTACAAAGTGATGCCTTTTGGGTTGAAGAATGATTGGGTAACCTATCCGCGCGCCATGGTCGCTTTGTTTCACGATATGATTCACCATGAGATCGAAGTGTATGTTGATGACATGATAGCCAGGTCTCAGACGGAGGAAGAGCACCTCGATCATCTCAAAAAGTTGTTTGACAGATTGAAGACATACAAGCTGAAGTTGAATCCGAACAAGTGTACCTTCGGGGTAAGATCTGGTAAGCTTCTGGGTTTTGTCGTCAGTGACAAGGGTATTCAGGTAGACCTTGTGAAGGTAAAAGCCATACAAGAGATGCCAGTTCCCCGTACAGAGAAGGAAGTTAGAGGTTTCTTGGGACGTCTGAATTAAATCGCCAGGTTTATTTAACATTTGACTGCTACTTGTGAGCCAATATTCAAGCTTCTGAAGAAAGATCAAGTGGTAAAGTTGAATGATTAATGCCAGACCGCTTTTGAAAGAATCAAGGAATACCTTCAAGAACCACCAATTCTGATGCCTCCAGTTGAAGGAAGACCTTTGATATTATACTTGACAGTGCTAGACAATTCAATGGGGTGTGTGCTGGGGTAGCATGACGAGTCTGGTCCAAAAGAGCACGCCATTTATTACCTTAGCAAAAAGTTTACCGATTGTGAGACCCGATACTCATTGCTCGAGAAAACTTGCTGCACTTTGGCATGGTTTGCTCGCCGAATGAGACAGTATATGTTGACTCACACTACCTTGTTGATATCAAAGATGGATCCAATCAATTATATTTTCGAGATGCCCGCTCTCTCCGGAAGGATAGCAAGGTGGCAAATGATCTTAACCGAATATGACATACAATATACTACCCAAAAGGCAATTAAGGGAAGTGTATTGGCTGATCATTTGGCTCATCAGGCCGTGGATGACTACAAGTCCATGAAGTTCGAGTTCCCGGATGAGAATATTATGTTGGTTGAAGATGTGAAAAACACAAGAAAGGGGGGGGGGGGGGGTTGAATTGTAAAACTTAAATCAAAAGGCTTAACAACACAGTATTTTTATCCTAGTTCGTTTGATCTCAAACTACTCCAGTCCACCCGTCAAGGTGATTTCTCCTCTCTCCAACGAGGTCTTAATCCACTATTCTCAAAGGATTACAACAACTACTTTAACAACTGTTAAAGTCTTCTTGAGTACAACCACAATCCGGTTAATCTCAAGGAACTTCTTTTTCAAATGATTTGAACATGTGTGTGTTGTTGTTTTCTTACAAAACTGTGTATCACAACTGTGATAATTACATAAAATAAGCTTGGAATAAATTGAATTTGCTAAAGCTTTGAATATGCGTGGTTTGGATAGCTTGGCAAATTTTGAGTGCGTACGTACGTGCTTCTTTTCACAAGCAGGCCTGTTTATATAGGCAAGCAAGGATACGTTGTCCATAAAGCAGGTTTTAATGATAATAATGCACTTTCCTTTTGTAGAAGATCTTTGTCTGAAGAAAGCCGTTAGCATTTAATTTTGTCTTGAATAACTAGTAACGCTTCAGAGTCTTCTTTGTTGTATCTGCTGATAATGCTTCAGAGTGTTGATGACTTGGTAAAGATGTCTTTAATCAGAGTCAGAGTGAATTTGTTTAGGAGCAGATTTTGGTCATCAAGCTTCAGCATATAATCTGGTAGCTTCAGCGTGTAGCACAGGTTGCTGATCTTCTGATGCTGATTCTATTCTGATGATGATTTAATCAGAACTTCTGCATATACAAAACATAATTTTAAGGAGCATGATTGTTCTTTGTATATATCTTTGAAATAATTTATTCTTTGTATTTTGTTATCATCAAAACTCTAATCAAGGGTTGTAGAATCAAACTATGTTCTAACAATCTCCCCCTTTTTGATGATGACAAAAACCAGATTTTTCAATAAAGAATAAAGAATAAAAAGTATAGAATTAATAAGAAAAACTCCCCCTAAGTTGATTACTTCCCTTTAATTCCATGAGTCTTTGAGCATCAGAATCTTACTGTATCTGTCATCAGAGTTTTGTACCTGTTCAAGCTTTTTAGAAGAGAGAAATTAAGTAGATCATAATGTTTGAGACTTATGTCTCAGTGATCCGTTATTGAAAATATCTTATTCTTTCTCCCCCTTTTTGTCAGTTATCAAAAAGAACATATAATCGGAGCCAAAAGGAGTTTATATAAAAATCAGAATCAACGATAAGTTCAGAACAACAGCAATGTAGAGAATATTACAGATAAACAAATTTTAAAACTGAGGAAAATCTAAGAGGGAGGAGGAAGACGCGTGAACAAAGCTTCTAACAAGCCCTTAATCTGGATGTTGGTTTCCTATTGCTTGGTTAACATGCTCTTGATTCCCGAAATTTTGTCATCCTGTTTATCCATCCTTTCCTGCATCAAAATATCAGATCTCTTCAGATCTTCCAGAGTTTTCCTTTCATAGGAGGAAGCTTGAGAATCTTCAGTAACTGGATGCTTCTCAGAGCATTCTGCAATGACATCTTTTTGACTCAGTTCTTCTGCAGTAATCATCTGCTCTAGAGTATCAGTCAGAATGAGATCTTCTAACTCTGGTTGAACTTTGTCTGCTGGACGATGTTCTGACCAGGGAGAATGTCCAGAGGGAGAACTTCTTCCTTGAGAAGCTGGCTCAGAACTTGATCTTCAATTACTTTTAGCAGATTGCTGAAGTTCTATTGAACTTGTCCGTAGCTTTGTTCTTGCATCTTATGAGTTTCAGAACATACCCATTTTCTGAAACTTGTCCAAAGATAATCTGATGCAGCAGGATCAATCAACTCAAGACTAGCTTGCTTCAGGGAAGTTATCCACTTCTGCATTTCTGTTTCAAATATCAATAAACTGGTACCAACATCTGGTGTAGGTTCAGAAGTTTTTGGTTTTGGAATGGCTGTTTTGTGGGTTATGGTAGCAAGGCGTTCAAAAACAGTTAAATCAATGACAATTTTGGCATTGTCATTTGGATTGCTCTTTGGTGAGGGAGTGGGAGAGCCTGAAATGATTATTGGACTAGTTGGGGAGTTTGGTGGAGTTTATTCTAGTGAATAGGGAATTTGGGGAATATCCAGAATGGTCAGGGGCATACGGATGGCCAGAGGTTCATAGATTCCAGGAATGGGAATGGGATCAGAATCAATAGTTTGGTTGGATTGAACATGATGAGGTTCTGGTTCACAGGATTCAGAAGGTTGGACCTCAGAAGTTTGAACTTCTGTTTGGATTAGTTCAGGTTATGGAGAAGTTTGATGAATTTCTGGTTAAGGAGATGGAGGTAGTGGTATTTCTGGTTGAGGTGCTTCTGAAATGGTTTCAGAGTTTGGATTTACTGGTATGGGAGCAGAAATATGCTGGTCAAAGGTTTCAATATCTGATAGAACTTTTGCAAGTTCTGGTTGAGTTGTTTCAATATTTGGATTGATAGGTAGGGAGTGAGATCCTCTAAGAGTTAAAGTTTCTGAGGGGTCAAATTCAATGTCAAAATCATCAAATGTTTGTGGGGTAGGAATTTTTGATTAGATAGGGATTGGTACAGATGTTGATACAGATACTGAATCTAAAACAGTTACAGAAAAAGGATTACCTCTCTTTTTAGCTGCTTTAGGAGTCTGCTGGGATGATCCTTCTGCTGCTGCCTTCCTTTTCTTGTTCTTCTTCAGCACAACTTCTGGAGCCTTCTGCTGCAGATCCTGAATGTTTAAATCTGGTGCTGTACCATCTCCCTTGCATGCATCCAGATATCTGACTATTATCTCAGGCTTGGAATCAATTTCTGAGAACATGGGAAAGTCATCCAGAGGGATTCTTCTGCTGGTGATTGTTCCAAAGGAAGTAACACTGGGTTCCTTCTTAATGTTATCAATAATCTTCATCTTCTTCATATTCTTTGCATTCAAAGGCTTTCCAACAGTTGCTTCTAAAGTGCTGATTTCCTGTGCTTCTGTTAGATGATCTATCAGCTTATTCTCTGTCAGAACATCTGATATAATCCTTCCAAGGGGTATCCAGTCCCTTTTAGTGCGCCCATCTTCTCTAGTCTCCTTAACACTAGTCCTCAGATGATTGAACAACAAATGAGCCAGATTCACCTTAATCTTCTGGGAGATGAAGTAGATCAGAAACTGCTGATCAATGTTGATGTAGTCAGGAGAGCTGGTTGGCTTCCTGTGGTTTATGCATCCCAGAATAATCTTAGCCCATATTCTGTGATGATCTTTTAGATCCCTTATCTTGCTGGAGGGAAGACCCAGAGTGAAGATTTCTCTAGCAATTAAAGTGACATCAGCACATCTCTCAGCCATGTCAATGCATCTTATGCCACCGCCACTGTAACCTATCAATCTTGCAATAAGGTCTTCAGTTATGACTATCTTCTTACCCATTATATACGAAGTAACTTGATGGTTGGAAGATGAAGCATGAATCCAAAATTCCTTCACAAGGATTGGGAACGTTGGACCTACTAGACGGTCAAA
Organism: Vicia faba; assembly: GCA_948472305.1. Classification (NCBI taxonomy): domain Eukaryota; kingdom Viridiplantae; phylum Streptophyta; class Magnoliopsida; order Fabales; family Fabaceae; genus Vicia; species Vicia faba. Next base: position 1,393,577,791 of record OX451736.1, on the reverse strand, counting down.
ATACCTGTTCCATCCTTGAGCCTTTACTTCTTCAGAAAGATTGAACCCATTTTCTTGAAGACTGTTAAAGTCCACAATTAATTCTGAGAGTACTTCTAGGTTGTTAATGGGCGTGAGGAGAGTGCTGAATGGTTCTTCATATTGTTCTGTGGATTCTGTTCTCTGTGTATTGGAAGTTGGGTTGCTTGAGAAAGCCATGTTCACACAGAAAAAATTTGAGAAGAAAATGAAAGGGTTTTGAAAAAGATGCAAACTGAAAATAATTAGATTGTAGAGAAAGTGAAAGTGAAAGAGTGTAAAGAATGAGAAATGTGTTTAAATAGATTTTGAAAATGTAAACGACAAGAGAGAGAAATAAATTGTAATGATTATAAGCATTAATGACAACTGATTTAGGGGGATTCAGGAAGATATTGGGACGGTTACCCATGACATGTGTCTCAATGCATCCAATCAGCGCTTTTGACCTTTCAGAAAAATGAACGCGTGTTCAGCCTCAGAAGGTAGCTGATGAATGGATGATAACTATTTGCTTACATGAACAACACACTTCTATCCTTGAAATGAGGCACTCAAATCTTCATGGATAGATTCTGATATAATCTGGACTTCTAAAAATCTGAAGGCAGGTTGATCAGCAGTTCATAGATAATAACCAAAATTCGGAAGGTTAAGATATGTAAATAAAATTGTTTTATTCTGGGCAAAGCTTCATGCTGAGATGTTTCAGAATGAAGTTAAACCTATCTTCAGAAAAAGGTTTTGTAAAGACATCAGCCCATTGATGGTCTGTGTCAATGAATTTTAAATTGAGAATCCCTTTCTGAATATAGTCCCTAATAAAATGATGTTTTATTTCTATATGCTTAGCCCTAGAATGCAAAATATGATTTTTACTGAGACAAATAGTAGAAGTGTTTTCACAGAGGATATGGATGTTACTCTCAAATATATTGAAGTCCTCAAGTTGACTTTTCATCCAGAGCATTTGCGTGCTACATCTAGCTGCTGCTATGTATTCAGCTTCTGCTGTTGATAGAGCTATTGTGGATTGTCTTTTACTGGACCATGAGATCAGATTTTCTCCCAAAAACTGGCAGCTTCCAGAAGTGCTTTTACGTTCTACTCTGTCTCCAGCAAATCAGCATCACAGTATCCTACTAAGCTGTAATCACTTGATTTTCTATAAAACAAACCCAGATTAGCAGTATCTTTCAGATACTTGAAAATTCGCTTAACTGCTGTTAAGTGAGATTCTCTAGGATCTGATTGGAATCTAGCACAAATGCAAACACTGAATAGAATGTCAGGCCTTGAAGCCGTCAGATAGAGAAGAGAACCAATCATACCTCTGTAGGCCTTCTGTTCTACCTTTTTACTTACCTCTTCTTTTTCCAGAATGCACGTGGGATGCATTGGAATCCTTGAGGGCTTACATTCTGAGAGATCAAATTTCTTCAGAAGTTCTCTGACATATTTGCTCTGATGAATGTAAGTTCCTTCTGGAGTTTGATTAATCTGAATGCCCAAAAAGAACTTTAGTTCCCCCATTAGGCTCATCTCAAATTCTGCCTGCATACATTTAGCAAACTCTCTTCCCAGAGAGGGTTTAGTGGATCCAAATATAATGTCATCAACATAAATATGACATACTAAGATGTCATTCTTAACTATCTTACTGAACAAGGTTGTGTCCACTTTCCCTCTGGTGAATTCCTTTTCTAACAGGAAGTTACTTAGTCATTCATACCGAACTCTGGAAGCTTGTTTCAGACCATAGAGTGACTTCTTTAGTTTGAAAACATATTCTGGATTTTTGGAACTTTCAAAACCAGGGGGTTGGTGCACATAAACCTCTTCTTCTATATGGCCATTTAAGAATGCACTCTTGACATCCATCTGATATAGAGTGATGCCTTTATTAACAGCAAATGAAATTAAAAGTCTGATAGATTCTAATCTGGCGACTGGAGCAAAGGTTTCTGTATAGTCTATCCCCTCTTGCTGACTATAACCTTGTGCTACCAGCCGTGCTTTGTTTCTGATGACTTCACCTTGTTCGTTCAGTTTGTTTCTGAACACCCATTTTGTACCTATGACGTTGAATCCTTTTGGTTTGGGAACCAGATCCCATACGTCATTTCTTGTAAACTGATTTAGCTCCTCCTGCATTTCCAGAATCCAGTCATTGTCCAGAAGTGCTTCATCAATTGTTGTTGGTTCAATCATAGAAACCAGTCCCATGAGGGATTCTTCAGAGTTTCTGAAGGTAGATCTTGTTCTGATTGGATCTTCCTTCCTTCCTAAGATTGTTTCTTCTGGGTGATCAATGCTGCTTCTGGACGGTCTTTTCTGGAGTTGATCAACATAAGGTGTTGGGTTTCTTGCAGTGACTCTCACTGATGTTGAGGGAGTGTCTATGTTGAGAGCCTCTGAGTTGTCTTCAGTACATGTGAGTTCAACTTCCATACCTACAAGGAATTCATTCTGCTTTGACTTTTGAGAGTCAAGCTTATCATCAAACCGAACACTGATTGACTCTTCAACAATCTGTGTTTCTGTATTGTATACTTTGTACCCTCTTGAGTGTTCAGAGTATCCTAACATAATACACCTTTGTGCTTTAGAGTCAAACTTGTTCAAATAATTTTTTGTATTCAAAATAAAACATGTACATCCAAATGGGTGAAAATAAGAAATGTTGGGCTTTATATTCTTCCACAATTCATATGGAGTCTTTTCAAAAATAGGTCTTATGGAGATTCTATTTTGAATGTAACGCGTTGTGTTTATTGCTTCTGCCCAAAAGATCTTAGCAACGTTAGTCTCGTTGGTCATGGTTCTGGCCATTTCTTGCAATGTTCTATTCTTTCGTTCTACAACTCCATTTTGCTTGGGAGTTCTAGGACAAGAGAAATCATGCAGAATGCCTTTTTCATTAAAGAATAATTCAAAATCTTTATTTTCAAAATCTCCACCATGATCACTTCTGACTTTGAAGATTCTAAGATCCTTTTCATTCTAAACTTGGTTGCAGAAGGTAACAAACACAGAGTGTGACTCGTCCTTGTGTCTTAAGAACTTTACCCCTGTCCATCTGCTATAGTCATCTACGATTACCAACCCATACTTCTTGCCACTGACTGAGGCAGATTTTACTGGTCCAAATAAGTTAATATGCAGAAGTTCTAATGGCTTAGAGGTGGAAACAACATTTTTGGATTTGAAAGCAGGTTTTGCACATTTTCCTTTCTGACATGCTTCATACAAAGCATCTGAATTGAACTTCAAGTTAGGAAGTCATCTGACCAGATTGAGTTTGTTAATATGAGATATTCTTCTCATACTAACATGTCCCAATCTTCTGTGCCAGATCCATTGCTCGTTGTTAACAGACAGAAGAAATTTTACATTCTGACTTTTCAGTTCAGAAAGTTTGATTTTATAAATGTTGTTTTTCCTCTTTCCATTAAATAGGATAGTCATATCTTTCTGACTAACAGCTTTGCATGAATTTTGATTGAAGATTATATCATAATCGTTATCACTTAATTGACTTATGGATAATAGGTTATGCATTAATCCATCAACTAATAAAACATTACTAATAAAGTGAAGATTTCCATTACCTACTGTTCCAGAGCCAATAATCTTTCCCCTCTGATTTCCTCCAAAGCCTATGTGGCCTCCAGGCTTAAGTTCCAGGCTTTGGAACATATTCCTTCTTCCCGTCATATGCCGTGAGCAGCCAGAGTCCAGGTACCATGACTAGTGTCTTTGCTTTGCTGCTAAAGATATCTGCCACATGTATTATTTTATCCTTAGGTACCCATATTTTCTTGGGTACTGATTTGTTAGTTTTACCAAAACTCTGGTTGAATTTTGGTTTGACAAAGTAATCAGTACTTGTATATTTTATGTCATGTGTGTTCCCATATATAAAGTGTGACTCAAGTGGAGTACTCTTTATAACTAAATCCATGACATTTTTTGGTGTAGGAACCTTACCTTGATATCCTATCCCTTTTTTTCCATTTCTGCTAACCCCATAGATCATTGAAGCCATTTTGCTTCTATCTATGTTTTTAGTCAGAAACTTCTGGAAGCTGTGTTCATACTCTTTGATGATCTCATCAGCATTGCTGGGAGTTTCAGAGATTGTTATCTTCTGAGAGTTTTGCAATTGGTTTTCTAGTTTTGAAATTTTATCTTTTAACTCAGAATTTTCCAATTTGAGACTCTCAGTTTTATCAGAGTCAGAAGCAAGATTCCTTTTCAGGTTTCTGAATTTGACTCTGATCTGCTGATACCTTTCCAAAATTTCATTAAGGCTTTCAGCTAGTTCAGCCTTAGTAAAGTTGATAGTAAAGTCAGGGAATACCTCTTCTGTATCTGATTCTGAGTCTGAATCAGACGCTTCACTGTCTTCAGAGACGTTTTCCATGAGAGCTATGTTTGCTCTTTCATCATCTGATTCTGAGTCAGCTTCAGATGTATCAGAATCATCCCATGTAGCCATGAGAATTTTCTTCTTTTCCTTGCCAAACTTCTTTTTGGGCTTCTCCTTCTGAAGCTTTGGGCAATCAGTTTTGTAGTGCCCTTGCTCGTTACACTCATAGCAGATGATGTCTTTGTTGTTTGGCTCTCTGTATCCTGAAGAGCCTTCAGATCTTTTGTGTCCAGAGGAGGATTCTGACCTTCTGTATCTGAAGGAAGATTCATTCTGATTTTCTGATCTTTTGGGATTCCTGAACTTCCTTTGCCTCTGCTTCCACAGTTGGTTCACCCTTCTGGAGAGAAGAGACAATTCATCTTCTTCTGATGAGGATCCATCAGAGGTTTCTTCCACAGCCTGCAAAACATTGGAGTCAGATTTTCTTTTAGATTTTAAAGCTAATGGCTTACCTTGCTTTTGAGGTTCATCTGCTTCTAGCTCTATCTCGTGACTTCTGAGGGAGCTGACAAGTTCCTCCAGAGAGATTTCGTTGAGATCCTTGGCTAGCTGAAGCGTTGTGACCATTAGCCTCCACTGTTTTGGCAAGCTTCTGATGATCTTCTTGACGTGATCAGTGGAATATCCTTTGTCAAGAACTTTTAGACCAGCAACAAGAATTTGAAATCTTGAAAATATAGCTTCTATTGATTCACTTTCTTCCATCTTGAATGCCTCATACTTCTGAATAAGCGCAAGGGATTTTGTTTCTTTGACTTGAATGTTGCCTTCATGCGTCATTCTCAGAGAGTCAAACATATTCTTGGCAGTTTATCTGTTTGATATTTTCTCATATTCTGAATATGAGATGGCACTGAGAAGAATTGTTCTGGCCTTGTGATGATTTCTGAACTCACGCTTTTGCTAATCAGGGATCATTTTCCTGTCAATCTTCTGACCACGTCCATCCACTGGATGCGTGTATCCATCAGTCACCATGTCCCACAGATCAGCATCATGGGCCAGAAAAAACTCTCAATTCTGTCTTTCCAGTAGTCAAGGTTTTCTCCATCAAAGACTGGAGGTTTTCCACTGAATCTGTCCCTTTCTTCATTGTTGTCATTGCTGATGTTTTGACTTGGTCCTGCCATTATGTTTTTTTGATGCTGGATCTTGTACTGACACTGTTAAGTGTTAAAGCTCAGAACCAGGCACTCTGATGCCAATTGAAGATGTGAAAAACACAAGAAGGGGGGGTTGAATTGTAAAACTTAAATCAAAAGGCTTAACAACACAGTATTTTTATCCTAGTTCGTTTGATCTCAAACTACTCCAGTCCACCCGTCGAGGTGATTTCGCCTCTCTCCAACGAGGTCTTAATCCACTATTCTCAAAGGATTACAACAGCTACTTTAACAACTGTTAAAGTCTTCTTGAGTACAACCACAATCCGGTTAATCTCAAGGAACTTCTTTTACAAATGATTTGAACACGTGTGTGTTGTTGTTTTCTTACAAAACTGTATATCACAACTGTGATAATTACACAAAATAAGCTTGGAATAAATTGAATTTGCTAAAGCTTTGAATATGCGTGGTTTGGATAGCTTGGCAAATTTTGAGTGCGTACGTACGTGCTTCTTTTCACAAGCAGACCTGTTTATATAGGAAAGCAAGGATACATTGTCCATAAAGCAGGTTTTAATGTTAATAATGCACTTTCCTTTTGTAGAAGATCTTTGTCTGAAGAAAGTCGTTAGCATTTAATTCTGTCTTGAATAACTAGTAACGCTTCAGAGTCTTCTTTGCTGTATCTGCTGATAACGCTTCAGAGTGTTGATGACTTGGTAAAGATGTCTTTGATCAGAGTCAGAGTGAATTAGTTTAGGCGCAGATTCTAGTCATCAAGCTTCAACGTATAATCCGGTAGCTCCAGCATGTAGCACAGGTTGCTGATCTTCTGATGTTGATTCCATTCTGATGCTGATTTAATCAGAATTTCTGCATATACAAAACATAATTTTAAGGAGCATGATTGTTTTTTGTATATATCTTTGAAATAATTTATTCTTTTTATTTTGTTATCATCAAAAATCTAATCATGGTTTGTAGAATCAAACTATGTTCTAACATTGGTGACCGACTACGAAGAGCCCGGACGGGATGAAGGACCTGAGGAGGGATCCCGATGGTCTATGTATTTTGATGGAGCTTCAAACGCACTGGGTAACAACATTGGCGCTGTAATCATATCTCCCGAGGACTGTCATACTCTGTTCACTGCCCGATTATGTTTCAACTGCACCAACAACATGGCGGAGTATGAAGCATGTATTATGGGTCTTCGAGCAGCTATTGACTTGAGGATTAAGTTCTTAAGTGTATTCGGGGATTCCGCTCTGGTAATAAGATAGATCAAAGGTGAGTGGGATACGAAGCACCCGAATCTCATTCCTTACAGAGAGTATGTACTGACATTGCTCCCACACTTTGAGGAGGTAACCTTTGAGCATTTCCCACGAGAAGAGAACCAGTTGGCGGACGCGCTAGCTACCATGTCTTCTATGTTCAAAGTTAGGTGGGACAATGAAGCTCCCAAAATTACCATTGAGAGGTTGGATGAACCAGCACACTGTTGTGAGATCGACACCGAAGAAGTGGCAGACAAACCCTGGTTTCACGAAGTCAAAAGGTATCTCGAGGTTCAGGAGTATCCCGAAGGGGAATCTATCAATGATAAGAAGTTTCTGAGAAGGTTCGCTTCAAAGTTATTCCTTAGTAATGGAATCCTCTATAAACGCAACCATGACTCCACACTACTACGGTATGTAGGCAAGATCGAAGCAGAGAGGATCATGACAGATCTACATGAAGGCACCTTCAGAACCCATTCTAGTGGACATACCATGGCTAAGGAGATTCTACGGGCAGGATATTACTGGTCTACTATGGAAGCCGATTGCTATCAACACTCTCGAACTTGTCATAAATGCCAGATTTATACTGATAAGGTGCATGTACCTCCAGTTCCTCTAAACGTCCTGACAGCTCCTTGGCCCTTTGCAATGTAGGGCATCAACATGATCGGCGAGATCAGACCTACTGCATCTAACAGGCATTGTTTCATCTTAGTAGCTATTGATTACTTTACAAAATGGGTTGAGGCAGCCTCTTTTGCTACTGTGACCAAGAACGTCATGGCGCGATTTATCCGACACAATCTGATATGTCGATTTGGTGTACAAGAGAGGATTATTACTGACAATTATACAAATCTCAACAACATAATGATCACCGAGCTCTATAAACAGTTCAAGATACAGCATCATAACTCTTCTCCCTACCGGCCGAAGATGAATGGGGCTATTGAAGCTTCTAACAAGAACATCAAGAAGATTGTACAGAAGATGATGGTGACATATAAAGACTGGCACGATATGTTACCATTCTCTCTTCATGGGTACCGTACCTCAGCACGGACGTCGACAGGGGAAACACCCTACTCTCTGGTGTATGGCATAGAGGCAGTCCTACCCATCAAAGTCCAGATACCCACTCTCCGGATTATGAAGGATGCAGGTTTGAACAAAGACGAGTGGATCCCAACCAAACTTGTTAAGTTAATTCTAATCGATGAAAAAAGGCTTACTGCTATCTGCCATGGTCCGGGGTATCAAAAGCGAATGATCAAGGCTTTTAACAAGAAAGTCAGGCGTCAAGAATATCAAGTCGGGGATCTGGTGATCAAGCGCATCATACTTCTGCAAGGTGATCCCAGGGGAAAATGGACTCCCACGTATGAAGGGCCATTTGTTGTTAAGAACATTTTATCGGGAGGAGCTATGATTCTAACCAACAAGGACGGTGAAGAACTTCCTCACCCTGTCAATGCAGACATAGTGAAAAGATACTACGCATAATCAAAGACACACTAGGTTGACTGGCCTATGCAAAAATAAGGGCTTTCCGACAAACCAAAAGGGTATCCCGACAAGTCGAAAACCCAAAAGGGAGGCTTGGGCAAAAAAGGGTATCCCGGTGGATTGAAAACCCGAAAGGGCAACCTAGGAAAAAGTTAGGGATCAAAGCTTATCACTATGTCTCATTGGATCATCTGGCGACCAGACTTCGGTATCAGCTATCAAGCTCAGACGGCGCCAATCAATCCGATCAACCTTCGGCCAAGTAGCAAAGAGATGAGACGCTTGAAGATATAAAGGAAATAGCAGAGTTGGAACCCAATTGGGTCGTTTCACATAACTGTTTTTATTTCTTTTTTAACCAAATTGTATAATTTATATCTTTCGGTGGCGTTCTCTTACTAGGACGTCAGCCTCATTATACAAAAACGCCTATTACAGGCCAATTTCAAAAATCAATACAAGTCATTTTCACAAGGAAATTCAATTTGTTTTTTCTTTTTTTGTTTTGTTTTGCAAGAACGTCCAATGATTTATTTTTGATATATGCATTTGAAAACGATTGTTGCTCATAAAGAATTACATAAGAAACAAAAGACAATTACTCGTAATTCCAGAAACAGGAAAAAAAACAAGAAGTACCAAACCCGACGGTTCCTCTGTCCAGCAGGTATCAGGATGGAGTCAGCTTGGGAACATAATCATTGGTACATACACTCCCCACAAAGTAAAAGTATCCAAAGGAATTGATGTCAGTTTCCCCGAAACAGCACATAACTATCCCCGGCCGAAGTTCGTAATCGTAAGCGAGTCAATAAATATTATTCCCCAAGCGGAGTTTATTTCTCAAGACATAGAAGCTCAATCTCCAACAGAGTTCATCATCTCCAAGCAACATAATTTCATCCATGTCTATATTTGTTCCTCCAGATCGGCAGGTCTACCAATAAAGTATCTCTTCCCCCAAAGTCTGGTCCCCGCAGAGTTATTCCCCAACATCTCTTCCCGACGGAATATTCACAAATCTCCAGCGGTAATCAGTGATTTATTTTCCCAGACACGAGCATACCCCGATAGCATTTCATAAACATACATCATGACATACGCATACATGACATATACAACATAATCTCATTTATTTTGAGAACATCATCTCACCTTGCATTTCATGCATCGCATACAACTAACCTCAATATCTTTTGCAAGAAGAGACGATTAGCTTCAATGAATCCAACAGTTATACAGATCACATCTACAGATAACTAATGGAAACTCTGTTCTCGAAATCAAACGGGTCAACTAATCTACATTACCATATCAAAATAACCTTACCTCAGTTCCTCCTGAAGTTTTTACACAAACTTATAACCTTCTCGGTTCAGATGTAGTTTTACCCAAACTCCTCACAAAACAACCTTACCCAGGTTCCTTCTCACAACCCTACTATCCAGGCTTTCATATCGAAGCAACCCTATTATCCAGGTTCCTTCTCACAACCCTACTATCCAGTCTTTCACATCGAATTAACCCTACTATCCAGGTTCCTTCTCACAGCCTTACTATATAGGCTTTAACATCGAAGTAAACCTACCATCCAGGTTCCTTCTCATAGCCCTACTATCCATGCTATCACATCAAAGTGACCCTACTATCCAGGTTCCTTCTCACAGCCATACTATACAGGCTTTAACATCTAAGTAACCCTACTATCTTGGTTCCTCCCCACAAGTCCTACTATCCAGGCTTTCATATCGAAGCAACCCTACTATCCAGGTTCCTTCTCGCAACCCTACTATCAAGGCTTTCATATCGAAGTAACCCTACTATCCAGGTTCCTTCTCACAAGCCCTATTATCCAGGCTTTCATATCAAAGTAACCCTACTACCCAGGTTCCTTCTCACAACCCTATTATCCAGGCTTTCATATCGAAGTAACCCTACTATCCAGGTTCCTTCTCACAGCCCTACTATTCAGGCTTTCACATCGAAGTAACCCTACTATCCAGGTTCCTTCTCATAGCCCTATTATCCAGGCTTTCACATCGAAGTAACCCTACTATCCAGGTTACTTCTCACAGCCCTACTATCCAGGCTTTCATATCGAAGCAACCCTACTATCAAGGTTCCTTCTTGCATCCCTACTATCCAGGCTTTCATATCGAAGTAACCCTACTATCCAGGTTCCTTCTCACAAGCCCTATTATCCAGGCTTTCATCTCGATGTAACCCTACTATCCAGTTTCCTTCTCATAGCCCTACTATCCAGGCTTTCACATCGAAGTAACCCTACTATCCAGGTTCCTTCTCATAGCCCTACTATACATGCTTTCACATCGAAGTAACCCTACTATCCAGGTTCCTTCTCACAGCCATACTATCCAGGCTTTCAAATTGAAGTAACCCTACTATCCAGGTTCCTTCTCACATCCCTACTATCCAGGCTTTCACATCGAAGTAACCCTACTATCCAGGTTCCTTCTCACAGCCCTACTATTCAGGCTTTCACATTAAAGTAACCCCTACTATCTAGGTTCCTTTCACAACCCTACTATCCATGCTTTCATATCGAAGCAACCCTACTATCCAGGTTACTTCTCATAACCTTACTATCCATGTTCCTCCTCTCTTATTTCCAGACAGTAGTCCATAACACTGTAAGACCTGAACCTGATTAAACCCGATTGGGTTTGCATTTCCCCAATAAGTCGCAGTGCATCCTGTACATTAACCAGACATGTAGTTCACCTCCGGAGTTAATTCCCCAGTAGAGTAACGGATAACTGAAGCTCCTAAAATTCTATATCTCCCAAGAAAGATACCAATGTTCTTCAGCAGATTCCTCGTCAACAATAAGAACAGGAACTCTCATCGAAGTAATGTCTCAGGAAATCAACATTATCTAGATGGCATCTTCAAGCCCATCTCCGACGATTCTCCGTCACATCCAAGATGGAATTTTTAAGCCCATCTCCGATAATCTTCTATCATCAACTTCCAAATGGCATCTTTAAGCCCATTCCCGATATCACAAATCAAGTTCCACTTCATGCGAGTGAAAATTTCTGGGCATTCTAGTGTTTAATCATCTTGCACCTTCAGATCACGAAATGAAGAGCAGCCAATCTACATCCTCAGGTTTAAGAAGATTGAACAGGGGAAGCTATTGTACCCTAAATTTTGCCCTCTCATTTTACTCAACAAATATCAAGTGAGGTCCCCAAGTTGCTCAAGGAAGTCTAAGAGTTGACTAGACAAACTCTCTCCTAAGACAGTATACCTCAAATTAGGGTTTCCCTTTTCATCCAGATGTATGAATCACAAAGGACTCAAATGCTTCCCAAGGTCCTAATATGTTCCCAATATCATCTATGCCAAGCTTCATGCCTTGCACAAAGAAGTTTGCTCAGTCAACTGCTCAAATACTTCATAATCGACTATATTAGGTCAAAAGTCAATTGTGGCCCACATACAGTCAAAGCTCAAGATTTTTGGTCAACATCAACATTTTGAAGTAACTTCCATAATTTTATCAAGGGTTGATCATGAATCCTTAAGGGATGCTCCAAATTCATAAAAACCCAAAAGTTGTTAAATTAGGGTGTCTTAGTAAAAGTCAACCCAACTTTGACCAAGCATAACTTCCACACGCTTTATCAGAAAATTTCCATCCAAAGCTCATTTTTAAGAGGATACAATTCCCTAAAACTCATATTCATCTCACAAGTTCAAAATATGCACCTAGAAAAAGATATGAATTTTGACATTATAGGTCCTTTTGAAAAGTCAACAAAAACACCTTTTGGGTCAAAGCTTTTTACATGAACATGGAAGATCCAATTGAGATGAAATCAAAAGAGTTAGTTAGGGGTCATTCTAAGCTTTCTAAAAATTCCAAGAACATATCCCTAGTGTCGAAATTGAGAGAGTTGTGCATTGTCAAAGTTGGCAATTTTTGGAAAATTGTCAAAAGTCAACATTGATCAAATTTGCATTTTTCCAAAGGGGCCCATGTTTTCTTGTTTGAAACATGTTTCTAATAGGACCCACGACTCCTGAGATTTTCCACCTATTATTGTATTAGTTTTATCATTTATTTTGATTTTTTATTCATTTAAATCAAAATAAATCAAATTAAATGGTAAAATAATGAAGACAAATCAAATCTTGGGATTTTTGTGCACATTTTGAGTCCATATACAGCTAGCATGCCAGCCAATTCGTGCAAGACTCATTAGGGTTGAAAAAGATTAGATTAAAGCATGTTTTGGAAATAAATCATACAAGAAGCAAATCAAATCAAATCTCCATTATTTCTCAAGATTCATGTCAATTTTGTTGACCTAATTCAGTCTACTATAAGTGCATAGTAATTCCAGATCAAAAACACAAGGGTTGAGGCCTGCAAACAACAAAAGAAAAGTGGAAATTTTGGAAAAAAGTGTGAGATCAAAATCCACTCTAGAGCCATCCTCACGTAGTTTTAAAGATTCCAATATATTCCAAGACATCCCAGGAAGCTACCAGCACCATTTGTAGGATTCTAAACATCAAGAATCATCGCATAGAAGGATCACGGATTGCACTAAGAACTTAAAATCGTTTACCATGTTTTAAGTATCATAAGAATGTTTTAATTATATATTCTTGTTCATCATCTTGTTTGCAAGCTATTGGTACCATTTAATTGCATTTACAGCGCAAGAATCGCAATATGCCATAGCTATGGTTTTGAGCTTCACTTTGGGGTTTCTTAACCTAGGAAAAATTATGTCTGATAATGGGTACCGTGATGATCAAGGCTTCAAACCCAGTTGATTCATGGTCCCCAAATAAATTTATATTGCGTGTACATGATTTTTGAATGAGACAGGGTTATAGCATTGGAAAAACGTCTGTAGGTAAAAGTGTTTTACCTAAAACAACGGTCCAAAGAAGAAGATGATGTGCATCAAAGCATGGGTGGCCAATTCGAATTTTGCGTGTGTTCTAGGTACGACAATTAATTTTGTTTTTGATTTATTGTTTTTATTATATTAATAGTTAACTAATGCAGTGCAGTTGGTAGGATGAGGGGCATATGAGGTACACGTCCTGGGTTCGATCCCAGGCGTGTACTTTTGTATTTTTCTTCTAAATCCTTTACAGATCCAATGTGTCTCCCAGCAAAGTGTCCACTATACGTCTTCAACGTCCAGCCGTTTGATTAAGCATGCCATCAAATCTAACGCTCCATCCATGAGAGTCTATGGTACACCTCAGGTCAATGCCACATGGAACCAGGCGCTGACTGGGCTTGGAAGCTTAATGGGCCAAGGAATTCAGATTCATACCCCCCTAGAATTGCTAACAGCAGGCCCATTTGGTTATTTTATTTATTTTCTTTAATTTCCTTTCTTTATTTCTTTTCTTTTTTTATTAATGCAAAAATTATTTTTTTTTAATTAACCAATCAAAAATCACAAAAAAGATTTATTTTCTTAATAAATATATTTTTAAATTAATTAGTTTATTTAATTTAGGGTAACTTTAACTTATTTTTACAATTAAAATCAATTAGAAAACTAGGTTTAAATTCTTGATTTAGTTATTTTCTTTTTTTTTTCAAACAAAAACACAAAAAATAGGTTAACTTAATTATTTTTCTTAATTAAAGTTAATTAGTAATTAGGTTCTTTTTTTTAATTCAATTATTCCTTATTTTCTTAAATAACAAAAAATAACAAAAAATGACAAAAAATGATGTTTTCTTTAATCAATTGCAATTAGGTTTAGCCAAGGGTCAAAACCCTAATTTCTCTCGCATTTAATTTACCGCGCGTTTCTAATTTTCTTTCTTATTATTATTGTAAGTGTTTCAAGGTTATAATAGTTTTAATTAGGGTTTTAAATTCCGTACTTTTACTTCCTGTCAAGGCAATTATGTAACTGTCAAAGCCATGTAATAACTAGGTTTATTTTCGCTTTTACTTTCTGCAAATTATTAACTGTTAGATGTATTAATAGGATTGTATGGCAAGAATGGATGAAAAATTAAAACAGTTAGAAAACCCTAATGTGCAAAGATTAAATAATTGAAACAAATCACTCACACATGTTCACTCCTAGGGTTTACCTCACTTCGGTTGCCTTTGGTAAACAATCATTAAGAATACGAGATTTTAGTGGTTGCCCTCCAGTCTAAAGAGATCAAATTGTCCCATTCGAATGTTGCCTCGGAAATATTGCCTCGGAAACGTTACCTCGAAAAGATCTTAAGACTCTAGGGTTACTACTAAAGTTTTCTAACTATTGCTTTAGTGATTATATTTGTCCCTTTCGAACATCCCTTACAAACTCCAACGACCGTGCTACCTACTCCTTAATAGTGGGATAGCGTTGTCTAAAGGAAATAGAATGAACAATCTTTTTTCGAGTAGGTAGAATCTTAAGTACTTACTCAAAACAAATCTTTTCACACTAACACCTTTTCAAAACAGTTTTCAAAAAATAACTTCGTCAAACCCTTGAGGACTGATACAAGGGTTATAACGAAGTAAAACATTTTCAAAGCAAGCACACACACAAGCAATTTTAAAAAGATGAGCTAGTGCCTAAGAGTCCATGGAAAACCATGGATAGAAAGGGTGATAACACCTTCCCTTTCTATAATCTACCCCCCGTACTCAGAATATCTCGAAAAAAGGTTTTTTCTGTTCTTTTTCCTTTTCCATGATTGGATGAAATAAAAGTCGATGGCGACTCTTGCGTACCGCGACATTTTGCAAACACAAAACGTAAAATGTAAACCAGTATTAAACAGTCGGTTCTACCACCGTATCACAAATTCCTCTGGGCAGATTAATATCTGACTATCTGATGGAGAACAGGTTGATATAACATCTGACAGAAGCTCACCAGATCAGCACACTTGAGGCATGTGCTGGTAAACCTCTTAATGCCAAAAATATGAAGAAGATGAAGATTATTGATAGCATTAAGAAGGAACCAACAATTGCTACTCATGAAGTCATCACATCAAGGAGAATCCCTCTGAAAGATTTTCTGTTATTTTCTGAGATTGATGCTTCACCAGAGATTGTCGTCAGATACTTAGAAGCTTGCAAGGAAGATGGAACAGGTCCAGAACTTACCATTCGTGATCTGCACAAGCAAGCTCCAGATGTTGTGTTGATGAAATCCAGAAAGAGAAAGGCAGAAGGAGAAGGATATTCTCAGAGGACACCCAAAGCTGTTAAAAAGAAAGGTAACACTTCCTTTGTTTCTGTTGTAGAATCTATAGTTTTTCCAACATTTGAAACAATCCCCTCTCAACAATTAAAAGATCCCTCACCTCAAACTTTTGAGGATTTTGACATAGAGTTTGATCCTTCTGTAACCCTTGGCAATTTCCTAAACGAACCTCACTCCCCCAATCCAAATCTAGAGCAAAATCTACAAGAACTTGCAAGAGTTCTTGCTGATATTGAACTATTTGATCAAGACTTTCAAACACCTATCAAAGAAAATCCAAACCTTCATACTCCTCAACCAGAACATCAAAACCTTGATACTCCTCAACCAGAAAATGAAAACCCTCATACTCCCCAAACTGAAAATTCAATATTTAAAACCCCTGAACCAGAAAATCAACACGCTACGGCAAACTAATCAAAAAATTCTTTTACAGACTTTGATACCACTACGCCTATTCCTGGAATAACGAAACCACTTATGGTTCGTCAACCTCTATCCATAATTGACATTCCAGAAATACCATCACCCTATTATTCCACACCACCAAACACACATGTAACGGTAGAAATGTTTAAGACTAAGCCATTGGATTGACTTGACTTATACAGATCAAAATAAAAAATTGCCACAACGCTTTATTATTTCCAAAGGAATGGGAAAAGAGCGAATAACCTAAAAAGAGGGGGAAAGATTCAAGGTAAGGGGGTTGGTTATGCAAAGGGAAGGTATTAGCAACCTAAACATCTACGGTACTCCGCAGGAACCTCTTTGAAAAATCTGTATATTTTTCCTATAAAATGTTGTATAAAAAATAGACGGTGGAGGTGAGAAAAGAAGTATTTTTATGATTTTTGAACCCTCTGTGGTTGCAAACCTTTAGTGCCTACATACCACCTTTCGTGCAATAGCGGATCATGGTACACGTAGTTCCTCTTTAAAAAATTTAAAACACAGGTGTGTTGATTGATTTTATGAGATAAGACATCATCGTCATTGTCCGTGTGGAAAACATACTTACTACCCATTATCATAAGAAAGGAGAATTTGCATCATCTCAAAGTGGAGGATATGACTTGGATTTTAAAATTAATAATGCCTCACTCAACACCCAAGTGGAAAATATTTATCTTCACTACATATTGTAGAAGTATAATTGTTTGCATCACTACAAGGATTGACAAGAGTCTAATCTTTTGGGAAAGGTTTTTAAAATAGAATGCCAAAGTGGAAAATATGGTTTGAAATGAGATTGATTGACTTTTAGTCTTCTCACAAAAAAAAGTCAAGGTATTATTAAATTGATTGAAGTTTATTTATGAAAATGTTTTGAAAATACATGGAACTAAGTCCAAGTTTATTATGAAAGTGGTTTAAATTTAGAAACAAGAAGAGTTTTCAAAAGGAGAAGGAAGATTTTTGAAATTAAAGAAGATGGAAGGAGAAGAAGAGACTATCCTAAAGCATAAGGTAAAAGCTAGGGATAAGAACCATCTAACCAACAAGAAGCCAATACTTGACATTATGAGTCAAGATAGAATTCCCATTCCTTGGATTGAAACCAAACAAGCAAAGATATTAGACCTCTTGAGAGAACCAAACTTCAAGTGTATTAAGTCTTCATAAAAATTGGGCACAGTAACGGCTGTATACGGGTGAATTCCTGATTAGAAACAAAGAATGTAACCATAATAACCTGAGCACAAAAACAAACAAGTAACCCAATGTCTTGAGGTAAATCTCAAGAACTCCAGACAAAATATCAATTAAGGTCACAAGGTCTCCAACATAGGCCAAGGTTTCTAATTCTATGTCCAAGAAGTCCAATGCTCCATAATGCCAAGGGTAGTAACCAAATAGTCCAAGTATCATAAAAGCTTTTTATGGTTCATGTTGATTATTAGGTGTCTTGAAAAAGAAAAGAAAAGCTAGAGTGAGCAAAATAAAAATAACAAGAATATAAATGCTCAAGTGAGCAAAATAAAAACGGCATGAAATATAATGCTTAAAGTAAATGGTACATAAAGCATAAAAATAAAAGCATAAAGTAAAAACAATTTAATAATTAGTGGTTAGTTGGATGACCATATTGAAACTTGCATTTGGAACTCATTAGAGGATTGGTAGAACCAAAGCCTCCACACAACAAGTTGCATTCGCTTTTTTTCATGTATATCATCCATTTGGAATCCTCAAAAGTACCATTTAATGATCAACGATATTTAAGTGATCCGCATTGACCAAAAGTGATGTAGATCCATTAGAGGATTGGTAGAACCAAATCCTCCACACAATGAATTTCAAGGTTATTGGATCAAAGAGATCAAATTAACATACTTGGGCTTGCAAATATTGGTTTGGGCCACAAATGATCATTTATTCGAATTGGGACAAAATTTAGCCCTATGTTAAGCAATCGTAAGTGGACTTATATAGAAGTCGCACATATTTTGAGGCCGGTCAATAGCAATCTATGCACCATTTGTTTTGAGACATGATATAGAGATCATGCTCCAATAACACTTAGTGCAATAAGAAAGGGATAAGATGAAGAGGGGTGAGAAAGAATATACAAACCACATTTGAATAAAATTTTAATCAAACTATTATTAAAATCATTCATCCATTTTTATGGATTTAGACTCAACACCATAGATCCAATGATGTTAATAAAGTTCATGATAAAAAATTCAACCCAAGATCAGCCAGAAAATAATCACAAAATAATATTGCATTTAATATATATATATATATATATATATATATATATATATATATATATATATATATATATATATATATATATATATATATATATATATATATATATATATATATATATATATATATATATATATATTAAAAAGGGTTTTAAAATGTTTTAAAATAGAAATAAGGGATAAAAATATCAATTATGTTCAAATTAATCAAGAAATATTAAGTAAGACCATAGAAAAATCAGAAAAGGACTCAAATATTTTTATAAAATTTTTGGTAATTTTTTAAAGTCAGAAACTATTTTTAAAAATTAAAAGAAATGAGTAAAATAAATCAAAAATAATAAAAAATAACAAAGTCAGAAATAAAAAATAAATGAGGTCACCAATATTTCTCACAATATCATTGAATCATTCCATTTTTTTTAGAATTTAAAAATGCATAAAAGTTTTAAATATTTAAAACAATTCAAATAAAGTGAAAATTTATAAAAAAATATCAAAACACAAAATAAAATTGTGAAAAAATAAAAAGAGAAAAGAGTAAAATATCAAACCAAAAAAAAATGGTCCATCTGATCATTGTCAAAACGCGTTAGTAAACATATCAAGTGGACCTGACGCACTATGCATGTTATCGACTTTACTAAATATCACACTGGTTCTAACATTTTTAAAATAAAGCAACTTAAAATAAGGCGAGTTGGATGGAGTCTGACTCATAAAAGTAATCAGTTCCAAGGGCTCCTGAGACACGCGCATGGTAAGGCAAGCATATTGACTCACAAAAGTAATTAGTCTTTTATTTGAATCAATTTGGCAAAGAAATCTACCTGAACGAAGTGGTGAAAATTTTCTCTGAAATAGGACTTCTACAGATCAATCTAGGTCACAATTATTGAAGGTAATTGTATGGTTAGATTCAGGGAAGATCAAGGAAGGTGAATTGATAGAAAAAATGGATCGAAAAAGGCTTGAACACTGATTTCGAATTTGCAGAAAAATGAGTTTTGGAGCAACTTTGTCAGGGTGATTTTAGCTGTTCAAACTTGAGGAAATGAATGAGGAATGACCCTCTATTTATAGGGAATCAGATGGAATGTTCAAGCGTGTGAAATAATGAAGTTTGGAGGGAAATCGCGTGAAGTTTCAAACGAGAAAAGTGTGACTTCTACTTTGATCAAAACTCAACCAAAACACGTGTTTTTCTATGCTAATCACTTCTGGAAGTTCACTAAACATGTTTAGAAGCCAAAACGCGCAGAAAAAATGTGTTTAGAAGCAAAATCAAGGATTTCAAATTCTGACTTTTAAAGAAACTTCAGTTTCAAGTTACCAAGTTCAAATCAATGGCATTCTCGGCTCAAGGGGTCTTATGGCATGATTCTTGATACTTAGAAATATTTCAAGTTTTTCTTTAAAAGTGACCTATAATTTTTTACACCCAAACATGGCCTTCCACTTGGAATTTGCTCTTGACCAAAAAAGATGTCATGAAATAGACCTCTTATATGACATTTTTAAACTTGAACCATTCAAAATCTCCAAAAAATGAGAGAGTTATGGATTGCTGATGTTAGCAAAAAATCATGAAATGACCTATAATCTTTTGTATCCTTAGTGCATTTTCTATCCATTTTCTCACTTTTCAGATAAAATAAGGCATAAAATTCACATCTTCAAGGTCATTATGGAAAAAGAGTGGGCTAAAGGTGATAAAAATTGACCAAGTTATGATCATTTGAAGTCACACATGGGAAATTGGGGGTTCATCTGGAGGACTTGTAATCTTTCTTCATCATCAAGTTTCTTCCACATGAAAACTCCTTGAAACTTTTGAATTTATTTGTTATTAACCCTTTGAAGAGAAGGATGTTTTTGGAATAACTCAAAAATACCAAAATATGAGCAAGATATACTTCTTTGAAGTTCAAAATCCTAGGTCATAGATCAAGAAAATGCTTTAAGGAACTTTGACAATTTTGAACAACCTTCTTGTACCAACACTTTTGCTTTTCAAAAAGAATGTGTTGAGGATGATAATTAGAACTCATAGCCACAAAAACCACTTCCATATCTTGAGAATTGAGAGAAATATGCATTTGTGACCAATGGGAACAAGGCCTTGTCCAATCATTACAACTTCTTCATTCAACCCCTTGTACTTTTGAATCAATCTTGATAACTTTGTAATGTGGTGAACCAAAATAAACCTTGCCATGGCATTTCTTCCAAAACAACTTCAATGGTGAGGTTTGAATCTCTCAAGCTTTGTTGACTAGGGCATGGAAATAAACTCATGAACCCATGGATCAACTTGCTAAGCCACGTTGCCTTTACCTACATTATTAACAAGTAAGACAAACTAACATTGTATTTTATTAATTAAAAGGCAAGTCAAAACAAAACATGCATGATCACAAAAGAAAAACAAGTCAAGGTGCTTGGTGATTCCTCCAAGAGAAAATCTAGAGATAAGGAGGAGAACCAAGCCCTAATGTGATCTTGTTAGGATTGAATCAATGATGAAGGGATCTTAGGGGGGAAAATTAGGGTACAACAGCTGCCCTTATTTATGTTTCTTCTATCCAGATATACAAAGGTTAAAAATCTTCGTGTTGACGTGATCGAAGATACTTAAATATAAAACAAACCCTATTTTTGGCCCTAAGATGCCATGCAATTCTTATGAGTATGAATGCATATGAACAATTTCAAAGGGATGCAAAACACCACTGGGGATGTAGCACAGGAAATAAAGATCAAAAGAGAAACCCAACCAGGAAAATAAATCACTGGTGAATCCAAAAATACCCGACTCATAGAGGATGGTAAAAAGGTCAAAGGATACACCAACTTTTACTGAAGGTGAAACTACCAACGTTCACTGAAGGTAAAAAGAGAAAAGAATAACAACAACGATGTTCACTGACGGTGAGCTACCCACGTTTACTGAAGGTAGAGAGAAAAAAAATCATCGACGTTTACTGACGATGAACTACCAACGTTCACTGAAGGTAGAGGGAAAAGATATATATGAGCACCAACGTTTACTAACGGTGAACTACCAACATTCACTGAGGGTAGCAAAAAGATGATAATCACCAACTTTCACTGATGGTGACCTACCAACTTTCACTTAAGGTAGAGAGAAAAAAATATCATAGCACCGCCGTTCACTGACAATGAACAACCAACGTTCACTGAGAGTAGAAAAAGGTAACAATGACCAACTTTCACTGATGGTGATCTACCAACTTTCACTGATGGTAGAAAGAGAATATATCATAGCACCACCGTTCACTGATGATGAACTACCAACATTCACTGAGGGTAGCAAAAATATAACAAACATCAACTTTCAATGATGGTGATCTACCAACTTTCACTGAAGGTGGAAAGAGAATATATCATAGCACCACCATTCACTGACGATGAACTACCAACGTTCACTGAGGGTAGAAAAAAGATAACAAACACAAACTTTCACTGACGGTGATATACCAACTTTCACTGAAGGTAGAGAGAAAACATATCATAGAATCGCCGTTCTCTGATGATGAACTACCAACGTTCGCTGAAGGTAGGAAAAAGATAACTAGTTTCCCCAAGATTCTGGCGTTTCACCTAGAACGGGTCTCAACTTCTTCTTTAACCAAGGCACCCCGCCTGGAAAGGATAATATATAAGCTGTCTCAAATAAAGAGACTTCCACTTGAAAAGATTTCACAACGAGCTATTTCTGTGATATTGAAAGTCTTACCATCCCTTGGCGTAATCTGATGACAAACTGCAAACTATTCACTCATAGAGGAGATAGCAAAAAAAGTTACATTGACTTTTACAGAGAACCACGAGTTACTTAAATAAAGAGACCTGTTACTTGTTGTCATGGAGGATTGTAAAAAGAAATTACTTTCTGGGGAGAGAAATATGACTTTTTGGAGAAAGAAATATGACTTCCTGGGGGAAGAAATATGACTTCCTAGAGAGATGCCACGATATTCCTGCTGAGGAGATAAAGTCTTCTCTTGCAAAATAAATGCACCAACCAAAACTTGAAGTTTTCATAAATCCAAAAAAAAATATATTGTTGTGGTACCACAGATTCAAACCAGAAATAAACTGGAACGAAACGGTCAACCAGAATACATCCTTTGAGAAATAAACTCAAGAGGGAAAACCAAATCCATCCAAACCAGGAGCTGTACAGGAAGGCTAAAGCAAAAATATTCCACTAGGGACAACTCAGTGGGAAATTGAAAGAATATACGCTTTCTGATTAAGGCTAACACTTTATTAAATAGAGGACAATGTAACTCTGTAAAACAAGATGATATATCAACAAAAATATTAACAAATGTCAATGAACAATGATTTGATAATTTTAGCTATGCATGATGTATGTATGAATGTATGAGTGTTATCATGTGTATGCTACAAAACAGGTATACAACATTGGGAATAACTAGGCAAAACCACCTCGGGCACTAACAACACTCGGCTAAACTTCATCCAAGATGATCATTCCAAGAAAAAGTAAATGCCAACTAAGGAAACAAAACCTACTGGCTGCTTTAGCTTTACTAGGGAGTGATATAATCTGGAAGTAAGCAAAACGAAGTGACAGAATAGTACAGATACAGGGATAGAACATCCTTCTTCAGGCTTCACCGGGGAAACAAGTGTTTTTAAAATTAACATTCCTACTGGAGATTGCAAAACCAATCTCAAGTAAATCATACTGACACCAACACATCAAAACATTCAATGGGGAATTCAGAACCACTTCATTGGGGAGGTTAACACCCTATCCACAAAAGGAAAACCACAATACGTCCTTCACTTAGAGAAACCAGGGACCTGCATTCTTCAAGAGTGGTTATGATACCAACTTCTCTGGAAAAAGAACTTCTATTAGGCCAAAAGAAAACTTCACTGGAGAAAATGCGGTGGAAACTTCACATTATGAAAACTCAGAAAATAGGAGAAATGAATCCAAACTTGACCGAGGATGCCGGAATCATAAACCCAATACGGAGAAAAAATCCCGAGTAAACCTTCCCGAGGGGAACAAAAACTTCTCAAAACAACTGTAGTTTGTCCATTCCTGGGATCACCATTTTTGTTGTCATTGTTTCATCACAAATCTCAAAGTAAAAGCAGATTGTAAAATATTTTTTTGAAAAATCAATTTTGTTATTTAATATTTTTTGCTTTGAAATTTATTATCAATAATAAATGGAGTCTTTGCAAGCTACATAAAATAAGAAATACAAAAAATTGGGTAAAAGCTCAAATTTCATTAATAGAATGGTAGTCTGCGAATGGCGAGACTCCATAGATGATTACAAAGTTTGAAAAATAGTAATATATAACAGAAAAGATACATTTAGAACAAATGACCACTATCCCCTCTAACAAATTTTGAAATCCTAAGAAGTAGCTTCTGTTGAAGTATGGTGAGGATCCGAGAAGATTATTGCTTCAACGATCAAGTCTTGTCTAACGTAGTTACTTGCCAAGAAAGTCCCTAACTTTTGCCTAAGCTGCCCTTGCGGGTTTTCAACTTAGCGGGAAATTTATTCTGTTTAGGTCTCTAATTTTTGCCTAGAACGCCCTTTCAGGTTTTCGGCCTACCGAGACACTCCTTTTTTGCCTAAGCCCCCCTTTCGGGTTTTCAACTTAGCGAGTTGTTCTTTTATTTCTTTAGGTGAAGTATTTCTTGACTGCGTCAGCATTCATGGGACGTGGGAACTCCTCGTCGTCCATAGTTTCAAGAATTAATGCACCGCCAGAGAAAGCTTTCTTGACAACATACGGGCCTTCAAAATTGGGAGTCCACTTGCCCCTAGAATCAGCGTTGAAAGACATGATCTTCCTGAGCACGAGGTCGCCTTCTCTAAATTCACGAGGTTTGACCTTTTTATCAAAAGCTTTCTTCATTCTTTTCTGATATAATTGTCCATGACATAAAGCTTTATCCTCTTCTCCTCAATCAAATTCAATTGGTCAAACCAGTTCTGGACCCATTCATCCTCTGTCAATTTGGTTTCCATTATCACACGCAAAGAGGGAATCTCAACCTCGACAGGGAGTAAAACTTCCATTCCATACACTAGGGAGAACGAGGTTGCTCCTATTGAAGTGCAGATAGATGTTCAATATCCATGTAGAGAAAAAGGGATCATTTCATGCCAATCCTTATAAGTAACAACCATTTTCTGGATAATTCTCTTGATATTCTTATTAGCAGCTTTGACAGCCCCATTCATCTTTGGCCTGTATGGAGATGAATTGTGATGGACAATCTTGAATTCTTCGCACAGTTTTGTCATCATCCTATTGTTCAAACTTGAGCCATTATTAGTGATGATTCTGCTCGGCACACCATACCGACATATAAGGTTATTCTTAATGAAGCGCACAACCACCTGCTTAGTAACATTGGCATATGAAGCAGCCTCCACCCACTTGGTGAAGTAATCAATTGCTACCAAGATAAAACGGTGTCCGTTCGAAGCTTTGGGTTCTATCATCCCAATCATGTCAATACCCCACATAGAGAAATGTCACGGGGAGGAAATCACATTGATAAGTGTCGGAGGCATATGGACCTTGTCTGCATAAATCTGGCATTTATGGCACTTCTTTGTAAATTTATAACAGTCGGACTCTATTGTCAGCCAATAGTAACCTGCCCTTAGCATAATTTTAGCCATCGAATGTCCATTTGCATGAGTGCCAAATGAACCTTCATGAATCTCATGCATCAACGTGTCTGCTTCGTGTCTATCCACACATCTGAGCAAGACCATGTCATAATTTCTCTTGTACAACACATTTTCACTGAGGAAGAAACTGCCTACCAATCTTCTCAATGTCTTTCTATCTTTCTTCGACGCACCAATCGGGTATTCCTGAGTTTGAAGAAAATGCTTGATATCATAATACCAAGGTTTTTCATTTGATGCCTCCTCTACTGTAAACACATGAGCGGGCCTATCCAGTCGTTGAACCGTAATTCGGGGTATATGATTCCAAGTATTCACTTGGTACATAGAAACCAGAGTTGCCAGAGCATCCGCCATTTGATTCCCATCTCTGGGGATGTGATGGAATTCAACTTTATTGAAGAAGGGTAATAATCTTCTGGCATAATCTTTGTAAGGGATCAAGCCGGGGTGACGAGTATCCCATTCTCCTTTAATCTGATTTATTACCAAAGCTGAATCACCATACACATCTAGAATTTTAATTCTGAGATTAATAAATTCTTCAAGACCATGATGCAAGCCTTGTATTCGGCCATATTATTAGTACAGTCAAATGTTAACCTTGTAGTAAAAGGAATGTGCGATCCATGAGAAGTGACAATCACATCACCAATTCCTTTACCATAAGCATTCACAGCTCCATAAAATATCATACTCCAACGAGATTCAGGGTCATGACCTTCCTCAGGCAATTGTTCATTACAATCTTTCACTTTCAGGAACATCACATCCTCATCGGGGAATTCATATTCTACAGACTGGTGATCCTCCACTGGTTGGTGAGCAAGATAATCTGCCAACACACTGATTTTAATAGCTTTTTGAGTGAGGTATTCGATATCATATTCAGATAACAACATATGCCAACGGGAAATTCTCCCAGTAAGAGAAGGATTTTCAAAAATGTACTTGATTGGATCCATTTTAGAGATCAACCAAGTAGTGTGATTCAACATATACTGCCGTAAATTCTTTGCCGCCCAGGCCAAAGCACAACATGTTTATTCCAGCATGGAATATCGCAACTCATAATCAGTGAATTTTTTACTGAGATAATAAATGGAAAACTACTTCTTCCCTGTTTCATCCTGTTGTCCCAGAATACATCCCATGGATTTATCAAACACTGTCAGATACATAATCAACGATCTTCCTTATACAGGAGGGAGCAAGATAGGAGGTTCAAGCAGATATTCTTTAATACATTCAAATGCCCTTTGGCAATCATCCATCCACACACAACCTTGATCTTTCTTTAACAACTTAAAGATCGGTTCACATGTTGCAGTCATGTGGGAGATGAATCTGAAACTATAATTCAAACGCCCGAGGAAACCTCTGACTTGTTTTTCAGTTCTTGGTGCTGGCATATCTTTAATCGCCTTGACTTTATCAGGTCCAACTTCAATTCCTTTCTGGCTAAAAATGAAACCCAACAATTTCCCTGATCAGACACCGAAGGTACACTTATTTGGATTCAAGCGGAGACGATACTTCCTCAAACACTGAAACAACTTCGACAAATCTTCTACATTTCCTTCTTCAATATGGTATTTGGAAATCATATCATCAACATATACTTCGATTTCCTTGTGCATCAGATCATGTAATAGGGTCATCATAGCCCTCTAGTACGTTGCACCAGCATTCTTCAACCCGAAAGGAATCACTCCGTAATAGAATGTTCCCCATGGTGTGATAAATGTTGTTTTTTCCATGTCCTTTGGAGCCATTTTTATTTGATTATACTCGGAAAATCCATCCATGAACGAGAATACCTTAAATTTTGCTGTGCTATCCACTAATATATCAATGTGTGGCAATGGAAAATCATCTTTTGGACTAGCTTTATTTAGATCTCTGTAATCTACGCACATGCGGACCTTTCCATCTTTTTTTGGTATTGGGATAATATTGGCAATCCATTGAGGATACACTGACGTCACAGGAAAACCAGCATTAGTCTGCTTTAGAACCTCCTCTTTGATTCTTACTGCCATATCTGGGTGAGTTCTTCTCAACTTTTGTTTAATTGGCAGACACTTTGGCTTCAATGGCAAACGGTGCTCTAAAATTGTGTATCTAGACCAGGCATATCTTGATAAGACCAAGCAAAAATATCCACATACTCTTTCAACAGTTCAATCAACATGCTCTTCACATCAGGATGCAACAATGCTCCAATCTTGACTTCCTTCGGATCTTCTTCTGAACCCAAATTGATCACTTCCAATGGCTCTTTATATGGCTAAATGGTATTTTCCTCGTGCTCAAGAAACCGTAAGACCTCTTCTTGAATCTCATCATAATCTTCTTCTTCAGCCCCATACACAGGGCATTCAAAGTTGGGAGAGGGTGCAGGGTCATTTTATTCAACGGGTTTTTTAATTAATCTTCACATATGATTTGTGATTGCATTTAGAAACAGACACATATAACAAGTGATCATGCATATTGAATTTTAGTTATTATTTATTTTGAAAGGTTTTTTCTGATTACCATTTTCCAAGAAAAAGAAGAAAATAAAGACATAATTTGGGAAACAAAGACAACTTTTATTATTGATTTTAAAAGTCACAGCAAACAGATAAGCCCTACAACATTAATACTTCCACCTTTGGCAGAGTGAAAGCTTTTTCAAAAATATTAAGAAATCAAATTACTTTGAAACATGTATGTAAGAGAGAACATCAATGGTGATCTAGTTCTGAACCCTAACTCCATAAGTCACATAATTCAGCATTTCATGCTCTGCTTCATCTTCCACAATGGCGTTAATCCTGGAAACAGTCGGATGAAGATAACCCCCACTACGGAAAATGTCTTGATACCTGCCTACAACAGACTTAGGCTTCATGCCCTTACCTTTGTCATTCTTCGAAGATAACCCCAAGCCAGTTCTATTCTTGTTCATGGGTGGATCCACAATTCATCCCCAAACTTCATTATGACCATTACGCATAACCTGTTGCGCATCCTTCGGCGAAACTATGGAATTCTCATTTCCTCTTATGTAGTCAATGGATAAGGCTTGGAAATGGGTTCCAACAGCAGCTTCATCCGCCTCTACAATGCTGGAAGAGGACAAATGAGATATTAACAATGCCTGATCCCCATTTATGATCACTACTTTCCCTTCACGTACAAACTTTAGCTTCTGGTTTAAATTTGAAGTGACATCCCCTGCCTCATGTATCCACGACCGTCCTATCAAACAACTATAAGGAGGGAAAATTTCCATGACCTTGAAAGTTATCTGAAACAAATGTGGTCCTATATAAATATGCAAGTCCACTTCACCAATAACAGATTTCCTTGACCCATCAAACGCTTTCACAATGATGCCACTCGGGTGCATAGGAGTTCCTTGATATTTCAACTTCATAAGCATACTCCTCGGTATAACATTCAAAACGGATCCATTATCAATCAGCACATTAGATAGTGAATCATTCTTGCAGTTCATAGAGATGTGGAGGGCCAAGTTGTGATTCCTTCCTTCATCTGGTAATTCATCATCGTAGAAAATCAAGTTATTACATGAAGTAATGTTTCCTATTACGCTGCTGAATTGGTCTATTGGCATATCACTCTCCACAAGAGCTTAGTCTAGTACCCTCATCAAGGATTCTCTGTGAACAGAGAAGTTCATAAATAAAGCTAAGATAGATATTTTTGAAGGACTCTGCAGTAGCTGATCTACAATTTTGTAGTCGCTCATCTTAATTATCTTCAAAATATCATCCACTTCTTTCTCTAACGTAGCTCCACTAGCCTCACTTGTAGCCTTCTTAGGTTCATCATTCTCAGCAATTTTCTTTCCAGCACCAACATCTCTTCGAACAACTGGTGCAAACACACGACCGCTGCGGGTCACCCTACTATTTTCAGCTATATTTCCAACAGCAGGCATTGGCTGGATGGGAACTTCCACTCCATCCTCTAAGATTTTAGCGTTGTATTTGTAAGGCACAGCCTTATCTGACTTGTAGGGGATAAGACCCGGCAAACTAATCACCAATGGGGTAACAACTGGCTTGCTATGATACTCAACTTTAAAAATGGGCGGGTGGACCAAAACAAGGCACAATGATGTTTACCCCTTCTCTAACAAAATTAGTCATTTCTGGAAATAAAATCTTCATCTGAAGAGAAATACTCATCTGCAGAGGCATACTCTTCATCTGACTCTTCTTCAGTCAAAATAACCTCAACCATATCAACATCATGGTAATTATCCATCTGACTTGTGACGTTGATAGTTCCATTGTCTAACAACAACTGAACACCCTTCTTCACTATTGAACATCCTCGGGGGTCTCGACAGCAAACTCGGCAAGATCCATATTGGTGTTCCACCTGACCAGCCATATGGCAGAAGGTAGCATGCAACTTCACGAGGTCCTCATTCATATACTCTACATCAAAAATTCTGAATTCTCCAGGACATCCAAAAACCATATTCACTTCCTCTTCATACTCTGCCCTAGGCCTGATTATATGGATTAGGCCCTCATCCATCATCTCCTGTAAATCAACCTTTATCTTATTGCAAACCTGTATGTCAGTACTGCAAATAGCACAACCGGCATGGTCATGCGTATAATAGCTAAATTCACAGAGGTCTGCATGCATTTTCACAAAATCTCCTCTAACCAGATTAATATCAAAAATCCGGAAGTCGCCTAGACAAACGGCTACCATATTCACATCATTTAATCCCCCATGCTTGGGTGGAGGATTGTCTTTCACATTAGGTCCCACGTCCTTGAAAGATAGAACACCAGAATTCCCCAATTTCTATACCTCATTCTTCAAAGGATAACAATTCTCAATATTATGCCCTGGTGCTCCCTGATGAAAAGCACATGTTTGGTCTGCCTTGTAATACTAAGGCAATGGTGATGGTACGGCGGGAGGTGGTCGGGTAAGAACCAACTTCTTCTGAATCAATGTTGGTAGTAACTCTGTATATCCTATGGGAATAGGGTCATAAATCTCCCTTATTTGATTATGCCATTGATTCCCATGCTGGGATAGTCTCTAATAAGCAACGGTAGTTGGAGCGGCATTCATAATGGGAGTAATTGAGGCGACTTGTTGATGACGCTGATAATTCCTTCTAGGAGTGTTTACCCTCCTCTCTTTTATAACAGCATTTGCATCTCCTTCTTTCTTCTTGGTAAACCCATAAGGTGGCTTCTTCGCACCTCCAGATCCTTCACTCTTTGTTAAACGACCTTCTCTTACAGCTTCTTCTAAGGGGATACCCATTCCTACCATTTCAGTAAAGTCACTTGGCGCACTTGCTACCATCCTCTCATAGTAGAAAGCACCCAGCGTCTTCAATAAAATCTTAGTCATCTCCTTCTCTTCCATGGGAGGAATCACCTAGGCGGCTACCTCACGTCATCTCTGTGCATATTCTTTGAATGATTCCCTGTCTTTCTGAACTATGGGCCTAAGTTGATCACGGTCAGGCGTCATGTCCATGTTGTACTTGTATTGTTTGATGAATGCTTCTCCCAAATCATTAAAAGTAATGATATTGGCATTGTCCAAACTCATATACCACTTCAGCCCAACACCCGTCAAACTATCCTGAAAAAAGTGAATCAGCAGACGCTGATCATCAGTATGGGTAGACATTCTCCTTACGTACATCACTAGATGAGCACGAGGGCAAGTGTTACCCTTATACTTCTCAAACTCTGGGCCTTTAAACTTAGAAGGTATCTTAACATTCGGGACCAAGCATAACTCATTCACATTCTGCCCAAATAGCTCTTTTCCCCTGAGGGCCTTCATCTCTCTTTTCATCTTGTCAAACTGCTCTTGAAAATCATCTATTATGTTATAAAGACCTGAGTCTTCACTCGGTGGAGGGAAAGGACGACACACATCATCATTAATAAACGAAACCATATTCACCGAAGGAGGTGCAGCAGGAACATACACCACAGGAGGTGAAGGATTAAAAATAGTCTGAACAACTAGAGTATCTTGAGGACTAAGAGTGAAACCTTCGGGTGAAAAATTCTCTGGCATTCTCCATAGACAACCTTGGGGCATGCGATTCTGAACAACAGCTAGAGTAGCAAATACGGGAACAGTCGGAGCTTCAGTAGTTGCCCTTGTTGTTTGAGGTTGAACACTCAGTGGCTGATTCTAAGCAGCCACTAGAGCTTCCATCAGAGTAGTCAGATTAGCCATGCCGACCTTCAAAGCAGAAACTTCCTCGCGCAGCTCGCGATTCTCTTGTTCTAAGTTGTCCATCTTCTTTCTGAAATTAGCCCGAGTGTTGTAGTGATGAGTCAGGTTGCTGAACAAAGTAAAGAAGCTTGGTAAGACACTTGGATATGCATAACAAATGCAAGAAAAATGTTCAATATGATGCATGATATGTAATGCACATGATTATTTTTACTTTGTTATTTAATATTTAAAGGGTCTATATATTTATAGACACATTGCAAATATCAGAGTAATAACACATTTGAAATACTGAAAATTTTATTATAACATCTTCAAAATGGATTACATGTTTGAATGATCCCAAGTACAATATGAAAATAAAATCTGAAACCCTGAGAAATAGAACTGATGGAGATCACTCTATACGATGGCGCTTCCCCGTGAGCCTGGAAATCTGAGCCTTCAACCTCTGGTTTTCTTCCGCATGTCTGATGGCAACCTCCTTCCAATCATCTAAATCAGGAAGTGAGTAATCAGCACTTGATTTAGGCTTAGGAGAAAATAAATCCCCTTTCCTCTCCGTAGACTCTATCGCTCGACTCTCAAGGATCTCAATTAAGTCGTCTTTGTCCTTCAAGTCTGCTTTATAGGAACTCTCTAAAGTTTGGAACATGTTCTTCCAAGCATCCTTTTCCTGTTCCATCCTAACCAAAGCAAGTTGCAGCTCTTCTAGATCATCTACTGAGGGAGGAGTGGTCTTCATAAATAGATCAGGAATGGGTGTCTCCCGGGTATGCGGCATCTTTAACTGAATAGCTCTCGATCGGACCCACTGAAGATATGGCTCCAAAGAAACATTACCCCTAGGTCCCAAATCCTTCCTACTCTTCTTATGAATGTGACGCCATGCCTTCGCAATCTGCTCCTTAGCTTTCCTATGGTCTTCTCCTTCCTTCAGAAAGAAACTACTCAAATGAATACTATTCAGTTTATCCCTCATCAGATAACCAAGCTATCACCGTGCAAGAACATGGTTATAGTTAATTCCTCCCTTTGTACCAAGAAGACGTACATTGCGGAAACTAACACAACTGTGAATAATCTCTATATCCTGGTAAGCTCGATGATACCAATCAATATCCGATTGAGTAAGTGGCATGATCTTAGGAGCCCAATGGGGTTCCTTCTTGACATCCCAAAAAGCATCAGACTGAGGAATATGAGAGATTAACCACCGGTACAACAGCGGCGTGCAACACATAATCATCCCCCCATGATAAGAATTCCGAAGATGAATAGAGTAATAAGCATCACCCATCAATGTAGGAACTGGGTTTCCAATCATGAAGATCTTGATAGCATTAATGTCAACAAACTTGTCCACATTAGGAAATAAAAACAACCCGTAAGCAAGTAGAGCAAAGATGGCCTCAAAAGCAATTGTACTCTTAATTCTGGAAAAGTAACGAGCTTTCTCCAATAAGAACTGAGCTGGTAATCCTCTAATTCCTCCTTTAGTAGTCATATGGGCTTCCACCTCAGATTTCCCCAGATGAATCAAAGCATCAATCTCATGTGGTTTTGGCTCACCCTCCAAACCAGTAAAAGGAACACGATCGGTAACAGGTAAATCAAATAGATAAGAATACTCCTCCAAGGTGGGAATCAACTGATAGTCGGGAAAAGTAATCAATGATACATTGGATCATAGAACTGGACCAAGGTCGAGAGAATACCCTCCTTCATCTTCAGATTCATGAGAGGAATAATGGATCCATAATTCTTCCGAAAGTATGTTGAACACTCGATCTCTGGAATTAGATTGATCAACTCAACTATTTTGGGATCCTTGAAACTGTATTTCCTGGTCTTTCTCTTTCCAGAATCCATGGTTAGAAAGTACCTGAGATATTCACAAATGGTCAACCTTTAAATCCCTTGAAATATGGTTTCTTCAAAAGATGCCTATGAGTGCATGGATGCATGAAGCAACAATCACACACAAGATCACACATATAGGGTTCATAGGTTCAACGTCATGAGCATGAGGTCGAAGGTACTACCCATAAGGTGTCGGTCTAAAAGTTATCACATGCCGAACAAGGTTCTAGAGGTTCCCAGAGTCTACATCTTTCCTTCGGATATTAACAACTTCCCGATTAACTCGGTAATTAGTAATATTCTCAAGAAAGACTCGTCTGAGCATAGTATCGTGTGACAACTATTTCCGGATTACTCCGTCATAGCTTCCGCACTACACCTAAAAGGCCAAGATGGGTTTGGTATTCTACGGTCCTCAGTTTCAGTAGGCTCCCAGGTCAAAAGCAATACGTCTTCCCAATTACTCGGTAAACGACACTACAGTCAAAGGGGCCTCCACTAAGTGGGGGATCTCATGCCTCGTTTTTTGGGATTACTCCCTCAAAGTTAACATGACTATACCGCTTGTCCTATCTTAAAGTTTGCCCAAGTCCGGGTATAGGACTTATGAGTAATCACCAAGCACCCTGAAAACCAGGAAAATCCATACAAACATATATACAACATATAACACAAAAAATAGTAATAACACATATACAGATATAAACAAAGATAAGTTTAACCCACTTAGGGATGGACCAGCAAGAGGTCAATTTGTCCCCAATGAAGTCATCATTTTTCTGTAGCGGTAGAAATGTTTAAGACTAAGCCATTGGGTTGACTAGACTTTATACAAATCAAAATAAAAATCGCCATCACGCTTTATTGTTTCCAAAGGAATGGGAAAAGAGCGAATAACCCAAAAAGAAGGGGAAAGATTTAAGGTAAGGGGGTTAGTTATGCAAAGGGAAAGTATTAGCACCCTAAACATCTACGGTACACCGCAATAACCTCTTTGTGAAATCTGTATATTTTGGCTATGAAAAATGTTGTATAAAAATGGATGGTGGAGGTGAGAAAAGAAATATATTTATTTTATAATTTTTGCACCCGCCGCGATTGTGAACCTTAGTGCCTATGTACCACCTTTTTGTGCAATAGGGGATCAGGGTACACGTAGTTCCTCTTTTAAAAATTTAAAACACAAATGTGTTGGTTAATTTTATGAGATAAAACATCATCGTCACTGTCCGTGTGGAAAACATACCTACTACCCACAATTATGAGAAAGGAGAATTTGCATCATCTTAAAATGGAGGATATGGTGTGGATCTTAAAATCAACAATGCCTCACTCAACACCCAAGTAGAAAATATCTCTCTTCGCTACATATTTTAGAAGTATAGTTGTTTGCATCACTACAAGGATTGACAAGAGTTCAATCTTTTGAGAAAAGTTTAAAGATAAGGGCCAAAGTGGCAAAATTGTTTGAAATGAGATTGATTGACTTTTAATCTTCTCACAAAAAATGTCAAGGTATTATTAAATTGATTGCAGTTTATTTATGAAAATGTTTTGAAAATGCATGGACATAAGTCAAAGTTTATTATGAAAGTGGTTCAAGTTTAAAAACAAGAAGAGTTTTCAAAAGGAGGAAGAAGATTTTTGAAATTAAAGAAGATGGGAGGAGAAGAAGGGACTATCCTAAAGCATAAGGTAAAAGCTAGGGATAAGAACCATCTAACCAACAAGAAGCCAATACTTAACATTATGAGCCAAGATAGAATTCCCATTCGTTGGATTGAAACCAATCAAGAAAAAAAATACTAGACCTCTTGAGAGAACCAAACTTCAAGTGTATTAAGTATTCACAAAAATTGGACAGAGTAACAGCTGTATACGGGTGAATTCCAGATTACAAACAAAGGGTGTAATAATAAAAACCTGCACACAAAAACAAACAAGCAACCCAATGTCTTGAGGTAAACCTCAAGAACTCCAGACAAAATAATCAGATAAGATCACAAGGTCTTCAAGATAGGGCAAGGTTTCTAATCCTAAGTCCAAGAAAAGAGTCCCATGCTCCATAATGCCAAGGATAGTAACCAAATAGTCCAAGTACCATTAATGATTTTTATGGTTTATGTTGATTATTAAGTATCTTAAAAAAAGAAAAGAAAAGCTCAAGTGAGCAAAGTAAAAATGACAACAAAGTAAATGCTCAAATGAGCAAAGATGAAAATGGCATGAAATATAAATGCTAAAAGTAAATGGTACATAAAGCAAAAAAAAATTAAAGCATAAAGTAAAACAAGTAAATAATTAGTGGTTAGTTGGATGACAATCTTGAAGTTTGCATTTGGAACTCATTAGAGTATTGGTAGAACTAAAGCCTCCACACAACAAGTTGCATTTGATTTTGTCAAGTATATCATCCATTTGGAATTCTCACAAGTGCCAATTAATGATCAACGATGTTTAAGTGATCCACGTTGACCAAAGGTGTTGTAGATCCATTAGAGGATTGGTAGAACCAAAGCCTCCACACAATTAATCTCAAGGTTATTAGATCAAAGAGATCAAATTAACATACTTGGGCTTGCAAACATAAGTTTGGGCCACGAATGATCATTTATTCGAATCGGGGCGAAATTTAGCACTATGTTAAGCAATCCTAAGTGGACTTATATAGAAGTCGCACCTATTTTGAGGCCGGTCAATAACAATCTATGCACCATTTGTTCTGAGACATGATATAGAGATCATGCTCCAACAACATTTAGTGCAATAAGAAGGGGATGAGATGAAGAGGGATGGGAGAGAATATACAAACCACTTTTGAATTAAATTTAATCAAACTATTATTAAAATCATTCATCCATTTTTGTGGAGTTAAACTCAAGACCATGGATCCAATGATGTTAATAAAGTTCATGATCCAAAATTTAACCCAAGATCAGCCAGAAAATAGTCACAAAATAATATTACATTTTAATATATACAAAAGGGTTTAAAAATAATGTTTAAAAATAGAAAATGAAGAGAAAAATATCAACTATGTTCAAATTAATCAAGAAATAAAAAGTAAGACCATAGAAAAATCAGAAAAAGGCTCAAATAATTTTACAATTTTTTTTGGTAATTTTTTAAAGTCAGAAACTAATTTTAAATTAAAAGAAATGGGTATAATAAACCAAAAATGATAAAAAAATAGTAAAGTCAGAAACATAAATAAAATAAAGTGACCAATATTTGTCACAATATCATTGGATCACTCCATAATTTTTTCATAATTTAAAAATGTATAAAAGTATTTTTAAACATTTAAAACAATTCAAATAAAGTGTAAATTTATTAAAAAAATACCAAAACACAAAATTAAATTGTAAAAAAATAAAAATCAGAAAGAGAATAATCAAAATATTTTTTCATAATTTTTTCATAATTTTTTCATAATTTTTTCAGATTTTTTGGACTTAAAATGAGTTTTCTATGATTTTTTGAAATTTAAAACAATTAAAATATAAAAATCAGAAAAGAAAATGAAAGTAAAAATATGTGGACCATTGGATGAGAGTCAAAACGCGTTAGTAATCAAATCCAAGGGATCTAGCGCGCTGTGCATATCATGGTCATTAGTTAATAAAGTACAGAATCAAATATAAATCAGATTTTCAAAAATAACAAGTGGCGTGCCATCATTGATTGGAAGATGACACGTAGGTCATCTTCAACCTCCAGCCAACGTGATTTGAAGGTCTCTCAAACTGTAAAATCAGAAGCTCAGACTTATGTCGTTCACTTCGTCTCTTCAAGACGAACACAAGCACACCCTCGCGCCAAATTTATATAAACTGTAGCTCAAGCAATTTGGAAGGAAAGTTTTGAAAAAGGATTTTAAATTTCATGGTCAAAACGTGTTTCCAATAAAAGGTAAGTGTTGTGACTAGAACCAGGGAAATGAGGGAAACACAATGATATCAGAGTTTTGAAGAATTAATAAAGGAATCTACCTATTAAAGTTGAGTTGTAGAGCTCTAAAACTAGACTTCTATAGAGCAGTATAGGGCACGATTCTTGAATGTAATTATGTGGTTAGCTTCAGGGAAGATCAAGGAAGATGAATTGATGGAAAAATTGGATTGAAAAAGGCTTGAGAATGGATTTTGAAGTTACTGAATTATGAGTTGTGGAACAAGTTTGGCAGGGTGATTCTGGCTATCCAAGCTTGAGAAAATGAATGGGGAATGACCATCTATTTATAGGAAATCAAATGGAATGTTCAAGCGTGTGAAATGATGAAATTGGGAGGAAAATCGTGTGAAGTTGCAAACAAGAAAAGTGTGACTTCAAACTTGATCAAAACTCATCCAAAATGCGCGTTTTTGTTGTACTAACCCATTCTGGAAGTTCACTAAACATGTTTAGAGGCAAAAACACGTGGAAAACTTGTGATTAGAAGCCAAAACATAGATTTCAAAATTTGACTTGTGAGGAAACTTCTGTTCCAAGTTACCAATTTCAAAATGATGGCATTCTCAGCTCAAGGGGTCTTAGGGCATGATTCTTGATGCTTTAGAAAGATGAGGTTACAAGCTTTGCAATGGAAAAAGAGTGGAATCAAGTGGATGCTTGAGCTGAAAGTTGTGTTGAGTCAAAGTTAGAGAAAAAGAGTTGACTTTCCATACTTATAAATATTTCAAATTCTTCTTCAAAAATGACCTATAATGTCTTGCATCCGAACATGGCCTTCCACTTGGAATTTTCTCTTGACCAAAAAAGATGGCATGGAGTAGATCTCTTTAATTACATTTTGAAACTTGAACCATTCAAAATCTCCAAAAATTGAGAAAGTTATGAATTATTGAAGTTGGAAAAAAAATCATGAAATGACCTATAATCTTTTGCATCATTAACGCAACTTCCATCCATTTTCTCACTTTGCACATAAAAGAAGGCATAAAGTTCACACCTTCAAGATCATTATGGAAAAATAATGGGCTCATGTTGATAAAAAATGACCAAGTTATGATCATTTGAAGTCACACATGGAAAATTGGGGATTCATCTATAGGACTTCTAATCTTTCTTCCTCGTTAAGTCTCTTCCTCATGACAAATCCTTGAAACTTTTGAAGTGATTTGTTGATAGCCCTTTTAAGAGAAATGTGTCTTTGGAATCACTCAAAAATACCAAGAGATGAGCAAGATATATTCCTTTGAAGTTCAAAACCCTAGCTCCTTAGATCAAGATAATGCTTTGAGGAACTTTGACAATTTTGAACAAACTTCTTGTACCAACACACATGATTTGTAAATAGAAGTTGTTGAGGATGATAATGAGAACTCATAGCCACCAAAACCACTTCCATATCTTGAAAATTGAGATAAATATGCACTTGTGACCAAATGGAATAAAATCTTATCCAACCATGACAACTTCTGTAATCAATCCCTTGTGCTCTTCAACCAAATTTGATAACCTTGAACTGTGATGAACCAAAACAACCTTGCCATGCCAATTCTTCCAAAACCAATCCAATGGTGAGGTTTGAACTTCTCAAGCTTTATTGACTAGGGCATGGAAATAAACTCATGAACCCATGTGGTAACTAGTTAAATCCCATTGCCTTTACCTACATGGATAACAAGCAAGACAAACCAACATTGCATTTTATTTAGTTAAAAGAAGAAATCAAGACAAAAAAAATATTCATGATCACAAAAGAACATAAGTCAAGGTGCTTGTTTATTCCTCAAAAGGGCAAAGCTAAATATAGGGAGGGGAACCAAGAATCCTAGTCTGATCTTGTTGTGAATGAATCAACATGGTATGATGAAGGGATCTTAGGGGAACCAATTGGGGTACAACACTACCAAGATAAAATGGTGTCCATTCAAAGTTTGGGTTCTATCATTCCAATCATGTCAATACCCCACATAGAGAAAGGCCATGGGGAATAAATAACATTGATAAGTTTTGGAGGCACATGAATCTTGTCCGCATAAATTTGGCATTTATGGAACTTCTTTGCAAATTTGTAATAGTCAGATTCCATTGTCAACCAATAGCAACCTGCCTTTAGCATCTTTTTATCCATCGAATGTCCATTGGCATGAGTGCAAAATGAACCTTCATGAATCTCATGCATCAACATGTCTACTTTGTGTCTATCCATGAATCTGAGCAAGACCATGTCATAAGTTCTCTTTTACAACACATTTTCACTGAGGAAGAAGCTGCCAGACAATCTTCTCAATGTCTTTCTATCTTTATTCGATGCACCAATCGGGTATTTTTGAGTCTAAAGGAAATGCTTGATATCATAATACCAAGGTTTCTCATATGCTACCTCTTCTGTTATAAACACATGAGCGGTCCTATCCAGTCTCCGAACTATAATTCAAGGTGTATCATTCCAAGTATTCACTTGATACATAGAAGACAGAGTTGCCAGAGCATCATCCATTTGATTTTCATCTCTAGGGATGTGATGAAATTCAATTTTATTAAAGAAGGGTAACAATCTTCTAGCATAATCTTTGTAAGGGATCAAGTCAGGGTGACGAGTATCCTACTCTCCTTTAATATGATTTATTAGCAAAGCTGAATTGCCATACACATCTAGAATTTTAATTTTGAGATCAATAGCTTCCTCGAGACCCATGATGCAAGCCTCATATTCTGCCATATAATTAGTACAATCAAATGTCAAACTTGCATGAAAAGGAATGTGTGATCCATGTGGAGTGACAATCACAACACCAATTCCTTTACCATAAGCATCCACAGCTCCATCAAATACCATGCCCCAGCGAGATTTAGGATCAGGATCTTCCTCAGGCAATGGTTCATCACAATCATTCACTTTCAAAAACATCACATCCTCATTGGGGAAATCAAACATCACATACTGATGATCATAAACTGGTTGATGAGCAAGATAATCTGCCAACATGCTGCTTGTAATATCTCTTTGAGTACGGTATTCAATGTCATATTCAGATAACAACATCTGCCAGCGGGAAATCCTCCCAGTAAGAGCAGGCTTTTCAAAAATGTACTTGATTAGATCCATTTTGGAGATCATCCAAGTAGTGTGATTCAACATATACTGCCGCAATCGTTTTTCCGCCCAGGGCAGAGCACAACATGTCTTTTCTAGCATGGAATACCGCGATTCACAATCAGTAAACTTTTTACTGAGATAATAAATGGGATACTCTTTCTTCCTTGTTTCATCTTTTTGTCCCAGAATACAGCCCATGGAATTATCTAACATTGTCAGATACATAATCAATGGTCTTCCTTCAATAGGAGGGAGCAAGATAGGAGGTTCAAGCTGATATTCTTTAATCCTTTCAAATTCCCTTTGGCAGTCATCTGTCCACACACATCCTTGATCTTTCTTTAACAACTTAAAGATCGGTTCACACGTTGCAGTCATGTGGGAAATAAATCTGGAGATATAATTCAAACGCCCGAGGAACCCTCTAACTTGCTTTTCAGTTCTTGGCACTGGAATTTCTTGAATTGCCTTGACTTTATCAGGGTCAACTTCAATCCCTCTCTGGCTAACAATTAAACCCAACATTTTCCCTGATCGAACACCGAAGGTTCATTTATTTGGATTCAAGCGGAGACGATACTTCCTCCAACACTGAAACAACTTCAATAAATCTTCTACATTCCCTTCTTCATTCTGGGATTTAGCAATCATATCATCAACATATGCCTCAATTTCCTTGTGCATCAGATCATGGAATAGGGTTGTCATAGCCCTTTGGTACGTTACACCATCGTTCTTCAACCCGAAGGGCATCACTTTGTAACATAATTTTCCCCAGTGTGTGATAAACGTTACTTTTTCCATGTCCTCAGGTGCCATCCTTATCTGATTATACCCGGAAAATCCATCCATGAACGAGAAAACTTTGAACTTTGCTGTGCTATCCACTAACATATCAATGTGTGGCAATGGAATATCATCTTTTGGACTAGCTTTATTTAGATCTTTGTAATCTACGCACATGCAAACTTTTCTGTCTTTATTCGGTACTGGGACAATATTGGCAATCCATTGAGGGTACACTGATGTCACAAGGAAACCATATTTGGGTGAGTTCTTCGCAACTTCTGTTTGATTAGCGGGCATTCTGGCTTCAGCGGAAAATGGTGCTCTACAATATTTGTATCTAGACCAGACGTATCTTGGTAAGACCAAGCAAAAATATACACATATTCTTTCAACATCTCAATCAACCTTCTCTTCACATCAGGATGCAGCAATGCTCCGATCTTGACTTCCTTCGGATCTCCTTCTGAACCCAAAATGATTAATTCTAATGGCTCTTTATATGGATGAATGGCATTCTCCTCGCGCTCAAGCAACCGTGAGACCTCTTCTGGAATCTCATCATAGTCTTCTTTATCGGCCCCATACACAGGACATTCAAAGTTGGGAGAGGGTGCAGGGCCATTGTATTCAACGGGTTTTTTAATTAATCTGCACATATGATTTATGATTTCTTTTTAGAAACTCACACTTATAACAAGTGATCATGTAGATTGAATTACAATTATTATTATTTTTGAAAGGTTTTTTTTCTGATTACCATTTTCCAAGAAAAAAGAAAATAAAGACACAATTTGGGAAACAGAGACAACTTTTATTATTGATTTTAAAAATCAAAGCAAACGATAAGCCCATACAATATCAATACTTTCACCTTGGGCAGAGTGAAAGCTTTTCAAAAAGATTAACAAAAAACAAATTACTTTGAAACATGTATGCAAGCAAGAACATCAATGGTGATCCAGTTTTGAACCCTAACTCCGTGCTCACATGATTTGGCATTTCTGGCTCTGCTTCATCTTGCACAATGGCATTAATCCCAAAAATAGTTGGATGAAGATAACCCCCACTATGAAAGATGTCTTGATACTTTCCTGCAGCAGACATTGGCTTCCTGCTCTTGCCTTTATCATTCTTCATAGAGAACCCCAAGCCAGCTCTATTCTTGTTTTTAGGTGGATCAACAATATGTCCCCATACTTGAGTATGGCAATTACGCACAACCTGCTGCGCATCCTTAAACAATGCCATAGAATTATCATTTCCTCTTATATTATCAATGGATAAAGTTTGGAACTGGGTTCCAACAGCAGCTTCATCCGCCTCCACAATGCTGAAAGAGGACAAATGAGATATCAATAATGCATGTTCTCCATTTATAATTATCACTTTTCCTTCGTGCACAAACTTCAACTTCTTATGTAAAGTCGAAGTGACAGCCCCTGCCTCATGTATGCACGGTCGTCCCAACAAACAACTGTAAGCGGGTACAATATCCATGACCTGGAAAGTAATCTGAAACAAATTCGAGCCTATATCAATAGGCAAGTCCACTTCAACAATAACAGATTTCCTTGATCCATCAAATGCTTTCACAATAATTCCATTTGGGTGCATGGGCATTCCTTGATATTTCAACTTCATAATCATGCTCCTTGGTATAACGTTCAATGCAGATCCATTATCAATCAGCACATTGGATAATGAATCATTCTTGAAGTTCATAGAGAAGTGGAGGGCCAAATTGTGATTCCTTCCTTCACCGAGTAGTTCATTGTCGCAGAAACTCAGGTTATAACATGATGTAATGTTTCCTACTACACTGCTGAATTGGTCTACAGGCATATCACTTTCCACGAAAGCTTGGTCCAATACCCTCATCAAAGATTCTCTGTGAGCAGAGGATTTCATCAATAAAGCCAAGATAGATATTTTTGGAGGAGTCTACAGTAGCTGATCTACAATTATGTAGTCGTTCATCTTGATTATCTTCAAAATATCATCCACTTCCTTTTCTAGTGTAGCCCCACTAGATTCACCCACTGCCTTCTTGGGTTCAACATCTTCAACAATTTTCTTTCCAGTACTAGCATCTCCGCAAACAACTGGTGCAAATACACGACCATTATGGGTCACTCTGCTAGTCTCAGCAATATTTCCAACATTAGGAATTGGTTAGATGGGAACTTCCACACCATCCTCTAAGATTTTAGCATTATATTTGTAGGGTACAACCTTATCTGACTTGTAAGGGACATGACCCATCAAACTAATCACCAATGGAGTAATAGCTGGCTTGCTATGATATTCAACTTCAAAAGGGGTGGGCGCACCAAAACAAGGCACAATAACATTTAATCCCTTTTTAACACAATCAGTCATTGTTG
Organism: Vicia faba; assembly: GCA_948472305.1. NCBI lineage: Eukaryota > Viridiplantae > Streptophyta > Magnoliopsida > Fabales > Fabaceae > Vicia > Vicia faba. The sequence continues at coordinate 1,393,534,420 of OX451736.1, read as the reverse complement.
AGTCATCTCTAAAAAACATATCTTCATCTGAGGAGAAGAACTCATCCGTAGAGGCATACTCATCATCTGACTCTTCTTCAGCCAAACAAACCTCAATCACATTAACATCATGGTAATCGTCCCTTTGTCCCGTAACCTTGATAGTTCCATTATCCAACAATAACTGAACACTTTTCCTTACAATTGAACATCCTAGGGAGTCCCGATAGAAAATTCGGAAAGATCTATACTGATGTTCTACCTTACCAACCATGTGGCAGAAAGTAGCATGCAATTGTACAAGATCTTCATTCATATATTCCACATCAAAGATTCTAAACTCTCCAGGACATCCAGAAACCATCTTTACTTCCTCTTCATACGCTGCCCTAGGCCTGATTATATGGATGAGGCCCTCATCCATCATCTTCTGCAAATCAACCTTTATCTTGTCACAACCCTGTATATCCGTACTGCAAATAGCACAACCAGCATGGTCATGCATATAGTAGCTAAATTCATAGAGGTCTGCATGCATTTTCACCAAGTGTCCTCTAACCTGATTAACAATCAAAATCCAGAAGTTTCCTGGACAACCGGCTACCATATTCACAACATTCGGTCATTCATGCTTGGGCAAAGGATTATCTATCACATTAGGGCCAACATCCTTGAAAGATAAGATACCAAACTTCACCAATTTTTGTACTTCAGTATTCAAAGGATAGAAATTCTCAACATTGTGCCCTGGTGCTCCCTGATGAAAAGCACATGTTTGGTCTGCCTTGTAATTCCAAGGCAATGGTGATGGTACAGCGGGAGGTGGTCTGGTCTGAACCAAATTCTTCTGAATTAACGCCGAGAGTAATTCTGTATAGCTCATAGGGATAAGGTCATAACTCTCCCTTCTCTAGGATGACTGAGGCAAACTATTGATGACGCTGATAATTTCTTCTAGGAGTGTTAACCCTCCTCTATTGCATAACATCATTTGTATCTCCTTCCATATTTTTGGAAAACCCATATGATGGCTTCTTTGTACCTCCGGAACTTTCATTTTTTTTAGACGAACCTCTCTTACAGCCTCTTCTAAGAGGATACCCATGCCCACCATTTTAGTAAAGTAACTTGGTGCACTCGTTACCATCCTCTCATAGTAGAAAGCACCCAGAGTCTTCAAGAAAATCTTAGTCATATCCTTCTCTTCTATGGGAGGAATCACTTTGGCGGCTACCTCACACCATCTCTGTGCATATTCTTTGAATGATTCCCTGTCTTTCTGGACCATGGCCCTGAGTTGATTATGGTCAGGAGCCATGTCCATGTTGTATTTGTATTGTCTGATAAATGCTTCTCCCAAGTCATTGAAAGTATGGATATTGATATTGTCCAAACTCATATACTTCTTCAGCGCATCACCATTCAAACTATCCTGGAAAAAATGAATTAGCAGACGCTGATCATCAGTATGGGTAGACATTCTTTTTACATAAATCACAAGATTAGCATGAGTACAAGTGCTGCCTTTGCACGAGCACGAGTACTGGTCAAAATGATGTTGAAAATCATCCATTCTATCATAGATACCCAAGTCTTCACTTGGTGGAGGAAAAGGACGATACATATCATCATTAGCAAATGGAACCATATTCACTGAAGGAGGTGCAGCAGGAGCAACATGCACCACAGGAGATGCAGGCGTAACAATAGTCTAAACAACTGGAGTATATTGTGGACCACGATTGAAACCTTCAGGCACAAAGTTCGTTGGCATTCCCCATGGACAACCTTGAGGCATGTGATTCTGACCAACAGTTGGAGTAGCGGACAGAGGAGCATTCAGAGCTCTAGTAGTAACCCTTAATGGTTAAGGTTGGAGACTCGGTGGCTGATTCTGAGAACCCACAAGAGATTCCATAAGAGCAGTAAGATTGGCCATGCCGGCCCTCAGAGCAGAAACTTCCTCGCGTAGCCCACGATTCTCTTGTTCTAAGTTGTCCATCTTCCTTCTGAAATTAGCTTGAGTATTGTAGTGGTGAGACAGCTTGCTGAACAAAGTAAAGAATCTTGGTAAGACACCTGGATATGCATAACAAATGCAAGAAATATGTGCAATATGATGCATGTTATGCAGTGCACATGATTTATATATTTTTTATTAATATTCCAAAGGACTTAAAGGTTTATAGACACATTTCAAATATCAAGGTAATAACATATTTGAAATACTTAAAATTTTTATTATAACTTTAAAATGGATTACAAGTTTCAACAATCCCAAGTACAAGATGAAAGTAAAGTCTAAAACCCTAAGAAGCAAAGTTGATGGGGATCACTCTATATGCTGGTGCTTCCTTGTAAGCCTGGAAATCTGAGCCTTCAACCTCTGGTTTTCATCCGCATATCTGGTGGCAACCTCCTTCCAATCACTTGAATTAGGAAGTGAGCAACTAGCATCTGACTGAGGCTTAGGAGAAAATAAATCCCCTTTCCTCTCCATGGTCTCTACAGCCCGACTCTTAAGAATCTCAATCAAGTCGTCTTTCTCCTTCAAGTCTTTTCTATAGGAAATCTCTAAAGTTTGGCACTTATTCTTCCAAGCATCATTTTCCTGCTGCATCCTGACCAAAGCAAGTTGTAGCTCTTCCACATTATCTAATAAGGGAGGAGTAGTCTTCACAAACAAATCAGACATAGGTGTCTCTCGGGAATATGACATCTTCAACTGAATAGCTCTCGTTTGGACCCACTGAAGATAAGGCTCCAAAGAAACAGCCCCCTAGGTCCCAAGTCTTTCCTACTCGTCCTATGAATGTGACGCTAGGCCTTCGCAATTTGCTCCGTAGCTTCCTTATGGTCTTCTCCCTCCTTCAGAAAGAAACTACTCAAATGAATACTATTTGGTTTATCCCTCATTGGATAACCAAGTTATCGTCGTGCAAGAACATGGTTGTAGTTAATTCCTCCCTTTGTACCAAGAAGAGTTACATTGGGGAAACTACCACAACTGTCGACAATCTCTACATCATGGTAAGCCCGATGATACCAATCAATATCCAAGTGAGTAAGTTCCACGATCTTAGGAGCCCAACGAGGTTCCTTCCTAACATCCTAAAAATCATCAGACTGAGACATATGAGAAATAAACCATCGGTAAAATAGAGGCGTGCAACCGATAATCATCCCCCATGATAAGAATTCCGAAGATGAATAGAGTAATAAGCATCACCCAACAATGTAGGAACTGGGTTTCCAATCATGAAGATCCTGATAGCATTAATGTCAACAAACTTGTCAACATTAGGAAACAAATACAACCCATAAGCAAGTAGAGCAAAGATGGCCTCAAAAGCGATTGTACTCTTTATCCTAGCAAAGTAACGAGCTTTCTCCAATAAGAATTGAGCTGGTAATCCTGTAATCCCTCCTTTAGTAGTCATATGGGCTTCAACCTCAGAATTCCCCAGATGGATCAAAGCAGTAATCTCGTGTGGTTTTGGCTCACCCTTTAAACCAGTAAAAGGAACACAATTGGTAACAAGCAAATTCAATAGATAAGGATACTCCTCTAGTGTAGGCATCAACTGATAGTCCGGGAAAGTAAAGCAATGATGCATCAGATCATAGAGCTGGACCAAGGTCGAGAGAATACCCTCCTTTATCCTAAGCTTCATGAGAGGAATGATGGATCCATACTTCTTACGAAAATCTGCATAACACTCAATCTCTGGATTTAGACTGATCAACTCATCTATCTTGGGATCTTTGAAATTGTATTTTCCCGGTCTTTCTTTTTCCAGAATCCATGATCAAAAGGTACCTGAGATATCCATAAATGGTCAACTTTCAAATCCCTTGAAAAGAAATTTCTTCAAAGATTATTATGAGTGTGTGGATGCATGATACAACAATCACACACAAGATCACAACCATAGGGTTCATAGGTTCAACGTCACGAGCATGAGGTCGAAGGTACTACCCATAAGGTATGGTCTAAAAGTTATCACTTGCGAAAAAAGGCTCTAGAGGTTCCCAGGGTCTACATCCTTCCTTCAGATATTACCAACTTCCCTATTAACTCGGTATTTAGTAATATTCTCAAGAAAAACTCATCCGAGCATAGTATCGCGTGACAACTATTTCCGGATTACTCTGTAATAGCTTCCGCACTACAACTAAAAGGCCAAGATGGGTTAGTTATTCTACGGTCCTCAACTTCAGTAGGGTCCCAGGTCGAAAGCAGTATGTCTTCCCGATTACTCGGGAAATGACACTACAGTCAAAGGGGCCTCCACTGAGTGGGGGATCTCATGCCTCCTATTTTGGGATTACTCCCTCAAAGTTAACAAGACTAGACCGCCTGTCCTATCTAAAAGTTTTATCAAGTCCAGGTATAGGACTTATAACTAATCACCAAGCCCCCTGAAAACCAGGAAAGTCCAGACAAACATATATACAACATATAACACATAAACAACAATAGCACATATACATATACAAACAAAGATAAGCTCAACCCACTTAGGGATGGACCAGAAAAAGGTCAATATGTCCCTAGTGAGGTCGCCATTTTTTTTGTAGCGGTAGAAATGTTTAAGACTAAGCCATTGGATTGACTTGACTTATACAGATCAAAATAAAAACTTGTCACCACGCTTTATTATTTCCAAAGAAATGGGAAAAGAGCGAATAACCCAAAAAGAGGGGGAAAGATTCCAGGTAAGGGGGTTGCTTATGCAAAGGGAAGGTATTAGCACCCTAAACATCTACGGTACTCCGTCGGAACCTCTTTGAAAAATCAGTATATTTTGGCTATAAAATGTTGTATAAAAAATAGATGGTGGAGGTAAGAAAAGAAGTATTTTTATGATTTTTGCACCCGTCGCAGTTGTGAACCTTTAGTGCCTACGTACCACCTTTCGTGCAATAGGGTTTCATGGTACACGTAGTTCCTCTTTAAAAAATTTAAAACACAAGTGTGTTGATTGATTTTATGAAATAAGACATCATCGTCATTGTCCGTGTGGAAAACATATTTACTACCCACAATCATGAGAAAGGAGAATTTGCATTATCTCAAAGTGGAGGATATGGCTTGGATTTTAAAATCAACAATGCCTTACTCAACACCCAAGAGGAAAATATCTCTCTTCACTACACATTGTAGAAGTATAATTGTTTGCATCACTACAAGGATTGACAAGAGTCTAATCTTTTGGGAAAGGTTTTTAAAATAGAAAGCCAAAGTGGAAAAAATGGTTTGAAATGAGATTGATTGACTTTTAGTCTTATCACAAAAAAAAATGTTAAGGTATTTTTAAATTGATTGATGTTTATTTATGAAAATGTTTTAAAAATGCATGGACCTAAGTCCAAGTTTATTATGAAAGTGGTTCAAATTTAGAAACAAGAAGAGTTTTAAAAAGGAGGAGGAAGATTTTTGAAATTAAAGAAGATGGGATGAGAAGATGAGACTATCCTAAAGCATAAGGTAAAAGCTAGGGATAAGAACCATCTACCCAACAAGAAGACAATACTTGAAATTATGATTCAAGATAGAACTCTCATTCCTTAGATTGAAACCAAATAAGCAAAGATACTAGATCTCTTGAGAGAACCAAACTTCAAGTGTATTAAGTCTTCACAAAAATTGGACAGAGTAACGGTTGTATACGGGTGAATTCCAGATTACAAATAAACAATGTAACCATAATAACCTGCACACAAAAATAAACAAGCAACCCAATGTCTTGAGGTAAACCTCAAGAACTCCAGACAAAATATAAATTAAGGTCACAAGGTCTCCAACATAGGCCAAGGTTTCTAATCCTAAGTCCAAGAAGTCCAATGCTCTATAATGCCAAGGATAGTAACCAAATAGTCCAAGTCTCATTAAAGCTTTTTATGGTTCATGTTGATTATTAGGTGTCTTGAAAAAGAAAAGAAAAGCTCCAGTGAGGAAAATAAAAATAACAAGAATATAAATTCTCAAGTGAGCAAAATAAAAATGACATGAAATGTAATGCTTAAAGTAAATGGTACATAAAGCATAAAAATAAAAGCATAAAGTAAAAAAAAAATTAATAATTAGTGGTTAGTTGGATGACCATCTTGAAACTTGCATTTTGGAACTCATTAGAGGATTGGTAGAACCAAAGCCTCCACACAACAAGTTGAATTTTCTTTTTGTCAAGTATATCATCCATTTGGAATCCTCAAAAGTACCATTTAATGATCAATGATGTTTAAGTGATCTACATTGACCAAAAGTGATATGGATCCATTAGAGGATTGGTAGAACTAAAGCCTTCACACAATGAATCTCAAGGTTATTGGATCAAAGAGATCAAATTAACATACTTGGGCTTGCAAACATAGGTTTGGGCCACGAATGATCATTTATTCGAATCGGGACAAAATTTAGAGATATGTTAAGCAATCATAAGTGGACTTATATAGAAGTCACACCTATTTTGAGGTCGGTCAATAGCAATCTATGCACCATTTGTTTTGAGACATGATATAGAGATCATGCTACAATAACACTTAGTGCAATAAGAAAGGGATAAGATGAAAAGGGGTGGGAAAGAATATACAAACCACATTTGAATTAAATTTTAATCAAACTATTATTAAAATCATTCATCCATTTTTATGGAGTTAGACTCAACACCATGGATCCAATGATGTTAATAAAGTTCATGATCAAAAATTCAACCCAAGATCAGCCAGAAAATAATCACAAAATAATATTGCATTTAATATATATATATATATATATATATATATATATATATATATATATATATATATATATATATATATATATATATATATATATATATATATATATATATATATATATATATATATATATATATATATATATATATATATATATATATATATATATATATATATATATATATATATATATATATATTAGAAAGGGTTTTAAAATGTTTTAAAATAGAAATAAGGGATAAGAATATCAACTATGTTCAAATTAATCAAGAAATATTAAGACTATAGAAAAATCAGAAAAGGACTCAAATATTTTTATAACATTTTTGGTAATTTTTTAAAGTCAGTAACTATTTTTAAAAATTAAAAGAAATGAGTAAAATAAACTAAAAATAATAAAAAATAACAAAGTCAGAAATTAAAAATAAATGAGGTCACCAATATTTATCACAATATCAACGGATCATTCCATATTTTTTTTCAGAATTTTAAAATGCATAAAAGTATTTTTAAACATTTAAAACAATTCAAATAAAGTGAAAATTGATAAAAAAATATCAAAACACAATAAAATTGTTAAAAAATAAAAGTTAGAAAGAGAAAAATCAAAAATATTTTTCATAATTTTTTTTAGATTTTTTGGATTAAAAATGAATTTTCTATGATTTTTTGAAATTTAAATCAATTAAAATAAAAATCAGCTTTGAAGATGCAAAGGGCCTGAAACCCTCGTATATGCTTCGCCAATTTCCAATATTGCATGACATTCATATTTTTGTTTTCTTTTCATTTTGATGCATACTAACCTATCTAATATTTTGTTGAGATATCAATGTGCAAGATGAGACTATCGCATGGCCCCTATAATGGTTGAATCACGTTTGACCATGTTTGCACCGTTTGAGGTTGTTCGCGTTGTATCTTACAATACAACAAGGTTTAGCCCAAACTAAGGATTCCATTGAAATTGCAAGGACCAAATTAGGGGGGTATGGTACCACTGAGTCATTAAAATTTGCTATTTTTGCTGGATTGAAGAACGAGCTCGCTGGAGAAGACGATCGGAGCAAGTGCTCAGGCGCTTCTCTGACCTAATGGTTTTTGTTTATTATTTTTTTAATTGTTTTCACTTAGGTACTGGATGACTCAGCCTCCCCAGTGGCAAGGAAGTGCGCGTTAAGGCATTTGTGTACAAGGGCATGGGTTCGATCCTACATTTTGGGATTTTATTTTTCATATTTTCCATATTTTGCAAGTTTTAACATATAGCGCGTTGATCCCATCATACCAACACAAGTGCACGCTCGGGGTAGTGGCAAGGCACGCAGTGGAAAAGGCTAAGGGTGTGGGTTTAACACCCACCCTTTGCATTTTGCTTGATTTTATTTCTTACTTGTTTTTTCTTAACCCTAGTGTTGGTTAACCTTAATCTTTTTAACCAAACTTTTTACTTAACCATTAACAATAAAACCCTTTTTTTACAAACCCTATATAAATTAGGTTTTAGGTCTTTTTAATTAGTTTAGCTAATTAACTTATTTATTAATTAAAATTAATTAGATTTTTAGGTTTATTTTAATCATCATCAAAAACTTTTTTTCCTTAAAATCCCCAAAAAACATTTCTTTCCTATTTTCCTCTTATTTTATTTTCTTAAATAAATTGTATAGGTTTCACAATTTTAATAGCTTAGATTTCCCGCTTTCTTTTTCATTATTATGTACCTGCTTCTCGGGATGTAATAGTTAGGTTTATTTTTGGCACCTTTATTATGTATCTGCCCCAAAGCGTTTTAATAGTCTAGATTTATGTTTCTGTACTTTATTTTTTCCGCTGCTATATTTTCTATATTACAGCTTAGTAACTAGGGTTTGTATGGAAAGATAAAAAACAACGATAGAAAACCATAAATTCAAAGATAAATAACTGAATACAACACACTTGCACACTCGCGCCTCTAGGGTAACCTCTCTTGTTGCCTTCGGAACAAAACGATCATGTCCCTCAAAAGTAGGGGTGCTTTAGCAAGGTCCCTTGAATAAAATATCATAGTCCCTCTATGAACCTTTCGATGTTTCCTTTTGATAAATGATCTAGTCCCTTACGAAATTGCTAAAGCATCTTTACTAGTTGCCTTCGATGACCGTACGATGACCCTATGTCTGTCCCTTCATATCCAACAATGGGGCTTCCTACTAACTAATGATACAGATAGCACTATCTGAAGGAGAAGAAAAATTACAAGAACGACCTTGAGTGGGTAGAACTGTTAATCGCTTGCTCACAAATTTCTCAAAAAAACAACACATTTCACAAACACTTTCAAATATATTTACAAAACACTTTGTACACAATCATGAGGAACGATACAAGAGTTATTACAAAGTTCACCTTACATTGACAAATTTTCAAAATATTTTCAAACACTTACCCAAAAAAGCAAATTTTCAAAGTGAGCTAAGCGATTAAGAGACCGTAGATATCTATGGATGAAAAGGGTGCTAACACCTTTCCTTTTCATACCTACCCCCCGAACTCAAAATCTATCAAGGTCTTTCCTGTTCTTTTCACCCTTTTCTTATTGGGTAAAATAAAAGTCGACAACGACTCTAGCTATCCGCAACATTTGCGATAAAATGCAAACCAAGTCATTTTTCCCACCGTATTACACATAACATGTTTTTTCTAACATAGAATATTATGACTCGTAGTTAGTTAACTTCTTCCTCAAATAATAAATGGCATATTATTTTCTTCCTGTTTCATCTTGTTGTCCCAAAATATATCCCATGGAGTTATCCTACACAGTCAGATACATAATCAATGGTCTTCCTTCAACAGGGGGAGCGAGATAGGAGGCTCAAGAAGATACTCTTTAATGCTTTCAAATTCCCTTTGGCAATCATCCTTCCACACACGATATTGATCTTTCTTTAGTAGCTTGAAGATTGGTTCACATGTTCCACTCATATGGGAAATAAATCTTGAAATGTAATTTAAACACCCAAGGAAGCCTCTAACTTGATTTTCAGTTCTTGGTGCATGAATTTCTTAAATTGCATTAACTTTATCAAGCGGAGACCTAGCAATTTTTAGTTGACAATGAAACCTAGCAATTTTCCTAAATGAACACCGAAAGCACATTTATTTGGATTCAAGCGGAGACGATACTTCCTCAAACGCTGAAACAATTTCAATAAGTCTTCCATATGCCCTTCCTCAATCTGATATTTGGCGATCATATCATCAACATATACTTCGATTTCCTTATGCATTAGATCATGGAATAAGGTTTCATAGCCTTCTGGTATGTTGCACCAGCATTGTTCAACCCAAAGGGCATCACTCTGTAACAGAATGTTCCCAGGGGTATTATAAACGTTGTTTTTTCCATATCCTCAGGAGCCATCCTAATTTGATTGTATTTGGAAAATCCATTCATGAATGAGAACATTTTTAATTTTGTTGTGCTATCAACCAAAATATTAATATGGGGCAATGGGAAGTCATCTTTTTTACTTGCTTTATTTAAATATCTATAATCAACACACATGCAGACTTTTCCATTTTGTTTGGTACTGGAAAAATATTGGAGATCCATCTAGGGTACACTGATGTCATAAGAAAACCAACATCAATCTGCTTCAAAACCTCTTCTTTAATATTCATTGCCTTGTCAGGATGAGTTCTTTGCAGTTTCTGCTTGATTGGTGTCCAATTCTGGATTTTGACTCCATGTGTCACAAAGTTCAACATCTCTTGCTCAGGCTCATCTTCCATAATAGCGTTTATCTTTGGAGTAGTCGGATGGAGATATCTTACACTGTGAAAGATGTATTGATATTTACTCAAAGCAGACTTTGGCTTCACCACTTAATTCTTCATGGAGAAACACAAACCAGTCAAATTCTTGTTCACAGGTGGATTAATAACCTTTCCCCACACAATGTTAGGGCCCTTCTGCACTACCTCTTGCGCATCCTTAAATAAGGTGATATAATCTTCATTCTTCCTTATACTGTCAATAGACAAATCTTGGAACTAAGTTCCAACAGTTACTTCATCATATTCGACAATGCTAAAGGAAGACAAATGGGATATCAACAGAGCTTGCTCACCGTTCATAATAACTACCTTTCCTCCGCGGACAAATTTCAGTTTCTGATGCAAGGTTGAAGTAACAGCTCCTGCTTCATGGATCCAAGGTCATCCCAATAAACAAATATAGACTGAGACAATATTCCTAACCTGAAAGGTTATTTGGAATAAGTGCGACCCTATGTGAATAGGTAAATCCACCTCTCCAATGAAAGATTTTATAGAACCATCAAAAGCTTTTACTATAATTCCACTAGGGCACATAGGATTTCCCTGGTATTTTAGATTCATGATTGTTATTCTTGGTATGACATTCAATGTAGATCTATTGTCTATCAGCATATTATACAAAGACTCATTCTTACAATTCATAGATATATACAGAGCTAGGTTATGGTTTCTCCTTTCACCAAGCAATTCCTCATCACAAAAACTCAGATTGTTACAACACGTGATATTCCCCACAACACCGTTGAACTGATCCAGAGACAAGTCCCTTTCAACAAAAGCCTAATCCAACACCCTCATTAGAGATTCCCGATGAGCATAAGAGTTCATCAACAAAGCTAAAATGGAAGTCTTAGATGGAGTTTTCAGTAATTGATCCACAATATTGTAATCACTCATCTTAATTATTTTTACCAGATCATCAAAATCCTTTTCCAAGGCAAAACCACTAGATTATCCTACCCCTTTCTTAGGTTCAGCATTCTCGACAGGCTTGCTGTGATATTTAATCTCTACAGGAGCGGGAACACCAAAATTTGGAACAATGACATTAACCCCTGCTTCTTCAGAATACTCAAGATACATGGAATAATTGTTATAAAAAACACCCTCATTCACAGGAAACCAGAACTTACCATCTTCTGTATTTTATACTTCAAAGGATAACAGTTTTCAATGTTGTGCCTAGGGTCTCATTGATGAAAAGCACACGTTTGATCATCTTTACAATACCATGGCAAAGTTGGAGGTATAACAGGGAGAGGCCTAGTCTGCACCAAGTTCTTCTAAATCAAAGCCATAAACTATTATGTATAACTCATCAAAATAGGATCAAAAACTTCGCTTTTCTGACATTGCCTTTGATTACCTTGTTGAAGTGCTCTTTGATAGGCAACAGCAGTCGGAGCTACATTGACGACTGGAGTTATTGAAGCAACATGTTGTTAATGCTCACGACGTCTTCTCGGAGGTCTAACCCTTCTTTCTTCAGCAACAACATTTATTTAACTTTCTTTCTTGTTAGAACTCCTATATGATGATTTATTTATTCCACTATAACCTACATCTTTTGACAATCGTCCTTCCCTGATAGCACTATCTAGACGGACACCGTTACTTACCATCTTAGTGAAATCACTCGGTGCACTTGCAACCACTCTTTAATAGTAAAATGAACCAAGGGTTTTTAGGAAGACCTCAGTCATTTCTTGCTCTCCTATTGGGGGTACCACTTAGGTAGCAACCTCATTCCAATGTTGTGCATACCCTTTAAATGACTCCTTATATTTCTGAGCTATCACTCTTAACTAGTCATGGTCAGGTGCCATAAACATGTTGTACTTATACTATTTCATGAAAGCGTCACCCATGTCATTGAATGTATGGATGTTGTTATTGTCCAATCCCATATACAATTTCAAGGCAGAACTAGTTAAACTATCGTGGAAGAAATGAATAAGAAAGCGTTGCTCATCAGTATGAGTGGACATTATTTTGATATACATCATAATTTAGTCACAGGGACAAGAGTTACCCTTGTACTTTTCAAATTCTAGCACCTTAAACTTTGCTGGCACTTTGACATTTGAAAGCAACCAGAGACCACTGAATTCTGTCTGAATAAATCTTTACCTTAGAGAGCCTTCACTTGTCTCTGCATTTCATTGAGTTGATCCTGAAATTCATCCATTCGGTCATAAAATCCAAAATTTTCACTTAGTGGAGGAGCAGGATGATAAACTTCATTATTAATAACAGGAATAACATTCACCGCAGGAGGTGCAGCATGATAAATCTCATTATTACTAACAGGGATAATATGCACCACAGGATGTGCAGAAGCAGGAGTAGTTAAACAAATGGATCTACTTGAGCAGCAGGATTGTAACCTTCTGGCATGAAATTCTCTAGCTTTCCCCATGGGTAACCGTGAGGCATATGGTGTTGAGTATTAGTAATTGGAGTAACAGAGATAGGAACTGACAGATCCTCTAAAATAATAGTCGTCTATTATGGTTGTGTAGCACGAGGAGAGGGAGGAGGAGGAGGTGCCACCAATGGCTTTACTAAAGAATTAAAATTAGCCATACTGGCTCTCAAAGTAGTAACTTCTTCACGCACTCATGATTCTGTTGTACAAGGTTTTTCATCTTCTTTCTAGAATTAGTCCAAGTATTGTAGCGATTAGACAACTTGTCGACTAAACGAAGTAGAGAAACAAGTAAGACCACCTATGAAACATAGGAATGCAAAAAAATATGTGAAAAATGATGCATGATATGCAATGCATATGATTTATTGTATTTATTCAAGGATCTCAAATAATTATAAACAATTGCAAATATTAAGGAACTAACATATTTGGAAATACTGAAAATTCTCATTTTAATAATAACTTTGGAATGGATTACAACTTTTATTACTAGTTTCAATAGTCCTAATTACAATAGAATAAAGATAGAATTTAAAAATCCTAAGGATCCAAATCTGTTAAAGATATCTCCACACACTGACGTTTCCCTATGAGTCTTGCAATATGAGCCATCAACTGCTTGTTCTCTTCTTCATACTTGTCGGCGACTTCTTTCCATCCACTAGAATCAGAAAATGGGTGACCGAAACCTAGATGAACTCTAGAGGGAAAAAAATCCTCCTTCTTCTCCATCATCTCCACCTTATGACTCTAAAAAATAATAATCAAGTCATCATTCTCTTTCAATTCTATTGAGTAGGACACCACCAAAGTTTTGTACTTGTTCTTCCATGCTTCCTTATCTTGCTTTATCTTAACAAGGTAAGCTGAAGTTATTCCATATCATCTAAGAGAGGAGGAGTAGTTCTCATAAACATGTCAACTAAATGTTCTTCACGAGAATAAGGCATCTTCAACTGAATTTCTCTTGCTTGTGCCCACCAAAGATGGGGCTCTAAGGAAACAACTCCTCTTGGTCCCATATCTTTTCTATCCTTCCTATGAATATGGCGCCAAGCATTTTCAATCTTTTCCTTAGATACCTTGTGATCTTCTCCTTCTTTGAGAAAGAAACCACTCAGATTGATGTTTCTTAGCTTGTCTCTCATCGGATATCTAAGCTGGCGGCATGCAAGAACAAAATTGTAATTAATTCCTCCCTTTGTATAAAGAAGAGGTACATTGGAAAAAATACCACAACTATCAATAACCTTCAAATTATAATAAGCTTTATTATACCAATAAATGTATGAATGAGTGAGATTTATAATCTTTGGGGCCTAATGAGGTTCCTTCTTGATATACACAAAAGCAACAGACCAATGTAAGTGAGAAATAAACCACTAATATAACAACAATGTGCAACAGATGATTATCCCATCTTGATAGAAATTCCAAACATGGATGGAATAATAAGTATCTCTTAGCCGTGTGGGGACTGGGTTCCCAATAAGAATGATCCTAATGGTATTAACATCCACGAACTTGTTGACTTTAGGAGACAAGAACAACCCATAATCCTGCAAAGAAAAGATAGCCTTAAAAGAAGTTGTACTCTTCATCTTGGCGAAGCAATGAGCTTTCCCAATATAAGTATCTTTTACAATTTTTGCACCCTCCGTTGTTGCGAATCATTAGTGCCTATGTACCACCTTCCGTGCAATAGGGGATTAGGGTACTTGTAGTTCACCTTAAAAAATTTATAACACACGTGTGCTGGTTAATTTTATGAGAAGAGACATCATCATCATATCAGAGTGGAAAACATACTTACTACCCACAATTATGAGAAAGGAGCATTTGTGTCATCCTAAAGTGGATGATATAATTTGGATTTTAAATCCATCACTCAACCCCCAAGTGGAAAATGGCTCACTTCACAACATATCGTAGAAGTATAGTAACTTGCATCACTACAAGAATCAACAAGAGTCTAATATTTTGAGAAAAGTTTTAAAGTTAAATGACACAGTGGAAAAATTGTTTGAATGAGGTTAATGACTTTTAGTCTTGAGAAAGATGTCAAAGTATGATTAAATTGATTAAAGTTTGACTAACAAAAGATTTTTGAAAATGCATGGACCTAAGTCCAACTTTATTATGAAACTGGTTCAAGTTAGAAAACAAGAAGAGTTTTGAAAAAGAGGGAGAAGATTTTTGAAATTAAAGAAGATAGGAGAAGATTAAGGGACTATCCTAAAACATAAAGTAAAAGCCAAGGAAAAGAATGATCTATCCAATAAGAAGCCAACACTTAACATGAAGAAGTCAATGTAGAATTCTTATCCTTTGGATTAAAACCAAGCAATAAAAAATACTAAACCTCACAGGAATACAAAAACTACAGATGAATTAATAACCAAGCAAAGTCTTCATTGACAAAAATTGGTCGGAGTAACAACTGTTGACAAAGGAATTCTCAATTACCGGCAAAGCATGAAAATTAGAATAACATGCACATGGAAAAATTCAAATCAATACTTTGGAGTAAACCCCAAGGATTATAGAAGAACTTAACAAAAATATCAACTAAAGATCACAGAGTTCCAAGGTCTCATGTCTTCTAATCTTAAGTCTCGGGAATCCACAATTCCACAGTGTTAGGGATAGTAACCAGATAGTCCAAGTAACCTTAAAGATTTTAATGTTCTAGTTGATTATTAAGTTTCTTCAAAAGAGAATAAAATCTCAAGTGAGCAAATAAAAATGACATAAAAATAAATGCTCAAGTGAGCAAATGGAAAATATCATGAGATGTAAATGCTAAAAAAATGGTACATAAAAGTAAAGGCATAAAATAAAGGCTTAAAGTAAAGTTTATTGTTCGTGAATTAGAAGTTAGAGGTCAAGTATAACAAAAGGTTAGTTAAATGACCATATTGAAGCTTGCTTTTGAAAACTCATTGCAATATTGATAAAATCAATGCCTCTCAATAAAAAGTTTCATTTTATTTTTGTCAAGTATATCATTCATTTCAAATACTCAAAGCAACACATATGATCAATGATGTTCAAATGATTCACTTAGACTAAAATTCATGAAGTTGATTAGAGGATTAATAGAATCAAAGCCTCCTAACAATGAAATTTAAAGTTATTGGATCCAAGGTATCAAATTAAACATACTTGGGCTTGCAAACATAGGTTTGAGCTGAAAATGATAATTTTTTGAACCAAGACAAATTTAGCGCTATGTTAAGCAATCGTAAGTAAACTTACATAGAAGCCATACATATCTTAAGGCCAGTTAATAGCAATGTATGTACCATACATTTTAGAGAAATGATATGTAGATCATTCTCCAAAACACATGTAGCACAAGTAAAAATAAGAAAGGGATAAGATGAAGGGGGGGGGGGAAGTGATTTGTGTAACCAATGTATCAAATGAAATTAGGGTTTCAAATATCATCAGCATTATTCATCTATTTTGTTGGATTTAGTTTTTCAACCTATCTTAAGTTTTCCCAAGTCTCGGTATAGGACTTATAAGAGATCACCAAGGACCTTGAAAACTAGAAAAATCTAGACATACATATATACAACATATAATATACAACATATAATAACACAAACACATATAAACAAAGATATGCTCAACCCACTTAGAGATTGTGTCCCCAGTGAAGTCACAAGTATTATGTAGCGGTAGAAGTTGAGGCTAAGCCATTGGATTGACTTAACTCGTACAAATCAAATAAAAAATCACCATCGCGCTTTATTATTTCCAAAGGAAATGGGAAAAGAGTGAATAAACCTAAAAAAAAGGGGGAGAGTCTAGGTACGAGGGTTGGTTATGCAAAGGAAAGGTATTAGCACCATAAACATCTTCGGTACTCCGCATGAACCTCTTTGAAAATTTGTGTATTTTAGCTATAAAAGGTGTATGCAAAAACAAGATGATGGATATGAGAAAAGAAGTATTTTTTACAATTTTTCACGCATCGCGGTTTCGAACCTTTAGTGTCTACGTACCACCCTTCGTGCAATAGGAGATCAGGGTACTCATAGTTCACCTCAAAAATTTTAAAACACATGTGTGTTGGTTAATTTTAAGTGAAGAGACATAATCGTCATATCCGAGTGGAAAACATACTTCTTACACACAATAATGAGAAAGGAGCATTTGAGTCATCTCAAAGTGGAGGATATAACTTGGATTTAAAATCCATCACACAACGCCCAAGTGGAAAATAGCTCTTTTCACTACATACCATATAAGTATAGTAGCTTGCATCACTACAACAATCAACAAGAGTCTAATCTTTGAAAAAAGTTTTTTAAAAAAAAAGGACAAAATGGTTAAAAAATGGTTTGGGTGAGGTTAGTGACTTTTAGTCTTTCAAAAAAAAAAGATGCCAAAGTATGGTTAAATTGATTAAAGTTTGATTAAGGAAATATTTTGGAAAATGCATGGACATAAGCCCAAGCTTGTTATGAAAGTGATTCAAGTGAGAAAACAAAAAGATTTTTGAAAAAGAGGGAGAATATTTTTGAAATTAAAGAAGATAGGAGGACATGAAGGGACTATCATAAGTACAAAAGTAAAAGTTAAAGAAAAGAAAGGTCTAACAAACAAGAAGCCAACACTTGACATAAAGAAGTCAATGTAGAATTTACATCATTTGGATTAAAACCAAGCAAGCAAAAATACTAAACCTCTGAGGTATACCAAGCTTCATATGAATTAAGAACCAAGAAAAGTCTTCATTTACAAAAACTGGCCAGAGTAACACTTGCATGCATAATTCTCAATCACAGACAAAGCATGAGAATCAGAATAACCAGTACACAAAAAATATCAACCAAAGATCATAGAGTTCCAAGGTCTCGTGGCTTCTAATCCTAAGTCTAAGGGATCCACAACTCCACAGTGTTAGGGATAGTTACCAAGTAGTTCAAGTAACCTCAATATTTTTTAATGTCCAAGTTGATTATTAATTATATTTACAACAAATAAAAGAAAATAAAGCTCAAGTGAGCATAGATAAAAATCCAGAAAGTAAATGCTCAAGTGAGCAAAAGGAAAATAGCATAAGATGTAAATGCTAAAAAATAAATGGTACATAAAAGTAAAGGCACAAAATAAAGGGAAAAATTAAAGTTAATTGTTAGTTAATTAGAAGTTAGAGATCAAGTATAATAAAATATTAGTTGAATGAACATCTTGAAGCCTTCTTTTGAAAACTCATTAGAAGATTGATCAAATCAAAGCCTCTCAACAACAAGTATCATTTTATTTTTGTCAAGTATATTATTAATTTCAAGTACTCAAAGCCAACACATATGACCAACGATAATGGAAGATCGAACCTAGGCCAAAGTTGATGAAGTCTTGTTAGAGGATTGGTAATACCAAAGCCTCCTAACAACAAGCTTCAAAGGTTTTGAACCAAAATTAAATAATCAATTATACATTGGCTTTCAAACATAAAGTTTGGGCCACAAATGATAATTTTTCGAATCAGGAGAAATTTAGCGCTATGTTAAGCAATCATAAGTGGACTTATGAAGAAGCCACACCTATTTTGAGGACGGTCAATAGCAATCTAACTGAAAGGAAATTTTGGTGAATGAGGGTGAGAAATAAAAAAAAATGAAGATAGACATTAGGAGTTTGTATGGGATTTGAACATGGCTTGTTTAGCTCTCTAAAGTTTGTAGAAAAGAGCGGAATGTGTCCCTTACTTAAAGCTGAGCATGATGGAAACAAAAAGTGAGAGAAATGATCAGGTATGAGGGGAATTTGTGTACACCTGCATCATGAATAAAGTGTGACTTGCAAGTTGTCAAAACTCAACCATTCCTTGCACTTTAATGTGATAAACCTTTTGGGTTACTTAGTTAATCATGTTTAAACATCAAACACGCGACAAATTTGTGTTTAGATGCCACACTAATCAAAATCAAATCTTACTTTGGTGAGAAAATTAAATTCCAAGGTACCATCTTTGAATTCATGGTGCACACAGTTTAGGAGGCTTTATGGGATAATTCTTGAAGCTTTTGAAAGATCACATCACCATCTTCACACTGTGCCAAGAAAGACTCCAATTGGTGATCAGTGCTGAAAGTTATGATCAATTGAAATCAAGAAAAACATGCATATCTTTGTACTTAGAAATATTTCTAAGTGTTAATCTTCAAAGTGACCTATAATGTTCTTCAAAGTTACATGACCTTCTACTCAAAATTTGATCTTGATCCTTTCATATCTTTTCAAGCTTTGAACCTTGAAACAAAGTTGTAGTAGACATTCTCAATTTTATTGTTAAAAAAGAATGAGCTCAAGGAGATAAAAGATGACAAAGTTGTGATCCCTTGCAGTCACACAAGAGAATTTGATAGCCTTTTCAAAGGACTTGTAATATATCCCAATCATTAGTGACTTTCTATTCAAAATTAGCCTTAAATACTTAAAGAGAAGGTTTTCAGGACCCTTTAAAGAGAACCACAGCTTTGGAATCAATCAATAATCTCAAAAAATGAGAAAGATATGGTCCTTGGAAGTCATCAAACCCTAGCTCAGAGAGTGTCAAAATGACTTGGAACCCCTCTCACCTTTTGATGATTTTCCTTGCACAATTAAATCTAGTCATGTGAAGATAAGTTCTTGTAGTGGACTATAATAACCTGTGATACGGTGGGAGAGAACTGACTATTTTTGGAATGTTGGTTTGCGTCTTGCGTTTGTTTTTGCAAAATGTCGCGGTAAGCAAGAGTCGCCACCGTCTTTTATTTTATCCAACAAGGAAAGGAAAAAAGCACAGAAAAATTCCTTTTTCGAGATGTTTCTCGGGTCCAGGGGGTAGATTATAAAAAGGGAAGGTATTAGCAACTTTTTTATCTGTGGTTATCCACGGGCTCTTAGGTACTTGCTCAAAGTGTTTTCAAAATTGCTTTTCTTTGTGTTTGTGGGTTTGAAGAAGTTTTTGTTTTTTGAAAGAGCAAGTATCTAAGAACCATCTACCTACTCGAAAAAGGAATCAATCTGTGCTAATGTCCTTTAGACAGTGCTATCCCACTATGAATGAGTAGGTAGCACCGTCGTTGGAGTTTAAGGGTCAATTTGATTAAGGGACTTGCGGTCACTAAAGCAATGTTAGGACGCCTTAGCGGTAACCCTAATGTCTTAGATCATTTATCTGAGGCAACCGTTTCGAGGAAACTATGATCTTTGGACAAGAGGGAGACCTCTAAAACTTCCTATACTCAATGACCGCGTTACGAAGGCAACCGAGTGAGGTGTACCCTAAGAGTGTGCATGTGCGAGTGTGTTGTTTTCAGTTTATTTTATCTTTGTACATGTTAGTGGTTATCTATGTTGATTTTAGGTTTAACATTCGATCTTGTCATGCATTCCTTATTACCAAACATCTAACAGTTTATAAGTTGGGGAAATTAAATTGCGGAAATTAAACTAACTATTACACGGCGTCGGGTATTTACATCGCCAAAAGCAACCCTTGAAATTAAAATGCAGAAAATAAATAAAGCGATAAAGATAGTCCTAATTATCTATTACATTCTGGAAACAAATACAATATTGAAATGAAAATGTATCGCGTGCGGGAAATTAAATCGGGCGAGTTCTAGGGTTTTGACCCTTTGTTATTCAAGAAAAGATTTTTTGGTTATTTTTTTAATTAAGAAAGAAATTAAACTAAGTTAATTAATTAATGAAAATAATATTTTTGGATTTTTGGTTTGTAAAGAAATAAAAATAAATTTGATCAATGTTAATAACACCTAATCGTCTAAGTTAATTTTAATTATTGCAAAAAAAGATATTAAAGTTATTCCTAATTAAGACTAAATTAATTAATTGATTTTTTAAATAAAAGAAAATACTATAATATAATTTAAATAAGAAAATATTTTCTGATTTTTAAATTTATGAAGAAAAAGATTTAATTGGTTAGTTAAATTATGAAAAATAATTAATCAAAACAATTAAATAAAATAAGTAAAAAAAATGAAATAGAAAGACTTAGGAGGAGTTTGGGCCCAATTTGGAGGTCTTGATAGCAATTCTGAGGCCCATCACCAGCTGGCCTCGTTTGACTTTTTGGATCCCCTGTGCATTGGTTGACTGGATCCCATGGTAGGCTTCCATTCTGGATCACCATTGAGTGAGGATGTATGATAGGCCACGCGCTTGAGTTTACACTGGATAACCTGTATAAAAATAATAGCAATGCATATGGGGACCTGGGATTCGAACCCAGGTCCTGTTGGATATTGGATACACGCCTTTGCCACTCAACCAACGCACTTCAACTGTTAGTATAATGGACAATAATAATAATATGGGGAAACACATTCATATGCCAGAATTAAAAAAAAAAATTGCGCGAATATTTGAATTGGCCAACCAGGGGGAGACGCGTCATCGTCTTCTTCCTTCAACCCTGTACTTTTTCATGCGGATTCGTATCTGCAGCTGAATTCATAGGTCAAACCTAAAATTAATTCTAGGCCATGAAAATTAAATCCAAGACCATGGTTATGCTTGTCTTCCTCCTCCGCTCATGCCTATGTCCATCAATGGAACTAATTTTTCCTGTAAAAGAAATGCCCAAAAAACAAGCTACAAAACCCTAGGTTCGGTTATAGGGCTACATTCCATATAAATGCAATCAAACAATACCAAAATGTTCAAAAATTTCACAAGCATCATAAATATGTCAAAGATTTGCCAATAAAATGCAAGAATATGGAGTTATGATTTTGAATACAGGGAGGTATTTTGAGATACTTACAAAGCTTCTGGGCGTGTATGAGAGCTTGCTAGGGGGTGGTTCTGACTCAATGAACCTCCAGCAATTGATTGGCGTTGAGTTTCGCTTCTGAAAGTGCCTCCAAGGGTGATTTCAATTTCACACTTTTTCCACCTTTTTTCAAGTTTTGTTCTTGGTGTTCTTGCAGCCTCTAGGTCTCAAATTCGTGTTCCTTTGATTGTATATGTATGCTGCAATGTATTAGGTCAACAAATTGGTCTTGAATCTTTCCACATCAATGCCTTGAAATTGGATTTGATCCACCATTGATAACTTGCCTAATTTGCCAAAAATCCAATCTTTTTGCACATGGAATGCTTGATACAAGTTTGATCATGACATTGATGATGATTAGGTCCTGAAAATAGAAAAAGATCTCATGTAATCAAGTTTTGTGATTTTATTTGATTTAAATTGATTTAAAATGAAATAATTCAATAAAATAATAAAATTGATAAATGGACACAAGGCTGAAGCTAGGACACGTGTGCAATGTGGCAAGATCAAATCAAGTGGAAAAGAATGGGCCCCTTTGACAAAATTTGAAGTTTTGGGGATAGTTGACTTTTGGCAATTTTGCAAAAATGCCCAACTTCAACAATGCATAACTTCTTCAATTTTGAACTTTTGGAGGTGTACTTGGACTTTTTAGAAATCTTGAGATGTCCTATAACCAACCCTTTTGGTCTCATCTTATTTTGATATTCCATGCTCAAGTTATAAGCTTTGGAAAAAAAAGGTGTTTTTGTTGACTTTCAAAAATGACCTAAAATGTCCAAATTTGTAACTTCTTGTGAGTGCATTTTTTGATCTTGAGGTGTGAAGATGGATTGTAGGAAATTGCATCCTCTTCAAAATGAGCTTTGGATAGGTCATTTCTCATAAAGTATGAGAAAGTTATGCTTGGTCAAAGTTGAGTTGACTTTTCCTACAAAACCCTAATTTAGCAACTTTTGAGTCTTGATGAATTTTGAGCAATCCTTGATGAATCATGAACAACCCTTGATAAAATGATGAAATATCCTTCAAAATTAGAATGTTGACAAAAAATCTTGAAGTTTGACAGTTTATAGGTCACAGTTGACTTTTGCCCTAGCACAGTCGATTTTTGGACCCTTTAAGCAATTGACTGAGCAAACTTCCTCTGCAAGGCTTGAAATTTGGCGTGGAAGATGATTGAACACTAGAGTGCCCAGAAATTTGCACTCGCATGAAGTGGTATCAGCCTTGTGATGTCGGGAATGGGCTTACAGATGCCATTTGGAGATTGTTGATAGGTGGTCTGAACATCGACTGGAATAAGAATCAGGAAGATCTTAGCATCAATATGACTGAACCAAAGAAGGTCTTGGATTAACTTTGACTGGATAAGAATCAGAAAAATCTTAGGATCGATTTAACTGAACCAGACGAAAGTCTTGGAATATCTTCAACTGGAATATGAATCAGGGAGATCTTAGCGTCGATCTGACTGAACCAGAGAAGGTCTTGGATTAACTTTGGCTGGATCAGAATCAGGAAAATCTTAGGATCGATTTAACTGAACCAGACAAAAGCCTTGGAATATCTTCAACTGGAATACGAATCAGGGAGATCTTCGCGTCGATCTGACTGAACCAGAGAAGGTCTTGGATTAACTTTGACTGGATTAGAATCAGAAAAATCTTAGGATCGATTTAACTAAACCTGACAAAAGTCTTGGAATGTCTTCAACTGGAATACGAGTCAGGGAGATCTTAGTGTCGATCTGACTAAACCAGAGAAGGTCTTGGATTAACTTTGGCTAGATCGGATTCATAAAAATCTTAGGATCGATTTAACTAAACCAGACAAAAGTCTTGGAATATCTTCAACTGGAATAAGAATCAGGGAGATCTTAGTGTCGATCAGACTCAACCAGAGAAGGTCTTGGATTAACTTTGACTGGATAAGAATCAGCAAAATCTTAGGATCGATTTAACTGAACCAGACAAAAGTCTTGGAATGTCTTCAACTGGAATACAAATCAGTGAGATCTTAGTGTCGATCTGACTGAACCAGAGAAGGTCTTGAATTATCTTTGACTGGATAAGAATCAGAAAAATCTTAGGATCGATTTAACTGAACCAGACGAAAGTCTTGGAATATCTTCAACTGGAATACGAATCAGGGAGATCTTAGCGTTGATCTGGCTGAACCAGAGAAGGTCTTGGATTAACTTTGGCTGGATCGGAATCAGAAAAATCTTAGGATCGATTTAACTGAACCAGACAAAAGTCTTGGAATATCTTCCACTGGAATACGAATCAGGGAGATCTTATCGTCGATCTGACTGAACCAGGGAAGGTCTTGGATTAACTTTGACTGGATAAGAATCAGAAAACTCTTAGGATCGATTTAACTGAACCAGACAAAAGTCTTCCATAGATGTAGTTCCTTTTTGAGGGGACTACCAGGTCATATGAATAGTCAACGGTGTTTATTGATTTGTCTTTCCCTGAAAAGGTAAAGAGTTAGTCATATGCAATGTCATGATGCATGATATATATCAAGCAATGATTCTCTCAAAATAAATGAGATTGTGTAGTATGATGCGTATATTTCTGTATCATGATGTATGGAAATGTAATGTTTCTGGCTGGGGAAAATAAATCCCGCATGGCTGCTGAAGAATAGAGCTGGATTCTACGTTTCCGCTGGGGATGGTGAATGAAGGTAATTGCGAGAATAAACCTGCAGGAGAAGATAACTTCGTTGGGGAATAAGTTGATGAGGAGATTACTCTGTAGGGAAGAGATGCTCTGTTGAGGATTCCAATGACAAATTCCGTCGGGATGAATTATCATTGTTGGTGATATTGAATCATGTTGGGGGATTGAATTCCAGTTTGTGAAAGGAAAGAACTTCGCTAGGGATGACCTTTCAGTTGCGACTTCACTGGGGGTAACCTGTTAGACTTTTGTGGGGATAACCCTCTGAGTTCTGCTGGGAATGATCCTTTGAACTCGGCTGGGGAGATTTATTTTTGTACTCTGCTAAGGATAAGATTCCGGAGTCTACTAGGGATGATGCTTCAACTCTGTTGGGGAAGCTTTTTCAGACCGCGCTAGGAAAATTTTAACTCTACTGGGGGTATCTTGTATTCTACTGGGGAACATTCTTATACAATGCTAGGGAATATTAAGACTGCCGGGGATATCAAGCCTCTTCAGTGCTGATGGTAGATCAACTCTGCTTGGGGAGAATATTACCGATTTATTTACTGTTGCAAGTCTTAGCTGGGGAGAGCTGCCATTGATGTCTTACTCTGCGGGGAGTGAAAGTATCTTAGCCACATTCTTCAGCTGAATTTACCTTATACCTGGTGGACAGAGCAACTACTTCTTATTGCCCCTGTTTCTGCTATTACTAGTAATTCATCTTTTGTTTTGCATGTAAATATTTATGAGTAGCAATTAATGTCAAGTGCATATATCAAAAATGAACATTGGACGTTCTTTGCAAAACAAAACAGATAAAGGAAAAACAGTTTGAAATTTCTTTGAAAATGAATTGTATTGATTTTGAAGTTTGGCCTGTAAATAGGCGTTTTTGTACAAGAGGTTGATGTCCTAGTAAGAGAACGCCGCCGAACAAGAGAGTTTATACATTTTGTAAAAAATTAACAAAACAGCCATGTGAATAATCCCATTGGGTTCCAACTCTGCTATTGCCTTTATGTCCTCGAGCATCTCATCGCTTTGCTACTTGGTTGAAGGTAGATCAGATTGATTAGTGCCGTCTGAGCTTGATAGTTGATACCGAAGTCTGGATGCAAGGTGATCCAATGAGACATAGTGTTACGCTTTGATCCCTAATTTTTGCCTGGACCGCCCTTTTGGGTTTTCATTCCACCGGGATACCCCTTTTTGCCCAAGCCGCCTTTTCAGGTTTTCGACTTGCCGGGTGTACAGATTTTTTCATTTTCATCCCTTATTTTTGCCCGAACCCTTTTGGTTCGCCGGGAAGCCCTTATTTTTGCCAAGGCTAGTCAACCTAGCGGGTCTTTGATTATGCGTAGTATCTTTTCACTATGTCTGCATTGACGGGGTGAGGAAGGTCGTCGCCATCCATGATGGTTAGAATCATAGCTCCTCCTGAGAAAATGTTCTTAACCACAAATGGCCCTTCGTAAGTAGGGGTCCATTTGCCCCTGGGATCTCCTTGAGGTAAGATAATGCGCTTGATCACCAGATCCCCAACTTGATATTCTTGTCGTCTAACTTTCTTGTTAAATGCCTTGATCATCCGTTTTTGATACGTATGACCATGACAAATAGCGGTAAGTCTCTTTTCGTCAATTAAGTTCAGCTGATCAAGGCGGGTCTGAATCCAATCATCTTCGCTCAAACCTGCGTCCTTCATAATCCGAAGAGAGGGTATCTGAACTTCAATGGACAAGACTGCCTCCATACCGTATACCAAAGAATAGGGTGTTGCCCCTGTTGACGTCCGAGCTGAGGTACGGTATCCATGAATAGCAAACGGTAACATCTCGTGCCAGTCTTTGTATGTAACTGTCATCTTCTGCACAATCTTTTTAATGTTCTTATTAGCTGCTTCAACAGCCCCATTCATCTTCGGCCGGTAAGGAGAAGAGTTGTGATGATGTATCTAGAACTGATTGCAGAGCTCAGTGATCATCTTGTTATTGAGATTGGTACCATTGTCCGTAATGATCCTCTCGGGTACACTGTCTCGACAAATCAGATTGTTCCGAATGAACCGTGCCACGACGTTCTTGGTTACAGTAGCAAAGGAAGCTGCTTCAACCCACTTCAAGTAATCAATTGCTACCAGGATGAAACGATGCCCGTTGGATGTCGTAGCTCTGATCTCGCCGATCATATCAATGCCCCACATTGCAAAAGGACAAGGTGCTGTCAAGACATTCAGGGGTACTGGAGGTATGTGCACCTTATCAGCATAGACTTGGCACTTGTGACATGTCCGAGAGTGCTGATAACAATCGGCTTCCATCGTGGACCAAAAGTATCCTGCCTGTAGGATCTTCTTTGCCATGGTGTGTCCACTAGAATGATTTCTGAAAGTACCTTCATGTAACTCCGCCATGATCCTTTCTGCTTTATTCTTATCCACACATCACAGTAAGGTTGAATCATGGTTACGCTTGTAAAGGATACCATTGCTGATGAAGAACTTCGCCACGAACCTCCTCAGAAACTTATTGTCATTAACAGATGCACCCTCGGGGTATTCTTGAGCCTCAAGATACCTCTTCACCTCATGAAACCATGGTTTATCTGCTACCTCTTCAGTCTCAATATCACAGCAATGCGCAGGTTCGTCCAGTCTTTCAATGATAATCCGGGGAGCCTCGTTGTCCCAATTGACTTTGAACATAGAAGACATCGTAGCCAGCGCGTCCGCCAACTGATTCTCCTCTCTAGGGAAGTGTTCAAAGGTTATCTCCTCGAAATGGGGAAGCAACGTCAATACATACTCATTGTAAGGAATAAGATTTGGGTGTTTCATATCCCACTCGCCTTTGATCTGACTGATCACGAGAGCGGAATCTCCAAAAACACTTAGAAACATAATCCTTAGGTCAATTGCTGCTCGGAGACCCATAAAGCACGCCTCATACTCCGCCATATTGTTGGTGCAGTTGAAACATAGTCGGGCGATAAACAGAGTATGAGAGCCTTTAAGAGATATGATTACGGCGCCAATGCCATTACCCAAAGCGTTTGAAGCTCCATCAAAGTACATAGACCATCGGGATCCTTCCTCAGGTCCTTCATCCGGTCCAAGTGTCTCGCAGTCAGTCACTATCATGATATTCTCGTCCGAAAATTCAAAGTTCATAGACTGGTAATCATCCACTGCCTGTTGTGCCAAATGGTCTACTAACACACTTCCCTTGATTACTTTTTGAGTCGTGTATTGGATGTCATACTCAGTCAATATCATCTGCCATCTTGCTATTCTTCCGGACAAGGCAGGCTTCTCGAAGATATACTTGATCGGATCCATTTTTGAAATAAATAGAGTAGTGTGAGTCATCATATACTGTCTCAGCCGGCGAGCAACCCATGCCAAAGCGCAGCAAATTTTCTCGAGCAATGAGTATCGGGTCTCACAGTCGGTAAACTTTTTGCTAAGGTAATAAATAGCATGCTCTTTTCGGCCAGACTCGTCATGCTGACCCAGCACACACCCCATTGAGTTGTCGAGTACTGTCAAGTATAAGATCAAAGGTCTCCCTTCAACTAGTGGCATCAGAATAGGTGGCTCTTGGAGATACTCTTTGATCCTTTCGAAAGCGGCCTGACATTCATCATTCCATCGTACTACTTGATCTTTCTTCAGTAACTTGAAGATTGGCTCACAAGTAGCTTTCAGGTGCGAGATGAATCGGGCAATATAATTCAAACGTCCCAGAAAGCCTGTGACTTCTTTCTCTGTTTGGGGAGCTGGCATTTCTTGTATGACCTTCACTTTTGCCGGATCCACTTGAATACCTTTATCGCTTATGACGAAACCCAACAACTTACCAGATCTCACCCCGAAGGTGCACTTTTTCGGGTTTAACCTCAGCTTGTACAGCTTCAACCTGTCAAAAAACTTCTGAAGGTGGTCAAGATGTTCTTCCTCTGTCTTGGATCTTGCAATCATGTCATCGATGTATACCTCAATCTCATGATGGATCATGTCATGAAACAAAGCAACCATGGCACACTGATACATTGCCCCAGCATTCTTTAATCCAAAAGGCATGACCTTGTAGCAAAAGGTACCCCACTAGGTAACAAAAGTTGTCTTCTCCATGTCTT
Organism: Vicia faba; assembly: GCA_948472305.1. Classification (NCBI taxonomy): domain Eukaryota; kingdom Viridiplantae; phylum Streptophyta; class Magnoliopsida; order Fabales; family Fabaceae; genus Vicia; species Vicia faba. The sequence continues at coordinate 1,393,505,805 of OX451736.1, read as the reverse complement.
CGGGAGCCATCTTAATCTGATTATAACTGGAGACACCATCCATGAAGGAAAAGACCTTGTGTTGTGCGGTATTGTCAACCAGAACGTCGATATGAGGTAGAGGGAAGTCATCCTTGGGGCTTGCCCTGTTCAGATCCATATAGTCAACACACATTCGAACCTTACCATCCTTCTTCGGCACAGGAACCACATTGGCCACCCACTGCGGGTAAGAAGTAACTGCTAGAAAACCGGTGTCAAATTGTTTCATCACTTCAGCTTTGATTTTCTCAGACATCTCTGGGCGCATCCGGCAAACTTTCTGTTTCACTAGAGGACAGTCTTCCTTGGTAGGCAGGCGGTGAACCACAATATTGGTATCCAAACTAGGCATATCTTCGTAAGACCACACAAAGATCTCAACATAGTCACGCAGCATCTGAATCAACCGTTGCTTCACACTAAGCTCCAGATTTGCCCCGATCTTGACCTCTTTCTTGTCTACCTCTGTACCCAGATTCACTGTTTCCATTGGATCTTCATGTGGTTGTATAGCCCTCTCCTCTTGGAGTAGCAGTCTTGCAAGTTCACCAGGAACTTCATAATCATCTTCACCTTTGTCTTCGGCTAAGTTGATCGGATTTTCGAAGTCATAACTTGCAGTAGCAGAGTCGTTACCAGTAGGATCCAGAGTGGACGTAGACCTGTATATGTGAGTGTGTGTAAAATAGTTGTTTTGCAATATATAATAAAAGAAAAACAAGGAGCGCAAAATTTGAAATGCAAGAAACGTCCAATGCTTTTATTAATGATATATGTAGATGACACACATAAAGCCCTCACAAATGAAGCCACGGTGCACTGGGTAAGACACTGGGCCATAATGTAACACCCCGTTTTAATTAATATTATTTATATTATTATTTTCTAAAAATAACCGGTTGATGTTTATTTTGAATAAAATGATAATTATTTAATCGGTAATTCGGTCCGGTATGTGATTAATTAGGTTTATTTGTTTTACTGAAAAATAATTATTTTTGTACGATAATATTATATTTAGTGTGTAAATATTTTATTATATGTATTATTTGATTTATTTGTGAGGATGGATTTATATTAGTATTACTTGATTTATTATAAACTAATAAATTAATGTTATTTAATTATATTAAATTAATTTAATAAAATATTAGTTTTATTATATATAAGTTATGTTAAGTTAGAGTAGTAAAGTATATAAATTTATATGTTATGTAGGTTAGTTTTATATAATAAAATAAGTTAGTTTTTTTATATATTATATAATAGGTAGTTAGATAGAAAAGAAAAGATATCAGAAAGTAAGAAAGAGAGAAGTAGAGAAGAAGAAGTGAAGAAAAAGAGGAAAAATAGGGTTGAAGAGGAGAGGAAGAAATTTCTGCAAAATCAACCGAAAAAGCTCACTCCAGAAATTAATCGGTAAGGGTTAGACTTTCTCTAAACATCTAATGTATTTTTATTACATTTCATTCCGATTTTTCAGTTTAAGATGTAGATTATTGTAGACTGCTAGAAAAAAAAAATAGACTATTAGAAGAAAATAAAAATAAAATAAAATAATAGACTGTTAGAAATGGAGAAGAAGAAGGGGGTACTTGGGGGTGGGGGGGGGGGGGGGGGGGGGGTGGGGGGACGTGGCACAGGGGGGAGGGTGGGGGGTGTGTGTGTGTGTGGGGGGGGCGGGGGGTGTGTGTGTGTGGTGGTGGTGGTGGTGGTGGGGGGGGGGGGGGGGGGGGGAGGCTACGTCCATTTTTACACTACTGTAACCTTTACATTCTTAATATGTTAATATATATATATATATATATATATATATATATATATATATATATATATATATATATATATATATATATATATATATATATATATATATATATATATATATATAATTATTAGTATATATATATATACATTTATAACAAATAAATAGTTTATATTATATATATATTTATATATATTATAATTAATAGTGTGATTAATTATATAATCGGTTACGGTTTATCGATGAAATTTGATACTTTGGTTTCGACCGGAAATTAATTAAATCGTAGATATGTGATAGATTTGAAACGTGTTGTGAAATGCCAATTCCGAAAATAACATTGTTCAATTTATAAATATTATGTTGTATTAATAATTTAATTAATACATTAATATATATTATAATTAATAGTGTGATTAATTATATAATCGATTACGGTTTATCGATGAAACTTGATATTTTGGTTTCGACCGGAGATTAATTAAATCGTAGATATGTGGTAGATTTGAAACGTGTTGTGAAATGCCGATTCCGAAAATAACATTGTTCAATTTATAAATATTATGTTGTATTAATAATTTAATTAATACATTAATATATATTACAATTAATAGTGTGATTAATTAATATAACCGGTTACGATCAATTGGTAAAACTTAATATTTTGAGTACGACCGGAGAGGAATTAAATTGTAGAGGTGTTGAATACTCGAGATATTTGGTTGATTGCCGATTCCAGGAATGATGTGTTTGATTTATGAATATTTTGGTGTTGTGTAATAATTGTTGAATATGAAATAAATGATGTTTGTTGTGCAATGTTGTGAGATTAATTCATACGGTGGAATTATGATGATGTATGCTTGTAATTGGGATTGAGGGATGTCTTGATTTGCATATTGTTGTTAATTGAATTGCACACAGCATCATAAGTCGTGTCAAGAGGCGATGTCTGTTAGTCTCGTGGAGGCTAGTGGCCCGTCCCAAACTCAGAGTGGGGGTTTGAAAGCTTAGGGAATGGGCTTTTGTGATTATCCGTCTGAGGGATAGACATCGACAAGTCCGAAGGATAATAGATGATTGGTACCACATGCATGAGTCGTGCTGTTGTGTCGAGTCGCACGTACACGTTTTATTGAGTTTATGTGTCATTGAATATTATGCATTATGTGCTAATTGGTAAATAAAATGGATTGTGTTTGTTTACTTTGATTTGTTGAATATGAGAATTTGATTAAATGAATATCCTATGTAGTTTATGTAAGAGTTGGAAAAAGAGTAAGATTCCTTTATTTAATTCCTTTCATTTGCTTTAAATTACATACTTTGTGTTTGTTGGAATTCTTACCGTTCTGTTGGAAAATGCTTGCTTCGGCATTGTTCAGGTACCGAAGACGGTAGTGTGAGGCACTAGTTTAGCGGATGCATTTGGATTGTAATCCGTTTTATTTTGGTTTATCGAGTCGATGCTCTGGTTGTAACACTTGGGGGTTAGGTGTCCGCATTCGAACTCGTATATTTTGTAGATGGATTATACTTGTATATAATCCATTGTTTTGATTATATATTGATGTATGTGTATTATGACTTGATAACATGTTTGGTGTATGAACCGTATGGCTTAATGCCTTGAATTTTATATTTTGATTCCTCCTTTGGAGATGAAGTTATTATGATTTCGTTGCGTTTGCACGAAAAAGAAAGTATATGCCATGAATGTATTATGTGATTAAATGATTAAAGTGACGAATATGTCATGTCCGTTTTTCTTGAATATGTGAATTGATGTTGTGACACTCCTTCCGTGCAAATTTTATTTTCTCTGATTTTGATTATATCGTTTTAATTCGGGGTTTATTAGAAGGGGTGTTACACATAAAGTTTAAAACATTGTTTCTTACAAATTCAAAACAAAAAGTTTCATTACTGGGTAACAAAAGAAATAGGGATGAAGTCCTTTGCTATCCAGTTGCTTGGTCCACCGTCGGTCATAGGATAGATCCAACTGTCGAACTCAGACTCTTCAACGTCGTCTTCAATGGCATTCACTCCTGAATTGCTGATGAACAAGGGAGGTCTTCCGATCCGTGCATTCCGAACAGCCCTTTGAGCTTCTGCAGTGAAACCCAAACCAAACTTGTTAGTATTCTGTGCAAAATCAGGGAGTCGCCCCTAATTTGCACACCCACCTTTCTCGACAACAGCCGGGGCATCCTTAAAGGAAGCCATCTTTATAGGAGAATCTTCAACAACAGTCTCAGTTGACGCCAGTGTCTGGGGAACCTCTTCAAAATGCTGAAATAGGGTCTCAATGAACTCCCCATCCATCTCTACATATCGGAAAGAGTTGAGGTGGCTCACCATGTACTCCTCCTCTCCTTGTACTGTTACAATCTTCCCTTTCACTGAGTATTTCAGCTTCTGGTAGAGCGTTGACGTTACTGCCCCAGCTTTGTGGATCCATGGACGTCCCAGCAAACAAGAATAAGACGGCCGAATGTCCATCACATAGAATGTAGAGTTGAAAACCTGATAACCAACCTTAATCGGAATATCCACTTCCCCATGCACCATCCTCTTAGACCCATCAAAGGCCCTGACGACAATGTTACTTGGTTTCAACTCCAACCCTTCACAGTCCAACCGGTCTAGAGCTTTCTTAGGAAAAACGTTAACCGAGGAACTAGTTTCTACCAATACATGAGCAAGAGTGGTGCCCCTGCATTCAATGGAGACATGCAGGGCATCGTTGTGATTCTTCCCCTTAGTAGTCAAGTCAGCGTCAAAGAAACCCAACCCATTATCAACAGTCAGACTAGCCACGCAATCTTTAAATTGGTCAGCCGACATTTCTGGAGGTATGTGTGCAGTCTTCAGGAATGCAATCAGAGCCTTGGCATGGGCCTCTGAGCATAGCAATAGTGACAACATAGAGATCTTGGAAGGGGTTTGCCCCAGCTACTCGACTATGTTGTAGTCGCTCTTTTTGATGATTTTCAGAATCTCTTCCATCTCTTGTGTAGAAGCTTCAACAGCAATCGTCTTTGGTGCCTCCGTCTAGGCAGGCTCACCGGTGGTCCCTTTGCCCCGAGCGTCAGAGGACTCGGCGACAGGGGTAAGAATAGGAACTTGAACATGAATAGTAGCAGGTACACTGGCAGGTGTAATAACATCAGGTTTTCGGGCAGTTGGCAGAGAGATATCAGGTGAGAAAAGTCTTCTACTGTGGGTGACTTTAGTAGGTCCAACAATATTGTTGACGTCAGTATCAGCATCCAAATCTTGTATAACTCCATGAAAATAAACATCGGCCCCGTAGTGCCAAGGGACAGCTTTGTCAGATGTGTAGGGGATAGGCCCAGGAACAGTGATGATCAACGGCGTGATTCTTGGAGCAGATGTAATTCTAACAGGCTTTCTCGAGGAAGCCTTGGAATAATTGTCGAAAATGGTGATAATGGCAACTTCTTCAGTACGAACTAAAGGAACAACAGTCTTCTCGAACATAATTTCTTTACTATCCATCAGGCGTTAGACACCTGATTTTAAAAGATGGCAATCGGTTGGTAGGGCAGAACACATACGGCAACCTTCGTCACAACCCGGAAATAAACCGGCTAGAAAAAGGTTCTTCTTCACAGTCATCAAAGGGGTAACAATGTCGTTCGCAGAAACCACAAACGAGTCTTCATCTATAGCATTCACTCCATGCTTGGGCATAGGAGCAGTCACAACATTAGGTCTTTCGGGCGCCTCGAACTCAATCTCCTTAGCATCAATTAAGTCCTGTATTTTGTTCTTCAAAGCCCAACAATCATCTGTATTATGCCACGGGCTATCAGAGTGAAAAGCACAGCGGGCATTAGGGTTGTACTTAGGTGATGCAATGTTGGGATTCTGTGGAGCCTCCCTTGGAGTCACTAGATTGGTCTTTAATAACTGCGGCAGAATCTGAGACAAAGTCATGCTGAGTTGGGTGAATTTCTTTCAAGGTCTCTCGGCCTTTTGTTGATTATTGCGCTGAGGAGCACCGGCAGGTCTTGAAATAACAACCGCATTAACAGCTTGGCGGCGCTCAGGTCTATTCTGGCTTTTCAAACTGTAAACAGCACTGGACTCTTTCTTAAAAGGCTTTTTCTCGGTGCTTGATGAAGCACCCTTTTGTATCTTACCAGCCTTAATACCAGCCTCAATCCTTTCACCAGTCATAATCATCTCTGTAAACCCAGATGAAGAACTTCCGATCAGATGGTTGAAAAATGGACCAGACAAGGTACCCAAGAACATATCCACGAGCTCCCGATCAGCCAAGGGTGGTTGCACTCTTCCGGCGAGGTCCCTCCACTTCTGGGCATAATCTTTGAAACCTTCGGCCATTCCCATTGACATAACCTGGAGTTGGGTACGCGTGGGAGCGAGTTCGGAATTGTATTGGTACTGCCTGTAGAAAGCAGTAGCCAAACCTTCCCAACTGCGGATACTGGCTCCGTCCAACTGGTAAAACCATTCAAGCTGAGTCCCTGAGAGACTGTCTTGAAAGAAGTGGATCCATAGGTTCTTATCAGCGGTGTACGGCTGAATCTTCCTCACATATGACCAGAGGTGCAGCTTCGGACAAGAAACTTCGGCATACTTAGCAAAAGCTGGTGCTTTGAATTTGTGGGAAATCACCACCCCAAATGATAGACCCAGATCACCAAAATCTAGACTAGGCACTTTCTAAACTTCCATCGCACTCAACCGGTCTTCCAGTTGCTTGTATCTATCCTCAGCAGGAGGATACTGGTCTTCGTTGAAGTCTGTCTCATTGTTTGAGACCACAGGGCTAGGAGCCCTCCTTTCTTCCTGACTATCTTTCCCTCCAGATGAGGTTGTCAAATCAACTTCATCCCGTAGCCTGTTTCTAAACTTGTGACCTGTGTTAAACAGGACTGCCCTCTTCTTCTTCTTCTTCTTCTCTTTCAGAATCAGGGTCTTCGGATCTTGCTGACCCTTAGCTAGATTCATGAACAGCTCTTGGAACTGGGCATTCTGGGCCTGGAGGGCCTTGATTGCTTGCTCAGTTGATGGTTCAGCAGACATGATGAATGCTGAAATAAACAGCGAAGAAGATAAGAGACCTGTAATGGGTACCTGTTATGAAGTGCATGGGATGAAATGCGTATGATATGATTTCAAAGACAAACGAGAGATTTAAATTCGTAAACAATAAATGAAACACACTTTTATTAGATAAACTTTGAAATTCAAATTGTTCAACAGATGCCCTTAAGGCATTACAAGAAAGGAAATACTGAAAAGTAAATAAAAACTGGAAAGGAAATAATCAAAGGACAATCAGTGCTCCCATGGTCGCTTCTTATCGGTGCGGACATAGTCATTGAGAATCTGCTCGTTCTCTAGCTGCCTAGTCAACTTCTGGATCTTCTACTCTTGCTCGTTAAACTTTTCTCGGTAAGCATCCCGCTCTTCTCTCAGCTGCATCCAAGACCTTTTCAGTGCCCCGATGTCAGTGGGCATATGAGGATGGAGGATGGTCGGAAGAACCCCTTCTTCATTAGCAACTTCAACAATGATAGGCAGGACGGCTTCATATGGCATACCCAGCTTTTGGGCACGGATACAGACCCATCTGAGATATGACTCCATCGGAAGAGAAGTCTTTGGGCCCAGCTCATATGGATCAGATCTGTGAAATCTATCCTAAGCTCTTATGAATCTAGGGCGTTGCTCTTCGCTATCCCCTTGAAAATCAAAGATGATACTAGGAATTAGCAGCTCATGAGGTCCTTCTCTTCTGGCTCGCCCAAACTGGCGTAAGGCCAAGCATGGATTAAAGGTAATCCCTCCATTTATTCCTATCAGTGGAATATTGGGGTACTCCCCACATCAATCAATAATAGCCACCTCGTCCATACCCTTGATAGTCCAGATGATGTCATTATGAGAGAGAGACATAACTCTATAAGCCCAGCCCATGCCTTCTTGGTTCTTCAGCACTGATTTTGGGAGGTGCGAAATAAACCACCTCGCCAATAATGGAGCACAGCACATCAAGGTTCCCCGCTTTCGAGCAGTACGGGCATAAAGCTGATGAAGAATGTCACCCAAGAGAGTGGGTACAGGATTACGAGAGATGAAGACTTTTACCGCATTCACATCAACAAAGGAGTCAGGGTTCGGAAACAATACCAAGCCATATATCAGAAGAGCCATAATATCTTCGAATGCCTTGAAGTTTAGACTATCCCAGAAATAATTAGCCTTAACAACCAAGAACTTAGTTAGAAAGCCCTTTGCTCCACTTCTAGTCTCCCAATTAGCCATTACCTCATCCTTTGTCATGTGAAGGGCTGCAGCAATCTCTTCCGGCCTAAGGATCATCTCCCAACCAGTAAACGGGGTCTGCTCCCGGATAGAGATACCAAGCAGGTCAGAGAACTCTTATAAGGTGGGGACCAGCTGGTAGTCCTGAAAAGTAAAGCAATGGTACAGTGGATCATATAACTGGACCAGGACACTCATCATCTGCTTGTCCAATTTGGAGGTGCCCAAACTGAGAAGATACCCATGTCTTCTTCTGAAAGAGGTAGTATCAGGCATCTTTGCAACCAATTCTTTAAGCATAGTGGGAACCTGGACAAAGTTGATCCGGATGGTATTCCTACGCATTGGCATCATGACCTACAAAACAGAACAAAGATGAATCCCTCCTGTCTTTGAAATAGGTTAGTCCAATGGAAGATGTATGCAATGTTATGATGTCATGATGTCATGATAGAAAGCACATCACAAGTATCCACAAATAGCAAACATGGTAAAGGCACACAAGTCACACAGAGAGCCCTTAGATTTCAGGCTGGCAAGGAGCTTAGGTACTACCCTCTTTCAGTTCAGTTGGTTCAAACATGTCCTAAAAATAGTAACCGAGTTCTAGAGGATCTCAATATCACTGACTACCCTCGATCGGTCATAATTCCAGTTTAGCAACCTTTTCTTGCGGCCGAAATCATCGCGAGAGTTTAGTCTCAATGAGTGTAGCATACTGCTACTCTTCTATGGCCAAGTTGGTCAATTTAAAGGTTCTAAGGTCAGTTGGTGCTTAATGACCCCTTAGAAGACCCATATTCTCCTCGTTCCAACACAAGGGAAATCGGTACAGACTAAAGTGCCACACCGACGTAGCTACAGCTTCAACTGTATCGGTCTACGCCGTACAGTTCCCTCACAGTTTATTGCTACTTACCTAAAGGGTATGCCCCAGATTCGGGTTAGGATCTATAGTAACTCTGATACAAGCCCATAAATATAAAGCATACAAGTCAAGCAATTGAAAACAATATGAACTATTCCTAAGGTACACCCCACTTATAAGCGTCCCCAGCAGAGTCGCCAATTCTGTGATACGGTGGGAGAGAACTGACTGTTTTTGGAATGCTGGTTTGCATCTTGTGTTTGTTTTCGCAAAATGTCGCGGTAAGCAAGAGTCGCCACCGTCTTTTATTTTATCCAACAAGGAAAGGAAAAAAGCACAGAAAAATTCCTTTTTCGAGATGTTTCTCGGGTCCGGGGGGTAGATTATAAAAAGGGAAGGTATTAGCACCCTTTCTATCCGTGGTTATCCACGGGCTCTTTGTGTTTGTGGGTTTGAAGAAGTTTTTGTTTGAAAATGAGTGTAAGTGTGAAAAGTTTTTGTTTTTTGAAAGAGCAAGTATCTAAGAACCATCCACCTACTCGAAAAAGGAATCAATCTGTGCTAATGTCCTTTAGACAGTGCTATCCCACTATGAATGAGTAGGTAGCACCGTTGTTAGAGTTTAAGGGTCAATTCGATTAAGGGACGTGCGGTCACTAAAGCAATGTTAGGACGCCTTAGCGGTAACCCTAATATCTTAGATCATTTATCCGAGGCAACCGTTTCGAGGCAACTATGATCTTTGGACAAGAGGGCGACCTCTAAAACTTCCTATACTCAATGACCGCGTTACGAAGGAAACCGAGTGAGGTGTACCCTAAGAGTGCGCATGTGCGAGTGTGTTGTTTTCAGTTTATTTTATCTTTGTACATGTTAATGGTTATCTATGTTGATTTTAGGTTTAACATTCGATCTTGTCATGCATTCCCTATTACCAAACATCTAACAATTTATAAGTTGCAGAAATTAAATTGCGGAAATTAAACTAACTATTACAAGGCGTCGGGAATTTACATCGCCAAAAGCAACCCTTGAAATTAAAATGCGTAAAATAAATAAAGCGATAAAGATAGTCCTAATTATCTATTACATTCCGGAAAAAAATACAATATTGAAATAAAAATGTATCGCGTGCGGGAAATTAAATCGGGCGAGTTCTAGGGTTTTGACCCTTTGTTATTCAAGAAAATATTTTTGGTTATTTTTTTAATTTAGAAAGAAATTAAACTAAGTTAATTAATTAATGAAAATAATATTTTTGGATTTTTGGTTTGTAAATAAATAAAAATAAATTTGATCAATGTTAATAACACCTAATCGTCTAAGTTAATTTTAATTATTGCAAAAAAAGATATTAAAATTATTCCTAATTAAGACTAAATTAATTAATTGATTTGTTAAATAAAAGAAAATACTAGAATTTAATTTAAATAAGAAAATATTTTTTGGTTTTTAATTTTATGAAGAAAAAGATTTAATTGTTTAGTTAAATTATGAAAAATAATTAATCCAAATAATTAAATAAAATAAGTTTAAAAAATGAAATAGAAAGACTTTGGAGGAGTTTGGGCCCAATTTGGAGGTCTTGATAGCAATTATGAGGCCCATCACCAGCTGGCCTCGTTTGACTTTTTGGATCCCCTATGCATTGGTTGACTGGATCCCATGGTAGGCTTCCATTCTAGATCACCAGATCTGGCCTTGGGCCATCTGACGCTTGATTGAGTGAGGCTGTATGATAGGCCACGCGCTTGAGTTTACACTGGATAACCTAAAGAAAAATAATAGCAATGCATATGGGGACCTGGGATTCGAACCCAAGGCCTGTTGGATATTGGATACACGCCTTTGCCACTCAACCAACGCGCTTCAACTGTTAGTATAATGGACAATAATAATAATATGGGGAAACACATTCATATGCCAGAATTAAAAAAAAAATTGCGTAAATATTTGAATTGGCCAACCAGGGGGAGACGCGTCATCGTCTTCTTCCTTCAACCCTGTACTTTTTCCTGCGGATTCGTATCCGCAGCTGAATTCATAGGTCAAACCTAAAATTAATTCTAGGCCATGAAAATTAAATCCAAGACCATGGTTATGCTTGTCTTCCTCCTCCGGTCATGCCTATGTCCATCAATGGAACTAATTTCTCTTGTAAAATAAATTCCCAAAAAACAAGCTACAAAACCCTAGGTTCGGTTATAGGGCTACAGTCCATATAAATGCAATCAAACAATACCAAAAGTTCAGAAATTTCACAAGCATCATAAATATGTCAAAGATTTGCCAGGAAAATGCAAGAATATGGAGTTACGATTTTGAATACAGGGTGATATTTTGAGATACTTACAAAGCTTCTGGGCGTGTATGAGAGCTTCCTAGGGGGTGGTTCTGACTCAATGAACCTCCAGCAATTGATTGGCGTTGAGTTTCGCTTCTGAAAGTGCCTCCAAGGGTGATTCAGTTTCACACTTTTTCCACCTTTTTTCAAGTTTTGTTCTTGGTTTTCTTGCAGCCTCTAGGTCTCAAATTCATGTGCCTTGGATTGTATATGTATGCTGCAATGTATTAGGTCAACAAATTGGTCTTGAATCTTTCCACATCAATGCCTTGAGATTGGATTTGATCCACCATTGATAACTTGCCTAATTTTCCAAAAATCCAATATTTTTGCACATGGAATGCTTGATACAAGTTTGATCATGACATTGATGATGATTAGGTCCTGAAAATAGAAAAAGATCTCATGTAATCAATTTTTGTGATTTTATTTGATTTAAATTGATTTAAAATGAAATAATTCAATAAAAAATCAAATAAAATAATAAAATTGATAAATGGAAACAAGGCTGAAGCTAGGACACGTGTGCAATGTGGCAAGATCAAATCAAGTGGAAAATAATGGGCCCCTTTGACAAAATTTGATGTTTTGGGGATAGTTGACTTTTGGCAATTTTGCAAAAATGCCCAACTTCAACAATGCATAACTTCTTCAATTTTGAACTTTTAGAGGTGTACTTGGACTTTTTAGAGAGCTTGAGATGTCCTATAACCATCCCATCTGGTCTCATCTCATTTTGATATTCCATGCTCAAGTTATAAGCTTTGGCAAAAAAGTGTTTTTGTTGACTTTCAAAAATAACCTAAAATGTCCAAATTTGTAACTTCTTGTGAGTGCATTTTTTGATCTTGGGGTGTGAAGATGGATTGTAGGAAATTGCATCCTCTTCAAAATTAGCTTTGGATGGGTCATTTATCATAAAGTATGAGAAAGTTATGCTTGGTCAAAGTTGAGTTGACTTTTCCTACAAAACCCTAATTTAGCAACTTTTGAGTCTTGATGAATTTTGAGCAATCCTTGATGAATCATGATCAACCCTTGATAAAATTATGTCCTTCAAAATTAGAATGTTGACAAAAAATCTTGAAGTTTGACTGTTTATAGGTCACAGTTGACTTTTGCCCTAGCACGGTCGATTTTTGGATCCTTTGAGCAATTGACTTAGCAAACTTCCTCTGCAAGGCTTGAAATTTGGCATGGATGATCTTGAGAGCATATTAGGACATTGAGGAGAACTTGAGGTCATTTGGATGCAAGGACCTTGATTCAACACAAAACCCTAGTTTGGGGTTGACTACCTTAGGAGATAGCTTGACTGTCCAACTCTTGAGCAATCTTGAGCCACTTGGAGATTTTTCTTGCAATGTTTGAAGAAATATGAGAGGGAAAATTTTGGGGTACAACATAATATAACCAACTCAAATATTGAAAATTAAGAGAGTTATGCACTTGTGATCACTGAATCAAGCACTTTCTCAATTAGGTCAAACTTGTTGATACAACCTTGAATCTTTTGCATTTGCTTTGAAAAAATGGAGCATGATAGATCATATTTGACATTGAAATGATGTTATCTTGAAACACACTCAAATATGGAGCTTAAGTCTTAGTGAAACTCTTTGAAGAAGGTATGGAAATAGACACATGAACCTATGAATCTTCTTGATGAATACCACCACCAACTTTGAGGAAAACTTAGCCTAAATAAAGTGAAAGAGTTCTTTGAACCAAAAAACTTTGATATAATATATATAGCCTTGAAGCTTAAGCTCTTGCAATCCATTTTAGAACCATTTGACTGGGGACTATCCCTCAAAACCCTAGGTTAGATGGTCAGATGGATGCAGTTGTATCATCACCTACAATATTAACATCCAAAGAAACATATATACATATTTTGGTGTTAGTTAAAAGTTAATCCACCTAAAAAAACACATGTACAAGATACACAATTCAATATTCTTCATGATCCCTCAAGAGAAAACTTAAAGATAGGATAAAGTAGAAGGGAGAACCAAATCTAATGTGTGATCTTGATGTATTAATAATATGAGATAATTAGAGATCATACGGGGAAAATTTTGGGTATAACAATATTCCTTGTTTTGTAGTAATGTTGCATGGCAACAATCCTTCCACGACACTTTTCATCAAAAAATCCCATGTTCTTTTCACCAACCAGATCAAACACACTTTCAAAAGAACTTGAGGAAGAGCCAACCTCCCCTTTACCTCTTCCTGAGCCCTTACCTTTATAAAAGTTAGGAGCCATTTGCAATTTCACAATTTTAGGTCTGCCTGCAAGGCGTTTGACAGAATTCCCCAACTAAAATAGTTGGATTTTTAAAGATATATGCTTTTTCAACCAATGAAAATGATGTAATGATGAAGATAGATACACAAAATCAGCAAACAATCATTTGATTTATGCTAATATGAGTAAAAGATGAAATGGATGAATGTACATTGAATATGGGGGAATTTGAATGTCAATTTAGTGGAGTATTGATGGAGATGAGCACTATGGAATTTGTGGAATAATGTTTATGAAAGAGTTTATGGGAAGAAAGAGGATTTTACCGAAAATTTCAGGTTCAATGTTGGGTTTTAATTAGGTTTAAGTCACACAAGAAACAGAATAATATAGAAGATAAAAAGGATGAGTGTTCACTTCGTTTTGCAGACACGTGTCGACCTAACTAAAAGATGTGTCGACACATTCGTGTCACGTGTCGACATGTAAGCATTTATAAAAATGACAGAAAATTTATTTTATGAGTCGACCTTGTCGTAACCAAAAAAAAGTATAGAGTCTCCACCATTAATGTTTATCCTAAGGAATGGAATATAACGGATAACCCTAATTTGGACTAGAGATTCTAAGTTGTTGACTCGCTTTAGACGAAGCGAATGTTGTAGGCACCCTTCATCTACATTGTTCACAAAGATACTAGGTTTTATGTTTAAGGTTTAGGAATATGGTTTTAATTTTAATTAGGGGAACTCGCCATGGTTTTTAAGTCGTATACCTATGTATCCTCTTATGGAAATATCCTGAATTCTACTTGAACCACGTCTGGGTGTGTGAATTGCAGAATCATAGACGAAGTTCGCAGTCGATAAAAGAAGTTTCCATAATCCTTTTTTGAAAATAAATATATTTGCATTACGTTAGTGAAAACGGTTAGTATTTGATTAGTTAGATATTTTTGAATATATGATGCAATATGAGAAAATTAGGTTTTAATGCATGAGAGAAAAAATATTTAATGAAAATAAAGTATTTAAAAGAGGTTAGTATTTTAGAAAAGATTTGAACTAATAATTACTATTATAATTTATTAAGAATATATTTTTAATAGAAAAATATATTACAATCATTTATTAATTATGAAAAATTATATATTAATGGAATAAATTAAAAAATTCTAATAATAAAAAATAAACAAATGAATAAATAAATGAAATTATAAAAATAACTTAATTTTATTTTTAAAAAGTCACGTGGGTTGCAAATTCAGTTAGCTAGTAATTCTTTGGGGTTATGGATATTAGGGCCCTAAATCCAGATATTGGATTTAGGCCCAGTTGCATGAGGTGTGAGAATTCAGTTTTGTAGTTATTCCAGGGGGGTTGGATAATAAAGAGCTTGATCCCAATAGTCTTTATTTGATCCAATTTACAAGGGGGGGGGATTCAGTCAGGCCAAGAAAAATAAAAACACAGGGTGGTGTGTTTAACAATTGGGATTGGCCCAGAAGAAATGGAACAATGAGATCTGTTTGGATCCTGTATGGGCGAGTACTTGGGTTTACGATACAACTATGCTATTGTGATTGTTTGATTAAGATCATAGTGTGGAGAGTATGAGGGTGCACAGTGAGGCAACATGGGATCACGTGGCCAAATGTTGGCCACGTGTCCAAACTGATTTAAAGGAAGGGAAAGTATATGTTTTCTTGTCCCTCATTTCTTCATTCATTTTACAGTCTCCCTTCACTCTCTTCATTTGTTTCTGTTGTCTTATCTCTTCAACCATCTTGAACCAATACCCTTCACCCCCCATATCCGCCGTGAAACCCCCAAACTCGGGTTGAATATCAACCAGAGAGTTCCATGAAGCCCATAAGCTAAATAGCTTACCTCGCTGACTGTGAATCTTCAATCTTTATGTTACTCCTTTGCTTGTTCGCTTTTCATCTCCTTCTTCCCTTTCCATTTACATGTATCAGAGGTTGGAGGCTCACAAAAACTCAGAGACGCGCGGAGACAACTGAAGATCTTAGGGTTTCTATTCAGAAACCCTAGATCCGTATGAAAAATGGCTTATACTCGATGATGATTTGGAGCGACCTCTTCTTCTCCTTCTTCTTCGTCTTACAATTTTTTGCTTGCAACTTTCCCCCGTCCTTAGCTCTTTGAAATTTAGGGTATTTGTAGATTTAGAATTAGAAATAGATTAGGAAAATTGTTATATTTCTGTTACAAAATGAGATTTGCTCTGAAATTAGGTTAGATTTAAGTTAGAAACTAATTTGATTAGATTTGGTTTTGTAAATTAGGGCTTGAACAATTGTAACTGATTATGTATTTATCATGTTGTACAAATATTTGATTTATCTGATTTATTTGATTTGAATTCATTTTGTTTGATTTGCATTTTCTAGGCTTTTAGAGTTTAAGCTTGGGGAAGAGGAAGATGAACAGGGTGATGAACGGTCGCCGCTGCCTTACAAGATTAGGGAAATTAGGGTTTCTTTGCCCTCCTTGACTTTCGGTCAACATAAAAAAAAAATAATAATTGAAATAATAATATTGTTTAAATAATAATAATAATAAAGTTAATAATTATTATTATATTAATAATTATATAATTGTATAAAGAATAATGTATAATAAAAAAAGCTACGTGGTCAAAAAAATAAGGAGTTGACTCGGATGAACCCTGAGGGACATAAAATAGGCCTAAAACTCAGCTTTTTTGGGCCGATATTGCAATAACAACATATAAAAAAACCCTTCTCCATTTTACTTAAAACGAGTAAAAAACCCTTATGGGCCATCATACTTTAATGGCCCACTTTAAGCATACACCCCTCCATGATATATATATATATATATATATATATATATATATATATATATATATATATATATATATATATATATATATATATATATATATATATATATATATATATATATATATATATATATATATATATATATATATATATATATATATATATATATATATATATATATATATATATATATACCCCTTGTAGATTTTAAACCCCCGTAAAAATAACATTCAAAATAGACATATTTGAACAATATAACTTAGAGATTAGAAACATAAGAATAATATGATTGTTTAATTGATGGGGAAATTTTGGGGTAAGACAAACCTATGTTAGTTTTGAATCGACACATACTGAAAGAATTTTGATAGATTTAAAAGATTTTAGTTTATGAGTCGACACATGGCTAACTGACCTGACCTATACTAACTTTTGAGTGTGTAGTATGGTGAATGTACATGCAATGATAAAATGTATGCATGTGTGAACAATATTTTTCATGGTTATGCAATCTAAGAAATAAAATAAAAAAAATGTACATATTTATCAAAGTAAGGAAAACACACATAATCTGCACCATTTATCCAAAGTCACTATAAAAATGTAAATTTAAATAATCACGAATTCAATTAAATTTTTTGGAAGTGAACACAAGATCAAAAGAGCATTCAACACGTATTTTATATATTTTGTGCATATAAATAGACAAAAGAGCTATCTTACTCTTAGAAGACGTAGTAAATTAAACAATACAACTTCACCCATAAAGAGCAGAATGTAAGCATCTCACATGAAGCTCAAGAACATGAGCAGTAATCACTACAAACAAACTAAGCAAAAATATGATCAAGTTTCATCAATTTCACCTTCTTATTTGTTTAAAAATCTTTTATCTGGGAGTTACTTGTTGATGTTCTTCTATAACAATTCCAATCATTTTTCCACTAAGTCAATACGATATGAATATGCCACCTTCTGATTGTCTTGATGTACCTACTTATCAAACACTATAGTTTCTTCATAGAATCAAGACAGTTTTCCTGCAACTTTCAAGAAGATAAACTAGGTACCCAATCCTTGTTGGGTCCTTTAGGGTGAGTAACATAATAATTGTAATTTGGTGACCATTGAGAAATGCTACTAGAATTAGAAATTTTCTTAAATTTTCATTTAGCAATAGTATGTACCTTCATACGACAATGTTAACATGTTATATTTTGAAAGGTGTTAATTTTTCTTTTCACTTTCTTTTCAACAAAGCTATATTTTTCACATGGAGGGTTCAAAGATTTATTAAACTTCGTTGGATCTATAAAAAAGGTCACCTTTGGTTGTAGAGCCTTTGTCACTTTACCTATGAGTTTTATTACCTCATTTTGCCAAATATAACATGTATCACAACCAAAGTTAAATGGATTGTCATCCATCTTATTATTTACCTTATGAATACCTACAAGAGAGTTCTTTAAGGCTTCCATTTTATTTTAAGTTTCTAAAATTTTTGCTTCTAAATGAGAAAATATTTTTCTATTTAAAGCCAATATTTTAAAATTTTCAATAGCTCCCTTGTGTAAATTTTCGAAAGCGTCAAGTAAATCAAGATGAGATTTCAATTTACAAATTGATTTTGAGAAGATTTTACCTTGTCATTGTTACATTTTTTATGATGATTATAATGATGAGTATCATTGCTTGTGGATGCTATTTTCCTTTTCTTGTTATCTTCATGATAATGATCTGATTGGCACACTTCATCATACTTAGAGGACTTGTGTCCTTTATTTCTCTTATCACTGTGATGAGTTGAAAAATACACATTTGCTAAATTATTATCATCATTATATTCTTCATCGCTTCAGGATTCAACATCACTTCCTTAATCCACATAGGCTTTTTGGGTCTTTCTTCCTTTGAGAATTTAGTTTTTCATTTGGACTCAATGCTTCTTTTGTTGAGACCTTTTTTATTTCTCTTATTGACATACTTGTGATACCTTTTTTATTTCAACTATTTCAACACAAGACTTCCATTGTAATTCACCATTCTCTCGCTACTTCCTTTGAATTCTTTATCTCCAAAGGATCTCTTACATACTTTATCCCCAAAAGACTTCACTTGGCCGCAATTACCTCTTGAACGTCTTGCACGAAAACCCCCAAATGAACCAATGATCTTGGAAGACAAACCCATGGTTTTTCCTAAATGAAAACCCCTATAAAGCTCAACCCAATACACAGTTGGACACTATCAATCCTCGTCTAGATGACACCCCAACAAAACATCGCTACAATGTAATGCTAGTGTGAATGCATCGATTGGAGGTTGAAGATGAAGAGAGAAATAGACTAATTTTATTCTTTCACCAAGTTAAGAATAATGCATGGATGAGTATTTATAGTTTTGGAACAATTAGGGCAAATAGGATGAGTTTGGAAATGAAATGATTAAAAATGATCAAACTATCAACATGTGTCGACCCGTGTATCATATGTGTCGACACATACTTTATTTATAAGTTGTATGTATTGACTCGTGCAGTCCTACGTGTCGACCTAACAAAGATAAAAGCTTACATGCTTTAAAATGATTGAGAATGTGTCGACCTGAAAGACATATGTGTCGACACATAAAATAGGAATTTCTACAATTTCATAAATCCTCCAGTATGTGTCGACCTGAGTGATGAATGAGTTAACCTGAGACTTACATAAGCTACAAGCTTTAAAAATGAGTTGCATGTGTCGACCTGAAAAGCGGATGAGTAGGCACATGCAACGAAAACTTGGGCAAACACAATTTTTGATGACTTGACACAAGTTTTAAATGTCTTCTAATGATTCCCAAACATCCTATGACTTCTAAATGATCAAGTTGCACACTAAATTAAGAGATAATTTCAAACTAAAGAAATGCTAGATTCTCTTATTTTTTACATCATTTAAAACACTTAAGGGGTCAAGTTTGACTCACAATTTTGTATTCCTACTTCGCTTTTAACCTGTTATTAATATAGTGAAAAATCTATATGATTAGTATCTATAACTCATTAGAATAACATTATCGGTTAAATAAGACTAGTACTAACCTTGAGTTCCTCTAAACGACATATCTTCACAAACTTGTCCATTTTTTCTTTGATATAAGACCATATTTTATCCATGGACGAGCAACACCGCTCTTAGGCTTCCTAAAATAGTCAGCCATGAGTTGTAATTTAAATCCCCTCCAAGGAGCACCGACATAAGAGAACCAATTTTTTCAATTTTTAGTCACCGATAAACTCAAAATTCAACTACATTTAAATAAATGTATTAGAAATTATAGGTAGTGATATCAAATATATGAAAATTATAGTATGTAATACCTTAATATCTGGCCGTATGCTTTCTTTGAATTTATCATCCACTTGTTTCCAATAATATATCAATATACTTACTTTGCTACGTCCAAGGAATGCAACATAACTCTTAAAAGTACTGTAATGTTCATGATCAACTACTCTGTAGAACGAACCAAACTCGATCATAATTTTTCACCTGGTAAGTTGTGGACTGATGTGAATTGGGGCATTATTGTGACATATCTTTTGATCTTTTTGATTAAGTATCATATGTTTAAGTTTCTTAGCTAGTATCTAATGAAGAACTCGAAAAGGTTGACATCTCTGTTAAAAAGCAACCACAACAACATGAACAACAAGAACATGGACAACAACCACAACATAAACAACAATAATCACAACAATGGCAAATTATGTTTACTGTAGATGCAAGGGTAACATATTTACGTACCCTAAATGCGATAACTAATTAAATGATGTTGGTGTTGGTGTTGTCTTCCTTCCTTATTTTAATGACAGTGTTGTTGTAGTCTTCCTTCTCGATAGTGACAACTTGGTTGGTGTACTCTTCCTTCTTGATGTCACGATCGTGATGGTGTGGTCAACCTTCTTGATGATGAAGATGAAAATGTCAAATACACAGTGAAGAATGGATACTGAAGAGACAAGCTAGGGTGAATGATTGTGTTTTGGTTGAAATTGTTTGTTGTTTCATAGTATTTAATGTTAGGGTTTAGGGTTGAAATCATGTACTGTTTCGTCTAGTTTCTTTTTCAATGGAAAAAGGATACTGAAGAGACAATCTAACTAGATATTTATAATATTATTGTGATGCCACAAAGGCCAATACTATGAATTGTTATGATATATTACTTTAATAGTGAAATTTCATTAAGAAGCGTCAGAGTTTAATTTAAAATTAAAATATTTAAATAAAAAAACAAAATATATCACAATGGTGGAACGCACCTACCTGTTGTATCCAAATTTTTGCCCCTAAGATCCCTTCATCATATCATATCAATTCAATCACAACAAGATCACATTAGGGTTTGGTTCTTCTCCCTATCTTTAGCTTTTGCTCTAGGATGAATCACCAAGCACCTTGACTTGTATTTTATGATCATCTATGTTTTGTATTGGTTATCCTTTAACTAATAAATAAAATGGTTGTTTGCCCTAATTGTTGATGTTGTAGGTGAAAGCACAATACATTCCATTAAGATTGATCTAGGGATTCGTGAGTTCATTTTTGTGCCTTCCTCAACAAAGCTTCATTGAGATTCAAGCATCATCATTAAAGATGTTTTGAAGTAATATCATGACAAAGTCTTTTATTATTCATCATGCTTCAAGTTGTCAAAATTAGTTCAAAAGTACATGGGTTGATTGAAGAAGTTTGACTCAATTGGACAAGTCTTTGATTTCAATGATCATATGTGCATATCTCCTTCAACTCTCAAGATTTCGAAGTGGTCTTAGTTAATATGGTTTCTCCTTGTCATCCTCAAAAACTTATATTCACATGAAAAAGGTAATTATGCAATAAGGTTGGTCAAAAGTGCAAAGGTTTCCCAAGGCATTTTCATGCTCTAGGAGCTAGGGTTTTGAACTTCAAAGGGGTATATCTTGCTTATATTTTGGTATTTTTGAGTTATTCCAAAGACATACTTCTATTCAAATGGTTATTAACAAATCACATAAAAAGTTTCAAAGAAATTTTATTTATAAGAAGTTTGATGACGAAGAAAGATTACAAGTCCTCCAGATGAACACTCGAATTTCCTTTATATGACTTCAAATGATCATAAATTGATCAATGTTTATCCCCTTGAGCCCATTATTTTTCCATAATTATCTTGAATATGTGAACTTCAACTTTTATTTTATGTGCAAAGTGTGAAAATTGATGGAAGATTCCCTAAGGATGCAAAAGATTATAGGTCATTTCATGAATTTTTGCCAACTTCAACAAGTCCCAACTCTCTCAGTTTTTGGATATTTTGAATGGTTCAAGTTTCAAAATGTCATTCAATAGATCTAATTCATGCCATATTTTTTGGTCAAGAACAAATTTCAAATGGAAGGCCATGTTTGGATGCAAGACATTATAAGTCATTTTTAAAGAAAAACGCAAAAAAATTCTAAGTATGGAAAGTCAACCTCTTTTTCTCAACTTTGACTCATTACAACTTTCATCTCAAACATCCATTTGATCCCATTATTTTCACATTGTAAAGCTTGTAATCTCCTCTTTCTAAAGTTTCAAGAATCATGTCCTAAGACCCCTTGAGTTGAGAATGCCATGGGTTAGAATTTGGCAATTTGAAACTGAATTTTTCACCAAGTCAGAAATTTGAACTCTTGTTTTGGATTCTAATCACAAAATTGTTGTTCATTTTTCTCCTAAACATGTTTATTGAACTTCCAGAAGTGATTAGTGCATCAAAACGCAAGGTTTTGATGATTTTTGATAAAAAAAATGAGTTACACTTTTCCCATGCTGCAGATTTACATGAATTCCCTACAAACTTCATCATTTCACACGCTTAAGCATCCCATTCACTTCCCTATAAATAGAGGATCATCCATCATTCATTTCCTCAAGCTTTGAGAGCCAAACACACCCTGCTAAAATCTCATACGAACTTCAAAATTTTGAAATCAGTTTATGAGATTTAAACCAAGCAGAACGAGCCATAATTCAAGCTACAGAAGTCCACTTTCAGAGCTTAATTCTTGAGCTTCGAACAGGTATAATTCTCCACCATTTGGATCCAAATGAAGCA
Source organism: Vicia faba (assembly GCA_948472305.1). NCBI lineage: Eukaryota > Viridiplantae > Streptophyta > Magnoliopsida > Fabales > Fabaceae > Vicia > Vicia faba. Next base: position 1,393,483,267 of record OX451736.1, on the reverse strand, counting down.
CTAACTTACTCTTCTCCTTCTTCTGGTTCTTGTGCTTCTTAGAATTTTTATATCTATTAAGAATTGAGAGAGAAATCTCAACTAAAAGGTGCTCGCTATTTTCTGAGTTTTTGATCCATATCGCCTTGCACACTTTATATAAATTTGGCGCGATGGAGGTGTTAGGATCATCTTGAAGAGACGAATCCAATGATACTAGTATGGGATTATAATTTTTCTGTTTGATGAAACTCATAATATCTCCATTGTAGGGTGTCTGGAAGTTAAAGATGATGACATGTCTCGTCTCAACCAATGATAGCTCACCAATTGTTTTGCTTTTACTGGTTGTCGTTTTTCTGATCCAATGCATTTTCAAATAAGGTCCGTATTAAGCACAGCGCGTCTGGTCCACTTAATAAGCTTACTAACGTGTTATGACTATGATCAGATGGTCCACATTTTTTAGTTTTATTTTTATTTTCTAATTTGATATTTTAATTGTTTTAAATTTCAAAAATTCATAACTCTTTTATTTTTTATCCAAAAATTATGAAAAAAATAAACAAAAACACTTTGAATTATTTTTGACTTCATGAATATTTTTCGTACTTTTATTTTGATGTTTGGTATTTTACATAATTTTTACCTCATTTGTTTTATTTTAATTGTTTAAAAAAATACTTTCTGACATTTTTTTAATTCTGAAATTTTTTATAAAAATCATTTTCTATGTTTCTGACCTTCTGAATTTTTTATGGAATTTTATATTGAATTTTACTATTTTTTTGATATTTTTTTCCTTTATTTGAGCAATTTAAATTAGTTTAAAAATAGTTTCTAACTTTAAAAAATTACCAAAAATTTCATATAAATATTTGAGTTCATTGCTGATTTTTCTATGGTCTTATTTTTTCTTGATTAATTTGAATATAGTTTCTATTTTTCTCTCTTATTTCAATTTTATAATCATTTTAAAAACCTTTTTTTTCTTTTATTATAAATATAATTTTATTTTCTGTATATATATTATTGCTGATCTTTGATTAAAATTTTGATTATGAACTTTATTAACATCATTGGATCTATGGTGTTCAGTCTAACTCCATAAAAATGGATGAATGATTTTAATAATAGTTTGATTAAATTTTGGTTCAAATGTGGTTTTTTCATTTCCCCTTCCCTTTTCATCTTATCTCATTCTTATTGTACCAAATGTTATTGGAGCTTGATTTACATATCATGTCTCAAAAGATGAGGTGCATAGATTGCTATTGACCGGCCTTAAAATAGGTGCGACTGCTATATAAGTCCACTTACGATTGCTTAACATAGCGCTAAATTTTGTTCCGATTTGAGAAAATGATCATCGTGGCCCAAACCTATGTTTGCAAGCCCAAGTATGTTAATTTGAACCCTTTTATCCAATAACCTTGAGATCCATTGTTAGGAGGCTTTGGTTCTACCAATCATCTAATGGAACTTCATCAATTTTGGTCAAAGTGGATCACTTAAACATCATTGATCATTAAGTGTTATCTGGAGAATTCTTAAATGGATAATATACTTGACAAAAAGCAAATGCAACTTGTTGTTGAGAGGCTTTGGTTCTACCAATCCTCTAATGAGTTCCAAATGCAAGTTTCAAGATGGTCATCAAACTAACTACTAATTCCTAACAATTGACTTTATTTTTATGCTTTTATTTTATGCTTTTACTTTATGTACCATTTTCTTTAGCATTTACATTTCATTTTATTTTCATCTTTTCTCACTTGAGCCTTTATCTTCATGTCATTTCTATTTTGCTCACTTGAGCTTCTCATTCCTTTTTTAAGATACCTAATAATCAACTTGAACCCTAAAAAGCTTTAATGTTACTTGGACTACTTAGTTACAATCCTTGGAATTTATGGAGATTGTGGACTTCTTGGACTTAGGATTAGAAACCTTAACCTATCTAGGAGACTGTGTGACCTCAAATGTTATTTTGTCTGGAGTTATTGGGGTTTACCCCAAGACATTGGGTTATTTGTTTGTTTGTTTTGTGTGCAGGTTATTGTGATTACATGCTTTGTTTGTGATCTAGAATTCATCTGTATACAACCGTTACTCTACCCAATTTGTGTGAAGACTTAATACAAATGGAACTTGGTTTTCTTAAGAGGTCTTTTTTTGTAATTGTTTGGTTGGTTTCAAATCCAAAGGATGAGATTCTCCATTGACTCATTATGTCAAATGTTGGCTTCTTGTTGGTTAGATGGTTATTTTCCCTAGCTTTTACCTTATGCTTTAGGATAGTCCCTTCATCTCCTCCCATCTTCTTAAATTTCAAAAATATTCTCCCTCATTTGGAAAACTCTTCTTGTTTCTAAACTTGAACCGCTTTCATAATAAACTTGGACTTATGTCCATGCATTTTCAAAACCATTTCTTAATCAAACTTTAATCAATTTAATAATGCTTGGTCATTTTTGAGAGAAGACTAAAAGTCGATCAATCTCATTCAAACTATTTTTCAATTTTGGTTTTTATCTTTAAAATTTTCTCAAAAGATTAGACTCTTGTCAAATCCTTGAAGTGATGCAAATAACTATACTTCTACAATATGTAGTGAAGTGAGACATTTTTCCACTTGGGTGTTGAGTGAGGATTTATTTATTTTAAAATCAAAGACATATCCTCCACTTTGAGGTGACGCAAATTCTCATTTCTCATAATTGTGGGTATGAAGTATGTTTTCCACTCGGATAAGATGATGATGTTTCGTCTCTTAAAATTAGCCAACATATTTGTGCTTTAAAAATTTTAAAAGAGGAACTACGTGTACCCTGATCCCCTATTGCACGGAAGGTGGTACGTAGGTAGTAAAGGTTCACAACCGTGGAGGGTGCAAAAATCATAAAAAAATATACTTATTTTCTCACCACCATAATTTATTTTAGTACAAAATTTTATAGCCAAAACATACTGATTTTACAAAGAGGTTCTTGGGGAGTACCGTAGATGTTTAGGATGCTAATACCTTGCCTTTGCATAACCAAACCCCTTACATAGAATCTCCCCCCCCCCCCCTATTTTGGGTTATTCGCTCTTTTCCCATTCATTTGGAAATAATGAAGCGCGATGGCGATTTTTATTTTGATATGTGCGAGTCAAGTCAATCCAATGGCCTAGTCTCAACATTTCTACCACTACAGAAAAATGGCGACTTCAATAGGGAAAGGTTGACCTCTTGCTGGTCCATCCCTAAGTGGGTTGAGCCTATCTTTGTTTATATTTGTATATGTTCTAACTATTTGTTGTATATTATATGTTGTAATTATATTTGTCTGGATTTTCCTGGTTTTCAGGATGCTTGGTGATTTCTCATAAGTCCTATACCCGAACTTGGGCAAGCTTAAGATAGGACGGGAGGTATAGTCATGGTAACTTTGAGGGAGTAATCCAAAAAAACCAGACATGAGATCCCCCACTCAGTGGAGGCCCCTTTGACTGTAGTGTCATTTACCGAGTAATCGGGAAGACTTACTGCTTTTGACCTGGGAGCCTGTTGAAACTGAGGACCATAGAATACCTAACCCATCTTGGCCTTTTAGGTGTAGTGCGGAAGCTATGACGGAGTAATCTGGAAGTAGTTGTCACGCGATACTACGCTCGGACGAGTTATTCTTGAGAATATTACTAATTACCGAATTAATCGAGAAGTTGGTAATATCCGAAGGAAGGATGTAGACCCCATGAACCTCTATAACCTTGTTTGCCAGGTGATAACTTTTATACCATACCTTAGGGGTATTATCTTCGACCTCATGCTTGTGGCGTTGATCCTATGAACCCTATGTTTGTGATTTTGTATGTGATTGTTGCATCATGCATTCATGCACCCGTGAGCATCTCTTAAAGACATTTTATTTAAAGGGACTTAAAACATGACTCTTTGTGAATATCTCGGGTACTTTTTGACTATGGATTCTAGAAAAAGAAAGACCGGAAAGTACAGTTTCAAAGATCCCAAGATAGATGAGTTGATGAGTTTGATTCCCAAGATTCAGTGTCCTACAGATTTTCAAAGGAAGTTTGGGTCCATCATTTCTTTCGTGAAGCTCAGGATGAAGGAGGGTATTCTCTCGACTTTAGTCCAATTCTACAATCTGATATATCAATGCTTTACTTTCCCTGATTATCAGTTAATGCCTACACTATAGGATTATTCTTATCTATTGGGTTTTCCTATTACCGATCGTGTTCCTTTTACTAGTTTGAAGGGGGAGCCAAAATCTCATGAGATTGCTGCTCTGATTCATTTGGGAAAGTCTGAGGTTGAAGCCCACATGACTACCAAAGGAGGGATTAGAGGATTACCAGCGCAGTTCTTATTGGAGAACGCTCTCTACTTTTTTAGGATGAAAAGTACGGTTGATTTAGAGGCCATCTTTGCTCTACTTGCTTATGGGTTGTTCTTATTTTCTAATATAGACAAATTCGTTAATATCAATGCCATCAGGATCTTTATGATTGGAAACCCGGTTCCTACATTATTAAGCGCTGCTTATTACTCTATTCATCTTTGGGATTCTTATCGAGGAGGGATGATCATCTGCTGCACGCCTTTATTGTATCAGTGGTTTACTTCTCATTTGCTTCGGGCTGATGCTTTTTGGGATGTTAGGAAGGAACCTCGTTGGGATCCCAAGATCATGGCACTTACTCATTCAGATATTTTTTGGTATCATCATGCTTACTGTGATGTAGAGATTGTCGATCGTTATGGTAGTTTCCCCAATGTACCTCTTCTCGGTACAAAGGGAGGAATTAACTAGAACCATGTTCTTGCATGACGACAACTTGGATATCCGATGAAGGATAAGCGAAATAATATTCATTTGAGTAGTTTCTTCCTAAAAGAGGTAGAAGACCATAAGGATGCTAGGGAGCAAATTGCGAAGGCCTAGCATCACATTCACAGGAAGAGTAGGAAGGACTTGGGACGTAGAGGGCTGTTTCTCTGGAGCCTTATCTACAGTGGGTACAAGCAAGAGCCATTCAGTTGAAGATGTCGTATTCTCGGGAACCACCTATGCCTGATATGTTTGTGAAGACTACTTGTCCACTATTGGATGATGTGGAAGAGCTCCAAATTTCTTTAGTCAGGATGCAGCAGGAAAAGGCAGCTTGAAAGAATAAATGCCAGACTCTAGAGATTTCCTACCGAGCAGACCTGAAGGAGAAATACGACTTGATTGAGATTCTTGAGAGTCGAGTTGTAGAAACGATGGAGAAGCAAGGGGATTTATTTTTCCTCTAAACCTCAATCGGGCCCTAGTTGCTTACTTCCTAATTCAGATGATTGGAAAGAGGTCTCTACTAGGTATGTGGAAGAAAACCAGAGGTTGAAGGCTCAGATTACCATACTTACGGGGAAGCGTCAGCGTATAGAGTGATCTACATCAGCTTTGCTTCTTAGGATTTTAGACTTTACTTTCATTTTGAACTTGGGATTATTGAAACTTGTAATCCATTCTAAAGTTATTATAATAGAATTTTTTCAGTATTTCAAATGTGTTATTACTTTGATATATACAAAATTGTCTATAAATCTTTAAGCCCCTTGAAATAATAATAATAAAATAAATCATGTGCATTACACATCATGCATCATATTGTACACACTTCTTGAATTTTTTTTGTATATTCAGGTGTCTTACAGAGTTTCTTTACTTTGAACAGTAAGTTGTCTCACTGATACAATACTCGAGCTAATTTCAGAAGAAAGATGGATAACCTAGAACAAGAGAATCGCGAGATGCGCGAGGAAGTTTCTGCTCTAGAGGCCGGTATGGCCAATCTCACAGCTCTGATGGAATCTTTGTTGGCTGCTCAGAATCAGCCACCGATTGTTCAGCCTCAACAGACAATGATTACTATTGAAGCTCCGACTGTTCCTGTTTCTGCTACTCTAGTTGTTGTTCAGAGTTGTATACCTCCGGGATAACCTTGGGGAATGCTAGAGAACTTTATGCCAGAAGGTTTTAATCAGGATCCTCATATTGCTCCGCTTACTCAAACTGTTACTGCTCCCGCACCTCATGTGGTGCATGTTATCCCTGCTGCTAGAAACAAGGTTCACTAGCATGCACCTCCCTCAGTGAATATGGCCCCGTTTTCTAATGATAAAGTGTATCGCCCTAATCTTCCACCAAGTGAAAGCTTGGGTTTTTATGATCGAATGGATGATTTTCCAGATCATTTTGATAAGGTGCGGAAAGAGTTGAAGGCCCTCAGAGGAAAATAGTTGTTTGGGAAAAATGTGAATGATATGTGTTTGGTGCCAAATGTGAAAATACCTGCAAATTCAAAGTACCAGAGTTCGAAAAGTACAAGGGAAACACTTGCCCTCGTTCTCATTTGGTGATACATGTAAGGATAATGTCTACTCATACAGATGATCAACGTCTGTTGATTCATTTCTTTCAAGACAGTTTAACGGTGCAACATTGAAATGGTACATGAGCCTGGACAATGCCAATATTCATTCTTTTAACGACTTGGGTGAAGCTTTTATCAGACAATACAAATACAATGTGGACATGGAGCCTGACTGTGATCAACTCAGGGCCATAGTCCAAAAGGACAAGGAATCATTTAAAGAATATGCACAGAGATGGCGCGAGGTAACACCCAAGTGATTCCTCCAATGGAAGAAAAAGAGATGAAAAAGATTTTTCTGAAGACACTAGGTGCATTCTATTATGAGAGAATGGTGGTGAGTGCACCCAATGATTTTACTGAAATGGTGGGAATGGGCGTTCGTTTGGAAGAGGCTGTAAGAGAAGGTCGTCTGACAAAAAGTGAAAGTTCCAACAATGTGAAGAAGCCATCATATGGATTTGTTTAGAATAAATAGGGGGAAACAAATTCTATTATTCAAGAGAGAAGGGTTAATCCCTCTATAAGAAATCATCAGCGCCATCAATAGGTTGCCTCGGTAACTTTGGCTGTAAATACGGCTTCGACTATAGTTGCTTATGAAAGAATAACCCCTCATGAAAGTCAAGGGCATAATCAGAGGAGATAGCCTTTTAAATCTATCCCTGTGAGTTATGTAGAGCTACTCCCAGCATTGATCCAGAAAAAGTTGGTCCAGACTAGGCCACCTCCTACTATACCATCCCCTTTACCTTGGTACTACAAGTCAGATCAGACGTGCGCTTTCCGTCACAGTGTACCAGGGCATAATGTAGAAAAAATTTATCCTCTAAAGTCCAAGGTACAGAAAATGGTTAGATCTGGCCTTTTGTCCTTCAAAGATGTCGGTCCTAATGTAAAAGATAATACTCTCCAAAAACATAGAGGAGTGAATTCTATTAACATGGTTGCTGGTTGTCCAGGGGACTTCCCCATTTATAATATTAACTAGGTTAGAGAAGACTTGGTAAAGATGCATGAAGACCTTTGTGAATTTAGTTATTATACTCATGACTGTGCTCGTTGTGTTATCTGTAGTACTAATATACAAGGTTGCAATAAGATAAAGGTTGATTTGCAGGAGATGATGGATGAGGGTCTCATCCATATAATCAGGCTTAGGGAAGAGTATGAGGAGGAAGTGAACACCATCTTTGGATGTCCTATAGAATTCAGGATCTTTCATGTGGAGCATATTAATGATGATCTCGTACAATTGCATGCTACTTTCTGCCACATGGTTGGTCAGGTAAAGCACCACTATGGATCTTGTCGGGTTTGTTGTAGGGATTCCCGAGGATGTTCAATTGTAAGAAAAGGTATTAAGATGTTATTGGATAATGGAACTATCAAGGTTTTAGGCCAAAGAGATGATTACCATGAGGTTAATGAGATTGAGGTTTGTATGGCCGAGGAAGAATCAGATGGTGAATATGATTATGTGGATGAATTCGTTTCCTCAGATGAGGGTATGTTCTCTGGCGATGATTCTTTGATTTCCAAGTTTTTTATAGAAGGTGTGAATGTGATTGTTCTGTGTTTCAATGATTCTTCCCCTGTTGAAATTGAATATTATAACAAGCCAGTTATTGCCCCTGTGGTGATTTTCTTGCCAGGGCTCATTCCTTACAAATCAGACAAAGTTTTACCGTACAAATACAATGCTACAATTTTAGAGGATGGTGTGGAATTTCCCATCCAGCCTTTGTCTAGTGTTGGAAATATTGCTGAGACTAGTAAAGTGACCCGAAGCGATCGTTTGTTCACACCAGTTGTTCAGGGAAATGATAATGATGGTAAGAAGGCTGTGGAAAGTGTTGAAGATAAGAAGGATGTAGGGGAATCCAGTGGTACTACCCTAGAGAAGGACGTATATGATATTTTGAAGATAATCAAAATGAGCGACTACTGAATTATGGACCAGTTATTGCAGACTCCTTCAAGGATATCTATCTTAGCATTATTGATGGATTCTACTGCCCATAGAGAATATTTAATGAGGGTGTTGGACTAGGTCGTCGTGGAGTATGACATGCCATTAGATCAATTCATTAGTGTGGTAGGTAATATTACATCATGTAATAACCTAATCTTTTGCGATGGTGAATTGCTTGACGAGGGGAGGAATCATAATTTGGCTCTCCACATATCCATGAACTGTAAAAGCGATTCATTATCAAATGTGCTGATTGATAATGGATCCACCTTGAATGTGATACCGAGAAGTATGTTGATGAAGTTGAAATATCAAGGGGCTCCTATGCGCCCAAGTGGTATTATTGTCTAATCTTTCGATGGGTCAAGGAATTCCGTTATTGGGGAGGTTGATCTGCCTATTCACATAGGCCCGCATCTGTTCCAGATCACTTTCCAAGTTATGGATATTGTAACCGCATATAGTTGTCTATTGGGAAGACCATGGATACATGAAGCAGGGGTCGTCACCTCCACTTTACACCAAAAGCTGAAATTCGTACGTGAATGCAAAGTGGTTATTATAAGTGGAGAGAAATCATTGTTGATATGTCATTTATCATCTTTCAGTATTGTAGAAGCAGATGAAGTTGTTGTGGAGATGCAGTTCCAGGCTCTGTCTGTTGATAATGTAAGAGGGAATGAGAAATCTTTGACTTCATTTAAGGATGCTCAGTAGGTTATGCGTAATGGTCCAAGTAAAGTATGGGGATACGTCGTTGATCCTCCAGTGAACAAGAACAAGGCTGATTTAGGATTCTCTGCCAAGAATGGAAAAGGAAAAAGTTTGAATTCAAAGTTTACTATGAGCAGCTATCATAATGTTTTCGGCAACGGAGGCTATCTCTATTCAACTTTTTTGGGAGTCAATGCTATGGAGGAGGATGAAGAAAATTAGGAAATGCCGAATTATGTGATTCTTGGAGTCAGAATCTAGAAATGGGTTACTTATGATGTTCCCTCTTGCATCCATGTCTTAAAGTAATTTGTTTTTCTTTGCAAAAAGCTTTCATTCTACCCAAATTGAAAGTTAATATTATATGGGCTTATCTGTTTGTTGTGATCATCAAAATCATAAATAAAGGTTGTCTTTGATTCTCAAAATTGTGTCTTTTATTTTTCTATTTTTTCATGGAAAATGGTAATAATAAAAAAACCTTTTGAGTAAAATAATAATTGAAAATAAATCTACATGATCACTTGATATATGTGTCAGTTTCTAAAAGCAATCACAAATCACATGTGCAGATTAATTAATAAACTTGTCGAATACAATGACCCTGCACCCTCTCCCAACTTTGAATATCGTGTGTTTGGGACGGAAGAAGAAGAATATGATGAGATTCCAGAAGAGGTTTCACGGTTGCTCGAGCACGAGGAAAATGCCATTCAGCCGTATGAAGAGTATTTGGAAATAATTAATTTGGGTTCAGAAGAGGAGCCAAAGGAAGTCAAGATTGGAGCATCGTTTCATTATGATGTGAAGAACAGGTTGTCTGAGCCGTTGAAAGAGTATGCGAACATCTTTGCTTGGTCTTACCAAGATATGCCGAGTCTAGATACTGATATTGTGGAGCATCACTTACCTTTGAAGCCAGAGCGCCCGCCCTTCAAACAGAAGTTGAGAAGAACTCACCTGGATATGGCAGTAAAAATCAAAGAAGAACTCTTAAAGCAGATAAATGCAGGTTTTCTTGTAACATCAGTGTATCCTGAATGGATAGCCAACATTTGTCCCATACCGAAGAAAGATGGAAAAGTCCACATGTGCGTAAATTACAGAGACCTAAATAAAGCTAGTAAAAAAGATGATTTCCCATTGCCGCACATTGATAAGCTAGGTGATAGCACAACAAAATTTAAAGTATTCTCGTTCATGGAAGAATTTTCCGGATATAATAAAATAAGAATGGCTCATGAGGACATGGAAGAAACAACATTTATCACACCCTGGGGAACATTTTGTTACAGAGTGATGTCCTTCGGGTTGAAGAAGCTGGTGCAACGTACCAGAGGTCTATGACAAACCTATTCCATGATCAGATGCACAAGGAAATTGAGGTATATGTTGATGACATGATTACCAAATCAGAGACCAAAGAAGGGCATGTGGATGATTTGTTGAAGTTATTCTAGTGTTTGAGGAAGTATTGTGTCCGCTTGAATCCAAATAAATGCACCTTCGATGTCCGATCGGGGAAGTTATTGGGTTTTATTGTCAGCCAGAAAGGGATTGAAGTTGACCAAGATAAGGTAAAAGATATCCAAGAAATGCCTGCGCCAAGGACTAAGAAGCAAGTTACAGGCTTCCTTGGGCGTCTGAATTATATTTCCAGATTCATCTCCCACATGACTGCAACATGAGAACCGATCATTAAGTTGCTAAAGAAAGATCAGGGTTATGTGTGGACAGAGGATTACAAGAGGGCATTAGAGACTATTAAATAATATTTGCTTGAACCTTCTATCTTGCTCCCTCCCGTTGAATGAAGACCATTGATCATGTATCTAACAGTGTTGGATAGTTCTATGGGCTGTATTTTGGGACAACAAGATGAAACAGGAAAGAAAGAATATTCCATATACTATCTCAGTAAGAAATTTACTGATTGTGAGTCGTGGTATTATATGTTGGAGAAGACATGTTGTACTCTGGCCTGGGCGGCAAAGCGGTTGCGACAGTATATGTTGAATAATACTACTTAGTTGATTTCCAAAATGGATCCAATTAAGTATATTTTTGAAAACCCTGCTCTCACCGGGAGAATTTCCCGATGGCAAATGTTATTGTCTGAATACGACATTAAGTACCACACTCAGAAGGCCACAAAAAGCAGTGTGTTGGCGGATTATCTTGCTCACCAACCGGTAGATGATTATAAATATGTCAAGTTTGATTTCCCTGATGAGGATGTGATGTTCTTAAAAGCAAAATATTTTGATGAACCTTTACTTGGTGAAGGTCCAGATCCTGAATCTCACTGGGGAATGGTATTTGATGAAGAAGTGAATGCTTACAGAAAAGGAATTGGTGTGGTGATCATCTCTCCACATGGATCACACATTCCTTTTACTGCAAGGCTGACATTTGATTCTACCAATAATATGGAGGAATATGAGGCTTGCATTATGGGTCTCGAGGAGGCCATTCATCTTAGAATCAAAGTTCTAGATGTGTATGGAGATTTGGCTTTGGTTGTTAATCGGATTAAAGGAGAATGCGATACTCGTCATCCTGGCTTGATCCCTTACAAAGATTATGCTAGAAGACTATTACCCTTCTATAACCAAGTTGAATTCCATCATATTCCAAGAGACGAAAATTAGATGGTGGATGCTTTGGCAACTCTGGCTTCTATATACCAGGTTAAAACTTGGAATGATGTGCCTCTTATTACGGTACGACATTTGGATAGGCCGGCTCATGTGTTTACAAAATAGGATGTGGTAGATGAAAAACCTTTGTATTTTGATATCAAGCATTTTCTTCAGACTCAAAAATACTCGGTTGGTGTATCAAATAAGGATAGAAAGACATTGAGAAGGTTGGTAGGCAGCTTTTTCCTCAATGAAGATGTATTATACAAAAGAAATCATGACATGGTCTTGCTCATATGCGTGGATAGACACGAAGAAGACATGTTGATGCATGAGGTTCGTGAAGGTTCATTTGGTACCCATGTTAATGGACATTCAATGGCAAAAAAGATTCTTAAGGCAGGTTACTATTGGCTGACAATGGAATCTGACTGTTACAAATTTGCAAAGTAGTGCCTCAAATGCCAAATTTATGCTGATAAAATTCATGTACCTCCAACACTTCTCAATGATGTTTTTCCCCATGGACTTTCTCTATGTGGGATATTGAAATGATCAGAATGATTGAACCAAAGGCGTCATATGGACATCGTTTCATACTAGTGGCGATTAACTACTTCACCAAATGGGTGGAGGCAGCTTAATATGCTAATGTCACTAAATAGGTAGTAATGTGTTTTATCAAGAACAACCTCATATGTCGGTATGGTGTGTCAAGAAGGATTATTACAGACAATGGCTCAAATATGAATAACAAAACGATGTTTGAACTTTATGAGGAGTTCAAGATTGTCTATTATAATTCATCTCCCTACAAGCCAAAGATGAATGGGGTTGTTGAAGCGGCCAATAAGAACATCAATAAGATCATCCAAAAAATGGTTGCTACTTATAAAGACTGGCATGCAATGCTCCCTTTTTCTCGGCATGGGTATCGAACATTTGTACGCACTTCAACAGGGGAACCCCCATTCTATCTTGTATATGGAATGGAAGGAGTGCTCCCCATTGAAGTTGAGATTCCCTCTTTACGTGTAATAATGGAAGCCAAATTGTCGGAAGTTGAATGGGTCCAGAACAAGTTTGACCAGTTGAATTTAATAGAAGAGAAAAGAATGACGAATTTGTGTCACGATCAATTATACCAAAAGAGAATGAAGAAAGCTTTTGATAAGAATTTCAAACCTCGTGAATTTAGAGAAGGCGACCTCCTACTCAGGAAGATCATGTTTTTAACACTAATTCTAAGGGCAAGTGGACTCCCAATTTTGAAGGCCCATATGTTGTCAAGAAAGCCTTCTCTCGTGGTGCACTAATTCTCGAAACAATGGATGGCGATGAGTTCCCACATCCTATGAATGCTGATGCAGTCAAGATATACTTTTCCTAGAAAAAGTAAAAGAATAACTCGCTAAGATGAAAACCCGGAAGGGCGGCTTAGGCAAAAAGGAGCCTCTCGGTAGGCCGAAAACCCAAAAGAGCAGTCTAGGCAAAAATTAGAGACATAAACAGAATAAACTTTCCCGGTAGGTTGAAAACGCGTAAGGTTAACCTAGGAAAAATTTAGGGATTTTCTGGAAAGTAATTGCATCAGACAAGACTTGATCAATGGAGCAACAATCTGCTTGGATCTTACTACTCTTCGATCGAAGTTGTGGCTCAGGAATTCAAAGTTGTTATGGAGAATAGTGGTTATTGTAATTCAATGTATCTTTTCCAATATATATTACCATGCTCCAAGCTTTGTAATTATCCATGGAGTCTTTCCATTTGCAGACCACCATTCTATTAATAAATTTGAGCCTTCTATCCAAATCCTTGCAATTCTTATTTTTATTCAACTTATAAAGATTTTATTTATTATGGATAGTAATGATCAAAGCAAACAGATTAAATAACAAAAATTATTTTTGAAAAGAATTTACAAATTCAATATTGCTTTAGATTTTATGATACAAGGAGAACAAAATTAGTGGCTTCAGGGACGGATAAACTCAAAGGTTTGCATGATATGAAGACTCTGTCCAAGATTCCCCAATGAAGGCTTCACTCATATAAATAAAAGTCTTTTCTCCCTGTGCATGCTGAGTTGGACTCATTAGCAAAACATCTCCTTCCGGCAATAATAGCATATTGGTTGTTTTTCCGGCAGTCAGGCAAGGACAATCTCTTATTTAAGAAATTTTGAAACGGTCATCAACTTTTTTAGGTTTCTCCCGCCAAGTGCTGGATTGGATTTAAAATCCCATAAGTTTTCTTGTTGTAGGGTTTGATTTCTTGAGTTCCCCTGGTAAAGTTAAGATGATATACTTCTCTGAAATTGCTGTCCCCATGAGTTTTCATAATTTCTCCCCAGAGAAGTTGGTGCAATTATCACTCTCAGTATTAAAGAATGTATCTCGATGTCTCCTTCGATGATAGTATTTCCCTCCCCAATAAAGTCAGTATACCATACCCAACTCATGTCTCAATGATGTGATATTGTTTTCCCTAGTAAAATCAACCATGGCAGAAGTGTGAATTTTGAACATTTTGTTTCCCCCGCTCAAGTCTGTGTGGTTTCCCAGGTGAAACTTGCAGGAAGATGTTATATTGTCGTGTTTGTGTTAATTTACTGTTACTGATCTTGTTCCTTCCCAATGAATTTAAGCTTTGAAATAGGAATTTGTTTCCTCAATTAGTGCTTACTTTCCTATGGAATTTCCATCCTGTTTGTGATTTAGCTGAGTATTGATTATAACCATTTTTTTGGTCTTGTGTGTACCCCCAGTGTCATATGTTTGTTTTGTCACCATATACATGGTAACATTCATACTTTCATACCAGCATCATGCATAATCATTGCTCATTTGAATTTTTTTAATATATATCTTGTTGGTATATTACCCTATTTTGCAGAGTTGTGTTACCCTCTCTCCAATAGAGTGTCAATCTTAAACAAAAAGTGTATAATATTTCAACTTCCCCACTGAGTTATCCCTCGTGGAAGAATTTTGTTTCAGCCTTCTTTTCAGCTTGTTGTCTGGATGGAATGGGTTTCCCCCTCTTGATTTTATTTCTCAGGAGATGTATTTTGATCGACTGCTTCATTCCGGTTTATTTCTGTTTGGAGTGGGTAACCTCAGCAATACTCTTATTTTGATTTTGGGAAGATTTGAGCTTTAGTTTGAGAATATGAATTTATTTTGCACAAGGAGATTTTATCTCCTCAGCATGAATTTATTGGCATTTCTCCAAGAGTTCCATCTTTTTCCCTATGAAGCCATATTTTCTTTCTTCAAGAAGTTTGTAGTGCAATTCCTTCTCATAGCAGCAAGTGTAAGGTCTCTTTATTTGAGAAACCTATACTTCCCCTAGTGAATCTGACGTCTCCCAAAGAAGATTAAGATTTTGTTACTCCAATGGATGGTAGCCTTGTCGTTATGGAAGGTAGTTTGTTGTTGAGATTTTGTTACTCCAATGGATGGTAGCCTTGTCGTTATGGAAGGTAGTTCATTGTTTAGATTATTGTTACTCCAATGGATGGTAGCCTTGTCATTATGGAAGGTATTTCATTGTATAGATTTTGTTACTCAAATGAATGGTAGCCTTGTCATTATGGAAGGTAGTTTGTTGTTGATATTTTTTTTACTCCAATGGATGGTAGCCTTGTCATTATGAAAGGCAGGTCGTTGTTGAGATTTTCGTACTCCAATGAATGGTAGCCTTGTCATTATGGAAGGTAGTTTGTTGTTGAGATTTTGTTACTCCAATGAATGGTAGCCTTGTCATTATGAAAGGTAGTTCATTATTGAGATTTTGTTACTCCAATGAATGGTAGCCTTGTCATTATGGAAGGTAATTTGTTGTTGATATTGTTACTCCAATGAATGGTAGCCTTGTCATTATGGAATGTAGTTCCTTGTTGAGATTTTGGTACTCCAATGAATGGTAGCCTTGTCATTATGGAAGGTAGTTTATTGTTGAGATTTTGTTACTCCAATGGATGGTAGCCTTGTCATTACGGAAGGTATTTTGTTGTTGAGATCTTTTTCCAATGAATGGTAGCCTTGGCATTATGGAAGGTAGTTCGTCATTGAGATTTTGTTGCTCAGTAGAAGTTCATTTGTTCACAGTCATGAGTGTTAAATGCATCTTGAAATTTACTGGTATTATCTTACCGTCCCTTTCCCCAGTGGGTCGATGTTAATTTTTTTGCTACCCACTTCGTGAGTTGGTAGTTCAAACTTATCTGTCAGTCACCATTAACCTTCACTCTCTCTCCTCAGTGTTTGAGTTAACAATGCTTTAGATCCTCTTTTGGTAATTAACCCAATAGAGTCTTGTCCTTTCTTCTGCAGTGATTTATTTTCCTGGTGACGTTTTCCTTTTGTTTCCTCTTTTACTTTCTACATCCCCGGTGGTGTCTTGCGTTCCTTTAGATTTGTTCATCCGCATTCATAATCATAAGCATTGCATGGTATCTTATTGCAAAAAATAGGGCTTATTTTATATTTAATTATCTTCAATCGCGTCGACACGAAGATTTTAATCTTCGTACCTACGGATAGAAGACACTTAAATAATAGCAGTTGTTGTAACCCAATTTTTGCCCCTAATATCCCTTCATCATATCATATCAATTAGATTACAACAAGATCACATTAGGTTTTGGTTCTTCTCCCTATCTTTAACTTTTTCTCTAGGAGGAATCACCAAGCACCTTGACTTTCATTTTATGATCATCTATGTTTTGTATTGATTATCCTTTAACTAATAAATACAATGGTTATTTTCCCCAATTGTTGATGTTGTAGGTGAAAGCACAATACATTCCATCAAGATTGATCTAAGGATTCATGAGTTCACTTTCTTGCCTTCCTCAACAAAGCTTCATTGAGATTTAAGCCTCATCATTAAATATGTTTTTAAGTAATATCATTACAAATTATTTTATGATTCATCATGCTTCAAGTTATCAAAATTAGTTCAAAAGTACAAGGGTTGATTTAAGAAGTTTGACTCAATTGGACCAGTCTTTGATTTCAATGATCACAAGTCCATATCTCCTTCAATTTTCAAAATTTGGAAGTGGTTTTGGTTGCTATGGTTTCTCCTTGTCATCCTCAAAAACTTATATTCACATGACAAAGGTATTTGTGCAAGAAGGTTGGTAAAAATTGCAAAGGTTTCCCAAGGCATTTTCTTGCCCTAGGAGCTAGGGTTTTGAACTTCAAAGGGGTATATCTTTCTCATCTTTTGGTATTTTTGAGTGATCCTAAATACATCCTTCTCTTTAAAGGGTTATTAAATCACTTCAAAATTTTCAAAGAAAATTTTTGTTGAAGAAAATTGATGACGAAGAAAGATTACAAGTCCTCCAGATGAACCCTCGAATTCCCTTTATATGACTTCAAATGATCATAACTTAATCAATTTGTATTCCCATGAGCCTATTATTTTTCCATAATGATCTTGAAGATGTGAACTTCAACTTTTCTTTTATGTGCAAAGTGTGGAAATGGATGGAAGATTCTTTAAGGATGCAAAATATTATATGTCATTTCATGAATTTTTGCCAACTTCAACAAGTCATAACTCTCTCAATTTTTGGAGATTTTAAATAGTTCAAGTTTCAAAAAGTCATTCAAGAGATCTACTTCATTCCACTTTTTTTGGTCAAGAAAAAATTTCAAATGGAAGGCCATGTTTGGATACAAGACATTATAAATCATTTTTGAAGAAAAAATCAAAAAAATTAGTATGGAAAGTCAACCTCTTTTTCTCAACTTTGACTCATTACAACTTTCAGATCAAACATCCATTTGATCCCATTCTTTTCACATTGTAAAGCTTGTAATATCCTCTTTCTAAAGCTTCAAGAATCATGTCCTAAGACCCCTTGAGTTGAGAATGCCATGGGTTCGAATTTGGCAATTTCAAACTGAATTTTTCACCAACTCAGAAATTTGAAACTCTTGTTTTGGATTCTAATCACAAAATTGTTGCGCATTTTTTCACCTAAACATGTTTATTGAACTTCCAGAATTGATTAGTGCATCAAAACGCAAGGTTTTGATGATTTTTGATAAAAAAAATGAGTTACATTTTTCCCATGTTGCAGATTCACACAAATTCCCTCCAAACTTTATCATTTCACACGTTTGAGCATCCCATTCACTTCCCGATAAATAGAGGATCATCACTTATTCATTTCCTCAAGATTTGAGAGCCAAGCACACCCTGCCAAAACCTCACACGAACTTCAAATTTTTGAAATCAGTTTCTGAGATTTAAACCTTTTCCTTTAAAATTCTTTGACCAATCATCATCCTTCATCATCATACAAACTCTCCAACATTTAAACCAAGCAGAATGAGCCATAATTCAAGCTACAGAAGTCCACTTTCATAACTTCATTCTTGAGCTTCGAACATGTAGAATTCTCCATCATTTGGATCCAAATGAAGCACTAACTTACTCTACTCCTTCTTCTGATTCTTGTGTTTCTTACAATTTTCAAATCCATTGAAAATTGAGAGAGAAATTGCGACTGAAAGGTGCTCGCTATTTTCTAAGTTTTTGATCCATATCTCCTTACACACTTTATATAAATTTGGCGCGATGGTGGTGTTAATATTATCTTGAAGAGACGAATCCAATGATACTAGTCTGGGATTCTAATTTTTTCCATTTGAAGAAACTCATAAAATCTCCATTACAGGGTGTCTGGAGGTTGAAGACGATGACATGTCTCATCTCAATCGATGATAGCGCACTGATTGTTTTGATTTTACTGGTTGCCCTTTTTCTGATACAATGTATTTTCAAATAAGGTCCATATCAAGCACAGCGAGTCTGGTCCACTTGATCAGCGTACTAACATGTTTTGACTATGATCTGATGGTCCACATTTTTTTAGTTTTATTTTGATTTTTTGATTTTATATTTTAATTGTTTTAAATTTCAAAAATTCATAACTCTTTTATTTTTAATACAAAAAATATACAAAAATACTTTGAATTATTTCTGATGTTCATGAATATTTTTTCATATTTTTATTTTGATGTTTGGTATTTTTTATAATTTTTATCTTATTTCCTTTAATTTAATTGTTTAAAAAAACTTTCTGACATTTTTTTAATTCTGAAAATTTTTATAAAAATCATTTTCATTGTTTCTGACCTTCTAAATTTTTTTATGGAATTTTATCTTGACTTTTACTAATTTTTGATATTTTTTCCTTTATTTGAGCAATTTAAATTAGTTTAAAAATAGTTTCTGACTTTAAAAAATTACCAAAAATTTCATATGAATAATTGAGTTCATTCCTGACTTTTCTATGGTATTACTTATTTTTCTTGATCAATTTGAATATAGTTGCTATTTTTCTCTCTTATTTCCATTTTATAATAATTTTAAAAACCTTTTTTTCTTTTATTTTAAATATAATTTAATTTTTTGTATATATATTCTGGCTAATCTTGGATTAAAATTTTGATCATGAACTTTATTAACATCATTCGATCCATGGTATTGAGTCTAACTCCATAAAATGGATGAATGATTTTAATAATAGTTTGATTAAATTTTGGTTCAAATGTGGTTTATTCATTTCCCCTTCCCTCTTCATCTTATCCCATTCTTATTGTACCAAATGTTATTGGAGCATGATTTACATATCATGTCTCAAAACATGAGGTTCATAGATTGCTATTGACCGGCCTTAACTTGAACCCTAATAGCTTTAATGTTACTTGGACTACTTAGTTACTATCCTTGGCATTTATTGAGATTGTGGACTTCTTGGACTTAGGATTAGAAACCTTAACCTATCTTAGAGACCTTGTGACCTCAACTATTATTTTATCTAGAGCTCTTGGGGTTTACCCCAAGACATTGGATTGTTTGTTTATTTGTTTTGTGTGTAGGTTATTGTGATTACATGCTTTGTCTGTGATCTGGAATTCATCTGTATACAGTCGTTACTTTGCCCAATTTTTGTGAAGACTTAATACAAATGGAGCTTGGTTTTCTTAAGAGGTTTTTTTTTATAATTGCTTGTTTGGTTTCAAATCCAATGGATGAGATTCTCCATTGACTCATTATGTCAAATGTTTGCTTCTTATTGGTTAAATGGTTCTTTTCTCTAATCTTTACCTTATACTTTAGGATAGTCCCTTCATCTTCTTTAATTTCAATAATCTTCTCCCTCCTTTGGAAAACTCTTCTTGTTTCTAAACTTGGACCGCTTTCATAATAAACTTGGACTTATGTCCTTGCATTTTCAAAACTTTTTCTTAATCAAACTTTAATCAATTTAATAATACTTGGACATTTTTGTAAGAAGACTAAAAGCCAATCAATCTCATTCAAACTATTTTTCCATTTTGGTTTTTATCTTTAAAATTTTCTCAAAAGATTATACTCTTGTCAAATCCTTGAAGTGATGCAAACAACTATACTTCTACAATATGTAGTGAAGTGAAAAAGTTTTCCACTTGGGTGTTGAGTGAGGCTTTGTTGATTTTAAAATCAAAGCCATATCCTCCACTTTGAGGTGACCCAAATTCTCCTCTCTCATAATTATGGGGGGTAAGTATGTTTTCCACTTAGATAAGACGATGATGTTTCGTCTCTTAAAATTAACCAACACACTTATGTTTTAAATTTTTTAAAAGAGGAACTACGTGTACCTTAATCCCCTATTGCACGGAAGGTGGTACGTATCCACTAAAGGTTCGCAACTGCGACGGGTGCAAAAATCATAAAAAAAATATACTTCTTTTCTCACCACCACAATCTATTTTCATACAACATTTTATAGCCAAAACATACAAATTCTACAAAGAGGTTCCTGTGGAGTACCGTAGATGTTTAGGGTGCTAATACATTCCCTTTACATAACCAACCCCCTTACCTAGAATCTTTCCCACCTCTTTTGGGTTATTCGCTCTTTTCTCATTCCTTTGGAAATAATAAAGCGTGGTGGCGATTTTTATTTTGATCTTTGCGAGTCAAGTCAATCCATTGGCTTAGTCTCAACATTCCTGGCTTGTTACAGGTGTTTGATCTTCAATCTCTTTATGCAGATATGCCCTGGCTAGATACAGGTGTCGAGTCTACAAATGGTTGCTCACAGATGTGCCTCGGCTGGATGCAGGAATCGAATCCGGAAATAGTTGTCAACAGATATGCCCTGGCTGGATACAGGAATCGAATCTTCGAACTCTTCAGACGTGCCCTGGCTAGATACAGGAATCGAGTCTGGAAATATGGTCAACAGATATGCCCTGGCTGGATACAGGAGTCGAATCTGGAAATGTTGTAGTTGATAGATGTGCCCTGGCTGGATACAGGAATCGAATCCGGAAATAGTTGTCAACAGATATGCCCTGGCTGGATACAGGAATCGAATCTTCGAACTCTTCAGACGTGCCCTGGCTAGATACAAGAATCGAGTCTGGAAATATGGTCAACAGATATGCCCTGGCTGGATACAGGAGTCGAATCCGGAAATGTTGTAACAGTTGAAGGTAGTTGTCTTTGGGATTGTCTTTTTCCCTGAAAAGGCAAAACATAAGTTGTATGCAATGTCATGATGTATGATATGCATGATGCTTTAACATGAGACAGTGTTGTATGCACTTATCATGTATGTAAGCAGGATGTATGAAAACGTGAAATGTTTATGAATGTATTTTTGTCTTAGGAAAATGAATCCTCGACGATCGGCCGGGGAATTGCTCTGTGGAAGAGATACTTTGCTGAAGTTTTGACAAGAGACCTGCTGAGGACTTCAATGATGGATTCCGCTGGGGATAATGATGATAAACTCCGCTGGGGAATACCAAAGACAAACTCCTGCCGGGGACTGAAAGAACCTTGCCGAGGGCGATCTTCCACGGCAATTAGCTGAGAATAACCCAGTTATAAGCCCTTGTGAGGAATAACTCTGAATAAAGCTCGGGAGAGACGTCCGTATTTTGCAGGGAACAAGCTTCCAGAATCTACTGGGGATAAGCTTTTAGACCTGCCGGGGAAAGTTGACGACTTCACTGGGGGAAGTATTGCTGAATTTTGCCTTACTCTACGGGGAGCTGAGATCATTTGGTCACGTTCTTCAGTCGAATCTACCTTGGTACCTTGGCGGACAAAACAACCAGACTGCATCAGACGGCTCCACATTGCCCCTGTTTCTGATGTCACCTGTAATTAATCTTTCGTTTCATATGCAAATATTTATGAATCAGCAATTCAATGTCAAATGCATATATCAAAAATGAACATTGGACGTTCTTCGCAAGACAAAACAGAAAAAGGAAAAACAATGGCGATTCGTATGGACAAATGAATTTGTGTTGATTTGAATTTTGCCTGTGAATAGGCGTTTTTTGTACAAGAGGCTGACATCCTAGTAAGAGGATGCCGCCGAATAACACAGAATTTACAATTTTGAAAAGAAAACAAAACAGCTATGTGAATAATCCTACTGGGTTCCAACTCTGCTATCGTCTTTATGTCTCCAAACGTCTCATCGCTTTGCTGCCTAGTTGAAGATGAAGCTGATTGGTCGATGCCGAAGTCTGAGCCAGATAGTTGATGCCGAATTCCGGATGCGAAGTGATCCAATGAGACATAGTGTTACGCTTTATCCCTAACTTTTGCCTGGACCGCCCTTTCGGGTTTTCAGTCCACCGGGATACCCATTTTTGCCCAAGCCGCCCTTTCAGGTTTTCGACTTGCCGGGTGTACAAATTTTTTTCATTTCATCCCTTTTTTTTGCCCGAACCCTTTTGGTTCGCCGGGAAGCCCTAATTTTTGCCTAGGTATGTCAATCTAGCGGGTCTTTTATTCATGCGTAGTATCTTTTCACTATGTCTGCATTGGCGGGGTGAGGAAGGTCGTCACCATCCATGGTGGTTAGGATCATGGCTCCTCCTGAGAACACATGTTTAACCACAAATGGCCCTTCGTAAGTAGGGGTCCATTTGCCCCGGGGATCACTTTGAGGAAGGATGATGCGTTTGATTACCAGGTCCCCAACTTGATACTCCTGTGGTCTGACTTTCTTGTTAAATGCCCTGATCATCTGTTTTTGATACGTCTGACCATGACAGATAGCGGTGAGTCTCTTTTCGTCAATCAGATTTAATTGATCCAGTCGAGTATGGATCCAGTCATCTTCACTCAAGTCTGCATCCTTCATTATTCGGAGAGAGGGTATCTGGACTTCAATTGGCAAGACTGCCTCCATGCCATAGACCAAGGAGAAGGGAGTTGCCCCGGTTGACGTCCTTGCTGAGGTACGGTACCCATGAAGAGCGAACGATAACATCTCGTGCCAATCTTTATAAGTCATTGTCATCTTCTGCACAATTTTCTTGATATTTTTGTTAGCTGCTTCTACAGCCCCATTCATCTTCGGTCGGTAGGGAGAAGAATTGTGGTGCTGTATCTTGAATTGTTCGCAGAGCTCAGTGATCATTTTGTTGTTGAGATTGGTACCATTGTCCGTAATGATTCTCTCCGGGACGCCGTACCGACAGATCAGATTATGCCGGATGAAACGGGCCACGACACTCTTGGTTACCGTTGCGTAGGAAGCTGCCTCAACCCACTTTGTGAAATAATCGATCGCCACCAAGATGAAGCGATGCCCATTGGATGCTGTCGGTCGGATCTCACTGATCATATCAATCCCCCACATTGCGAAAGGCCAAGGTGTCGTCAGGACGTTCAGAGGAACTGGAGGAATATGCACCTTGTCGGTATAGATCTGGCATTTGTGACAAGTTCGGGAGTGTTGGTAACAATCAGCTTCGATTATGGACCAGAAATATCCTGCCCGAAGGATTTTCTTAGCCATGGTGTGTCCACTGGAATGTGTTCCGAATGTACCTTCATGCAATTCTATCATGATCTTCTCTGCTTCAGCCTTATTCACACAACGCAGTAGAGTTGAATCATGATTCCGTTTGTAGAGAAAGCCGTTGCTGAGGAAGAATTTTGCCGCAAACCACCTCATGAATTTCTTGTCATTGACAGATGCACCTTCAGGGTATTCCTGAGCTTCCAAGTACCTCTTCACCTCATGATACCAGGGTTTTTCAGTCACCTTTTCAGCCTCAAGTTCGCAGCAGTATGCCGGTTCATCATACTTCCAGATAATGATCCGGGGAGCCTCATTGTCCCATTTAACTTTGAACATTGAAGACATCGTAGCTAGTGCGTCCGCTAGCTGATTCTCCTCTCTTGGGAAGTGCTCAAAAGTTACTTCTTCAAAGTGGGGAAGCAGGGTCAACACATACTCCTTGTAAGGAATAAGATTTGGGTGCTTCGTATCCCACTCGCCTTTGATCTGATTGATCACGAGAGCGGAATCTCCGAAGACACTCAGAAATTTGATCCTTAAGTCGATTGCAGCTTGCAGACCCATGATGCATGCCTCATATTCTGCCATGTTGTTGGTGCAGTTGAAGCACAATCGGGCGGTGAGTGGAGTATGAGTTCCTTTGGGAGATATGATTACAGTGCCGACGCCGTTACCCAAAGTATTGGAGGCTCCATCAAAATGCATAGACCATCGGGATCCTTCCTCAGATCCTTCATCCGGTCCAGGTACTTCACAGTCAGTTACCACCATGATGTCTTTGTCCGGAAAATCAAAGTTCAATGATTGGTAATCGTCCACAGGTTGGTGTGCCAAATGATCTTCCAGTACACTTCCCTTAATGGCTTTCTGAGTTGTATACTGGATGTCATATTCTGTCAAGATCATTTGCCATCTCGCTATCCTTCCAGACAGAGCAGGCTTTTCAAATATGTACTTGATGGGATCCATCTTTGAAATTAATAGAGTAGTGTGAGTCAGCATATACTGTCTCAGCCGGCGAGCAGCCCATACTAGAGCGCAGCAAGTTTTCTCAAGCAGTGAGTAACGAGACTCACAGTCGGTAAACTTTTTTCTCAAGTAATAAATAGCGTGCTCTTTTCGGCCAGACTCGTCATGCTGCCCCAGCACACACCCCATTGAATTATCAAGTACTGTTAAATATAATATTAGAGGTCTTCCTTCCACTGGTGGCATAAGAATGGGGGGCTCTTGGAGATATTCCTTTATCCTTTCAAAGGAAGCCTGACATTCATCGTTCCAGCGTACTACTTGATCTTTCTTCAATAATTTGAAGATTGGCTCACAAGTAGCAGTCAGATGTGAGATGAATCGGGCAATGTAATTCAGTCGTCCCAAGAAGCCTCTAACTTCTTTCTCTGTCTTAGGAACTGGAATCTCTTGAATGGCTTTAACCTTGGCAGGGTCCACTTGAATACCCTTATCACTTACAATGAAGCCTAGCAATTTTCCGGACCTTACCCCAAAGGTGCATTTATTGGGATTCAACCTCAGCTTATATAACTTCAGTCGGTCAAATAGCTTCCTCAAATGATCAAGGTGTTCCTCCTCAGTTTGAGACCTTGCTATCATGTCATCAACATATACCTCAATCTCATGATGGATCATATCGTGAAATAAAGCAACCATGGCGCGTTGGTAGGTTGCCCCAGCATTTTTCAACCCGAATGGCATGACCTTGTAACAGAAGGTGCCCCACTGAGTCACAAAGGTGGTCTTTTCCATATCTTCCGGAGCCATCTTGATCTGATTATACCCCGAAAAACCATCCATGAAGGAGAAAACCTTGTGTTGAGCGGTATTGTCAACAAGGACGTCGATGTGAGGTAATGGGAAGTCATCCTTGGGGCTTGCCCTGTTCAAGTCTTTGTAGTCGACACACATTCTGCCTTTACCGTCCTTCTTCGGCACTGGCACCACATTGGCAACCCACTGAGGGTAAGAAGTTACTGCTAGAAACCCGGCGTCGAATTGCTTCATAACTTCAGCCTTGATCTTTTCAGACATCTCTGGGCGAATACGGCGGACCTTTTGCTTTACCGGAGGGCAGTCTTCCTTGGTTGGCAGGTGATGAACTACAATGTCGGCATCCAAACCAGGCATATCTTCATAGGACCAAGCAAATATCTCCATGTAATCCTGTAGCATCTGGATCAATCGTTGCTTCATGCTGAGCTCTAGATTGGCACCAATCTTGACCTCTTTCCTATCTGTCTCAGTACCCAGGTTAATTGTTTCCACCGGCTCTTCGTGTGGTTGAATAGCCCTCTCTTCCTGGAGTAGCAGTCTTGCGAGCTCACCAGGCACTTCACAATCATCTTCACCTTCGTCTTCGGCCAAGTTGATCGGATTCTCGAAGTCATAACTGGCGGTAGCAGAGCTGTTACCAGTGAGATCCAAAGTGGATTGAAACCTGTATAAGTGAGTGTGTGTAAATATAGCTGTTTTGCAATATATATAACACAGAAAGAAAAAGAGCACAAGATTTTGAAATGCAACAAACGTCCAATGTTTTGATTGATGATATATGGAAATGTCATACAAAAAGCCCTCACAAATGGAGCTACGATGCCCCGGGTAGGACACCGAGCCAATAAAGTTTTAACACATTGTTTGTTACAAATTGGAAATCAAAAGAAATCAATTACTGCGTGACAAATGTGATAGGTGTAAAATCCTTTGCCGTCCAGTTGCTTGGTCCGTTGCTAGTAGTCGGGTAGATCCAACTGTCAAACTCTACTTCCTCTACATCTTCCTCAATAGCATTCACCCTTGGGTTGGAGATAAATACCGGAGCCTTTCTGATCTTTTCCTTGCGCATAGCCCTCTGAGCCTCTGCAGTAAAGCCCAGCCCAAACTTGTTGTTCTTTTGAGTGAAGTCAGGAAGCTGACCCCAGTTTGCACAATTGCCTTTCTCGATTACAGCCCGGGCATCCTTCAAGGACGCCATCTTTAACGGAAAATCCTCTTCAACCACTGCCTCAGCCGATGCCAACACTGGGGGTACTTCCTCAAAATGCTGAAAGGGGGTTTCAATAAACTCCCCGTCCATCTCGATGTACCGGAATGAATTCAAGTGACTCACCATGTATTCCTTCTCACCCTGCACAGTAACAATCTTCCCTTTGACAGGGTATTTGAGCTTTTGGTGTAAAGTGGAGGTTACTGCCCCAGCTTTGTGAATCCAGGGTCGACCCAACAAGCAGGAGTAAGATGGATGAGTATCCATTACATAGAACGTTGAGTCGAAAACTTGGGAACCCACACGAATAGGAATGTCTACCTCACCGTGCACCATCCTCTTAGAACCGTCGAAGGCTCTAACAATGATGTTACTAGGTTTCAACTCCAGACCCTCACAATCCAAGCGATCCAATGCTTTCTTGGGCAACACATTCAGGGAAGAGCCGGTATCCACTAACACGTGTGCGAGAGTAGTGCCCCTGCATTCTATGGAAACATGCAGGGCATCATTGTGATTTTTCCCTTTGGCGGTAAGGTCAGCATCTGAGAACCCCAAGCCATTGTCAGCCGTCAAATTAGCCACACAGTTGGTGAATTGATCCGCAGAGGTCTCTTGCGGCACATGGGCCGTTTTCAGAAATGAAATCAAGGCTTTTGCATGGGCCTCTGAGCATAGCAGCAATGATAACATAGAGATTTTGGAGGGCGTATGCCCCAACTGTTCAACAACATTAAAGTCACTCTTTTTGATAATTTTAAGGATTTCCTCCATTTCTTGTTGGGAGGCTTCCACAGCAGTCTTCTTTTTTGGTGCCTCCGTCCTGGCAGGCAAATCGGTAGCAACTTCTTTGCCCCGGGTATCAGAGGACTCGGCGGCAGTAGTAGACACAGGAACTTGAACTGGAACATGCACACTTGCGGGTGTGATGGTGAGAGGTTTTCGGATAACTGGCGGTGCAATGTCAGGCGAGAAGAGCCTACCACTGCGGGTAATCTTGGCGGGACCAGTGATGTTACTGATACTGGTATTGGTGTTGAACTCCTGCTTCGCCCCAAGCACATACACGTCGGCTCCATAATGCCATGGAACAGCTTTATCAAACTCATACGGGAGAGGCCCCGGGACAGTAATAGTGATGGGTGCAATAGACATCATTTGGACTGGTTTCTTTACGGGAGCTTTGGCAGGATTGTAGATTGTGACAACAGATATATCTTCAATGGAAACAAACGGAACAGCAGTTTTCTTGAACAGAATTTCCTTGCTATCCATCAGGCTTTGGATGCCTGATTTCAACAGTGGACAACCGGTAGGGATAAC
Organism: Vicia faba; assembly: GCA_948472305.1. Taxonomy (NCBI): domain Eukaryota; kingdom Viridiplantae; phylum Streptophyta; class Magnoliopsida; order Fabales; family Fabaceae; genus Vicia; species Vicia faba. Next base: position 1,393,455,350 of record OX451736.1, on the reverse strand, counting down.
AGCACACAGGAGGCAACCCTTACTACAACCCGGAAATAAACCGGCTAGTAGTAAGTTCCTCTTAACAGTCAAAAGAGGGGTAACAACTTCATTTACCGAAACAGCATACAATTCTTCCTCAATGGCATTTGCTCTATGCTAGGGCATAGGAGCAGTTACAACATTTGGTCTTTCAGGCGCTTCAAACTGAATTTCCTTTGCATCGATAAGATCTTGCACTTTGTTTCTCAATGCCCAGCAATCATCAGTAGTGTGCCCGGGACTATCAGAATGATAAGCACACCGGGCATTTGGGTTATATTTAGGAGACGCAGTATTCACGACTTTAGGAGCTTCTTTGGTGGTAACCAAATTGGTTGATAGTAGTTGGGGTAAAATTTGAGATAAGGTCATACTCAGCCGAGTATACTGCCTCTTGGGCCTTTCACTTCTTTGTTGGTTGTACTGCTGAGGAGCAGCAACAGGTTTTGAAATGACCAAAGCATTGACGGCTTGGTGACTTTCGGGCTTGACTTGTCTTCTAGGACCATAGACGGCACTTGCTTCTTTCTTAAAAGGCCTCTTCTCAGTACTTGTAGCAACACTCTTCTGAATTTTTCCTGACTTGATGCCAGCTTCTATTCTTTCGCCCGTTAAGATCAAATTGGTAAACCCCGCGGAAGAGTTACCAATCAGATGATTGAAAAATGGCCAAGATATGGTCCCTAGAAACATATCAACAAGCTCACGATCGGTTAAAGGAGGCTGCACCCTGCCAGCCAAATCCCTCCATTTTTGTGCGTATTCTTTGAATCCTTCGCCTGTTCCTATCGACATACCCTGAAGTTGGGTACGAGTAGGGGCAAGGTCAGAATTGTATTGGTATTGTTTGTAGAAAGCGGTGGCCAAATCTTCCCAATTCCGGACACTGGTTCCTTCTAGCTGATAAAACCATTCCAACTGAGCTCCAGAAAGGCTGTCTTGAAAGAAGTGAATCCAGAGGTTTTTATCCGCCGTATAGGGTTGGATCTTTCTCACGTAGGACCTGAGATGCATTTTGGGGCAGGACAGCCCATCATACCTTACAAACACTGGCACTTTGAATTTTGGGGGAATCACAATCCCGGCAACCAAACCCAAGTCTTCAAAATCCAAACCCGGTACTCTTTGTAATTCCATGGCGGCTAATATGTCTTCTAACCCTTTGTATTTATCATTAGTTGGAGGGTATTGCTGGTCAGAATAATCTTCATCCTCTTCAACCTCTTCTTCTTCCGCATCAGACTCGGAAGGCACCGCAACTCCATCTCTTTTACTGGTCCCTTCATCAGAAGTAGGAGGAAATTCAAGCACTCTTCGAGCTTCTCCGTCAAATCTTCTCCCCAAAGTAGCCACCCCGAGCCTCTTTTTCTTCTTCTTCACTGTGTCTTTGTTCCCCAATTGAGTCTTGATATCCTCCTGACCCTTAGCCAAGGTCATCAGGAGTTGCTGGAACTGTGCATTCTGAGCCTGTAGGTCTTTGATTGTTTGCTCGAGATCCATCCTACTGAAATAAACAGCAGACAGATAAGGAAACCTGGAATGAGACCTGCTTATGCACATGATGAATGGTATGCTTATGTATGCAATGCATTCAAGGATTTAGGACATTCAAAATTGTTTCAGACAAAGAAGAACGCACGTCATATTAATAAGAAGAAATTTGTCAGTACATAAATGCCCCATGGGCCAAATATTACAAAATAAACTTCTTAAGGCAAAAAGACATTGCGCATCCTTTTTGGTGCGATGTAGGTATTGAGGGCCTCTTGCTCGTGGAGTCGGCGGGTAAGCTCTAAAACCTTCTTTTCACTGGCGTAGTAGCTAGCTTCAAAAGTATTCCGTTCCTCCTTGAGCTGAATCCAGCTTTTCTGCATTTCCTCCCACGATGTAGGCATGTCTGGATGTAGGATGGTGTAGGGAACCTCTCCTTCATTGACGGGCTCTTTAATCACTGGGAGTACATGGGGATAAGGCATCATTAGACTTTGGACTCGGGCTCGTACCCACTTGAGATAAGGCTCAAGAGGGATGGAGTTCTTGTGTCCCAGAGTCTTGCTATCAACCTTGTTGAGTTTTCCCCAAGCTCTGATGAATCTTTGGCGAAGTCCTTGCGCATCGTTGTCGAAGTCAAAAACTAGGTCAGGAATCAACATATCATGAGGGCCATCCCTCCGTGCATATCCAAATTGCCTCAAAGCTAGGCAAGGGTTGTAGGTGATACCTCCTCTAATTCCAAGTAAAGGAACATTAGGAAATTCTCCGCAACGATCGACAATGATGACATTTTCTCTGGACCGAGAACACCAATGCACGTCAGAATGAGTAAGAGTCATCAACCGTTGGGACCACCTTGTACCTTGGTCATTCTTCAAGACAGATTGTGGAAGGTGCGAAATAAACCACCTTGCAAGGATAGGAGTACAGCACATGAGAACACCCCTCTTTCTCATTGTTCGTGTGTAAAATGAGTGAAGAATGTCCCCAAGCAATGTTGGTATTGGGTTTCTGGACAAGAAGATTTTGACGGCGTTGACATCTACCAATTGGTCAGGGTTTGGGAACAAGACCAACCCGTAGATAAGGAGTGCCACAATCTCTTCAAAGGCTTGTAGGTCCAATGAGTTCCAACATTCTTGTGCCTTCTCAAACAAGAATTTTGCTAAGAATCCTTTGACGCCGCTTCTGGTTTCCCAATGCCCCTTGATGTCGGATGGTTGTAGATGTAATGCTCGAGCAACATCTTCCGGCTTTGGTTCCTTTTCCGTACCGTTGAAGGGTAGTTGATTAAGGATAGGGATTCTTAGGAGTTGAGAAAACTCCTCCAAAGTGGGTACCAACTGGTAATCAGGGAAAGTGAAACAGTGGTGAAGAGGGTCAAAGAACTGGAATAGCACTTTCATCATGTCTTCTTCAATGTTGGTGTTGACTAGGCTGAGCAGTCTACCATGTCTTTCACTGAAGGATGAATTTTCCGGAATTCTTGAGGTGAGCTCCTTGAGTTGAGGAGAGATTCTCACAAGGTTGACTTGAATGGTATTTCTGCGAGGAATTTCCATGTCCTACAAAACAAGAACAAAGATGAAGATCCAAAACCCTTGAAATGGTTAGTGAATGCATATGATGTTTTATGATGTTTATGATGTATGCACAAAACATATGTACAAGCAAATCACACCAAACCCTAGTTTCAGGCTTGCATGGGGTTTCATAGGTAAGTACCCTCTTGAGTGTAATTGGCTTAAAAACATGTCCTATAAATAGTAACCGGGTTCTAAGGAGCTCAATATCACTGGATTGTTTTCATCGTTCATGGTTTTGGTTTAGCCACTTAACTAGCAACCAAAATATTCCAAGAAAACAACCCTCAATGAGTGTAGTATCGAGTATCTACCAACTTCGGACTGCACCAAAGCCGGTCATCTCACTACCCCTAATAAAAGGCCAAGATGGTCAAGTAAGGTTCTAGGTCATTAGTGCTTAGTGACATCACTCAGCGGCCCCGTACTCTCCTTGATTGAACTCAAGGGTTACCGGTACTCACAAATATGTCGCACTAATATAGCTATTGCTTTGACCGTGTCGGTATACCTCGCATAGTTTCCACAACGTATTGCTATCTATGAATGTTTCCCAAAATCCGGGTGTAGGATTGCAAACCCAAACAATAGAGCCAAAGTATAAAGCAAACAATTCAAACAATTAGTCATGCAAGAGGGTGATCTAAGCCCTAAGGTTACTCCACTTTTAAAATAATCCCCAGCAGAGTCGCCAGTTCTGTGATACGGTGGGAGAACTGACTATGGTTTTGCGTTTGTTTCGCAAATGTTTCGGTTGAGCAAGAGTCGCCACCGACTTTTTATTTTATCCTAAGGAAAGGTTTAAAAAGCACAGCAAAAACCTTTGAGATTTTTCTTGGGTTCGGGGAGTAGTTTATAGAAAGGGAAGGTATTAGCACCCTTTCTATCCATGGTTATCCATGGGCTCTTAGTTACTTGCTTAGATCACTTGCCTTTTGTTTTCAATTGTTTTAAATGGTGCTTGTGTGTGTGGGTTTGAAAATGTTTTGAAAAGAAGCCAATGTGGTGGCAACCTTTGTAATGATCCATGTGGGGATGTATACAAAAATGTATGTCTTTTGAAAAGGTTTTCATCTGTTTTTGAAAGTTGTTTTGAAAGTGTTGTGAGGTGTGTTTTTTTAGAAAATAGGCAAGTGTTTTGTTTTTGCAAGTTTGATTCAAGTAACTAAGAGTTTATGTACTCCTAAATTTCTCAAAGACTATTGCTATATTTTAACCCTTTTCATAAGTTTGTTCCACCATTGTATTTGGTGGACAATCTCATATTAGGATGTGAAAGGGACGGGCGCGGGTCATCGTTTGGACCATAATTGCAATGGTGCCAAGTATCTTTGGGCATTTTCTTTAAGGGACTTGATCATTTGTTTGGCAATATTTTGAAAAGTGTTATCGAGGGACTATGATCATTCAATTTGTTTATTTTACCCAAAGAGACCTAACATGCAATATGGCCCATTTATTGAAGGCAACAAGTGGAATACCCTAGGGGTGCAAGTGTGATTTGTGTGTCCATTTTCATGCTTGTTTGTCTTGAGATTAGGTCATAACTATTTTGTTCATTTTATTCGCATATAAACCCTAATTCTAGCATTGTATATTTAGAAAGCGATAAAGTGCGAAATTTAAACTCCTACGCTATTACAACACAATAATATAGGGAGGGGGGTACAATGTTTCAAATGGGGATTTTGATAAGGAATTTAAACCTAGACTATTACATCAATTTTGAATTTATACAATTTAATTAATGTACAATAATTAAATAAAAATGGAATAAATATGCAAGATGCAAAATGTTTTGTATATGTATGAAAAAGAAGTATTTTTTTATGTAAAATAAGAAGAAAATAAAAAGATATTATTTTTTGGAGTATTTTTGAATTTAGGACAAAACCCTAATTTTTATTAAATGAAATGCATTATTATTTAATTTGTGCAATATTTAGTAATTATATATAAAATAAAATAAAGATAAAGTATATTTGTAAAAAATGATTTTTTAGTGTTTAATATTAATAAAATAAAATATGTATATTTTTAGTATTTTTTTCTAAGTATATTAATAAATATATATATTTATGTATTAAGTTCTAAATATGTATTATATATAAAAAATAATAATATTTAATATTTAATAAAAAAGTAATTTTTTCTATAAAATATTTTCAGAAAGTAAAACAAAAATAAAAATGTATAAAAATGCATTTGTACTATTTTTGGTATTTTTAAACAATATATATATATATATTTATCTATTTATGTATAAACTAAAAGAAAATTAGATAAATGCCTAATAAAATCAAAAATGGTGAGAAAAAATATTTTTATATTTTTAATGTCATGAGAAAAAATAAACAAGTCAATCAAAAAAAAAAGTCAAAAAGTCAAAGAAATAAGCAAAATGGGCTCAGGGGGTGTAAAAGCAGTAAAAGGGTGCAAATAGGAAAGTCAACTCAGGCCCAGCCCAAGAAGACTTTGTCTTCAACCTCTGAACAACATCACTCAAGCAAGCACGCGTTTTCTATCTCTTGATTCCTGGACTTTCAAGCAAAACTCATAACATGAAAAGTGTAGAGCATGAGAAGACGAATTCAACCATGTAAAGAACTTGACTTAACTCTCTAAGATGAGGGAGAATTTCTTCTCCCCCAATTTCTGACCTAACTTTTATGCCATGTTCAGACTCAAAATTCTTGCAGCACACATAATATAAATGAAATCTAACTATATGGGCATGTTCAGGGCTATGATTGTGACATATTTTCTTCACAAACCTAAAGCTAACAATGCCTAATAAGAGAGATAGAACTTCATGAAGATACCTGTTCAGTTGGAATCGTGCTTTGCAATGGAGGAGTTTTCAGAGCAAGATGATGATTTGTATAGCTTCCTTGAAGTGTAAGGATGCTATTCCAAGTTCTACTTTGTCTTGAAACTCCCTGAATCGTACTAGAGAACTTCAACTGCAAAACAGAAAAATAAAAATGGTGAAGTGGCTTGGAGATGTTACAGATCGTGTTTTAGCTTTTGGATAGCTTGCATAGATGGTAGGGAAGGTGTGTGAACTGGTTTGGGCAAGAATGCTTGAGAGGATTGAGAGTTGGAACTCAATCTGCAAAGGCAACTCTGTTTTTGCAGTTTGATGGTGTTTTTTGGTTTGATGAGGTTTGGAAGGTGTTTAGCTCGTGTTTTAGGGCAAGGTGATTGTTTGGAATGTGTTTGACAAGTTTTCCTAAGCTGGTTTTTGCTGAGATGAGAGTTTGTATGTGTTATGGCACTTTTCTTCTTTCTTAAGCAACAAAAGCCAACTTGTGTTTCTAGGCATGTAGAGGACCCCCTAATGTGCTGCATAATCCCTCCTTGATCAGTGTGTTATGCTCATAATCTTGTGCCAATCAGATTTGCAATGTACTTGTTAGATTTTCAATTTGACATAAAGCTACCTTTTACAAAAATGGCTAATTTGCTTTATCTACTTTGGGATTAAACCTTTAGACAATGCTTGAACTCAAAGAACATGGTCTTGGCACAAAGAATATGCATTAAATTTATGAGTGTTGGATGGTTTAAGGACCTGTAATCTAGCTTAAGGCATGCTGAGTTCAAATTGCAAGGTTATGGACATGTAACTTGGTCATGAACAAAGTGAGTTTTTGCCATATTGCAAAATTCGATTCTCCCTAACCATGAGGTTGTTTGAGAATTTCTTGGACATTTTGGAAAGCTTGGAATGTGTACTACAATCCATCTTTGAAGTGAAATTTGAAATTCCAAGTGGAAGTGTATGGAAAATGGCCTTGAAGTGGGGTAGAAAACCTTGTCAAAATAGGTCAAAAATTCATTAAGTTAAGAATGGTTTAGTGCCCTTATTCAAAAATTTGTAACTTAAGATACAAGCTTCAAATGAGAAAACTTTGTGAATCAAAGTTGTAGATTATGCAACAAGCTACAACTTTCATGTTTTGACTTTTGTTTGAATCCAAATGAATCTTGGTGAAAAAGTGGGGCAAAGTTGGGAAAAAATTAGGGTTTTCCATAACTTAGAAAAATTCTAAGTTATGAAAAATTCCATTTCAAACCCTAATTTGCATTTCTTGGTTTCTTGGTGAACAAGTTTCATGATTTGGCATGTTTTGATGAAAAATGAATCTTGACTCTTGATTTTGACCAAAAAGTCAAAGTTTGACTTTTCAGTATATAGTCAAAATTGATCAATTGACTGGGAAATTCAACTGTCAATCTTGTGTACTTGGGATCTTTTGAGTTTATTGAGCATGTCAAGATAATTCCATGGGGTCCTTGAGTCCATATGTGAGCTTGGTGTGCCATTGGCTAGGTCAAACAGTCAAAAATTGCCTTTGTGCAGTCAAAACCCTAAAAATGACCATTTTGCCCTTTTGATGATCTGATCAAATTTCTTGTGGATTTGTGATCCAAACTTGATCAAATGGTCCATGTGAGTTCATAATGTTTATGTGAGTCAATTTTCATGAGATTTGACTGTCAATTGGCCACAGTTGACTTTTTCCCCAATACACCTGATTTTTAGGTCAACTGTCCAATTGACTGGGTAAAACTTGGAATCAGGACTTGAAACTTGGTATGGGTGAACTTGGGAGTCCAACATGAAGCATTAAAGTCATCTTAGGCATTTTAGGTCAAAACATCTTTGTGCAAACACAAACCCTAATTTGGGTCAACAGTGCAAGGAGAAGTCTTGAGCAGAGGAAACCCTAACTGGATCTTGATCTTCAAAGGTCTGGTGATGAGAAAATGTTGAGAAAATGGGAGGGCAAATTTTGGGGTACAACACGTGGATACTGGATACATAATCTTTCTAACCAACACATTTTCGCCTCCTACTCAACTGCTAGGAAGAAGCTGCTAGATACTAGAATTCTTCTTTTACATGTCTGTATCTACTTTCTCTTGATACTTATTATAATAATGAATATATACAAGGATAAAGAGATGTTTAAAAAGTGGGTCTTACTTGTTTTGGGTTTTGATAGTTATTAACCACGGGGCGGTTCCTCCTTGTGCACCATATTTTTTGAATTCTATAGTCTGGCTTAATATTTAAAGCTTTTAGTTGTTTGTCTCCAAGGAGTTATTTGTGGTACCAATATGGCTACTCACTACAGAGAACATAGTTGTGCACTATAGAAATGAGATATCAATTTTTTGTTCTTATACTTATTAAAGTGCATGATATTCTTTACAATAATGATAATTATGCTTAACAGGCAGGTCTAATAGCAGCTGATGTGGAGATTGCTGATTGGCTACGAAAAAACTACTCAAACAAACCTATCATTCTAGCAGTTAACAACTGTGAATCTCCAAAGAAAAGAATTTTGCAGGCGTCTGAATTTTAGGCCCTTGGGTAAGAAATTTTGGTGGAGGATACATGCTTGAGGTGTGGTTAAATACTATTGTGGTACTTGGTCTTTACACCTACTTTAATAAATAAAAAACTCACTTCTTTTGATGTTTTATTGGCATTGACCCTTAGGACTAAAACTTAATCTGTGGTATGTGTTATTTTTCATTTCTGTGTCAAATTCATGGATATGATTTTTAAGTGTGCTTCAACAAGCATGAATTAATTGTGTACATATTTCAAGAGACATTAAAGGTCTAAGGCGGTGTTGAATACATTTACCTCACATTTGTTAACATCTAATCTACTAAAGGAATCAAATTATCCACTATGTTGGCATAACAATTAGCTTTTTTTAATAACTAGCTAGTTCATGTGACTAATTAATTATGGTGATGTTAATGTTCAACATTCAAAACACCAAATTGTGATCATAAACAAGAGAATTATCATGAGAAATATTTACCCACAGGTGGTGGTAGCATCAATTTCGTCGCTTCTGCCTATAGAAATAGAGGAAGATAACAACCCCAACTGCGACCCATTGATAAACACCGAAAAGATCATCGATGGAAGACACAATTAATCTACAATTTTGGAATTTAGGGAGGTTTAAAACCTTCACAAAGGAAGTAGAGTTTGCAGCAGAGCTACATGATTTTGTGCATGAAGATATGTCTAAGTTATATCCTTCTCTTAAATAGCATGTCAAGATTACTCTCCTTGAGACCAGTCATCATATCTTAAACATGTAATGTATATTTTTTTATCTATATTTGTATACTTAGACAAATGGTTTGAAATTGCAGTTGTGTTACGCTGGTGATCATTCTTGATTCATTGCAGGTTTGACAAGAGAATAACCGAATTTTCTTAAGGAAAGGAATTGATATGAAGTTATCATTTTCGGCTTGTAATGGTGCTGGATGGAAAATGGTCGATTATGGTCAGAATTGGTTAATTGCACATAATCATTGGTTTTACCATTTTTTTTCTCTCACAATTTGACTACCACACACGTTTCTACTTAAGATCTAGATCGTTGGGGGAGAGTGAGATTGTAAAATTGCAAAATTTTAAGATTTAGATCGTGATTTTTATAACCAATAGAAAATAAGGAAATTAAAAGTAGAACTTATTTCATTAAATATTGAAATTTATCCTTGATATTTCAGGATTGGATAAAACTCACTTGATTAGCCAATGAAACTCTTCCTCCTTGTCTGCACAACCATAATCTGAGGTCCAAGCATGATCTGAATAACAATTTAGAATCATTTAGTGACGTTTGTTTAAACAAAGTATTGGACATCAAAAAATTTAAACAAACCTATGGTAAATATAATCATTAGTACAATACAGTTCATGTTAATACACATACTATAGACAGAGTATAAACCAACAGATCAGAAAATTGTATCCATTGAAAATAAAGAAAAAGCATGTTGGAAAAACCTCATATAAATACAAATTAGGGATTTCAACGATAAAATAAAATAGTGGGAAAACCCAGATTAGCAATCACTGGTAAAATCAAAGCCGCACACAAAAATTACAGTAATATTAACAATAACTGCAAAATGAAGTTCATATAAACCATAAACACTAACATAAAAGGAAGGATTTGAAAACAAACCTGGAATTTGAGACGACTAAGAGGAATTGAGGTCTGTGAATATACAATGAATTTCACCAAATTGAGGTATTAAGACAAAACACGATTTGGTTAGATTTAAAGAATTTCGTTGGTTTCAGACTGATTTAGGTTAACCTATAAGTGTGATTGGGACGATTTCGTTGAATTTGAAGAAAGATTTTGTCGATTTCATTGGATTTGGGATTAGGGTTTTGAATTTTGTTCAATTTTCTTATGCAGTTGGGAGAAGGGAGAAAGAGACAGGGTTATGAATCTGAATGTGGTAACCATTAAGCTCAACTGGTTTAGAATATGGATACTGGTTTTTTTTTAATTTTATTAAATTGGCCACCAATTTTGAAATATACTATTGGGCTGTGTTTTAAAATTTGGATTAATTTGGATAGGAATTTGGTTTTTAGTTATTGGTTATATTGCACACCCCTACTTGAAAAGGGTAACAAACAAGCTCCTTAGAAGGAAATCATGTGTTATAAGGATCAACGAACTATCTCTATCATATTGAAAATATTAACCATCTATTGAAGAAGATAAAAATTCACAACGAACTATCTCTATCATATCGAAAAGATCAACCATCCATTAGAGTAATAAAATTTCACAATGAACTATCGTTATCATATCGAAGAGCTTAACTATCCATTAGAGTAGATAAAATTTCACAATGAACTATCTCTATCATAATGAAGAGATTAACCATCCATTGTAGTAGATAACAATCCTCACAACAAACTATCTTTATCATATCGAAGAGATTAATCATCCATTGGATTAATCAACATCTTCACAACAAACTATCTCTATCATATCAAAGAGATTAACCATCCATAGCAGTAAATAACAATCTTCAAAATGAATTATCCTTATCATATCAAAGAGATTAACCATCCATCAGAGTAAACATTATCTTTGAAGAATGGAAAAACACAAGAAGGGGGGTTTGAATTGGGGTTTTTAAACTTAAAGTAAAAGTAACCATCCATCGTAAATGATTTCTCCTTCAAGTCTTGTATATATAGGCAACGCATGTGAGGAGCTTTTGGAATGTTGATAAATAGTAATTAAAGAACTTTCCAAACATAGAGGTTCTTGTCCTCTTTCAGCCGTTACTTTTGAATAGCCATAAATGAAATGTAACACTTTAGAACATGCTTGCTTCAAAACGCTTCAGAAGATGTATGTTTTCGTTGGGACTCCTTTATTTCTTTCCAAAACTATATGAATCAGAATAACAGAGTTCTTGTTCACATAATTTAGTGCACTCCGAAATTGTAGCTTGAGAACTTCTCTATATAGGCGTGTTATACATATTGCTTTCTATATAAGATATGTTGAATCAGAGATTAAACAACGATCTAACTCATCTTTTGTGCTTCTTCCATCAGAACTTCTCTGCAAAACAGATTACTTTTTTAGGGAGCATAATTGTTCTTTGAGTGTTTGTTATCATCAAAACTGTTACAAGGGTTGTAGAATTAAACTATGTTCTAACAATATCCCCCTTTTAATGATGACAAAAACTTGGATATTTTGATAGAAACTTAAAGAACATAAAGCATTTAAAGTCTCCCCCTGAGTTGGATACTCAGATAAAGAAGAAATACATCCCTGAAGATTGTTCTGATCAGAGTTTTTGATGCGTCCACTTATGTCTTCAACAGAGTTTGTTCCTTTTTTGCTTTCAGAAAGAAAAAAATAGTAGAAGTTATGATATTCAAAATGTTTGAGACTGAGTCTCGATATTGTTATATTTAAAATATCTTACGTTCTCCCCCTTTTTTGTCAAGAATCAAAAAGCAATAAAAACATTGTAAACAATAAAAGTCATGTTGTGTTCAAAGAGATTCCGATAAAAACACATTCTGAAGTAAACAAATAAAAAATAACGAAAACAAATTTCAGAACTAAGTTTGAGGTGGTGGAAGTCGTGTGAATAGGGCTTCCAATAAACTCTTGATCTGACTGTTTGGTTCCTCTTGTTTTCCAAGCATCCCCTTAATTTCCTTGCACGTATCATCCTTCTTGTCTAGCCTTTCCTTAAGAACATCATTCTCTTTCTTCAACTCCTCCAGATTTTGCAGCACAACAGATGAAGAGGGTATATCAATAGAAGGAATCACTTTTTCAAAGCAAGTTGCGGTTGATTCTGACTCAGGAGCTTTTTCAACTTCCTTGCCTTTGTCTTAAAACATAACCAGAGGAAAAGAATCAGAGGATGGTTTACCACATTCTGTTGGATGATGATCTTCCGAAGGGACATTGTCCAGGAGAAGGAGCGGCTTCTTTTCCCAGTACCGCAGAACTTGATCCTTGAAGATATTCAGATGATCACAAAAGTTCTGTTGAGCAATTTCATAACTTAGCTCCTTGAGTTTCAGAGATTCAGAGCTGAAACATTTTCTGAACTGGTTAAATGAGAATCAGAAGTAGATGGATTAAGATTCTCTATGCAAACGAGTTTCAGAGAGCTAACCTATTCCTGTATTTCTGTTTCAAAAATCAGCCCAGATTGACCAACATCTGCTTTGGAAATTTTTGGTTTTGGAATGGCGATTTTCTGAGAACTTGTGACGAGATTGTCCAAGGCTTCCAAGTCTATAACTATTCAAAGGGTATCTTCTGGGTGGTTATTGGGAGAGGGAGAGTCAGAAATAACAATGGGTGAATTTGGTGAGTTTAGTGGAGTGGATTGATAGGGAGATGGAATACCTAAGATGGAGAGGTTCTGTGAGGAAGTTGAAGAATTGTGGGTGGTTGGGAGACCATGAGAGGTCAAGTGATTATAGGAATGAATGTTGTGGTATTAGAGTCAAAGTTTGGATTTTCTGTGTGGGGAGCTTCAAAGAGCTGATCAAATTGACCAATATCAGAAATAACATGAGCAAGTTTAGGCTGATTTTGGTCAAGATGGGTAGTAGGTGGATTGTTCAAAAGGATATCTAGAGATAGTGATGTGTCAAAGTCAATGTCAAAGTCATCAAAGGTTTGAGGCGATGGATCTTCTGTGGTTTTTGGAGAAGGAGGGTTTTCAAATGTTGATAACAATACCGATTCAACAACAGAAACAAAAGATGGATTACCTTTCTTTTTGGCAGCTTTGGGAGTCTTTTAAGAAGTTCCTTCTCCAGTAGCTTTCCTTTTCCTTTATTTTATGGGAGCAACTTCCAGAGGTTGTTGTCTCAGATCACGGATGTTCACTTCTGGATTTGTCCTGTCCCTTTTGCAAGCATCCAGATATCTTAGAATAATATCTGGAGAAGCATATGTTTGAGAGAAGAGAGGAAAATCCTTCAGAGGTACTCTTCTAGTGGTAATGACTTCCTTGGTTATTAATGTTGCATTCTTCTTGATGGTTTCAATAGTCTTCATCTTCTTCAGATTCTTGGCGTTGAAAGGTTTACCAGCACAAGCTTCCATAATGCTGACTTGTTGAGCCTCAGTCAGATGTTCTATCAATTTGTTTTCTGTCAGAATATCTAAAATGAGTCTTCCCAGGGGGATCCAATCTCTCTTTGTTCTTTCTTCTTCTCTTGCCTCTTTGACTCTAGTCTTCAGATGATTTAACAAAATATGTGGGAGATTAACCTTTTCTTTGGTGGCTATGAAGTACAAAAGATACTGCTGATCAATGTTGATATAGTTTGGAGAACTTGTGGGTTTTCTATGATTGGTGCAACTAAAAATGATTTTTGACCAAATTCTGAGGTAATATTTCAGATCTTTGGATGGTTGGCCAGAAGTAAAAATTTCTTTTGAAATCTTTGTTAGGTCAAAGCTTTTGTCATCCATGTCGCTGCAACGAATATCGTCGTCGTTGTGACCTATCAGTTGCCTAATGAGATCTTCAGAGATCACTATTTTAATTCCCATCACGAAGGAAGTGACCTGATGATTTGAAGTCGTAGCGTGAATCCATAATTATTTAACAAGTCTTGGAAAAATAGGACCCAGTAGGCAATCAAAGTACTTGTTCCATCCTTGGAACTCAACATCAGGGGTTAGATCGTATCCGTTTTCCTTTCTGTTGTTGAAGAAGAAGAACCAGGAATGCTTTTAGAGCTTTGAGCAAGTTTTTGGGAGGAAGCCATTGTTCACACAGACTCTTCAGGATTTTTTAAAAGATTGAACAAAATTAAGAGAGAAAAACGAATTGGAAGTGGAAAAGTGATAGTGAAAGTGAGCAACGCATATATAGGAAAATAAGAGACTCAATTAACAAGAAAAGGGTTTAAAGAGAACACTTACTAGCATTAATGATTCATGAGATAGAGGTATAGCGTAGAGATATGAAACAGTTATGATATGACACGAGTCTCTATGCATCCAATCAACGTTTCAGTCTCTTCAGAATTTGAACACGTGTTCAGCCTTAGAGGAAAACCTTGTGTTGAGTTGACAAATGTTGATATTGTGAACTAAAAGCTATCTTTGAAATGAACCGTTTGGAGAATGTTCATATCTTCTTAGATAGATCCTGATACAACTTTTATTCTTACTTCTGAAGAACTATAGATCAGATGTTCACACAAAAAAATAAAGGCATAAAGTTCTGAGGGTTAACGTATACATAAAAAAAACTATCATTATGGGCATAGTTTAATGCTGATATGTTTCATAATGAAATTAAACCTATCTTTAGAAAGGGGTTTTGTGAAAACATCAGCCCATTGATGCTCCGTGTCTATGAATTTTTATGAAAGAATTCCTTTCTGAATATAGTCCCTACTAAAATGATGTTTAATTTCTATATGTTTAGCCCTAGAATGTAAAATGGGATTTTTTTAAAGACATATAGCAGAAATATTATCACAGAGAATAGGAATGTTACTCTCATATATGTTGAAGTCTTCGAGTTAGCTTTTCATCCAGAGCATCTGTGTGCTGCATCCAGCTGCTGCTATGTATTCAGCTTCAGTAGTTGATAATGCAATGGTGGATTTCCTCTTGCTGGACCACGAGATTAGATTGTCTCCCAGAAATTAGCAGCTTCCAGAAGTACTTTTCCTTTCTATTCTGTCTCCAGCGAAGTCAGCATCACAGTACCCTACTAATTTGTATTCTATGGTTTTCCTATAACAAAGACCAATATTAGCAGTACCTTTCAGATACTTGAAAAATCGCTTAACAACTGTTAAGTGAGATTCTCTAGGATCTGATTAGAATCTAGCATATAGACAGACACTATATAGAATATCAGGTTTTGAAGCTGTTAAATATAAGATAGAACCAATCATACCTTTGTATATCTTCTGTTCTACCTTCTTACTTACCTCTTTCTTTTCTAGAATGCATGTGGGATGAATAGGAGTTTTGGCTGGCTTACATTCTGACAAGTCAAATTTCTTCAGAAGTTCTTTGACATACTTGCTTTGATGTATGTAGATTCCTTATGGAGTTTGATTGATTTGGATACGGAGAAAGAACTTGAGTTCTCCCATCAAACTCATTTCAAATTCTGCTTGCATAGATTTAGCAAATTCTCTTCCTAGAGATGCTTTAGTAGATCCAAAAATAATATCATCTACGTAAATTTGACAAACCAGAATGTCATTTTTAAATAGTTTGCAGAATAAAGTAGTGTCCACCTTCCCTCTGGTAAAATTATTTTCTAAGTGAAAGTTACTTAGTCTTTCATACCAGGCTCTGGAATCTTGTTTCAGACCATATAACGATTTCTTAAGTTTATAGACATAATCTGGATGTTTTGAATTTCAAAACCAGGGGGTTGGTGCACATAATCTTCTTCATCAATGTAACCATTTAAAAACGCACTTTTAACATCCATATGATAAAGAGTGATGTCGGTATTTACTGCAAAATAAATTAAAAGTATGATAGATTCTAACCTAGCGACTGGACCAAAGGTTTCTGTATAGTCTAGCCCCTCTTGCTGACTATAACCTTGTGCCACCAATCGTGCTTTGTTTTTTACTACGTCTCCTTGTTCATTTAGTTTGTTTCTGAATACCCATTTGGTTCCAATGATGTTAATCCCTTTTGGTTTAGGAACAAGATCCCACACATCGTTTCTGGTGAACTGGTTAAATTCTTCCTGCATTGCAAGTATCCAATCATTGTCCAGAAGGGCTTCGTCAATGGAAGTTGGCTCAATCAGAGACACTAATCCCATGAGAGATTCTTCAGAATTTTAGAATATAGATCTTGTTCTGATTGGATCTTCTTTCTTTCCCAGAATCTTGTTTTCCAGATGTGCTAAACTGCTTCTGAATTGTCTTTTCTAGAGAGGCTCTTCATATGTTTCTGTAATGTTTGTGACAACTTTTTCTGGAGTTAATTGCTTTTCTTTGTGAGCAACTTCTGATGCAGTGTCTTTAGTACTTGTAAGTTGAACTTCTATATCTGCAAAAAATTTACCCTGCCTAGACTTTTGACAGACAAGCTTATCATCAAATTTGACACTATAGACTCTTACACAATCCGTGTTTCTGTGTTATATACTCTATAACCTCTTGAACATTCAGAGTATCCTAACACGAGACACTTTTGTGCTTTAGAGTCAAACTTGTTCAGATGTTCTTTAGTGTTTAGAATGAAACAAGTACATCGGAATGGATGAAAATAAGAAATGTTGGGATTTTTGTTCTTCCAAAGTTCATATGGAGTCTTATCCAGAATATGTCTTATGGAGATTCTATTCTGAATATAACATGCTGTGTTAATTGCTTCTGCCCAGAATTTCTTAGCGATGTTAGTCTCGTTGATCATGGTTCTGGCCATTTCTTGTCAATTTCTATTCTTTCGTTCTACAACTCTGTTTTGTTGAGGAGTTATAGGACAAGAGAAATCATGAGAGATGCCATTCTCATTAAAAAATAATTCAAATTTTTTGTTTTCAAATTCCACACTGTGATCACTTTTGACTTTAACAATTTTAAGATCTTTTTCATTTTGGACATGGTTAGAGAAAGCAAAGAACACAGAATGTGACTCGTCCTTGTGTCTTAAGAACTTTACCCATGTCCGTCTGCTATAGTCATCTACGATCACTAATCCATACTTCTTGCCACTAATGGATGCAGTTTTCACTGGTCCAAATAGATCTATATGCAGAATTTCTAATGGTCTAGAGGTAGAAACAACATTTTTTGTTATGAAATAAGGTTTTGCAAACTTGCCTTTTTGACATGCTTCACACAGAGCATATGAGCTGAACTTCAGGTTAGGAAGTCCTCTGACCAGATTGAGTTTGTTAATCTGAGATATCCTTCTCATACTAACATGCCTCAATCTTTTGTGCCGGGTCCATTTCTCATTGTTAATGGATAATAGGCATTTTACATTCTGACTTTTTAGTTCAGAAAGTATTAATTTTAAAATGTTGTTCTTTCTCTTTCCATTAAAGAGGACAGGTCCATCTTTCAGACTAACTACTTTACAAGACTTTTGATTGAAGATTATATCATAACCGTTATCACTTAATTTACTTATGGATAACAGGTTATGAATTAATCCATCTACTAAAAGAACATTAGTTATAGAAGGAAGTGTACCGTTACCAATAGTTCCATAGCCAATAATCTTTTCTGTCTGATTTCCTCTAAAACCTATGTAGCCTCCAGATTTAATCTCCTGGCTTTGGAAAATATGCTTTCTTCCTGTCATGTGTCATGAGCATCCAGAGTCCAGGTACCAAGATTGTTGTTTCGATGTTGCTGTTAAAGACATCTGCAACATAGACAATTTTGTCCTTAGGTACCCATATCTCTTTTGGTCCTTGTTTTTTAGAGTTACCAAAATTCTATTTGAATTTTGGTTTAGCAGAAAAAGCATCACTAGTATACTTTATGTCATGTGTGTGCCCATAGGTGAAGTGAAAATAAAGAAGTGTGTTTTATGACCATATCCTTAACTTTCTTATGTTGAGAACTTTACCCTTGTATCCTATTCTTTTACTGCCATTTCTGCAAACTCCATAGATCATTGAAGGCATCTTGCTTCTATCTATGTTTTTAGCAAGAAATTTTTTAAAGCTATGATCATATTCATTTATGATCTTATCAGAGTTACTAGGTAATTCTGAGACAGTTTCTTTCTGAGCATTTTGTAATTTATTTTCTAGTTTAGAAATCGTTTCTTTAAGCTCATAGTTTTCTGATCTCAATTTCTTAGTTTCTTCAGAGTCAGAAACTAGATCCTTTTTCAGGTTCTTGTTTATGACTCGAAGTTGCTGATATCTTTCAAGAATTTCTGACAGACTTTCTTCTAGTTGAGATCTAGAAAAGTTAGAAAATACATTTTCTTCCTTTGAGTCTGATTTAGACCCAGATGATCCAGTGTCATCTAATAAATTGGCCATTAGGGCTATGTTGGCTCTTTCATCTTTTGATTTTGTTCCAGCTTCAAAAGAATATGAGTCATCCATTGTTGCCATGAGGCTTTTCTTCTTTTCCTTAAAGAACTTCTTCTTAGTTTTCTCTTTTTGAAGATTTGGACAGTCGCTCTTGTAGTTCCCTTGTTCATTGCATTAGTAGCATACAATGTCTCTATTACTTGATTTTTTGTATCCAGAAGATGGTTCAGAATGATTTCCTGTTCTTCTGGAAGTTCTGAACTTCCTTTGCATGTGCTTCCACAACTGATTAACTCTTCTGGAGAGAAGAGACTATTCATCTTCTTCGGATGAGGATCCACCAGAGTTTTCTTCTTTTTCCTGCAAAACTTTCAGTTCATATTTTTTGTTATATTTAAGAGTTAAATGTTTACCTTTCTTCTGGGGCTCATCTTCTTCTAACTCTATCTCATGACTTCTCAGGGAGCTGACAAGTTCTTCAAGAGAGATTTTGTTCAGATCTTTGGCTAATTTAAGAACTGTGACCATTGGTCTCCATTTCTTGGGTAAAGTTCTGATGATTTTATTTACATGATCTGCAGTTGAGTACCCTTTATCCAGAACTTTTTGCCCAGCAACCATAATTTGAAATCTTGAGAACATTGTTTCAATGGTTTCATATTCTTTCATTTTGAAGGCTTCATACTTCTGAATGAGAGCAAAACCTTTGGTTTCTTTGACTTACACGTTGCCTTCATGCGTCATTCTCAAGGAGTCAAACATTTGTTTTGTTGATTCTATGTTTATGATTTTCTCATACTATGTTTATGAATTCCCTATTTTGATGATCTGTCATTCTTTTTATGTCAATCTTTTGACCGCTATCGTCAACTGGATGAATGTACCCATCAATCACCATATCCCAGAGATCACCGTCATGAGCTAGAAAGAAACTTTTGATTCTGTCTTTCCAGTAATCAAATTTTTCACCATCAAAGATTGAAGGTTTGTTGTTGATTCTGTCTTTCTCATCATGATAATCATTGTTGATGTTCTAACTTGGTCCCACCATAGTGTTTTTCTTGTTGGATATTTTTTTTCCACGGTTAAGTGTTTGTACTCAGAACTAAGTTCTCTGATGCCAATTGAAGAATGGAAAAACACAAGAAGGGGGGTTTGGATTGGGGTTTTTAAAACTTAAAGTAAAAGACACATTGGTTATCCTTGTTCATTTGAACTCAAACTACTCCAGTCCACCTGCCAAGGTGATTTCACCTCTCTCAACGAGGTCTTAATCCACTAATCAAACTTGATTACACAGATACGATGACAACTGTCAACGTCTTCTTGAGTTTAAACCACAACCTGGTTTTCTTAAGGTATTACACAATACAATATTTAAAAGAGTGTACAATATGTGTTTTCTAATAAAACATTATCACACAACTGATGTTTTACATAAATGAATTTTTGTAAGATGAA
The DNA here is from genome assembly GCA_948472305.1 of Vicia faba. Taxonomy (NCBI): domain Eukaryota; kingdom Viridiplantae; phylum Streptophyta; class Magnoliopsida; order Fabales; family Fabaceae; genus Vicia; species Vicia faba. The sequence goes on along the minus strand of OX451736.1, from coordinate 1,393,435,440 downwards.
GGTGATGAAAATATTTCGTTTGTTATGCACAACCAAATCGTAAACGATTTCTCCTTCAAGTCTAGTATATATAGGCAACGCATGTGAGGAGCTTTTGGAATGTTGATAAATAGGAATTAAAGAACTTTCCAAACATAAAGATTCTTGTCCTCTTTCAGCTGTTACTTTTTAATATCCATAAATGAAACGTAACGCTTCAGAACATGCTTTATTTAAAACGCTTCAAAATATGTATGTTACCGTTGGGACTCCTTTACTTATTTCTAGAACTATATGAATCAGAATAACAAAGTTCATGTTCGCAGCATTTGGTGCACTCAGAAATTGTATCTTGAGAACTTCTCTATATAAGCGTGTTATGCAGATTTCTTTCTATATATGATGTCTTGAATAAGAGTTTAAACAACGATCTAACTCATCTTCTGTGCTTCTTACATCAGAACTTCTCTGCAAAACAGAATACTTATTTAGGGAGCATAATTGTTCTTTGAGTGTTTGTTATCATCGAAACTCTTACAAGGGTTGTTGAATCAAACTATGTTCTAACAATCTTCACAACAAACTATCTTTATCATATCAAAGAGATTAACCTTCCAATGGAGTAAATAACAATCATTACAACAAATTATCTCTATCATACTAAAGAGATTAACCATCCATCGGAGTAAACAACATCTTCACAATACAATATCTCTATCATATTGAAGAGATTAACCATCCATTGGAGTAAACAACATCTTCACAGTGAACCATCTCTATCACATGAAAGAGATTAGCCATCCATTGGAGTAAATAAAAATCTTCACAACAAATTATCTCTATCATATCAAAAGATCAACCATCCATTGGAGTAAACGACATCTTTACAATGAACTATATCTATGATATCTAAGAGATTAACCATCCATTGGAGTAAATACAAATCTTCACAACAAACTATCTCTATCATATCGAAGAGATTAACCATCCATTAGAGAAGATAACATTAATATCTGGGGATAATTCTCTGGGAATAAATAGACTACTCAAAAGAGACTGTCATTTTCTGTCCAAAAATAAATCTAGGGACACACAAGTTTCTCAAATAAAGAGACCACTACTTGTTGTTGGGTAATATTTGTGAGAGCATTTGCAAAAATCCTGCTGGGAAACGAGTCTAATTCCCTGGGGATTTACAAATAAATTTTTGTTGAGGAGATAAAGTCATTAATGGGGATCTTCAAAAGAAGTGCAAGTAATCAATCTTGCGGAATAAATTTCTTCAAATAAAGGGAAAGTCTTCGAATGTGAAAAATAAATGCATTTTCAATCTAGGGTTTACTGCCTAGAAAGGTCCAAATAAACATATTTTTTAGAGACAAGGTTTAACCTAGGAATAAATTGGAGAGAGACAGTCTAACCAGACTTTTCCTGATGACGAATAAACCCAACAGGGAATTAATCCTATCAAGAGATGGAAAGGAAAGCAAAATAAAAATCCTTCCAAGAGGGACAAACTTGGTGGGAAATCAAAAGGAAAATAAACCTTTCTACCTATAGCTGACACTCTATTGAAGGGAGTAAAGACATCATTGGGGAAGGAAGTACACTACTCGGGGATAACCAAAGCAAGTGGACTCTGGCGTATTTAGAAATGCAAATGCGCATGAATGATGTAAGCATTAATGAATGAATAAATGAATGTCTTGCATATGTAGACCATACAAATATAATAGATAGAACAAATGAACCGGAGATGACAAAATATAGCATAATAGGAAAATCGGGTAATCTCAATATCTTTTGGGAATAAAGTATAGGGCCAATGATGGAGTAAAATCTTGTTGTAAGGTCACTACCTCTAGGAGTGGAGAGTATATCTTAATGGGGAGAAGTCTGGTGTTCATTCCTTCCATATTTTAAACGGAAGGGGCAACAAATCTCCTTGAAATATTAACCGGGAAAATATAGTCATCTGACAACTTTTAAAAACTACACCGCTTTCTCAGTTCCGCACTTCATAATCTAATCGTGCTCCGAGGTAACCATTATCATTACTTTGAGATTTCACAAATCATAAGAAAACATCATTTCTTGCTATGTACTTTTAAAAAAACAAATTTTATTGACAACTTATTTCAAAATCAACATCAAGAATAAAAGAAAATTTGTAAAGTTGAAATAAGATAGGAGTTGCAAATAAATGGACAAAGGCTCAAATTTATTTAATAGAATGGTAGTTCACAAATGGTATAACTTCGTGGACCATTACAAAGTTTGAAAAATGGAAATTATATGGAAAGGTTATATTGAAATACACAATCTTATTCCCCCTATCAACTTTGAATTCCAACTATGCTCAAACTTTGTTACAGACGATTCGATGAAGAACATTTGTGAAAGCATTGAAAAACGTAAATCTCGGACCAATGCAATTAATTTTCACAAAGATCCCTAATTGTTTCCTATATTTCCATTTTGGGTTTTCAATCTACCGAGATTATCATTTTTCTGTTTATGTCTCTAATTTTTTTCTGGACTGCCCTTTCAGGTTTTCATCCCACTGAGACGCTGATTTTTGCCTAAGCCGCCCTTTTAGGTTTTCAACTTAGCGAGTTGTTCTTTTATTTCTTTTAGAGTAAGTATTTATTGAATGTTTCGGAATTTGCAGGCCGCAGAAGCTCCTCACCATCCATAGTCATAACAATCAGAGCATCGCTAGAGAAGATTGCCTCAACCATATACAGTCCTTCAAAATTAGGAGCCCACTTTCCCCTTGAATTGGGATAAAAAGATAAGATCCTCTTAAGCACAAGGTCTCCTTCACTGAATTCACGAGGTCAAAACTTTTCATCAAACACCTATTTCATTCTCTTTTGATATAACTAGCCATGAAACAAGGCCTTCATTCTTTTCTCTTCTATCAGATTCAATTGGTAATATATACTTTGGCACCACCCAGCCTCAGATGACTTAGCTTCCATTAGAACTCTCATTGACAAGATCTAACCTCTAAAGGGAGTACTTCTTTCATTCCATAAACCATAGAAAATAGAGTTTCCCCTGTTAAAGTGCGAATTGATGTGCGATAACCATGCAGAGAAAAAGGTAGCATCTCTTGCCAATCCTTGTAAGTTACAACCATCTTATGAATAATCTTCTTAATGTTTTTGTTGGCAGATGCGATAACACCAATCATCTTTGGTCTATATGGAGAAGAGTTGTGATGTTATATCATGAAATAAATGCCTAATTTTTTCATCATTGTATTGTTCGGACTCGATCCATTATCGGTGATAATCTTGCTTGGCACACCATACCAGAAGATGGGTCGATTCTTGATAAACTTGACCACTACTTGGCGAGTCACATTTCTGTATGAAGTCACTTCGACTCACTTGTGTTGTACCCTAATTTTTTACCTAAGATACCACCTCATATTCATAATTGTGTCTCTAAAAAATACAAAAATATATTGTGTGTTTGCTCCTTGTGTCAAGCAGGGTTTTGAATCAAGAAATCTTCATTAATATAAGTCTTTATTACTTAGGGTTTTGATTGAAAAAAGTGGATCATTGACTTTTGGCTTAGGAAATAAAATAATGGATTGAAGAATGATTCAAAGAAATCAAATGAAACATCTTGACCTAATTTTAAGGCTCAAGACATTTCCAAAGATACAACTGATTGATAGTGGAAGAATTGGAATCAACTGATGAAAAGTCAACTGACACACAAAATTCAAACTTTTATTTGTTGGTCAACATTGAACTTCAAAGGTCAAGAATCATCAAACCATTCAAAACTATCAAAATTTATCATCAAGAATCAAGAGAATCAAGAAAAGTCAACAAAAGTCAAAGTTGAAAGAATTTCAAACACTTAGAAATTTTCAAGAGTTTTATGCCTAAAAATACCCATCTTTATGGCCAATTTTCACCAAGGTACAAGTTGATTCAAGGAAAACTTTCAACATGAAAATGGTAGAGCATGATTCACACTACAACTTTTTCAATAAGGGTTTATCTCCAAAAAAAAGCATAGATTTGAAGATATGAATTAATGAAGTTAGTATCTCAAAATTGTAAAAATCTCAAACACAGAAAAATTCTGAAGTGCTTGTTTCAACCCAAAGCAACAAAGTTGTAAGGAATTTTTCACCAAGTTTCAAATAGATTAAAGGAAAGAGTTCAACATGGATGTTGTAGATAATGTTTCAAGCTTTCCAAAAGGTTTAGGAGAATGAATTTATCATACTTAAGAAAAGAGTTTCAAATTTATGAAGTAACCATGGTGAAGATGTTTTACAAGGTCGATTTTGTGAAAAGTTCATATGCAATCTCCAGCCAAGTCCCAAACGATCTTGATTTTAAAGTAATTTAACTTCTAAATCCATCCATAATCATAAATTTACACAAACCTTGATTCATTACTCAAGAGTTTGAAGCATTACACAATTCACATACCATTTTTGGAGCACTTTGCAAAAGCCACATTTCCATTTTTTGATAAAGAAAGCTTTTTTCCAAATTTATTCTTTGAAACCTATAACTTGTTCTAAAGATCACAAGAAATATCATGGATCACAAGCAACATTTGTAGAGGCTAGTAAAGCATGACCAACTCCTTGATTTACTCCACCTTTTCATCATGACCAAACATCCATTTCTGTGCAAATGAAACCAATTGATCAAACTACCATTCCATGTGAACTAAAGACCAATGTTCACATGTTACATGAACCATTCTTAACCTCTATAAATAGAGAGTCAAGTCTCAAAGAAATACACACCAAAATTTTCACAAGAATCCCATTGTTGCATGTTTTCATACCATAAACACTAAACTCTCAATCCTTGCAAGTTCTTTGCAAACAAACCATCCAAACACCTTCCATACCTCATAATGTTACTATAACCTTAAGTTTTCTTTTATAACCACCCAATAAATATCTCCATTTCTCACTTTTTCAGTTTTCACCTTTAGTGGATTAGAGAGTTTGAGCTTGTATCAAAGCAAAGTAAGCACATCAATAGCTCCATTGAAGTTTAAGAAAGTTAAGAAGATCATCCCTTTGTTTGTTTAATCATGTTTAAAGAGAAAACTGACTTATTCCGTTTGGTAAATTTTCTTAATTAAAACTCATAGTTTAAGCTATAATTTGCACTCAGTCTTGAAATTAATTTATGATGTTTACATATTTGAAATCCTTGTGAATAACTGAGAAACTTTGATCTTTACACTTTTGCATTTGGTTTAGAAATGATTATGTTTCCATTTGTGAAAAATGGAAGTTGATGAAAGTGTCTTTTAAAAACCATAAAATCTATTTTTTTGAAGTTGAAGTCGATTTCCTCAAGGAGGGGAATCGATTTTCATAGTTTATTTTTGCCTACTTTGCTGCCTGACAGAAGGGGAAATTGATTTCCTCATATAAGGGAAACGATTTCCTGAATATTTTTTCCAAAAATATTTTCTTTTCATTGCTTGTTTGGTCATTTCTTTCCAACACTTTATCTTCAACTTCCCACTTGATTTTCAATGAGTGAATCAACTCCTTTTGGCTTGATTTTTTGTGTGCTACTTGATTTATGTGTGTACTTTGGCTATATCTGAAAAATGCCAAAAAAATGTTTTATTTTGATCATTTTAGTAAAAAAACCAAAAACATGTCTATTATAGTTTCTTTTAAGACTTTCTTTTGTTTCTTGGTTGATTTCTTGATTATTTCTTGATGATTGATCCTACTATGCCATGTTTTGACCCTTGCTTGATATTATGATGTTTGTGTATATTTATTACCCCATTGTGTTAGTAATTATGTGTCCAAATCCAAGGAAGAGGGATAGTTTTGTTGACTTTATAAGTCATGTGCATATGCATTGCCTTAAGTATACCTTTGTAAATGGTCACCTTATGTATTCTCATGTACTATAAAAAATCTCTTTTGAATCCTAAAAATGAATTTTTAAACTTTCACCACTTTCATATAGAAAACCTTGACTCTGTGTCATTGTATTTTCAAACTTTATTTCTTTAATAAAGAACTTCTATACTTAATCTTATCAAAACAATTTCAAAATACTAAAAGTGACTTAACCTCACCCAACTGTTTTTGCCACTTGGCTTTTCAATTTAAAAGTTTTCTAAAAAAACTTAGATCTAAATCCTCTTTATAGTTGAGAAATAATTCACTTATCCTCATAGAAATTATTGAAGTAAATGTGATTATTTCCACATGAATATAATAGTTGGAAACTTGTTGATCTTTATATCCAAGTTAATAGCCATTCCTTTATGATGATGTAAGATCCATCTTCTAATACTTGTAGTGATATTAGTTGAGCTTTCTCCCTAAAAGATGATGAAATATGTTTTCTCCTAAAATCAACCGCAACAAACCCTTATTGTTATTTTTACCACGAACTATAAGGTTTTAATCCTTAATTGGTACGTAGGTACAAGACTATGTCTTTCCAAACAAAAATTATAATTAAAAATTTTCTTTTCCCATCTCCACACTCATTTAACAAAAAAAACAATTTTAAACCAAAAAACAGATATTATAAGTGGTTCCTATATAGTACTATAGATACATAGGGTACTAATAGCTTCCCTCTGTATAACCAACCCCGTACCTTGGATCTCTTACTTATGCTTTGGTTTTAGTATTTACCTCTTGCATTGCATGTTAAAGAATAAAGTTTGATGGTGACTTCATAAGTCTTTGTGAGTCAAGTTAGTTAATAACTTGGTCTCCTCGATTTTTCACCGCGACAGAAATGGAGACTTCATCGGGGACATGTATCCTCAAGAGGGTTAAACCTAGTTTATTTTATCTACTTTTTGTTATAATTGTTTGCCTATATGTGTTATTTTTTGGTTCTTTGGGCATTGGTGTTTTTAGAATCTTGTTTTATAGGTACAAATGAACCCATGTTACATACCTTGTGGGGAAATTCTTACCTTTGGATTCATGCTCGTGACTTTGAAATCTTAAAACCATGTTTGTAATTATTGCATAACCATGCATTACTGCATTTATTAAAAACTCTTTTTCAAGGAACTTATAAAATTCTCTTTGCGAACATAATAGGATTTTGAATCATGGAAATTGGAAAGAGGAACACTAAGAAGTAGAATTTCAAAAGGCCGGAGTTACAAGAATTGAGAAAGCTAGGTTCTTTGGTATCTAACCGTGAAGATTTCAGAAAACGGTATGGAGGGCTATTGGGTATTATCCAAGTTAAAATACCATTTGGAATACTTAAGACTCTTTTTCAGTTCTATGGTCCCCTTTATCATTTCTTCATGTTCCCTGATTATCAGTTGGTTCCTACTTTAGAAGAGTACTATTTTTGGATTGATTTTCTAGTGACGGATGATTTACCTTTTAGTGGTTTTGAGGAGGTCCCAAAGTCCCCTATCATTTCTAAAGTCCTTCACTTAGAAGCGTCTGAGGTGAAGGCAAATCGTACTTTTTGAAAAGGCTTTCAAGGTTTGACTTCCCAGTTCTTGATGGAAAAGGCTTTGTTATAGGGAAGGTAAATAGTAGGGATGCCTTTGAGGCAGTTATTGCCTTACTCATTTATGGTCTTGTTCTCATCCCAAACATTGACCATTTTGTTGATGTTAATGTTATTCAGATATTCTTGATTGATAACCCAGTACCTACTTTTCTTAGATATACCTACCACTCTATTCATCATAGAACTCACAAAGGATATGGAACTATCACGTGTTGTGCACCTCTATTCATCCTTGGGGCATACCACTCAACTTTATGCCTGAGGGATACAAACCTACTGTCGAAGTTCCTGCAATGCAACACATAATATCTGCTCCCCTCATGGGATGGCTATTCCTTCTCATGTTATATTTATTCCTCCTCTAGTGGTATATATTGTGGCATTTGGAAATGAACAAGTCTACCATGTTGAACCATCTGAATGTTTGGATATTGTGGAAAGGATGGATGACTTCCAAAATCATTTTCAAGAAATGTAGAAAGAACTTAAGGCCCTTAGTGGGAAAGACCTATTCTAAAAGAATGCTTATGACTTATGCCAAGTGCCAAATGTGAAGATACCAGCATAATTCAAACTACGTGAATTTGAAAAATACAAAGGGAATTCTTGCCCACAGAGTCACTTAACTATGTATGCCAGAAATATGTAAATGTAAACTGATAATGACTAACTGTTGGTACACTAATTTTAAGATAGTTGTCTGGAGCCGCTCTCAGGTGGTAGATGATTCTGGATAGTACGTAGATTCGTACTTTCAAAGAACTTGGTGAAGCCTTTGTTCTCCAGTATAAATATATTGTCGGCATGGCTCCGGACAGAGATAAACTTCGAGCTATGTCCTCCAAAGATAGAGAAAGCTTCAAGGAATATGCACAAAGATGGTGTGAGGTTGCCTCCCAGATCTACTATGAGAGGATGATTGCGAGGGCACCTAAATATTTCACTGAAATGGTATATATGGGAATGCGACTCTAAGAAGGTGTTAATGAAGAACGTATATCTCTAGATGGTGGTTCATCCAACAACAGCAAGAAGAAAGAACATGATTCCAAATCTATCTCACATGGAAGGCAGAGGGAACCCAAAAACAATCATCGGCATCATAAAATTGCTTCTTTCATTCAAGTGGCTAATCCAACTTATGCAGCTCCTGCTCAACAACTACAACAACAGCGACAACAAGGACCAAGGAGGCCACCAAGAAGGTTTAATCTAATTCTTATGGCTTATATTTAGTTGCTCACTCAAATGCTCCAGGACTCTTTGGTCCATCTAAGGGAACATAGGCCTACCCCATCATCTATTCCTCTGGATTACAACGTGAATGCCAGATGCGAGTACCACTATGGGACACTTGGAAACTCAACTGAGGATTGTAATATTCTGAAGCATAAAGTCAAATACCTCATTGATTCAAAGTATATCATATTAGCAACATTGGAAATCATTAGTTTCATTTACTGTTTCGTCATTTCCTCTCTTTCTTGATTGATAATACATTGTTTGAATACATGAACTTGTTTGCATTTGAATGATAATTATAATGCAATGGGTATGTTTGTATTGAAGAAATCCATTTGTTTCACTCATATTTATTTTTAATTTTAATTTGTTTCTTCTTGCCTTATGATACCAAGTGCTACCAATCTTCTTGCCCAGGAAGAAATTGGAGGGAGGATGATGATATGAAAATGCAAAAATTCTAGTAGTGTGCTTTTGAATAAAACTTTGCTGATGATGTACAGGAAATCTTTCAAATCCCCAAACACCGAAAATATAAGGAAGATAATCCCTTGTTAACCCCTTTTTGAGCCTTGAAATAAGAGTTTCTTTTATATAAAAAACTCCTCATATTTAACCTAGAGCAGGATAATTTTCAGTTAATTTGATTGAGTGTTCAGGTTTTAAAAGGAATGCACTTATGAAGAGACCATAATGGTAATATTTCATAGCTCAAAAGGTCAAAAAGACATTAAAACACAATGGTTATCCCTTATTCATCAAGTAACGAAGAAGGCATCACTCTCTCGACAAATCAAGACAAGTCCATGTCACAAAATTTATTTAAATCAAGAAAAAGAAACCAAAAGGAAAAAGCCCGCTAAGTCAAAGTGGCTTAGGCAAAAATTAGGGCATCTCGCTGGACTATCAATTCAAAAGAATTTATCCGGGCAAAAGTTAGGGAAAATAAAATGAAAATAAAGAGCAAAAGGATTTCAAAAAATGACTATAAAGAAAATTCCTAAACAAAAAACAAATTTGTGTGACTACAAACACGAAAACAAAAAGGGTGATTGCTACTCCGAAAGCCTCATTGGTTCCTTAACCATAAGAAAATCCTTTTGAGAGATGAATACTCATGTTGAATTAACTAAACATAGGACTGAAGAACATCACGAAAAATAGGTGGGAACCAATAAACTTTTAGCCTTAAAATTGTGAACCAGGTCACGTTAAAACCCTTAAAAGTATTAATTGAAGCATGATTTATTTTTGAAAGCATACTTCAATGAAATAGCGTTTCCTGAATCCCATGAGTTTTGTTAAAAGTTTATGTTGGTATCATATTTCTTTTGTCATCTTTCATTATAAAAAATCTTGCTATATCTAAACTAGTGATTCATTCACAAGGTTTTGCGAAGTATTTTCAATAAAATATTCAAGACTTATATAATTGTTGCATTAGAATTTTCATTCTCAAAATAAACTTCTTCTGCTTGCAAACATTTTCTTGACATCAAAGAAGCTTGCATAATAGCATCAGTGGTATGATTAATCATTTTTAAGGCTTGAAAATTTGTTGAGTAATTAGCGAATCATATCAAAGAATGATCATATCCAGGGGCATGTTGTCTTAAGACCTTAAGAATGGGAAAGTATCTTTCCTGGTGGATGCTTTCACATTTTGTTTACCATTATGGGGAAAAGTTAGAGAACTCTATTATGCTAGGTACAATCAACCTGGGGCAGTTACATCAAGATCTGACAAATATCTCATAGAGTTTGAAACTTCTTCGGAAGATTATTTCAAGTCCTTATGGTGTAAACTCCACTTTTAAAAATTCTTCCATTGACCATGTAGTTTGGGGAAAAGTTTGAAGACTCTATTGTGCCAAATAAAGTTAGTTCGGGGAAGTCACGTCGAGATTCGACGAATCTCTCCAATAATTTGAAGATACTAGGGCATTTTGGATTCCAGGTTTCCTATAAAATCCTCTTGAGATGATTTCCTCTCATAAACCATGTAACTTGGGGGAATTTAAGAATTGAAGTTTATTTGCAAGAATTATTGCCCTTTTAAGACGTGCATTATTCAGTTTATCACCAGTAACCTTGGGGCACCCAAATTAGTTCTAGGGGAAATCAAGATTTGTCAAGATATGTGATCTGCTTTGCAAATGTTATCAGATGACGGTGTTCCCCGGAGAGATTTAAACCTTGAAGTAGGACTTTGTCCCATCAAGTGGATTTTGTTTTATCTCCATTGATAATTCCATCTTATTTAAATTGGTTGAGTGCTTGGTTTTACCCTGGTGTTGTATTCTCATCTCTAGTGTTATCACATGTTTAACTTTTGGTTGAGTTTTGTCAGCATATACATGACATTCATTCATGCGCATTTTCATTTCTCTATGTTCCTAAGGCCACTTACTTCAGTTATGTTTATCCCTAAGTAGTGTAATTAACTTTCCCATAAATCTCCAACCAAGAGTTGATGTTATACATTTCTTTACCAATCTCATAACTAACGTCAAACTTTTCCCCCAACCTCAGAGTTGATGTCAATCATATCAAATTCATTCCCCAATCTCAGAACTAATGTCAATCATTTTTATAAAGGTCTCATTACTTATGTAAATCGTTCTCTTTCCTTAGTCTCGGTAATGATGTAAATATGTTACCAGTCTCAACACAATGCCAATCATTACCATTCGCAATACTGATGTTACCAGTCTCGATACCGATTCAAATATGTTACTAGTCTCGGTACTGAGACAAATACATTACCAGTCTCAGCACTGATTTCAATCATTTATTTTCCAACCGTATAGTTGATGCTAATCATATTAGTTTCTGGTCCTAGTCTTAGTACTGATGTCAATTCTTTTCTCCCCAGTCCCAATCTCATAGTTGATATCAATATTTCCTTTGTCTAATATCTATATTGATGCTAATCATTTTCCTAGAAAGTTTGTTATCAACTTTCTTCTATCATATGATATTTCTCTTTCTTTGAAGAAATTTATTCCACAAGGATAACGAGTTATAGATCCCTAGTGAAAATTATTTGAAAATTATTTCTCTTAATGTGTTGTAATTCCCTAAGAAGTTGAAATTATTTACCAACAGGATTATTGCAAATACTCTCAGGATTATTACATGACAACAAGTAGTTGTCTCTTTGTTTGAAATGCTTGTGTGTCCCCAAATATCTTTTTGGACGGAAAATGATAGTCTTTTTCTAGTAGTCTGTCAATTGCCAAAAAAATTTATCCCCAGATTTTAATATTATTTACTCCAATAGATGGTTAATCTCCTCGATATGATAGAGATAGTTCACTGTGAATATTGTTATTTACTCCAGTGGATGGTTAATCTCTTCGATGTGATAGAGATAGTTCGTTTTGAAGATTATTATTTACTCCAATGGATGGTTAATCTCTTCGACATGATAAAGATAGTTGGTTGTGAAGATATTGTTTACTCCAATTGATGGTTAATCTTTTCCATATGATAGATATAGTTCATTGTGAAGATTTTTTTTACTACAATGGATGGTTAATCTCTTCGATATGATAGAGATAGTTCGTTGTGGAAACCTTATAAAAATGGTTACCTTTTAAGGAGCTTGTTCATTACCCTTTTCAAGTAGAAGACTTGATTAAAGAATAAAATGATACCCGTTCATCATGGGGAAGTTTATTATTACCCTTTTCAATTGGAAGACTTGATTAAAGAAGAAACTGAGACCCGTTCGTCATAGGGAAGTTTATTGTTACCCTTTTCAAGTGAAATACTTGATTAAAGAAGAAACCGAGACCCGTTCATCATGGGGAAGTTTATTGTTACCCTTTTCAAGTTGAAGACTTGATTAAAAAAGAAACTGAGACCAGTTCATCATGCATAAGTTTATTTTTACCCTTTTCAAGAGGAAGACTTGATTAAAGAAGTAACCGAGACCCGATTTTCATGGAGAAGTTTATTGTTACTCTTTTCAAGTGGAATACTTGGTTAAAGACGAAACTAAGACCCGTTCATCGTGGGGAAGTTTACTATTACCCTTTTCAAGTATAAGACTTGATTAAAGAAGTTGATTCCAACTTCATATTTTTTAATCAATGTTATCTTTGAGATAAGTTTATCTTGTGTTCTTTTGTTCTTCTTTGGGCTTTTTTTCCCAATAGAGTTGAGTTCTCTTTTCTCCATCCAAGTTAGGTTAATCTTTTCCCAGTAGGCTTGGCTTCCTTGGGATTGTTCTCCTTATCCCCGGTGAGGTTTTTCTTATCTTTTCAAGGAGTTATTTTTATTTTTCTTGTTCGTATTTAGGAATATTTCCTATTAGGGCATCTTAGGGCCCAAAATTGTGTGTTTTTGTATTTAAGTACCTCCCTTCGCATCGAGACGAAAACTTCTATCTACATATCTCTAGATAGAAGAAACTTAAATAGGGGCATCTATTGTACCCTAATTTTTTACCTATGATATCACCTCTTATGCATCATTGCATCTCTAACAAAATATAAAAATAACTTGTGTGTTTGCTCCTAGTGTCAAGTAGGGTTTTGAATCAAGAAATATTTATTAATACAAGTCTTGATCAATTAAGGTTTTGATTGAAGAAAGTGGATCATTGACTTTTCGCTTAGTAAATGACCTAATGGATTAAATTATGATTTAAATAACTCAAATGTAACATCTTGAACTAATTGTGGGGCTCAAGACATTTCTAAAGATATAATAATTGATATTGGAATCAACTAATGAAAAGTCAATTGTCACACAAAAGTCAAACTTTGACTTTTAGGTCAACATCAAACTTCAAAGGTCAATACTCATCAAAAACTTTAAAACTATCCAACTTGATCATCAAGAATTAAGAGACTCAAGAAAAGTCAACGAAAGTAAAAGTTGAAAGAATTTCAAACACTTAGAAATTTTCAAGTGTTTTATGCCTAAAAATATCTCAACTTTATGGTCAATTTTCACGAAGGTACAAGCTGATTCAAGGAAAACTTTCAACATGAAAATGGTAGAGCATGAATTATACTACAACATTGTCAATGGATGCTGATCTCCAAATAATGCATATGTTTAAAAATATGAATTAATGAAGTTAGCATCTCAAAATTTTCAAAATCTCAAACACTTGGAAAAATTCTAAAGTTCTTATTTCAGCCCAAAGTAACAAAGTTGTAAGGCATTTTTCACCAAGATCCCAATTGACTCGAGATATAGATTCATTCTGATACTCATTCCAGTACATCTTCTAGATATAGTTCAAATATGATCGAGATAACGATTCATTATGATACTCATTCCAGTACATCTTCTAGATACAGTTCAGATATGATCGAGATATAAATTCATTATGATACTCATTCCATTACATCATTCACATACAATCAGGCGAAGATTCATTCTGATCCACTTCTAGATACAGTCAGTCGTAGACTCATTCTAGTATATTTTTCAAATATAGTCAGGCGAAGAATCATACTGATCCACTTCGTGATATAGTCGGGCACAGAATTATTCCAATACATTTTTCAGATACAGACGGACGAGGACTCATTCTGATCCACCTTTAGATACAGTCGACATAGACTCATTCTAATACTCCTATCAACATTTACTATGGATGGAATTTATAAGCCCATATCCGATGACACTCTATCATCTCTCTGAATGGCATCTTTAAGCCTGTTCAAGTAGTACAATCAGCCAATAGTGTTACTTCATGCATCCGTGAATGCAAATTTTTGGGCACCTATAAGTATTCAATCCTCTTCCACCTTCAAATCATTAAAGGCAGGAATGCCAATCTAACTCTTCAGATTTAAGAAGATTGAACAGGGGTAGCTGTTGTACCCCAACATTTTCCCTCCATTCTTAAGACAAAATGGTTCAAGATACCTCATAATTCTCATGAAGGTCTCAAAACTCAAGACTTATCAAGGATTGATTAGATGGACTCTTTTCCTAAGAAACCAACCTACAACTAAGGTTTTGCTTTTCTCAAAGTAAATTGAGTTTTTAATGCCTCAAGTTGATTCCATGGTTTTTCATATGCTTCAAATAATCCTCATACCAAATTTCAAGCCTTGCAGTAAAAGTTTGCTCATTCAATTGATCAGATGAATAAAAATTAGTTATATTGGGAAAAAAGTAAACTTTGACAATCTACAGTCAATCTTCAAGATTTTTTGGTCAACATCAACAGTTTGAAGTCACATTCATCATTTGATCAAGGGTTGATCATGATTCATCATGAAAACTCAAGATTCATCAAACGTCAAAAGTTATTAAATTAGGGTTTTTGACCATTTCATTAGGAGAAGTCATCTGAACTTTGAAAAAGCATAACTTTCACATACTTCATCATAAATTTCTAAACCAAAGCTCAATTTGAATGAAATTCAATTCTCTACAACTTTGTCTCTCTAAGCCTAAGGCAAAAAATGCTTCATTTGAGAGATATAGTTCAAAACATTACTGGTCATTTTGAAAGTCAACAAAAACACATCTTTTGTCAAAGAAATTTACAAAAATATAAAACTTCAAGTGAAAAAATGATAAACATGAAAGTTTTAGGAGACATCTTGAGGTTTCCAAAAAGTCCTAGATCACCTTCATATGACAAAAATTGAAAAAGTTATAAAATGTGCAAGTTGAGCAATTTTTGAGAGGATATGGCTTGGATTTTAAAATCAACAATGCCTCACTCAACACCCAAGTGGAAAATATCTATCTTCACTACATATTGTATAAGTATAGTTGTTTGCATCACTACAAGGATTGACAAGAGTCCAATCTTTTGAGAAAAGTTTTAAAGTAAAAGCCAAAGTGGCAAAAATGGTTTGAAATGGGATTGATTGGCTTTTAATCTTCTCACAAAAAATGTCAAGGTATTATTAAGTTTATTGAAGTTTATTTATAAAAATGTTTGAAAATGCATGGACATAAGTCCAAGTTTATTATGAAAGTGGTTCAAGTTTAAAAAACAAGAAGACTTTTCAAAAGGAGGAAGAAGATTTTTTGAAATTAAAGAAGATGGGAGGAGATGAAGAGACTATCCTAAAGAATAAGGTAAAAAGCTAAGGATAAGAACCATCTAACCGACAAGAATCCAATACTTGACATTATGAGTCAAGATAGAATTCCCATTATTTGGGTTGAAACCAAGCAAGCAAATATACTAGACCTCTTGAGAGAACTAAACTTCAAGTGTATTAAGTCTTCACGAAAAATTGGGCAGAGTAACAGTTGTATACGGGTAAACTCCAGATTACAAACAAAGAGTGTAATCACAATAACCTGCATACAAAACAAAAAAACAACCCAATGTCTTGAGGTAAACCTCGAGAACTCCAAACAAAATATCAATTAAGGTCTCAAGGTCTCCAAAATATGATCAAGGTCTCTAATCCTAAGTCCAAGAAGTCCAATACTCCATAATGCCAAGGATAGTAACCAAATAGTCCAAGTATCATTAAAGAATTTTATGGTTCATGTTGATTATTAGGTATCTTAAAAGAAAATCTCAAGTGAGCAAAAAAATAAAGATGAAAATAACAAGAACATAAATGCTCAAGTGAGCAAAATAAAAATGTCATGAAATGTAATGCTTAAAGTAAATGGTACATAAAGCATAAAAATAAAAGCATAAAGTAATAAAAAAATTTAATAACTAGTGGTTAGTTGGATGACCATCTTGAAACTTGCATTTGGAACTCATTAGAGGATTGGTAGAACCAAAGCCTCCACGCAACAAGTTGCATTTGCTTTTTGTCAAGTATATCATCCATTTGGATTTCTCAAAAGTAACATGTAGTGATCAACGATGTTTAAGTGATCCGCGTTGACCAAAATTGATGAAGATCCATTAGAGGATTGCTAGAACCAAAGCCTCCATACAGTGAATCTCAAGGTTATTGGATCAAAGAGATCAAATTAACATACTTGGGCTTGCAAACATAGGTTTGGGCCACGAATGATCATTTATTCGAATCGGGATAAAATTTAGTGCTATGTTAAGCAATTGTAAGTGGACTTATATAGAAGTCACACCTATTTTGAGGCCGGTAAATAGCAATCTATGCACCATTTGACTTGAGACATGATATAGAGATCATGCTCCAATAACACTTAGTGCAATAAAGAAGAGATGAGATGAAGAGGGGTGGAAAAGAATATACAAACCACATTTGAATCAAAATTTAATCAAACTATTATTAAAATCATTTATCCACTTTTGTGGAGTTAGACTCAACACCATATATTCAATGATGTTAATAAAGTTCATGATCAAAAATTTAACCTAAGATCAGCTTGAAATAAGAGATAATCACAAAGAGGTTTAAAAATGTTTAAAAATAGAAATAAGAGATAAAAATATCAAATATATTCAAATTAATCAAGAAATATTAAGTAAGACCGTAGAAAAATCAGAAACGAACTCAAATATTTTTATAAAAATTTTGGTAATTTTTTAAAGTCAGAAACTATTTTTAAAAATTAAAAGAAATGAGTAAAATAAACCAAAAATGATTTAAAAAAATAACAAAGTCAAACAAAAAATAAATGAGGTCATCAATATCTGTCACAATATCATTGGATCATTCCATATTTTTTCAGAATTTAAAAATGCATAAAAGTATTTTTAAACATTTAAAACAATTCAAATAAAGTGAACATTTATAAAAAAAATTATCAAAACACAAAATAAAATTGTGAAAAAATAAAAATCAGAAAGAGAAAAATCAAAAATATTTTTCATAATTTTTTCAGATTTTTTGAACTAGAAATGAATTTTCTATGATTTTTTGAAATTTAAAACAATTAAATATAAAAATCAGAAAAGAAAATAAAAACCAAAAAAATACGGGCCATTTGTTCAATGTCAAAACACGCTAGTAAATAGATCAAGTTGACCTGGCACGCTGTGCATGTTATGGACTTTAGTGAATAATATACTGAATCATTAATTAAATCAGATTTAAAAAAAAAACAAGTTACAAGCCATCATTGGTTGAAAGATGAAACATTGGTCATCTTCAACCTCCAATCAACGTGAATTACAAGTCTCTCAAACTGTAAAATCAGAAGCTCAGACCTACATCATTCGCATCGTCTCTTCAAGACGAAGACAACCACACTTTCGCGAGAGATTTATATAAATTATAGCTCAAGCAATTTGGATGGAAATTTTTGAAAAGGGATTTGAAATCGCATGGTCAAAACGTGTTTCTAGATCAAAGTAAGTGTTGCGACTAGAACCAGGGCAATGAGAGCTTCACAATGATATCAAAGTTTTGAAGAATTGATGGAGAAATCTACCTATTGAAGTTGAGTTGCAGAGCTCTGAAACTAGACTTCTATGGAGCAATATAGGTCACGATTCTTGAAGGTGATTTTATGGTTAGCTTCAGGGAAGATCATGGAAGGTGAATTAATAGAAAAATTGGATTGAAAAAGGCTTGAACATTGATTTTGAAGTTGCAGGAAAGTGAGTTATGGAACAAGTTTGGCAGGGTGATTCTGGCTATTCAAGCTTGAGGAAATGAATGGCGGATGACCCTCTATTTACAGAGAATCAAATGGAATGTTCAAGCGTGTGAAATGATGAAGTTTGGAGGAAATTGTGTGAAGTTGCAAACAAGAAAAGTGTGACCTCTACTTTGATCAAAACTCATCCAAAATGCGTGTTTTGCTATGCTAATCACTTCTGGAAGTTCACTAAACATATTTAGGAGCAAAATCGCGCAGAAACAAAACGTTTAGAAGCTAAAACAATGATTTCAAATTCTGACTCTTGAAGAAACTTCAGTTTCAAGTTACCAAGTTCAAATCAATGACATTCTCAGCTCAAGGGGTCTTAGGGCATGATTCTAGATGCTTTATAAAGATGAGGTTGCAAGCTTTATAATGGGAAAAGAATGGAATCAAATGGATGTTTGAGCTGAAAGTTGCAATGAGTCAAAGTTGGGGGAAAAAAGGTTGACTTTCCATACTTAGAAATATTTCAAGTTTTTCTTCAAAGTGACCTATAATGTTTTGCATCCAAACATGGCCTTCAACTTGGAATTTGCTCTTGACCAAAAAATATGGCATGAAATAGACCTCTTGAATGACATTTCGAGACTCGAACCATTCAAAATCTCCAAAAATTGAGAGAGTTAAGAATTGTTGAAGTTGGCAAAAAATCATGAAATGACCTATAAACTTTTGTATCCCTAGGGAATCTTCCATCCATTTTCTCACTTTGCATATAAAAGAAGGAATAAATTTCACATCCTAAAGATCATTATGGAAAAAGAGTGGGCTCAATGTGATAAAAAATGACCAAGTTATGATCATTCAAAGTCACACATGGGAAATTGGGGGTTCATCTAGAGGACTTGTAATCTTTCTTCATCATCAAGCTTCTTCCACATGAAAACTCCTTGAAACCTTTGAATTTATTTGTTAATAACCCTTTAAAGAGAAGTATGTCTTTGAAATCACTCAAAAATACCAAAATATGAGCAAGATATACTTCTTTGAAGTTCCGAAACCCTAGCTCCTAGATCAAGAACATGCTTTGAGGAACCTTGACAATTTTGAACAACCTTCTTGTACCAACACCTTTGCTTTGTAAATAGAAGTTATTGAGGATGATAATAAGAGCTCGTAGAAACAAAAAACACCTCCATATCTTGAGAATTGAGAGAAATATGCACTTGTGACCAATGGGAATAAGACCTTGTCCAAACATGACAACTCCTTCAATCAACCCCTCGTACTTTTGAATCAATTTTGATAACTTTAAAATGTAGTGAACCAAAATAAACCTTTCCATGCCAATTCTTCCAACATAACTTTAATGATGAGGTTTGAACTTCTCAAGCTTTATTGACTAGGGCATGGAAATAAACTCATGAACCCATGGATCAACTTGCTAAGCCACATTGCCTTTACCTACATTATTAACAAGTAAAACAAACCAAAATTGCATTTTATTAATTAAAAGGAAAGTCAAGACAAAACATAAATGATTAGAAAATAAAAACAAGTCAAGGTGCTTAGTGATTCCTCAAGGAGAAAAGCTAAAGATGGGGAGGAGAACCAAAAGCCCTAATGTGATCTTGTTATGATTGAATCAATATGGTATGATGAAGGGATCTTAGGGGAAAAAATTGGGGTACAACAGTACTGTAACACCAGCTGCTACTTCCTAGCTCTCACCAGTAAGGTCCCTTTTTATTACCTGCAAACAAAAGAAAAAGAAAAACTAAGTTATTAAAAGCATTGGTTTCCTCCCACGAAGTTCTTCATTTAACGTCGCATGACTTGATGGTTCTTCCCCTTATGGGGGGTATTTCCTCTTACACACCTTGTTGCTTGTCCTTTCCGCAACCCAAAACTCATCTTGATCAAAAGCATTGACCATTTTGTGCTTCCAGTCCCTTCCAAATTCCGTCTTCTCGCCTTTGAGTTTCCTTTTCTTTCTCTTCTTGACTTCTGGACTGAACTTAGAAATTTTTGTTAATGCCACCCTAGAGCTTATGCTGGAGACTTTATCTGGGGGTGATTTTAAACTTCTGTTATCTCCTACTAATTTGATCGTACCAGCTGAAGCTTGATTCTTTTCACCTGCAACC
Source organism: Vicia faba (assembly GCA_948472305.1). Taxonomy (NCBI): domain Eukaryota; kingdom Viridiplantae; phylum Streptophyta; class Magnoliopsida; order Fabales; family Fabaceae; genus Vicia; species Vicia faba. Next base: position 1,393,415,072 of record OX451736.1, on the reverse strand, counting down.
TACCTTTTCATCTCCAACACCTTCAAGGTTATCTCCTTATCAAATGATTTCAGTCTCGATATCAAAATTGCATCGACTAGTCAACATAAATGGTCGACCACGAATGATATGAGTCTCTTCATCTTCAGGTATGCCCATGATCTGAAAATCAACTAGGAAAACAAAATTGTCAATTTATACTTAATACATCTCCAGATATCCCATATGACTGCTTGATTGTGTGATCAACAAATTTCAATTTCGTCCCACTCCCACTTATCTTCTCAATATCGAGCTTCTTGAAAATCGATAATGGAATTAAACTAACACTAGAGCCAGAATCAATTAGAACCCTCTTGAATATTCTGTCTTTTATGGTGCATTATATTAGAACTGACCCAAGATCCTTCTACTTGACAGGTATTTTCCTCTCGGGCGCAGTTGTACACAATTTCTTATCAACGGATACTTGTCCATCTTCAGTTGTTATCTTTCTTAATGTACCTCCTTCATGAATTTCTGGTACAATGGCATTTACTCGATTGCTTCAAAGAAATATATGTAGATCTCTAGATTTTTGAAAATTTTGACAAATTTCCCAAAATCTTTTTCTTTTGTGTCCTTTTTTGCCACTCGAGATGGATACTGTAATTTGATCACTAGTTTAGTCTTCTCTTCAACTGGATTTATAGGTGTTACCACTTTTTCCTGATTTTTCATGTTCTCTCTCACTTCCAAATCTACTTATATGATACTATCATCAAATTTTACCTCATATTTCTTCTTCGTAGAAGCTTTCTCATTCCTTTTTGTGACAACATTAACATTCTCATGATTTTTCTGATTTCCTTGTACTTGCAACGCTACCTGTTATGCAATCTTTCCCATTTGAAGTTCCAAATTTGTTATTGCAGTTGTGGTATTTCTGTGATTGCTCCTTGTCTCTTCTTGAAATTGAGAAATATGGGTAGCCATCTTTTCAATAGCTACCTCCCACTCAGCCTTTTGAGGAGCTTGTTGTTGCTGATCTCTCCAGGAGAAATTTTGATGATTCTTCCACCCAGGATTATAGGTGTTAGAATATAGATTATTCTGCTTCAAGAACATTATCTTATCAATTTGTTGTGGATTTTCAAGACAATGGACATTCATTTGTGAACCATAACATATTTCATAACATGCCTTATGTGCCTGTTGAACCTGAGCTACCCATTGAGTACCCATATTTATTGCTTTGAGCTTTTTCTCCACTTTTGCAGCAATAGCCTCGTCAATCGTTAAATTCTTATTCATTTCCAACTTCAAATCAATCACTCCCTCTGGTTTGCTTACAACTCTGTAATATAGCTCCAAATGCTCATTTGCAATGATGGCTTCAATAATCTTCTTCACACTAGTGGTTATTGTAAAGTTGGATAAGCCAATAGCTGCTGTATCTATAAACTGCTTTGTCTTCATTCGGAGGCCATTCACAAACATTTGTATTTTCTCAGTTTGACTCATGTTGTGTGTGGGAATGGCTACCACTAACCTCTTGAACCTCTTGTAAGTATCACCTATTGACTCTCCTTCTTTGTGCTTAAAATTCACAATTTCATACCTTTTGTGAATGTAAACAGAAGCAGGAAAGTATTCATCAAGAAAATTCTTCTCCATTTGTTCCCAAGTGGTGACACTTTAAGCTGGAAATGAGTAAAACCACTATTTGGCATCTTCAGACAGTGTGAATGGGAACATCCTTAATTTCTTGGCTTCTTCAGAGTGCCCCTCAATCTTCAAAGTAGTACTGGTGGTGAGGAATTTCTCCAAATGCTTATTGGCATCTTATTGATCTTTCCAGTGAAAGATTTATTCTCGAGATGGCGGATGGTTAAAGGATGCAGTCGAAAAGTTGCAACATTGACAGGTTGATTCACGATAGTCAATCGACCTATTGGAGCATTTTCTACTCCATAGTCCCCAAGAAGTCTCTCAGGTGGTGGTGGGTCTTCAGCGATTGCTTTTTTCCTTTTCAGACATTGAGTCTAAATGATCTGATGAACCTTCTAATTCTTGTCTAACTAACCGAGCTTGTCGGCGCCTTACGTGAAAAGTTCTTTCAATTTCTGTTTCAAAAAGAAAATTAAGGTGAGGGCTTTCCTTGCATAACTCGACAGTCCCCCACAACGGCGCCAAAAACTTGATAGAAAAAATAGCAAGTTTACTATTTTTGCCTTGCAGTAATAATAAGAAATTCCCAAGATATCGATCTCAAGGACTGCATGCAATTATTGAGTTAAATTCGTACTTCAATTAAACAAAAACTTAATTTGGGGTTTTGGTTTTTATATTGTCACTCAATAAAAGCAGAAATATAAAATGGTTTTTTCACAGATATGAGGAGCATGCTAAGGTAAGGTGGTTAATTTTACCTATAACTATCTTAAATCCTAATCTCATCAACAAGTTCATATCCTTCAATTCCAACCCATTAGATTATCTTCCCCTAAGTCCTTAGTGGGAAAACCATTAACCATTCATCTGAAATCCTAAGTCCTAAGAGATATTTGATGGAGTCAAGCCTTTATTTTATCAAGGGTTAAATCCGGTAACTATAGGGTATCCCTAGTCCTAGGTGATATATAATACAGTCTAATTGTACGAGAACCTTAATAACCACGATCTAGCTGGTTGTTAACCATAAATCAATCCTAATTTGTTCGATCAGGAAAGCATAAAAAACATTGTACAATTAAATTGAATAGAAAATACTTTATTAAAGAACTCACGAATTCATAATCATTACAGATTTAAATCATGGACATCCCCTAGCATTAGGTGGTTTAGCTACTCATATTGTTCAAAATAATTTCATGATATAAAGATTAAACATTATAGATAAATGATAAACTTTGATCTTCAATTGTTGCGGATCATGAAAAATCTCTGTCCTTCAAGAATCTCATATGTTGCTCTCTTCAATCCTCAATTCTTTGTGTGGCTAAAAAAATCCCCTAATTCCTCTTTCAAAGTTGGATAAATAGTGAGCAATCCATTTGTCTCGGTCGGAAATGCCCAAAATGCCCCTTTGGGTCCCAAATAGTGAAAAATCATTAAAAAAAAATTTTAATCAGTGACACTGGCCAACACACCCAATGTCAGGCTACACGGTCTCCCGTGTTGGCCATCATGTAATTTTTGTTCTCCTGGCATGCTGACACGGTCCGTGTTAGGCGACACGACCGCCCGTGTAAGCCCCTGTTTTTCACGATGTCCAAGTCTCCCCCCTGACACAGCACGTGTCAGGCGACACGGCCACCCGTGTCAAGTTTGTTTTCCATGTTTTCCAAGTGTTTCTCCTGACATGACCCGTGTCAGGTTACACGGGCACCCGTGTTAGGGCTCCTCTAGTATTTCCTCCAAAACTTTGAATTATGCACTTTTTCCGTTCCGATTTGTCCTATTTTAGTCTTTAGAACCTGAAAACACTAAAACCCAAAACCAAAGTATAATATGCGAAAAAACAAAATAAAAACTCGATAAGTAAAAGAAACGATAACTAAAATAACTGTTAAATATTATGTGTAAAAACCACTGATTACTGGTTTTTTCTTATCACCCATAATCAATTCTTCAAGGTGTAAGGATTTGGTTATGTGCATCCTTAGAGGAGTCAGAACATCAACAACTTTTGCTTGAACATCTGCAGAATCCTTTTTCTCAGGTTCTTTTGCAGTAACTCCATTACCTTCAGCTTTTGAGAAAGTAATCTCCAGATATGCATAATTTTCGACTAGCTTTGACTTTTTAGAGTCAAGCTTATCATCAAATATAACATGAATAGATTCTTCAATGACAAGTGTTTTAGTGTTATACACTCTATATCCTTTTGAGCGTTTAGAGTATCCTAACATAATACATTTTAGTGCTTTAGAATCAAACTTGTTAAGATTCTCCTTTGTGTTCAGAATAAAAAAATCACATCCAAATGGATGAAAATATGAAATGATAGGTTTTTTTTCTTCCATAAATCATAATAAGTCTTACCCAAAATAGTTCTGATGGAGACCCTATTCTAAATGTAACACAATGTCTTAACTACCTCTGCCCTGAAGCGCTTAGCCACATTAGTCTAGTTGATTATGGTTCTAGTCATTTCTTGCAAAGTCATATTCTTCCTCTCTACAATTTTATTCTGTTGTGGAGTTCTAGGGCAGGGGAAATCATGGGAAATACCATTTTCATCAAAAAGTTTTTCAAAATTTTTGTTTTCAAAATTTCCACCATAATCACTTTTAACTTTGATAATTTTAAAATCGTTTTTGTTTTGTACTTGAGAACATAAGATAGAAAACGCAGAATGTGACTCATCCTCGTGTTTAAGAAACGTAACCCGTATTCATTGACTATAGCTATCAATAATAATTAATCCATACTTCTTACCACTGACTGGTGCAATTTTCACTAGTCCAAACAAGTCAATGTGCAAAAGCTCCAAAGACTTAGAAGTAGAAACAACATTCTTTGCTTTAAATGAAGTTTGGGAAAATTTTCCTTTCTGACATGCTTCATAAAGAGCTTTTGAATATAACTTCAGATAAAGAAGGCCTCTAACTAAATCAAGCTTATTTAGCTGAGAAATTCTTCTGATGCTAACATGACCCAATTGTCTATCCCATGCAATATAGGCTCTACGACCTTTGTAATTTCTTCCCTTATTCTTGAATAATTTTTTATTTTTATTTTATGATGTTTTGTGATACTTGGATAAGATTTTCTATAATTACCCGATTTACCACACTTGTAATATGTAACATCATCATCCTTTTATTGTGTTCTTTCTTAGGCATATGAGTATTTCTGATTTTAATATACCTTTGTCAGAAAGTTTGAGCTTGTTCCTTCTCAAATATCTATCATAGCACTTGACGAATAAACCCATCTCCTTTTTCTTAGGAGCTTATTTGTCAGGTTGTTAGTTTCTTACTTTGAATTACATGTTTTTGATGATGATTAAGCTTTCAAAGAAAGATCTCGTTTCTCTTCTTTTCCTTTCTCTTTCCTTTTCAAACTTACTTCGCTATCGGTGAGTTATTTCAAATCATTCTCATGCTCGACTAACTTTCCAAATAGATTTGTAATATCCAACGTACTAAGATCGTTTGATTCTTTGATAGCAATAACATTTGGTTGTCACCTCCTTGCACATATAGATCTTAATATTTTGTTAGAACAATATTTGATAGAGTATATTTTACCCAAGTTGCTTAGTTTGTTGATTAAGTGGGGAACTCTAGTTTACATGGAATCAACGGATTCTCTGGGTTCTATACAAAACAGTTCAAACTCCTCTATGAACATATTGATTTAAGAATCCTTGATGTCTATTGTACCATTACAGAGTTTGGAGATCTTCCCACATACCCTTAGCACTCGCATGATATGAAATTGAGTAGAATACTTTAGAACTTAAAGCGAATACAAGTATATATCTTGCTTTCAAATCATATGAAGCTTTTTTGGTTTCATCAAGCGTCCAATCCTTGGGATGTTTTACAACACCACCATCATCCATAGGAATAAAAGGTCTCATTGTGATGGCACACCATATATTTTTTTCAAATGATAGTAAGTGTATGTACATAATGGATTTCCAATAATTATAATTTTTACCTTTCAAAATTGGCTCTCTATTGTACGCTCCCTTTTGATCGTTATCGTCCTCCATATTCTCAAAAAAATTGGAGTCGATAAGACATGATCAAAAGACTAGCTCTTGATGCCAATTGTTGAGTGAAAATATGGAAATGGAAAGCAGTCTAGAGAGGGGTGAATAGATTTAAAAACAAAAGTCAACCAATTTTTCAAACAAGAATAATCAGAAGTTTTTCAAAGTTTGCGCACAAAAGCTTTAGAGAGAAATTGTGAAATTATAATTGATTGAAAATTAATTTGTACCAAATCAAATTACGTTACAAATATCATAATGCCACACAGATGAGAAAGCATAAAGTATGTGATTAAATCAATTGACTGAGTTGCAATATGTGGTTAAACAATTATTCAATATTTCAAATTCTAAGCATAGCATGTTCCTCAGATTTAAATCTTCAATAAAGCTCTTATAAGTTTTCCAATTCCAAAAAAACCTAATATTATCAAATAAATTTGTATGAAAAGATATAAAACTAATATAAATGTTCTACGAAATTCAAATTCAAGAGTAAGCAAAGATATAACACCAAGATTTATAGTGGTTATGCTTTGTCGTCCTCTTTCGAGTCTACGTACAATGTAATAGTTGTTCCTTTATTTTGAAAAATATCTTGAGAGCATATACGATCAAAAGTTCAAGATAATTCTATATAAACTCTACTTCACAATCTATACACAATGTGCGCTCCCAATCTTCCAATATCACCAATTATGCTCGAAGCCTCTATGTGTAGAAATCAACCCCTTGACCCTACCGATTCTGAGCAGTGAATTGTCTAAAGATGTAAATTGAACTCTGCCTTATCTATAACCTTCCACACAGTTACTACTAAGATAATTATGGGGAGAAAACCTTATTCTTATCACTAGAATTTATCAATACCAATGAAAACAACCCCAATCTTGCAAGAACCTATTTTTTTAAAGACATCATATCCCCTAATCAAATAAAATTCTCTCATTATTAAGATGTGAAAAAGGAATGAGATTGAAGATGAAAGACTTCTGATGCAAGAGTAACAAAAGAGGTGGTTGATTTTTCATAGAAATTCACAAAGAAATTATAAAAATTGTTCATAATGAATTTGAAAATCTTACATGAAAAGGTTAACAAAATTCTTATATGTGTGCTCGAGATTAATCACAAAAAGACTGAAAAAAGTTGGTTATATTCAAATGAAAATCAATGTATGTAATGAATCAAAGGAGTAAGTGAATGGAATGAAAGAGATTCAATTTATTTTACTCATTTTCAGTTCATTCGAATCAAGTGCAGTGTTTAATTTGAATCATAGCATTTTAGATTTGAATCATGTGTAAATATTGATTCAAATAAATGCTTCAAGAATCAAATGAAAGTTCATAAAAGTTGCATGATTCAAATCATGTGCAAAGTATGATTCGAATCAATTTGGAGATAGGTGACCTGATAAAGGTATGAAACAAATCATGTGCAAGCCCTGATTTAAATCAAATGGTTTAAGAAATTTTTTGGTCTCTTCTATTTCATTTGATTAAAATTAAATTTCATGTGTAAATGATTGATTGGAATCAAATATCTAAAAATCTTATTTTTCATGTTTTTAAAGTTTGTATTTGCACGTGATTTGAAAAGAGCATGCATATCTTTTATTCCACAAACTCATACACTTGACTAATAAAATTTTGAGCAGATCCAAACATAACCAAAGGTTAATGCATGCTAAAAGATATATGAATCATGTCTGTGTAATCTACGAGGGAAACTCAACAAAGATAAAAGATGAAAATGATAAGACAAGCAACAAAACATAACCATATCGGGATTTATACCCCTACATATGATGAGGATGTGCAACAACAACTTCCCCTAGGGATGTGCATCTACAACATCCAAATGAATCACTTAAAAAAATGGTTTGAAAGGATCTCATTGAAGTACTTCCAAAATGGCAAACAATTAAAAGTCTATTTAAAACTTAAAAAAAAGTTACTACTGATTGACCCTTGCAACTGCTTCACCTGGACCTTTTTGGCCCATCTAGAATTGTAAGTCTATCTGGAAACATCTACTTCCTTGTAATTATGGACAACTACTCTTGCTATATTTGGACATTATTCATATCTCAGGCTAGAGACACATTTACTGCCTTTCAAAAATTAGTCAAGGTTATCTAGAAAAAAAAAGGTGTAAGTATTGCATGTATAAGAAGTGACCATGGAGAAGATTTTCAAAATGATGAATTTGAAAAATTTTGTAACAAGAATGGTATTGGAAACTCTTTTCCACTCCACAAACTCCCCAACAAAACAGGGTTGTATATAGGAAAAACAGATCTCTAGCAGAGCTTGCAAGGACAATTCTCAATGAGACCAATTCTAAAGAGACCACCCTATGATGTTGTAAGAATTTATTGTTATATTATGAATCTCTTCATGATAATACCAATTCTAAAGTGAATGCCCTATGAATTATACAAAGGAAGAAAGTTGAATATCTCTCTCTTACACGTCTTTAGCTGAAAATGCTTTATCCTTAATAACAGAAAAAGATAACCTCAAAACATTTGACGCACAATATCATGAAGGCCTATTCATAGAATATTCCACTTCTATAATATAATTTAGAATCTATAACTAAAGAACTCTGAATATCGAAGGATCAATTCATGTTAGCTTTGACGAATCTAATCTTAAACTAGTAGAAGTTGAACTTTTTGTGCAAGTATCTTGGAAAAGAAAAATCTAGAAGAAATTTAAGAACTAAACCAAGATTAAAATGAAAAATCAAATCACAGAGGTAAAACCAATTCAAGATAAAATCTAGGATACTCTGCCAGAATATCTAGATCTCCTGAAGGAATAGAGACATACAAAGGACCATCCCATCCAAAATATTATTAGAAATATCTCCAAGGGAGTTACTACTTGACGATCCCTCAATAAGGTATGTAACTTTTTGTCTTTTATTTAATGAATTTAAGCACGAGAATCAATGAAACTATAGTCGATGAACAATGGTCTCTTTCCATAATACTTCTTGAAACACCATTATGTCTTTATAATACACTTATCGCTTAGACGAACACGATCTGGCGATCTTTCACCCTTCCTAACTTTAACACTCGAAAGATCCAAGTCGTGTCATCATTATCTTTGATTTTTGAATCGCATAAGAACCTTGAGAGTTCTTAATTAGGCTTGATATATTTTCAAGTTAGTTTCCCTCATCAGAGATGTTAAAGGTTTAAACCTCTAGTAATCATAAATCCTAAGTCTTCACTTGAGAGTCGTTGGACTATAATTTTGATTTTAAAACAAACTTGATTTAAAATGATAGCTTGATCAACTATTTTGTGCATATTTGACTGGTTATCTAACTTCAGTAGTTTCTTGGGTTAAATTTTTATCATCATCATAACCATATTATGGTCAAACCTAAGTATCTACTCATTGACTTCTATCTTACTATCCATAAACTTCACCATCTTGGATCACTTCTAGATTTTACATGCTAGCATGTAGATCCATATAAAAATGTTTTATTATCAAAATCAGAGTGAAAAATAAATAAATTTGCATTTATTAAAATATTTAATTGAATATAATTTCAAAAAATATTTAATTGGATATGATTTAAAAGAAAGTTTATCTCAGATTTGTTTATTCCCAGATTCTATTGAAGTTTGTTTGCAAAGAGTTTGATTGGATAAGATTTAATTAATCAAGTATTGCATGATTAGATTAAATTAGATTTTCTTTAAATATCAAGGTTAAAGCATGGCTACGATTTTATCGAGTATGTTGAATGATGATTTAAATTGGAGTGAGCAACAAGGTTAAAGTAGTTGGTGTGCAAGGAAGATAAAAGGCAAAAGGAATATTTACTGACAGCTTCAAAATAAGGATTTACAATGAATTACAATAACCTACTGCACTAGGCTATTTATACACAAAATTAAATCGAAAATATATCTTCTACAAAGATATAAGAAGATCTAAGATATGTATCTTCTAACAAAGATATAAACAATCTAAAAGATATTCCTAAATATAAATTAATATCTAATTAAATCTAAATTAATTCTAACACCATCCCTTAATTTATATTTACCCAAAACTGACAACATCAATTCCATCCCTTAAACCAAAAAATTGATCAGTTTTGATAGCCTTTGTCAGAACATCTGTCAGCTGCTTCTGGGTGCTACAGTGCACAACCTCTAATATTCCATTCTGAACTTGATTCCTCAAAAAATGATACTTGGTCTCAATATGCTTGCTTCTCCCATGCAACACTGGATTCTTGGCAAGATTGATTGCAGACTTGTTATCAATGATCAGCTTCAGAGGTTTATTTACCTCAATCTTCAGATCTTTCAGCAAGTTCAGAATCCACACAGCTTTACATGCAGTCAGAGCACCTGCAATATATTCAGCTTCACAAGTTGACAGCGCAACAACATGTTTCTTCTTGGAACACCAAGAAATAGGACCTCCCAAAAATTTAAATAAGTACCCAAAAGTACTTCTTCTGTAAACTCTATCTTCGCACCAATCAGAATCAGAATAACTCAGAAATTCTAATTCAGTCTTTCTTCTAGACGAAAATAACACTTCATATGTCAGAGTTCCCTTCACATACCTCAGAATCCTGACTGCAGCTTGGTAATGAGACCACTTTGGTTTTCTCATAAATTTTCTAACCTTTCCAACTGCATAGCAAATATCAGGTATGATATTACACAAATACCTTAGAGAACCAACCATTTGTTTGAAGGTTGAGCATCCACATCCTCTCCATCAGAATCAGAGTCCAACTTTTGATTCGTATCAGCAGGTCTGATAACAACCTTGAAATTTTCTAGCTCAAATCTCTTTAGAAGCTCTAGTTCATACTTCATCTGATGCAAAATGATTTCTTTCTCAGAGTACATGAATTCCATCCCTAGAAAGAAACTCATTTTTCCAAGATCTGTCATCTCAAATGCATTCATTAGAACTTTCTTGAACTCAGCTATATCTTGTTCAGAACTTCCTGTGAGTAATATGTCATCAACGTACAAACAGACCAGAATCATATTACCTTCTAAAGTGTTCTGAACATAAACACCATACTCCATCTCACACTTTTGAAACCCTTGTTCCTTGAAAAACGAATCAATCTTCAAATTTCAAGCTCTTGGCGCTTTCTTCAATCCATACAAGGCTTTGTGTAATTTGAACACCATCCCTTCCTAATTATTTGTCTCAAATCCAGGAGGTTGTGAAACGTACACCTCTTCTTGTAATGGACCATTCAGAAATGCAGATTTTACATCTAAATGCATCAGAGGCCAATTCCTGTTAGTAGCTATTGCAATCACTAGTTTGATTGTTTCATGTCTCGCTACAGGTGCAAACACTTCAAAGTAATCCAGCCCAGGCTTCTATAGAAATACTCTTGCTACTAATCGCGCTTTATGTTTTCCAATTGATCCATATAGCTTTAGCTTCTACTTGAAAACCCATCTGACGCTGATGGCTTTCTTTCCTTTTGGAAGTTATGTTAGCTTCCAAGTCTTGTTTCTCTCTATAGCATCAAGTTCTTCTTTCATGGCCTGTAACCAAACTTGCTGCTTAAGAGCCTCTTCCGTACTCATGGGTTCAGAGTCTACTAACATTGCACACTGAATAACTTCTCCTTCAGAGTCTACTTTAGTGTCTTGTAACATGTCATACTCTGCAAATCTTCATGGGATGCTTCTGACCCTTTGTTTCCTCTGAACTGGACCTTCAGAACTTTGGACTTCAGAACTTTGGACACCAGAACTTTCCCCTTCAGAAGCACTTGCTTCAGAAATTGGACTTTCTCCAGAACCTTGACTGTCTTCAGAGTCTGGATCACCATTGGAGTCAGAGTCCGAATCATATTATCCTTCTGTATCTTCTTCAGAGTCAGAGTCTTTACCAGCTTCAAAAACATGTATTTCTGACCTTTCTTCAGAAGTTTTGTCATCAAAGTCAGGACAAGACTTTTCCCAATTCCAAACTTCTGATTCCTCTACAATGACGTCTTTGTTGAACTCAACTTTGTTAGATTCTAGACAATAAAGTTTGTACGAACTTGTACTGTGATACCCCACCAGCAACATCACTTTACTTCTATCATCCAACTTCTGTCTTCTGGGACATGTTTGTAAGATACAAAACCAAACACCTTCAAATGACTAACACTTTGCTTATCTCCAGTCCACTTCTGAATAGGAACTATTTCCTTTAATTTCTTTGTTGGGCATCTATTGAGCACATAACATGCAGTTGCAACATCTTCTTCCCATAGAGTATGAGGAAGCTTCTTCTCTTTCAGCATGCTTCTCACCATATCTAGCAAAGTATGTTTTCTTCTTTCAGCAAGACCATTGTGTTGAGGAGTATAGGGAGCAGTAACCTCATGCTCAATTCCATTCTCCTTACATAAACTTTTGAATTCTGTTGAGTTATACTCACCGCCACCATCAGTTCTAAGAATCTTCAGAGTTTGGCCACTCTAATTCTCAGCCTTCAGTCTGAACTTTATGAATTCAACAAACACCTCGTGCTTGAACTTTATGATAGATACCCATGTCATTTTGGTGAACTCATCAACAAATGACACAAAATATTTATTCCCTCCAGCCGATGCTACTGGAAACGGACCGCACATATCAGAATGTACTACTCCCAAGGCATGTTTTGCTCTTGGAGCTACTTCTGATGCAATGGATAATCTTGGTTGCTTCCCTTACATGCACACCTTGCATGACTTTTCAGGCTTCTTGATTGTAGGAATTCCATGTACCAGATTCTTTGATTTCAGATGCCCTAAACTTATGAAATTCATATGACAAAATCTTCTGTGCCACAGCTCACTCTCCTTGACAGCACTTGTTGCACTAAGACATTCAGAGTCTGCAGTTCAAACATTCACCTTGAAGGTTTTGTTCCTTCCCTATTCTGACTCCATAATCAGCTTCTGATTACAATCATACAACTTTAGAAGATTGTCCTTCATGGTAACTGAAAAACCTTTCTCAACCAGTTGTCCCACACTCATCAGATTGTTTTTCATGTCAGGTACACACCAAACATTCTGGATCACTGCTGCTTTCCCATTGTTTAGAATGATTATGAAATTTCCCATACCTTCTGCATTGAGGTATTTATCATCAGCACGTCTAATCTTTGTACTCTTCCCAGAGTCAAAATCAACCAACCACTTCTTGTTTCCAGTAAGATGGTTTGGATACCCTGTGTCCATATACCACCATTCTAATGAATTCAGATCACTAAGTTCATAAGCTAACAATAGCACAGGTTCATCATTAGACTCTCCTCTGGCTATATTTGCTTCTTATGAATTCCTTTCTTTGTTGGACCAACAATCTCTGTCATAGTTACCAAAGTCTTCTTGCAACAGTAACACTGAACAGTCTTCTTGTCAAACTTCTCATTTCCCTTCTGGACATTCTTCTTCCTATCAGAGTTTGAAGCTTCTGATCATTGACCACCATTAGCTTTCTTCCTGGCTTTTGACCAAGTCTGCTTCTGATGCTTCTTACCAGAAGTTACCTTCAGAGCCTGCTGCTCTACTTCCCTCTCATAAGTTCTTGCAGTCATACACAACTCATGCGCCTCTAGACTACTATGAAACTCTTAAACTCTCATGGTGCTCTGATCTTTGGAATGTTCAATTGCTACCACAATGTAATCAAACTGAGAAGTTAAAGATCTCATGATCTTCTCAATGATTGTTTATTCAGAAAGGGTTTCTCCACAAGCTTTCATCTCATTAGTGATCATAACACTCTAGAGACGTACTCAAAAACCTTCTTGTTGTCCTTCATGTTGAGATTCTCATATTGCTTTCTGAGAGACTGAAGCATCATCTTCTTTACTGATGCATCACCACTGTAACATCTGACTAGTGTGTCCCACACAGCCTTTTCTGTTTCAGAATCAGCAATCTTCTCAAACACATTCACATCCACACATTGATAGATGTAGAACAATGCCTTCTGATCTTTCTTCCTCAGTGCCTTATGTGCTACCTTCTGTGCCTCTGTTGCGTCTGCTTCTATCAGATTATAGCCACCAGTGACAAGATCTAACACATCTTGAGAGCCAAATAACATGCGCATCTGGATCTTCCAACGATTCCAGTTTCTTCCAGAAAATACTAGAAGCTTGGAATGGATATCTCCGCCATTTCTGTTCATCTTCTACCTTGTGCAATTTACGTAGAAACTCAATGAAAACAATGCTTCCCAAATCCCAGAATTTCTACCAGGAGCTATTCCAGAGTTTCTAACCAGGAGCTCTAGATACCAATTGTTGGTGCACAAGCAAGATAAAAGGCAAAAGAAATATTTACTGACAGCTTCAAAATAAGGATTTACAATGAATTACAATACCATACTCCACTAGGCTATTTATACACAAAATTTAATCTAAAATATATCTTCTACAAATATATAAGAAGATCTAAGATATATATCTTCTAACAAAGATATAAACAATCTAAAATATATTCCTAAATATAAATTAATATCTAATTAAATCTAAATTAATTCTAACAAAAGTATGGTTGATGAGTAAATTTATATCACTATAGTTTAAAGTTAAGGAGGAGAATGGTAGAAGTATGCCTTAAAACCTAAAGTGATATAAAAAAACATGTTTTGAGATTACTCAAAATTAGAAAGCTGAAAAGCAGCAAAAAAAATTTACAAAACACACCAGAGTTATGGGACAGGCTAGTAGGTGGAGGATTAGAGCGGAAGTATAAAAGCCACATTTGAAGTCGACGACCATAAAATGATATTGGCGACAGTTAGACAATCTCTGGTGCCGAAAGAGATGAGAGTTGGCGGAACTTTGATGGCCAAACAATAGAGTTGATATTAGTGGTGCGGTCGCTGGCCAGATTCTTCCTAATGGCGGTAGGTATCCGTAGCACTTGTGGGCGGTCTAGTTTGGGCAATTCACATGTACCAGAATTATTCGTTTTAGTTCACGAATTTATTCATTAATGTGTCATGTTTTGAGATCTACATTTATAAATATGTATCTCATCACTTCTATTATGAAAAACTTTTGAACTTTAGAGGCTAAGACAATGAGAAGAGTTTGGAATCCAAATGAGAAACTTAGAGAATCAATGACAGAAATTTATTAGAGTTCTTGGAATTTAGGGAAATTTTTAATGTATTTACAAGAATTGAGAAATAGTTTTAAATAATTGGATAGAAAATATTATTTGTTTTAGAAAACTTGAGTTGTTATTTTTTGTATCTTTTTTATAATTTTTTGTAACAATTTTTGAAAGCATGATAAATCAAGAGCTATTATTATTCTCCATAGTAGATTAATTTGATTAAACTAGTTAAATAAATTTCTCTGTGTTCTTGACATTTATCTTCTTTTTGTTTGTTGTGTATTTACCTTCACTCTTAATAGACTATTGTTTTTATTAAGACTATAAATTTTGGTTATCTTACTCTTAAAGAATTTAATATTAAAGTTAAATTCCAACAAAAAATTGGTGTAATTTAACCTTTCAATTTTATTTTAGTATATGAATTCTTTTTTTCTTATTTAACTTTTATTTTTTATTGTTAAAAATTTCATTACTATATTTTAAAATCCCATTCAATTTATTTAGTATTTTTAGTTATTATTATTACTATGCAATATCTCCATGAGATAAAAAAATTTCCTACCAGCAAAATAAAAACCAATCAATAAATATACGACTTTTTTAAAAGATTAATTATCATCAATTAAAGTATAACTTTACATTATATATATATATATATATATATATATATATATATATATATATATATATATATATATATATATATATATATATATATATATATATATATATATATATATATATATATATATATATATATATATATATATATATATATATATATATATATATATATATATATATATATATATATATATATATATATATATATATATATATATATATATATATATATATATATATATATATATATATATATATATATATATATAAATCTTTCCCCGCAATTGATAATAATTATCGTAATAAAATGTTAACATCTTAGACCACAGTTGCTAATAAAATATTTTATAAAAATAAAATAGTTTTCTCACTCTTTTTCAAACAATTCACATATCTCTTCATATTTTTTTATTAAAAATATCATTCAAAATATTAATTTTGAAAAACTCAACATTCTAAATAAAAAATAGTTTCTATTTTTTTTAACAATAAAAGTGATACATTTTTAAAAAGAGTACGAAATAACATTAAAATTATGTATACACAAATTAAATAGAAAAAAAAAATTAGAATATAATAATATGGTTATTATTTGAAAATAATTTTTTAATATATAAATTGAAATCTATTTTAGAATGAAAGAAAACTTATCTCATTGTTCACTTTATATATTTTTTTTCAATTCACAATTTAGTTATTATAAACTCATTAATCTTAATTTTATTTTTAATGTAACTTTTTAATCTATTTTAAATTCTATAAAATTTTATAGTTTAATTTAATAGAATATAAAAAGATTTATTGTAAAAAAAATAGAATAAAATATAGTAAATTTTATTCCAAATTCAAAGGAAACATTTTTTACAAAAAAAAATACATTTCATGTTTGAAAGATATTGTTTTTCTAAATATACATTCCAAATATTAAAAATATTAAAAATATTGATATTTTTAATGCATAGAAAATATTAAAAAACCATATTCTAAATAAGAATCCCCTTAGTTATGAGAGGTGATAACAAAATATTTTTACTTTATAAAATACCTTCCACTTTAAGTAATAAATAAATTTCATTTTACTAAATTAAAATAGCTTTCTCTAATTTTGCTAACAATTTTTATTAATATTATCTTAAGATAAAGGTGATTTTTAATATTTTTAAAAATAAATTATTTTAATAACAAATCTTTCTTCTCAATTTTAAACTTATTTTATTATTTTATTATTTATTAAGTAAATTGTATTCTCTTCAATTATAGTAAAATAAAATTTGTTAAGCTTTTAAAAGTATAAAATCATATAAAAAATAAAAAATAAAAAATAAAAATAATGAGTGTATAACAATTCAGTTGTAAATTGAATAATAAATAAAAATTGGATACTAGATTTGATAAATTTTATCTCATTTTAAAACAAAGTTTATTTTAGGGTTAATCATTCTTTTGGTCCGTGTAATATTGAAAGAGTTTGGTTTTAGGTCATGT
The DNA here is from genome assembly GCA_948472305.1 of Vicia faba. NCBI lineage: Eukaryota > Viridiplantae > Streptophyta > Magnoliopsida > Fabales > Fabaceae > Vicia > Vicia faba. The sequence continues at coordinate 1,393,398,133 of OX451736.1, read as the reverse complement.
AATATTAAAAGTTTAGATTTCATCTATGTAATATTAAGAAAGTTTGGTTTTAGTCAATGTAATATTTTTTGTGACGGTTTATGCATTTTAGTGACGGATTCTGAGTTTAGAAAATGAATCTTCATCTTCTAAAACACCTTTGGCTATGGTTTATGAGATTTTTGTGACGGATTACAGGATTAAGTGATAGTTGCAGGAATTTAATGACGATTTATGGGATTTAGTGACAAATTATTGAATTTAGTGACAGATTGTGGATTTAGTAACCATTTTTGATATTTATTGACGAATATATTGATCATCACTAAATCTTAGACTATGTCACTAAATCCCTTAAGCAGACACTAAAAATATCTTAGAAGATAAAAATTCATATCCTAAATCTACAATCCGTCTCTAAAATGCATAAATCATCACTAAAAATATTATAGGGATTAAAATCAAACTCTTTTAATATTATAGAGATGAAATCTATAATTTTAAATATCTTAGAAGATAAAAATTCATATCCTAAATCTACAATCCGTCTCTAAAATGCATAAATCATCACTAAAAATATTATAGGGATTAAAATCAAACTCTTTTAATATTATAGAGATGAAATCTATAATTTTAATATTATAAGGATAAAACAAAACTCTTTCAATATTACAGAGACCAAAAGAATGATTAACCCATTTTTTTATTATCAATTATGATTTTATTTTTAAATATTTAGAATCATGGTTATATATATATATATATATATATATATATATATATATATATATATATATATATATATATATATATATATATATATATATATATATATATATATATATATATATATATATATATATATATATATATATATATATATATATATATATATAAAGAATTAATTGAAAAAGAGAAAAATATTTTAATTTATAAAAGTTATGTATTACGAAATTAAGAGGAAACGATTTTAATAGCTATGCTATGAGCATTAAGCATGGACAATTAATAACCATTACATCAAAGATCAAAGATTAATAAAGGGTGTAACAATTATCTCAAGAGTACTTGAATGAGATGGTGAAATTTTTTTCAAATTTAATCAGAGATTTTAAGTTTGATCTTTATCCTAAACAGAATAATATTAAATTTTTTAAGAGAGTTTAGCGTGTATATATATTCATCCAAAAAAGATGATTGATGAAGTAGAAGTGAGTTGTAAATATTGCAGTAAAAGATTCATGATTTTTTAAATATAAAATTTAATTTTTTTTAATATTCATGCATTCAAGTCATATTTATTTAATTATAATAAATTGTAAAAGGATAAAAATGATCTTTAAATAAAATAATAAAAATCAAAATAAAAACTCAAAAACTAATTCAAATAGCTTTTAAAAAAATATAAAATAATAAAAAAACTACAAATTACAAACTAAAAAACAATTATGAAATTAAATTTTTTAATAATGTGAGTTAAAAAGCTTAAAGAGTAGTATCTTTTAGGTGTTACCAAGTAGACTCTTAATTAGAAAAAAGAATGCATTTGAATGCATGAAATCATCCAAAACCAAATCTCCACTTTCGCCCATTGGTTGGTTTCTTCAATCACTTTATTATATTTTGGTCAAAAGTGTGGCATTTAGAGTTTTCTTTTAAATGTGTGGAATATTAGGAATAATTTCTTTGACAATGATATCGTAATTACAAAGTCAAACACTTATCATTTAAAATAAAATCATCTTAAATATTTGATTTCCTATTCACGAAAATAACATTTAAAATATCTCTCATTAAAGTGTCTATGCTTTAGAGTCCTTTATCCTAGTCTCAGTGATTTTTCTTATAAATACCAACATCTTCGTTGTAGTAAAAACCAAAAAAAAAAGAAAAAACTTGCAAATTAGTATTATAGTGTAACGCCGAACCAAATGTCAAAGTCTTTTTGTTTCTTTGCCATCTTGGTTTTAATTCTTGCAGGTAATAATAATCTTGTCAGAATTATCAATGTAGTTAAATAGTAAATCTAACTTATTTTTCTCATTTTTTACCACAGTTCAAATTAACGAGATAGAATGTGGTGAATGCTCACAAATTGCGGGTAAATGTGGTGAGGCAGAAGATTGTACTACACGGTGTAATTCTTATGGAGGTGGTGTTCGTGTTTTAAAAGCATCATGCTCGTTCTTAAACTTATGCACTTGTAGTTTCGAACGACCACCACCAACAATAGCAGCACCTCCTTGCCTTATTGGGTTGGGAGTTTGCACTAATGAACATAATGAAGAATGGTGTAAGAAAGAGTGTCAAACTAAACATCCTAACACGAGTTTTGGGGTCTGTGTAAAACTATTTGATCAGAATATTTGCACTTGTGTGTATTACAGTTGATGAGTTTCTACTTAATTGAAATTAAGACAATAAAATACTATTTTTCTATCTTTAAACAAATATTTTATTTGTAAATTAATCATTTATTTATTTATATTTGTTTACTTAATTATTCAAATAACTACAATTGCTTAGCTTTTATTATTATGATAATCAGAACTTCACCTATTTTGAATATAGATGATTAAGTAGATATCGGGATACAAGCCCCAACCTAGCAATCAAATATTTCTGTCTAACTACAAATCCAGTAAATTTAATATAATTTTCAACAATTTAATTGAAATATATTAATAGTGTAAAAAATTTTTATAATTTCAATAAATCATAACAATTAAAATTTTATAGATGGTTGTGATGTATTGAATGTATAAAATATTTTATGAATTAATCTCAATTCTTAATTAACAACATTAATAAACTTATTTTATTAAATGATATCTATCTTATCATAAAAATTAACATATGTTTAACTTTTCTTAAAAACGGCACATATGAAATAAGATATATTTTGAGACTAATAGAGTAGTATGCGTTTAACTTTCAATTCACTGTGGTTTTGACAGTTTTGTAAAATAAGAATTGTGAAAATATAATTTTCAATTGTTAACAAAACATTAAATATAATTATCGAAAGTAAAAATTAATATTTTTTTCTTATGTCGTCTAAAAAATTTATTATTATTATTTTTTGAATCAAAGTGACTTTAACTTAATTCAAAATACAATTATTACAAGAGATGTAAAGATCCAGCCAACCGAACCTACCAAACTAACAAGCGCATAACACTTTACATTATTAAACAAGTTAGATGTGCTCTTAACTTTTTATTATAACATCCTCTATATACTATTAGATGTATAATACTTTCCATCGGGACGATCGTGACATTTTAGAGGTTTGAGACAAATAATAAAAATATATCTTTAATAAATAATATAATTTAAAAAAAAAATCATTTATTTAAATTTTAAATAGCACCAACAACATAAAAAAAAACATATTCTAATCAATATTATTAAAATATTTATTATTTTAATAGGTATTATTTAAAAGCACCAATATTATTTAAAAAGGTTAAAATTTCTTTGAATGTTGCCTATTAAGATCATCCTCTCTTGATTTGAAATTTCATTGAGATGAGTTTCTAGCACTTTTGATTCATGTGTAGTTGTTGCTCTGAATGTGATTTAAGTGATTAAAACTTGTTTCAGAGTTTAATTTTCATGTTTTGAAATTGAATTGAGTCATAATTTGAGTTTGTGCTATTTAAACTTGTTTTTAATGACAATTTTGAGCATTGGTTTTGACCAATAAATTAATTTGATTGAGATTTCTTTTGACTTTGGTGTTGAGCTTATTTTCGCTTGTCTCGAACTTATTTGAAATGAATTTTAAGCACTAGTTTATCATTGTTTGTTTCTGTCTGGATATTAATTCGAATGATAAAATCTTGATTTAATTCTTGTTTTTTTGCTCATTTGTGAATTTTTATTGGTGTACACCACGAGTTTAGTTCTATGTGACTTTGGTTTTGATTTTTAGAATGAGAAATTGTGCTCCTAATATGGTTTAAAGTATGTCGGAAAATTTTAAATTCTCCTTGGACTTTTTGTTGTAATTGTCTTACCATGCCTCTTGTTAATTCAAAAGTTGATGTCAATTGTGATTTGATTCATGTTCTTGCTTGGTTATGTATGTATAGTGATTTCTAATTGTGAAATTTGGTTACTAATACATGTAATTTGATGCAAGCATTCATTTTCTCTTACGTCGATGCTTTGTCATCTACTTTTTTACTGTATTATTTTATTACTTTGATTTAATATTTAATAATGTAAAAATACAATTAGACATAACACTTTTGGCTTTATATTTTATTTAATTTGCTTGTAAATAAATTCAAATTGTGTTTCTATTTTTATCATTGTGTTGCGATTTTGAACTTTGAATTCGATTTCATTCTCGAACGCGTTTGAACACAAATATTTTGTTTGACCTCTTAGAGTTAATTCCTACATGAATCTATTCTAAAATTACTTAATAAGGTTCAATATTTAGTGACTTTCGATTCACCTTATTTTGATCTCGTAGCTTACTCTTAGACCCTATCTTAGACTCTGGGTAGTTTTCTCTGTGCTATTGGTTTTCTCTGACGCTCTTTCTACTTGTGATTTATTCTTACTCGACATTGATCATTGACGCAATTTTTTTTTGTATTTGAATGTTAATTCGGTTGCTTGTTGGTGAAGCTTCTGCAAGGATTCTTGAGTTTAGCGCACGTTGAAAAGGCGATGGACCTCTTCTGTTTGGTATCACTTGAGATCTCTTTACCATCTCATCCTTGCATTATTTTCAATTAATCTTGCCATGAGAAGTAGGATAGAGATGCATGACTGAAGACCAACCCTTGTAGGCACTGTGAAACCATGTTTCTGATATAGCATAGTTTGTTTAAAGTCCTACCTCGAAGTAGGAAATTTCAGATTGTTTAAAGTCCTACCACAAATTAGGTAATTTCTGATTGTTTAAAGATTTACCTCGAAGAAGGCAATTTTTGTTTGTTTAAAGATCTACCTCAAAGTAGGAGATTTATGTTGGATTTAAAGCCCTACCTCGAAGTAGGAAATATTGATTATCTAAAGTCCTACAATGTAGGAATTGATTGGATTTTAAGCCATTTCTTTTGATGCTTTATTGTTTTTCTTTATTTATTTTTGATCGATGTGTCACTAAATTAGAATTGAAATAACGACTTCACTCTCAGTGCATATTCCCTATAGGATTGCTATCCTCTCCCTTAGATCTATCTTTGTATGTTAATACTAGGTAGATTTTCCCCTTTGTCATCCTAACTCTAGGACCATTGTACATGATCACATTAGGATCTCTAGTCTTCCTTAGAATTTTTATTCCCTTTTTGCATATTTAAAACTAAAACTTTTTTTCTAATCACTTCTCAAAATATTTGATAATAAAGGGGCGAACCATGTGTCATGTGACACCCGGAAATTCATTAAATTATTTAAATGAATTACTGAGGATTTAATTGTTGGAATTTAGTCGAAAAAGGAATTATCGGAATAATTATAAGGAGCATTATTGGATTAAATATATATTGTTAGAATTGATAATGGAATAATTAGTCAATTTAGTCAAGAGAAATTAATATTGGAAATAATGTTGATTTTAGTAGAATGTTATTTTATTAGTTGGGTCAGGTGGGGTGTGTGAAATAGCAAGATTAGGAATAGAATTAATAGGCTCATTAAAGTTACTAGTAGACCTATTATTATATTAGGTTATGATATATAGAAGCTAGCAACTAAAGGAAAAACAATTATCACGTAGCAGTAGAAGAAACAAGGTTTTGGAGGCACCAAGTGGGGGGCAAGAAAATTGAGAAGTTGCCGTCAAACCAGTTGCAATTTCAACCGGAGAATTTGACCGACTGGAAAACCAAAAGGTAAGGGTGGGGTTCGGATTTTATAACCGGGAATATGATGGTTGGTATGTGGGATTGGGGTTTAGAGTATTAGATTCATTGCTGCATTTTTTGAAATTGGATGATCAATTGGATTTTGTTCATGCTTATAATAATAATTGATAGGAAAAAGTAACAGGAATTTTATTGAGTATCATGTTGTATATTTTATTCGTTGTGCTAATTGGATTGAATATTGGGTTTACGCTGAAACGGTAACGAAACTGGGCAAGGGAATGAAAGAAATTGGAGAAGTAACTGGGGGCATGATGATCGACAGGTTGTTGTTGTTGGAATTGGATGACAATCATCAGGGCCTGCTTGTTGGATGCCGGTCGGCACCTTTGAGGAGGAAGGCATTGACGATCGGCAAGGTGTTGTTATTGGTAGAGGCTGACGGTCGACATCTTTGGGGAGAGAGGGGAGTGTCGTTCGACACTTGTTCTTGTTGTTGAGGGAGAGTGTCGTTTGGCACTGGTTGTGGATTGGAGGCACTTTTCATGTATCTTAACAATATATTATCAGTAGCCTACATAATTTAGCGTAGCGTTTCATTAATATAAAAGCATTAAGTTAGGGAATAAAATAGAACTATTTTTATCAGTAGCATGTTATAGCAGAAGGAACATTAGCAGAATAGCATACTTTGGTAGAGTTGTTTTATGTGATAGAGGATAATAGCAGAAGGCTTAGTAAATAGCATAATAGTATAGGGTTGAAAACAGTTTTGTTTGGTCGAATTAGTCGAATTAGTCGAATTAAGCGATATAATTAGTTGTCCGGAATTAAGTATAATTTTACAGGGTAACTAATATAAAATAGTAGATAATTATAATTGAGTTATTTTATTGAAAAACTTTGTTTTGCAGGTAGAAATGAATTAAGCCGATTCGTTCGGTTTATGGAATTATAATAAACGTGTGTACTATATGATTAAAGTACAAAATTGGTTGTTTGGTGTTTTCTTATTGGTAAAGTGGTTATATGATTGAATATGTGAAGTGTTAGGCTTATTTCCAGTGATGCAAGGATATAGGCGAATGCCTCGTAATGAAGTTTGTGGTGAATGATATGTATGTGGCGTTGTATGTTACATGAGTTTCATACATTTGCATTTGTGAAGGCCTATATTGGCGGATTTGTGAAGTAGGCTTATGCCTTGTGCCTCTATTAATTGGCAATTAGTGAAGAGGGCTGAAGCCCTGTTGGTACCACATGCATATGTACAGTTGTGTCACATCAAATTGTATTTTAAATCGCTAGTGATAATTGTGAATGTTTATTGATTGTTGTGTGTTGTTGAGAAGCAATGAAATTCATAATGTTCTTGTTTAATATATTAATTATTATAATATTATTTATATTATTCGATGTCTCACCCCTTTATTTGTTTTGCCGTTGCCTTTATACTGGTAACGTGCAGGTAACGAGGAGTAGAGACTTAGTAGCTTGTTGGTGTCGTCACTCTGATACGTAGCACTCGGGGGGATGGATGCTTATTTGATTTTATGATGTTTTAAGTTTAATTCAAGTTTTTGTTTTAAGAAGTTGTTTTCTTTGAATTAAGTTGTTTAAAAGATGCTATATTTCTTCTGAAGTTTTAAAGTTGTTAATCCGCTGCGTATTTACGGAATCAAGTTGAAATAACTTTGAAGACTAATTAATTGTTATAAGTTCTTTGGATTAATATGTGTTATGTATCTATTATGATAAGTTTTTATGTTGTTGGTTTTTGGAATGAGAATGTAATGCCTCATGTTTGCAGAAATTTTGGCACTATGATTTTAATATAACTGTGGGGTAGATTTGGGGTGTTACATTAGTGGTATCAGAGCAGGTTGGTCCGTCTGGCCAAAGTTGTTGAGTCTTTAACAATCGAGTATTGTTAATTATTGTTGACCATTTTGTGTTGTAGTTATAAGTTGAGATGGCAGGAAGGAATGATGCTGCGATTGCTGCTGTTTTGGAAGCAATGGATCATGCTATGGACAATTAGCCGAATACTGGAGGGGATGTGGGATCCCGTAGCTTGGCGACTTTCCAGAGGGAGAATACTCCTACCTTCAAGGGTAAGTATGATCCTGATGGGGCTTTGAGTTGGTTGAAGGAGATGGAGAGAATCTTCCGTGTGATGGACTGCACTCAAGAGCAGAAGGTTCGGTATGGTACTCATATTCAGAATGCTTTTTTAATGAAAGTTTTTTTTGTTTCACGTGGATCGCTAATGATAGGGTCGTCAGTATTGATATTCATGAAATGGAAGACAATGATATGTTTAGGATAGTGAACAATATCCTAAATAGTCACGCAAATATTAACCCCTTGGTTTTGAGAAAAACTGAGGTACAACATGTTTAGCCCTCACTTTTAAACTTTTCATCATTTACATGAAATATTAAAATACATTATTAAAACAAATATAGATTCATCATAGTCGAAGTTAATTCCAATTTTGTTGCATACCTTTTGCATGCGTCTAACTTATAATTAGATATTTGTTCCAACCAAGAGTTACTGATTCCAAAAGCTTACATCAATACAAATTGTTATACAAATTACGTACTAATTTATGAAATCCCTAATCAACTCTAAGTAACGATAAACATTAAAAAAAATTCCTAAATCGTATGTACCCTAAGCATTATAAAACCTAATTTCTAAAACAAAAAAAGAGGTATACTTTTTTTGACTGAAGAAGAGATTTGAAGAAGAAACTTGGAGGAAGAACAAAGAGAGTCGGAAATCCGAGCACCGTCAATCAGTGTTCATCGCCTCTCCAGCTTAGGGTTTCAACATCTAAAACCCTAGCTCTCCTTGAACCATTTCCGCTACTACTTCCAGTGTCTTCATCATCCTCGATGTCACCTAATATCTGCAAACGGAAAGAAAAAAAGGAGATTAGAGAAAGGATCAAGAATCAGAACAAACGTAAAATCGCATAAGAGGTAAAAAAACACTTAGCTTTTGATTTTCTTCATGATTGATACTTTTATGTGTTTTTCATGAGGGGATATAGGGGTTTAAAGGTTGAAAATGGGTGGTATAGGCTCGGGAAGCTGCCGTTTTAGGGTTTCTGAGAGGTGTTGTTGGGTTGTGGTTTGGTGTTGAAAGAGAGAAGGAAAACGGAGGGTTGAGAAAGAGAAGGAAAGAAATGAACCAAGTGTTTCATAATACAAAAAATATAAGGCCTTCAATAATACTATACACGTGATTCCATGAATATTATCATGCGCCCGCAACAATCACCGCATGATCGCCATCAAACGACCTAAAACACACGCCCACCGTGGAATAATATAACTTCTCGCATGGAGTCCAAACTGACTCTTAAACCATTTGGGTCAGGCCCATTACCAAACCCACCCGCCTTTGTTTTGTTTTTGCTAACCGCGTAAGAATTCATACCCCCTCAACCAAATGGGCCAAGTCTAAAATCTAGACTTGGATCCTTGGACCCTCACACCCCCAGCTTTTACTAGACAGGTCAAACCTACATCCCCCTGCGTTAGGCTTGAAGTCAATATCTGAATTCAGGGTCCTGCTACACATACCCCCCGTTTTTACTAGCCCAACTTATTTTACACCCCCATGCATTCTTCTTATTTTCTTTTATTATTTCATTATAATTATTTTTTATTATTTTAATATAATTATAAATTCTGATATTATATTTTAGTATTATTTATTATGATAAAATCAAATATTATTTTCTAAACTCATTCAAATGTTGTTATAATTAACACATTAAAAGATATTCAACCAACAATAAACTATCTTATTAAATAAATTAAATTCAAAAATAAAATTTCAAAAACGATTAGATAATATTTCAATTAACTGCGCACTTCGTCTAACAAACTCCGTTATTCACACACCTACACTAAGTACACGCGGAATTCAAATATCTTCGTAATCCATAAAAAACACCAACCAATCACGAACTACAAATTGGGACTCTGATTCCTCATAAGAGGATACATAGGAATACGAATAAAATCGTGGCCAGTTCCCATAATAAAAAACTAAAACCCAATTTCTTTAAGATCACGCTTCTAACCCTGGAATCCTTGTGAACAAGGTAGATGAGGGGTACCTAACACTTTTCCTTCGTCTAAAAACGAGTCCAATAATCTAGAATATCTAACTTATTTAGGGTTAACCTTTATATTCTCTTCCTTAAGATAAAAATTAAGGGTGGCGACTCTCATTTTAAAACTGGTTACAACAATTTGAAACTATGTGGGGGACTCAACCCTAGCTTTAGAAGCCTTGTCTCTTCGTTTTTGGGTTTTTAGGATTTTTTGTTTTTGGGTTTTTATTCCTTGTTTATTTAATTATTTATTTGTTTTTGCTCATTATATTATTCATTGTATTATTTATTATATTATATTCATCTGTGGTGGGATTTTATTGTTTCAAAAATTATTTTTCAAAACCCTTAGAAACAAGGTTCGTTTATTAGCCAAGGGGGTACATCAGCCATGTGAGTTTATGTGACGACTTCGCCTAGAGTCGGTGGAATTCGATGAAAGGAATACGTCTCAAGAGATATCCTCTTTGGAAGTAGGACTTTGGAATGAAACCTATGACTCTTTGTACAACCCTTAAACCAAAACTTCATGACGAGACCTTTCGTGACGTAGAGATGAAAGTTTCGGTCTACAAAGAGGATCCACTTAAGGGAGGCCCTTGTACCTTTTCCTCTAGTGTTATTCATGATACCCTTAAGGAAACCACCTTATGGGAAGGGTAGATTATATGTAGGCCAAAACTAGGAATCTACCTTCTAAGGGTACCTTTCATAAAATCCTATCACTAAGCCTCACATCCATGCATTCATTCGTTTCATATATTCATTGCCTTCCATTTTTGTTTGCTTGTCTTATTCACAGGGTCAAAAAATAATAATTAAAAGTGTTTGTAAAAGTGTCCTAAAAATGAATGCCAAAGGGAGATAACTTGTCTGTATCAATGTCGTCAAGACAAATATGACAAAGATAATAATCATCAAAGAGAAACTAGGAGTCGTGATGATGTTAGCACTTCCATTAGTTGCTTTCTTAGTTCGAATATCTTTCAATATCTGAAATATATTCCCTTTTAAGGATGATTATTATTAATGAAAGTACTTTTGTTTCCATATTCGAACTACGTATTCATTTTAATATGTTCACCAATAAAAAGCAAAACCTGAAAAAATAAAAAATATATATCCAAGTGAATAAGACATTCGAAACACTACCCATGCATTTTTATATATTTTCATTTTTCATCCATCTGCATAAAGCTCATATCTATTCCACTTTAAGAGAACTTTCAACCATAATCAAACAAGTTGATTCCCGGGTACTCAAAACGAACTTAAAGCAGCTCACGAAGCAAGCGTAAAGTTAGTTATGAAAATTAAAGAAGGTCAACAAGCCACAATTGAGGACGTCCTTACACCTCAAGAAAACACTCAAGCTCGACCTCGACCCATACAAGCTTTAGTTGAGAAGTTTGATGTGCAAGAACATGTCGTTTTCTGAGATGGGTATACTCCATCCCATGAATCCATTAAGTATCATCAATTTTCATTCCCTATGCCGAAACCTCAAGGGGAAAACCCAAACATGAATACTGAAGAACCAAAAGATGCTAAGGACACTAAAATATACAGCATGCTGGAAAAAAGCTCGGCACCATAGAAGGACATGACACTCATGGCTTTGACGCTTTTGCTTTATGCTTGGTTGAAGACGTGGTATTTCCTCCGAAGTTTAAGATTCCAGATTTTGAAAAGTACAAAGGAGATAGTTTTCCTAAGACTCATTTGAATATGTATGTTAGGAAAATGGCAGCATACTCATGCGACGACAACTTCCTTATCCACTATTTTCAAGACAATCTTAGTAGAGTTTTATTAGAATGGTATATGCAATTGGAAAGAAACCACATTCAAACCTAGAATGATCTGGCTTTAGAATATCATAAGCATTATCAATACAACACTGACATGGATCCAAGTCGCATGTAACTCGAAGATTTATCTCAAAAGAGTAACGAATCCTTCAAAGAATACGCACAGAGATGGAGGGAGTTGGCTGCTCGAGTACAACCACCATTATTGAATAAGGAGTTGGTAGACATGTTCATGAGCACCCTACAAGGTCAGTACTATGAAAAAATGTTGGGCACTGTATCGTAATGCTTCTCTGACCTAGTAATGATCGGGGAACGCATCGAGAACGACATCAAAAATGGAAAAATTCAAAGCATATCGAGTAACCCGACTAGTGAATCCCTTAGAGATTTCCAAGGGGAATAAGAAAATGAAATGAATGCAATATTGGAATGTTGTACCCCAAAATTTGCCCTCTCATTTCTCAAAGGATTATCTTGGACCCTCAGGTTTGCTTCTATCAAGTTTCAACTCTTGGATGACAATTTTCTATGAAAGTCATTCGCAGGGGCAAAATGGACAAAAGCACACTAAAAAGTCAAAACTTTGACTTTTGGATCAAAAATCAAGTTTCAACAATCATCTTTCATCAGGACATGAAATTGGTTCATCAAAAATCAAAAGTCAGATATTGCGTTGAAAAATCAAATTTTCTAAACACTTTTAGAAAATTTTCGAAGTGTTAAGAGAATATGATACTTCAGAACTTCTGGGCCAGCCTCCATGTGAGTGCAGTCATAATTTGCAAACATTGGTTCAGAACATGATTCTTCAATCAGAACATGACTCTTCAGCATATGCTTCGATCAGAGCTTCACCCTTCGAATCTCACTCAGGTCTTCTGCTATCAGAACATCACCAAATCCAAAAACCTCGTTTGAGCAGCCTGCTGCACTACTATAGCACAGTCCTGCAACCAGCTGCCACAAAACTCCAAATTATTGTTGATCTAGTCCATGCCTACATTTTCTCACACCCCATAATTGCACCAAATTAGCATACAAAAGTTGTGTTTAAAAAGCAAAGGAACAGTATGCCAAAAAGGTTTAAATCCCATTTGTTTCCCCCCCCCAAAACCACAGCAAACCCATCTATAAATAATTGGCTCCATCACACATTCAAGGGGATGGCTTTTGAAAAGAGAGAATTATCAAAGAGAGAAAACAAAATAGTCAAACATTCGTAAACTCATAATTCACAAAAAAAACAAACCTTTGTTCTTCCCTTTGAATCAAAGAACATAACATTCTGTTCCATTCCTTGCTAACCCCAGATCATCTGAAGGCAGTAGTTCAAGTCCCAAACGCACGCTTCAGGTTCAAGGTAAGTCTTTCTGACTTTGAATTTTTCATTCAGAACATCATTAAATATGTAAATGCCATAGTGTTAATGTTGTCTATATCATTGCATAAGTAGAAAAACTGTGAATCAGAACTTCTTGAATAAAGCTAGGCTCAGAATTAGGATTAGAACTTCTATAAATTATTGTGCTTTTATCTTTCTGATTTGCTGTTATTAAGAACTGAATAAGTTGCAGATGTTCTGACTAATGTAAGTGTGATACGGTGGGAGAACTGACTTAAGGGTTTTGCGTTTGTGTTTGCAAATGTTGCGGTTTAGCAAGAGTCGCCACTGACTTTTCTTTTATCCAATAAGGAAAGGTGAAAAAGCACAGGAAAGACCTTTAGAGATGTTTTCTTGAGTTTGGGGGGTAGATTATGAAAAGGGAAGGTATTAGCACCCTTTTCATCCATGGTTTTCCATGGGCTCTTAGTTACTTGCTAGATCACTTGCTTTTGTTTTAAAATTGTTCTTTGTGTGTTTTTTGAAAGTATTTTGTAAAAGAGGCCATTGTTTAGGAAATCTTTATGATGATTCTCGTTCTTAAGAATGTATACAAAGATGTTTGTCTTTTTGAAAATGTTTTCAATGTTTGTAAGATGTGTTAGAAATGTGTGTGTTTGTTTTGGAAAATAGCAAGGATAGTTGCTTTGAAAAGGAGCAAGTAACTAAAAGTAATCTACCTACTCAAATGTCTTTCTTGTTCATTTTCTATTCCTTTGACATTGTTGTCTTACCATTGATTTGGTGGGCAACCCTATCTTTGGAGGTAAAAGGGACGGGTGTGGGTCATCGTATAACCATGATTAGCAATGTTGCAAAGTATCTTAGCATTTTTTAGGGACCAAGATCATTTTGTAAGGCAACTTTAAATAGCGTCATCGAGGGACTTATGATCTTATATTTGTTTGTTTTGCCAAGATACTTCGCATGCGTAATATGGCCATTTTTGTGTAAGGAAACCAAGTGGAGTAACCCTAAGGATGCTTGTGCGCAAGTGTGTTATTTTCATGCTTGATTTTGTCTTGGATTAGGGTTTTCTATTTGATTGTTTTTATCTTGCCATTCAAACCCTAATTACTAGCATGTTATATGAAAGCGGTAAATTGCGTAATTTAAATATTACTACGCTATTACAACATTGTATGGGAGGGGGATATACAAATTATGAATGGGGATTTACAATAATGTAAATCTAATTAAGCTATTACAACCAAATCGAATTTGTACAAATATTTGAATAAATAATATACAATATAAATTAAATATGCAATGATATATATATGCAAGAAAAGGAAATTTGCTTTTTTTTTATATGCAAAAGAGTTTTGACCTAATCCTAATAATATTTAAAAAGGAAATTATTTCTTGAAAAGTGATTAACCCTAATTTCTAATTTAAAAGAAAATAGAGTTCTTTAAGTATTTTTTTTTTGTATTTTTGTCTTAAAATAGTAAATAATATTTATGAAAATATTTAGTCTTTTTATATGTCAAAATAAATATTTACAAGTATGAAGAAAAAGGGGTAAAAATATACCTAAGTCTATTTTATTTAACAAGCTTATTTAAGAAAAATAGTTAGTATATAATTTAATAAAAATATTCTTTATGTGAAAATAAAATAAAATAAATAAAATGCAATATTTATCATGTTTTATATTTTTTATGATTTTTTATGCAAAAGAAAAATATTTAATGCAATAAACAAAAATAAAATAAATAAATGAAAATAAATTGGGCCAGGGGTGTCCTGAGTAATCAAGAGGTGACATTAGAAAAAAAACAAGCCCAAATGAGCAAAAGCCTAGCGCTGCAAAAATGAGAAAAATGGCAAAAATGAGAAAATATGCAAAAGGCAAGTACCAAGGCTCGAACCCATGACCTTGGTATTCTCAGTGCACTGCTGTTGTACCCCAAAATTTGCCCTCCCATATTTCTCAAAATATTTCAAGAAAGATCCACAAGTTGCTCAAGGTAGTCCAAGGTTGGGTCAGACAAGCTCTCTCCTATGGCAGTCTACCCCAAATTAGGGTTTCATGTTGCATCAAGATACTTGATTCTAAGGGATCCCAAATGCTCAACATTGTCCTAATATGTTCTCAAGATCATCCATGTCAAGTTTCAAGCCTTGCAGAGAAAGTTTGCTCAGTCAATTGCTCAAAGGCCCAAAAATCGATTGTGATAGGCCAAAAGTCAACTGTGGCCTACATACAGTCAAACTTCAATATTTTTGGTCAACATCCTAATTTTGAAGTATATTTCATCATTTGATCAAGGGTTGATCATGATTCATCAAGGACTGCTCATAATTCATCAAGACTCAAAAGTTGCTAAATTAGGATTTTGCAGGAAAAGTCAACTCAACTTTGACCAAGCATAGCTTTCTCATACTTTATGAGAAATGACCCATCCAAATCTCATTTTGGAGAGGATACAATTCCTTACAATCCATCTTCATCTACAAAGTTCAAAATATGCACTCACAAGAAGTTATGAATTTGGACATTATTGGTCATTTTGAAATGTCAACAAAAACACCTTTTTTGTCAAAGCTTCATACATGAGCATGGAATATCAAATTTAGATGATACCAAAAGGGGTGCTTAGAGGACATCTCGAAAAAGGAATTTTTCTGTGCTTTTTTTCCTTTCCTTGTTGGATAAAATAAAAGTCTGGCGACTCTTGCTTACCGCTACATTTTGCAAAAACAAACGCAAAACGCAAACTAGCAAATTCCTTAACGAAATAGGGAAACACGATCCCGATTCTGGCCACCGTATCACAGAACTGGCGACTCTGCTGTGGACTTAATAAGTGGGGTGTACCTTAGGAATAGTTCATTATATTGTTTTCAATTGTTTGATCTGTTTGCTTTATCTTTGTGGTCTTTGTATCGGAGTTACTATAGATCCTAACCCGGATCTGGGGACACCTTTTAGGTAAGTAGAAATAGACTGTAAGGGAACTGTGCAGCGTAGACCGATACAGTTGAAGCAGTAGCTACGTTGGTGTGACACATTAGTTGGTACTGATATCCCTTGTGGAGGAACAAGGAGAGTATGAGGCTGCTAATGGGTCATTAAGCATCAACTGACCTTAGAACCTATAATTGACCAACTTGGCCATAGAAAGTAGCAGTATGCTACACTCACTGAGACCATACTCTCGCGATGATTCCGGCCATAAGAAAAGATTACTAAACTGGAATTATGACCGATCGAGGATGGTCAGTGATATTGAGAACCTCTAGAACCCGATTACTATTACTAGGACAGGTTAAACCAACTAAACTGAAAGAGGGTAATACCTAAACTCCATGCCAGCTTGAAATTTAAGGGATATTGTGTGACTTGTGTGCCCTTACCATGTTTGCTATCTGTGATACCTGTGGTGTGTTTTTATCATGACATTATGCAACATGACATTGCATGCATATTTCGTTAGACTAACCATTTCAAAGACTGAGGGGATTCATCTTTTTTCTGTTTTACAGATCATGGCATCTATGCGCAGAAATACCATTCGGATCAGCTTCGTGCAGATACTTGCTCAGCTTAGAGAGTTGGTTCCTAAGGTTCCTGATACTTCTTCCTTTGTTAGAAGACATCGTCATCTCCTCAGCCTGGTCACTTCCAAGTTGGATGAGCAAATGATGAGCGTCTTGTTCCAGTTCTTTGACTCGTTGCATCACTGTTTTACCTTCCCGGACTATCAGCTAGTCCCTACTTTGGAGGAGTTTTCTGATTTACTTGGCATATCTATTCTAGAGCAGACACCCTTTACAGGTTTGGAGATAGCTCCTAGGCTATAGGATATTGCTTCATCCCTCCATCTAACAATGGCTGATGTAGTATCTAACTGAGACTCGGAGTGGGGAGAAGGGTTTCTTGGCTAAGTTTTTGATCGATCAAGCTCAAAGTTCTGGGATAGTTTGGACTTTCAATAATTTGAAGACATCCTGGCTCTCCTCATCTATGGCTTGGTTCTGTTCCCAAATTTAGATTCTTTTGTCGATGTGAACACAGTCAAGATTTTCATGTCTCGTAATCCAGTGCCTACTCTCCTAGGTGATATTCTGCATGCTCTTTATACCCGTACTATTCGGAGAAGGGGAATTCTCATGTGCTGTACACCGCTGCTAGCGAGGTGGTTTATTTCTCACCTCCCCAAATCTGTATTGAAGAATGAGGAAGGTATGGGTTGGGCTTACAGAATCATGTCCCTTGCTCATACGGACATCCTTTGGAGTACTAAAGATATGGAAAAAGTAGCTGTCATTGATCGGTGTGGGGAATACCCCAATGTTCCATTGCTTGGAATTAGAGGAGGAATAACCTATAATCCTTGTTTGGCCTTACGACAATTTAGATGAGCTCGAAGGGACGATCCTCATGAGTTTCTGCTTCCAGATATTGTCTTTGACTTCATGGGGGATGTTGAGGGACATCGCCGCAGATTTATACGAGCCTGGGACAGGGTGAACAGGTCTGATCCACATGAGCTAGGAATGAAGATTTCTCTCCCGATGCAACCGTATGTCCAGTGGGTTCGAGCCCGTGCTCAAAAGCTGGGGATGCCATATGAAGCTGTTTTGCCGGTGATTGTGGAGCATACTGATGAAGAAGGAGTTCCTTATACAATCCTCCATACTCATATGCCTACTGATCTGGGGGCATTGAAGAGGTCTTGGATCCAGTTAAGGGAAGAACGGGATACCTCCAGAGAGAAGTATCATGAGCAGGAATGGAAGATCCTGAAGCTTACAAGGAAGCTGGAGACTGAGAGGACAATCAACGATTATGTCAGCACGAAAGGAAAACGACCATGGGAGTTCTGATGTCTTTTACTATTTCTAGTTTAGATTTGCTTTTCAGTATTTCTCTTGTAACTCCTTAAGGGCATTTGTTAAACATTGTTTCAAGTTTTAATCTAATAAAAGTGTGTTTTATTTTGGTTTACAAATTTGAATCTCCCTAAGTCTTTGAAATCATTTCATACGCATTCCATTACCATGCACCTCATTACAGGTACCCTTACAGGTTTCTCATCTTCTTCGCTGTTTATTTCAGCACAACATGTCTTATGAAACACCTACTGATCAAGCCATCAAGGCTCTTCAAGCTTAGAATGCTCAGTTCCAGGAAATGTTCTTGAACTTGGCCAAGAGTCAACAAGATTTGAAGACTCTTATCTTGAAGGACAAGAAGAAGAATAAGAAGAAAGTGGTCCTCTTGAATATGGGTCACAGGTGTGGGAATAGGTTGCGAGAAGAAGTGGATTTGTCTCATTCATCTGGAGGAGGAGAGAATCAAGAAGAAAGTAAGGGTCCTAGCCCTGTGGTTTCTGACAATGACACTGACTTTGATGAAGACCAGTATCCTCCTGCTGAGGATAAGTATAAACAACTTGAAAACCGAATGAGCGCAATGGAGATCCAGAAGATACCTGGGTTGGACTTAGGAGATTTGGGTTTGGCATCTAGGGTGGTGATCCGCCACAAGTTTAAAGCGCCTGTCTTTGCTAAGTACGACGGGGTCTCCTGCCCAAAGTTACACCTCCGCTCGTATGTTAGAAAGATTCAACCGTATACTACTGATAGGAACCTATGGGTTCATTTCTTTTAATATAGTTTGTCAGGGACTCAACTTGAACGGTTCTATCAACTGGAAGGAGCTAACGTCCGCAACTGGGAGGACCTTGCTGCTGCTTTTTACAAGCAATACCAGTATAATGCCGACCTTGCTCCCTTGCATACTCAACTTCAGGGTATGTCTACGGGTGCGAGCGAAGGTTTTAAGGACTACACTCAGAAATGGAGAGATCTTGCTGGAAGAGTACAACCCCCTCTGTCTGATAGGGAGTTGGTGGATATGTTTCTTGGGACTTTGTCTGGTCCGTACTTCAATCATTTGATCGATAGTTCATTGTCTGGGTTCACTGAATTGATTATGACAAGGGAGAGAGTTTAGGCCGGTATTAAAAGTGGCAAGATACAGAAGGGTGCTTTATCAAGTACAGAGAAGAAGCCTTTCAAGAAGGAATGTAGTGCAGTTTACAGCTCGAGGAGCCAAAATTGACTCGAACACCGTCAAGCAGTTAATGCGGTAGTTATATCAAGACCTGCTGTTGCCCCACAACGCAACACTCAACAAAGAGTAGAGAGACCGCAAAGGCAGTATACTAGGCTCAGTATGACTCTATCTCAAATTCTGCTGCAATTGTTGAAGACGAACTTGGTCACTCTAAGGGAGGCTCCGAAGAATCCCAGTACTACATCACTGTTGTATAATCCAAACGCTCGCTGCGCTAATCACTCTGATAGCCCGGAGCATGATACGAACAACTGCTGGGCTTTGAAGAATAAAGTGCAGGATCTGATTGAAGCTAAGGAGATTGAGTTTGAAGCGCCGGAAAAGCCTAATGTCATGACTTCTCCTATGCCCAAGCATGAAGTAAATGTTGTGGATGATGACTCATTTGTAACTTCGGTAGAAGACATTTCTACTCTGTTGATAACAGTGAAGAAGAACTTATTATTGGCTGGTTTATTTCCGGGTTGTGGTGAAGGTTGCCACCTGCGTTCCATCCTACCTACTGGTTGCCATCTATTGAAGACAGGTGTCCAACGCCTGATGGATAATAAAGAAATCTTGTTCGAGAAAACTTTGGTTCCATTGATTCATGTTGAAGATGTTTTCATAATCACCATTTCCACCAATTCTTCCAAGGCTTCCTCGAGAAAGCCTGTTAGAATTACATATGTTCCCAGAGTTGCTCCATTGATCATTACTATTCCTGGACCTATCCCTTACACGTCGGATAAGGCTGTCCCGTGGCACTATGGGGCCGATGTGTATTATCATGGGATTAAACAAGACTTGAAGGTTGAAGAAGCTGATACTGATGTCAGCAATATTGTTGGGTCTAGTAAAGTCACCCGAAGCGGAAGACTTTTCTCTCCTGAGATCTCCCCACCAACTGTTCAGAAGACTGTTGTTATTTCACCTGCCAGTACATCTGCTATTGTCCCTGTTCGTGTTCCAATCATTACCCCTGTCACCGAGTCCTCTGACACTCGGGGCAAAGGGATCACCGGTGGGCTTACCCAGACGGAGGCACCGAAGAAGATTACTGTTAAAATCTCTAGGCAGGAGATAGAGGAGACTTTAAAGATCATCAAGAAAAGCAACTATAACATAGTCGAACAGCTGGGGCAAACCCCTTCGAAGATCTCGATGTTGTCTTTATTGTTGTGCTCAGAAGCCCATGCTAAGGCTCTGATTGCTTTCCTGAAAACTGCGCATGTGCCCTAGGAAACATACACTGATCAATTCAAAGACTGTGTGGCTAGTTTGACCGCTGACAACGGGTTGGGTTTCTCCGACGCATATCTGACTGCCAAAGGAAAGAATCACAATGACGCTCTGCATGTTTCAATCGAGTGCAGGGGCACTACTCTAGCTCACGTACTGGTGGACATTGGGTCCTCGTTGAATGTTTTACCCAAGAAAGTGTTAGACCGGTTGGATTGTGAAGGGTTGGTGCTGAAGCCAAGTAATATTGTGGTTAGGGCCTTTGACGGGTCCAAAAGGATGGTACATGGAGAGGTAGATGTTCCAGTTAAGGTTGGTTCTCAGACTTTCGCGTCTACATTCTATGTGATGGACATTCAACCATCTTATTCTTGTTTGCTGGGTCGCTCGTGGATCCATAAAGTTGGGGCAGTAACTTCTACGCTCCATCAGATGTTAAAATACCCAGTGAAAGGGAAAATGTTACAGTACGAGGAGAAGAGCAGTACATGGTGAGCCACCTTAACTCTTTTCGGTATGTGGAGATGGATGGAGAGTTCATTGAGACCCCGTGTCAAAACTTTGAAGAAGTCCCCCAGACTCTGGCGTCGACTGAAACTGTTGCTGAAGATCCTCCAATGAAGATGGATTCCCTCAAGGATGCCCGGGTTGTTATTGAAAAAGGTGGGTGTGCGAATTGGGGCCAACTCCCTGACTTTGCACACAAGACTGACAAGTTTGGTTTGGGTTTTACTACAGAAGCTTAAAGGGCTTTTCGGCATGCACAGATTGGAAGACCTCCCCTGCGTATCACTAATTTGGAAGTGAATGCAATTGAAGATGATGATGAAGAGTCAGATTTCGAAAGCTGGATTTACCCGACTACCGACGAAAGATTAAGCAATTGGACAACAAAGGAATTCGTGCCCATTTATTTTATTACACAGTAATAAGACTTTTGTTTTGAGTTTTGTAACAGACAGTTTAAAACTTTACGGCCCGGTGCCTTACCCGAGACACCGTGGCGTTGTTTGAGGGCTTATTATGTGTCATTTCCATATATCATCAATAAAAGCATTGGACGTCTTTCTTGCACTACAAATTTTGTGCTCCTTGTTTTTCTTTTCTATCTTGCAAAACAACTATTTGTCTTACACACACTCACATATACAGGTCTACATCCACTCTGGATCCCACTGATAACGACTCTACTACTGCCAATTATGACTTCAAAAGTCCGATCAACCAAGCCAGCGACGAAGGTGAGGATGATTGTGAAGTGCCTGGGGAACTCGCTAGATTGTTACTTCAGGAAGAGAGG
Organism: Vicia faba; assembly: GCA_948472305.1. Lineage (NCBI taxonomy): Eukaryota > Viridiplantae > Streptophyta > Magnoliopsida > Fabales > Fabaceae > Vicia > Vicia faba. Next base: position 1,393,376,381 of record OX451736.1, on the reverse strand, counting down.
GCCATACAACTGCATGAAGAGCCAGTGGAAACAGTAAATCTGGGTACAGAGGAGGACAAGAAAGAGGTCAAGATCGGTGCAAATCTGGAGTCTAGCGTCAAGCAACGGCTGATACAGATGTTGCATGACTATGTTGAGATCTTTGCCTGGTCTTATGAAGATATGCCTGGGTTGGATACCGATATTATGGTTCACCGCTTGCCAACTAAGGAAGATTTTCCTCCAGTGAAACGGAAAGTTCTCCGAATGCGCCCAGAGATGTCTGAGAAAATCAAGGTTGAGTTTATGAAACAGTTTGATGTCGGTTTTCTAGCAGTTACTTCTTACCCACAATGGGTGGCCAACGTGGTTCCGGTGCCTAAGAAGGATGGTAAGGTTTGAATATGTGTTGACTATAGGGATCTGAACAGGGCAAGCCCCAAGGATGATTTCCCTCTGCCTCATATCGACGTTCTGATTGACAACACCGCACATCATACTTCTCCTTTATGGATGGTTTCTCCGGTTACAATCAGATTAAAATGGCTCCCTAGGATATGGAAAATACAACCTTTGTTACGCAATGGGGTACCTTTTGCTACAAAGTCATGCCTTTCGGATTGAAGAATGCTGGGGCAATGTATCAGCGCGCCATGATCGCTTTGTTCCACGACATGATTCACCATGAGATTGAGGTATATGTTGACGACATGATTGTAAGATCCCAAACTGAAGAGGAAAATCTTGGCCATCTCCAGAAGTTCTTTGACAGGTTGAAGTTGTACAAACTGAGACTAAATCCGAACAAGTGCACCTTCGGAGTGAGGTCTGGTAAGCTGCTAGATTTCGTCGTTAGTGATAAAGGTATTCAAGTGGATCCTGCAAAGGTGAAGGCTATACAGGAAATGCCAACTCCCCGAACAGAAAAAGAAGTCAGAGGCTTTCTAGGTCGTCTGAACTATATTGCTCGATTCATCTCACACCTAACTGCTACTTGCGAGCCAATCTTGAAGTTACTGAAGAAAGATCAAGTGGTAAAATGGAATGATGAATGTCAGGCCGCTTTCGAAAGGATCAAGGAATATCTCCAAGAGCCCTCTATTCTGATGCCTCTAGTTGAAGGAAGACCTTTGATCTTATACTTGACAGTACTCGACAATTCAATGGGGTGTGTGTTGGGGCAGCATGACGAGTCTAGCCGAAAAGAGCATGCTATTTACTACCTTAGCAAAAATTTTACCGACTGCGAGACCCGATACTCGTTGCTTGAGAAAACTTGTTGCACTTTGGCATGGGTTGCTCACCGGCTGAGACAATATATGCTGACTCACACTACTCTGTTGATATCAAAGATGGATCCAATCAAGTATATCTTCGAGAAGCCTGCTTTATCCAGAAGAATAGCAAGATGGAAGATGATCTTGAATGAATACGACATCCAATACACAACCCAAAATGCAATTAAGGGAAGTGTGTTGGAAGATCATTTGGCGCATCAGGCAGTGGATGATTACCAATCTATGAACTTCGAGTTACTGGATGAGAACATCATGTTGGTAACTGACTATGAAACACCTGGACCGGATGAAGGACCTGAGGAAGGATCCTGATGGTCTATGTATTTTGACGGAGCTTCAAACACTTTGGGTAATGGCATTGGCGCCGTGATCATATCTCCTGAAGGCTCTCATACTCCGTTCACCGCCCGACTATGTTTCAACTGCACCAACAATATGGTGGAGTATGAAGCGTGTATCATGGGTCTTCGAGCAGCTATTAACCTAAGGATAAAGTTTCTGAGTGTATTCGGATATTCCGCTCTCGTGATCAGCAAGATCAGAGGCGAGTGGGATACAAAGCACCCAAATCTTATTCCTTACAAAGAGTATGTATTGACATTGCTTCCGCACTTTGAGGAAATAACCTTTGAACATTTCCCTAGAGAGGAGAATCAGTTGGTGGACGCGCTAGCTACGATGTCTTCTATGTTAAAGGTTAGGTGGGACAACGAAGCTCCCCAAATTACCATTGAAAGGTTGGACGAACCCGCACATTGCTGTGACATTGAGACTGAAGAGGTAACAGATAAACCCTGGTTTCATGAGGTAAAGAAGTATCTTGAGGCTCAGGAATACCCCTAGGGTGCATCTGTTAATGATAAGAAGTTTCTGAGGAGGTTCGCGGCGAAGTTCTTCATCAGTAATGGTATCCTTTACAAGCGTAACCATGATTCGACCTTACTGTGTTTTATGGATAAGAACGAGGCAGAAAGGATTATGGTGGAGTTACATGAAGGTACTTTCGGGACTCATTCCAGTGGACACACCATGGCAAAGAAAATCCTACGGGAAAGATATTATTGGTCTACCATGGAAGCCGACTGTTATCAGCATTCTCGGACTTGTCATAAGTGCCAAGTCTATGCTGATAAGGTGCACATACCTCCAGTTCCTCTGAATGTTTTGATAGCTCCGTGGCCTTTTGCAATGTGGGGCATCGATATGATTGGTGAGATCAGACCTACTGCGTCTAACGAGCATCGTTTCATCCTGGTAGCAATTGATTACTTTACAAAATGGGTTGAAGCAACTTCCTTTACTACTGTAACCAAGAACGTCGTGGCACGGTTTATTTAGCACAATCTGATTTGTCTATATGGTGTACCGGAGAGGATCATTACGGATAACGATACGAACCTCAACAATACGATGATCACCGAGCTCTGTAAACAGTTCAAGATACAACATCATAACTCTTCTCATTACCGACTGAAGATGAATGGGGCTGTAGAAGCGGCTAATAAGAATATCAAGAAGATTGTGTAGAGGATGACGGTAACATACAAAGATTGGAACGAGATGTTACCATTTGCTATTCATGGGTACCACACCTCAGCGCGAACGTCAACAGGGGCAACACCCTATTCATTGGTATATGGCATAGAGGCAGTCTTGCCCATTGAGGTCCAAATACCCTCTCTTAGGATTATGAAGGATGCAGGTTTGAGCGAAGATGACTGGATTCAGACCCGACTTGATCAGCTGAACTTAATCAATGAAAAGAGACTTACTGCTATTTGTCATGGTCAAACGTATCAAAAGAGGATGATCAAGGCATTTAACAAGAAAGTTAGACGACAAGAATATCAAGTTGGGGATTTGGTGATCAAACGCATCATCCTACCACAAGGTGATCCCAGGGGCAAATGGACCCCTACGTACAAAGGGCCATTTGTGGTTAAGAACATTTTCTCAGCATGAGTTATGATTCTAACCACCATGGATGGTGACGACCTTCCTCACCCCATCAATGCAGACATAGTGAAAAATAGTACGCCTAATCAAAGACCCGCTAGGTTAACTGGCCTAGGCAAAAATAAGGGCTTCCCGGAGAACCAAAAGGGTTTGGAAAAAAATAAGGGATGAAAATGAAAAAAAATTATACACCCGGCAAGTTGAAAACCTGAAAAGGCGACTTGGGAAAAAAAGGGTATCCCGGTGGACTGAAAACCCGAAAGGGCGGTCCAGGAAAAAATTAGGGATTAAAGCGTAACACTATGTCTCATTGGATCACCTTGCAACCAGACTTCGGTATCGACTATCAGGCTGGAACAGCGCCAAAAAATCTGATCTACCTTCAACCAAGTAGCAAAGTGATGAGATTCTCGAGGATATAAAGGCAATAGCAAAGTTGGAACCCAGTGGGATTGTTCACATAGCTGTTTTTCTTTCTTTTTTTCACAAATTGTATAAATTCTGCTTTTTCGGAGGTGTTCTCTTACTAGGACGTCAGCCTCTTGTACAAAATGCCTATTTACAGGCCAATTTCAAAGTTAATACAATTCATTTTCACAAAGAAATTTCAAATTTTTTCCTTTTTCTGTTTTGTTTTGCAAGAACGTCCAATGGTTCATTTTTGATATATGCATTTAACAATAATTGTTGCTCATAAATATTTACATGCGAAACAAAAGACGATTACTCGTAATATCAGAAACAGGGGAAAATAAGAAATGCCCGAACCGTACAGTTGCTCTATCCACCATGTATAGGGATAGACCTAGTTGGAGAAAACGATTGAAAGTACATTCACTATCCGCAGAGTAAGAAAAAGATAGTGACATTAGTGGTCCTGAACAGGACACCACTCTCCCCAGTTGAGGCTCACAACCGTGAATGAATTGACAATATTCTCCCCAAGCAGAGTTTATCTATCACCAGCTTGGAAAATTATCCCCATTGGAGTTTGGAGAATTATTCCCAGTAGAGTCTGGAAAACTGTCCCAATAGAGTCTAAAAGATTATTCCCCACGAAGTCGCAACTGGAAAATCATCCCCAGCGGAGTTCATTCCTTTTACGAACAAAAACTCAATCCCCAACAGAGTTTATCATCGCCGACAATGATGATTCATCCCCAGCCGAGGTTATTTCTCCAAATCAACAGGTCCTCTAGCAGAATATGACCCCCCACAGAGTCATTTCCTCGTCAGTTTATTCCCCAACGGAGTTATCCTCTCCTGCAGAATTATTCTCACAATCATCTTCATTCACTATCCCCAGCGGAAATGAAGAATTCAACTCTTTTCTCCAGCAGTAATCCGGGATTTATTTTCCCCAGCTAGAGAGCATCATAAAAACATTGCATGTCCATACATCATGACATATGCATACAAATCATACAACACAATCTCATTTATTTTGAGAACATCATTGCTTGATACATATCATGCATTATATACAGCTAACCTTTACCTTTCAGGAAGGATACAATCAAATTCTCACAAAATTCAAGCTATGAAGCCTTTACCTCAGTTGAATAACGGACGAACAAGTTCCTAAGATTCATCAGAGATGATTCCTCAATAGAATACAGACGACCAAGTTCCTAAAATTCAACAGAGATGATTCCTCGGTAGGACGACCAAGTTCCTAAAATTCAACAGAGATGTTACCTCAGTAGAATACGGACGACCAAGTTCCTAAAATTCAACAGAGATGATTCCTCGGTAGAATACGGAAGACCAAGTTCCTAAAATTCAACAGAGATGATTCCTCGGTAGAATACGGATGACCAAGTTCCTAAAATTCAACAGAGATGTTTCCTTAGTAGAATACGGATGACCAAGTTCCTAAAATTCAACAGAGATGATTCCTAGGTAGAATACGGACGACCAAGTTCCTAAAATTCAACAGAGATGTTTCCTCAGTAGAATATGAACGACCAAGTTCCTAAATTCAACAGAGATGATTCCTCGGTAGAATACAGACGAACAAGTTCCTAAAATTCAACAGAGATGTTTCCTCAGTAGAATACGGACGACCAAGTTCCTAAAATTCAACAGAGATGATTCCTCGGTAGAATACGGACGACCAAGTTCCTAAAATTCAACAGAAATGATTCCTCAGTCGAATACGGACGACCAAAGTTCCTAAAATTCAACAGACATGACTCACCAGCAGAATAACGAATGACCGAAACTCCTAAAATTCTATTTCTCTCAAGACAAAGATCAGCATTCCCCAGCAAAATCTTCCTCAATGACATGTATACAAGCTCTCTCTAAGGAATCTCTTATGCGATCGACACTCCTTCAGATGACATCTTTAAGCCCATCTCCTGTCATCATTTTCCAAATGGAATCTGTAAGCCCATTCTCCATATCACAAGACAACTACTACTTCATGCGAGTGCAAATTTCTGGGCACTCTAGTGTTCAATCATCTTCCACCTTCGGATCACGAAAGGCACGAAAGCCAATCTAAATTCTCATGTTTAATAAGATTGAACAGGGGCAGCTGTTGTACCCCAAAATTTTACCTACCATATTTCTCAAGATATTTCAAGAAAGATCCTCAAGTTGCTCAAGGTAGTCCAAGGTTGGGCCAGACAAGCTCTCTCCTAAGGCAGTCTACCCCAAATTAGGGTTTCATGTTGCATAAAGATACTTGAGTCCAAGGGATCCCAAATTCTCAACATTGTCCTAATATGTTCTCAATATCATCCATGTCAAGTTTCAAGCCTTGCAGAGAAAGTTTGCTCAGTCAATTGCTCAAAGGCCCAAAAATCGATTGTGCTAGGGCAAAAGTCAACTGTGGCCTACATACAGTCAAACTTCAATATTTTTGGTCAACATCCTCATTTTAAAGTATACTTCATCATTTGATAAAGGGTTGATCATGAGTCATCAAGGATTTCTCATAATTCATCAAGACTCAAAAGTTGCTAAATTAGGGTTTTGTAGGAAAAGTCAACTCAACTTTGACCAAGCATAACTTTCTCATACTTTATGAGAAATGAACCATCCAAAGCTAATTTTTAAGAGGATGCAATTCCATACAATCCATCTTCAGCTCCCAAGTTCAAAATATGCACTCACAAAAAGTTATGAATTTGGAAATTATAGGTCATTTTGAAAAGTCAACAAAAACACCTTTTTTGTCAAAGCTTCATACATGAGCATGGAATATCAAATTGAGATTAGACCAAAAGGGTTGCTTATAGGACATCTCAATCTTTCTAAAAAGTCCAAGAACACCTCCAAATAGTCAAAATTGAGGAAGTTATGCATTGGTGAAGTTCACCTTTTTTGCAAAATTGCCAAAAGTCAACTACCCCTAAAACTTCAAATTTTGCCAAATAGGCCCAATCTTTTTCACTTGTTTTGAGTTGGAAACATGGTCCACGAGCTCTAGCCTTTTCCACTTGTCCATATCTTATTTTTATTATTATTTTTTATTTTTATTTGAATTAATTCAATTTAAATCAAAACAAATCAAATAAAATCCAAAATATTGAAAGTAAGAGACTTTGTGCTTGTTTCAGGTTCCAATTACAGCTAGCAAGCAATCAAACTCGTGCAAGGCATTAGGGTGAACAAAAAGGTTGATTTTAGGCCAATTCTGGAAAGATTTAAAAGTGAATCAAATAAAAGATCCAAATCATTAATGGAGGAAGATTGAGAGCAGTTATCAACCCTAATGCATTCCTTGGTACATATAGAAGCGAGGCAGACCTAAAAGAGAGGTTAGAAACAGGTGCAGCAAGGAGAGCAAATTCTGGAAAAAAAATCAAGAAAAGTGCAAGATCGAATTCCATATTCCAGGCATCCTCAAGGATTTTTATCCATCTCAATCCCTTCCTGAGATTCTTAGCAAGCCAAAGCAATCAAAACCAAGCGTTTTCAAGCCCCAAATCGCACTGTAAGTCATCCACGACATAACTCTCTTTTTGAAATCGAATAGCATTGTTCTTGCACTTATAGCATAAAATAATTATACATTCTTGATCACAATCACATATGCAAGCTTTCTGCATGATTTAATTGCATTTATATAGCCTGTACTGGAATGTGCCATTGTTAGGGTTTATAGCTCCGAATTAGGGCTTTTGCTTGCATGTGAAATTAGCTGTCATGAATGGTACCATCGTGTTTAGGAGGACGAGACGAATCTAACCATGGAATTAGAGGTCATTTATATGGCACGTAGAGGATTTTGGAACGAGCACTGCGTATAGCTACAGAAGAACGTCTGTAGGTAAAAGTGTTTCACTTTTACCCATGGTGCCAGGAAGAAGATGACCCATGTGGCACCCCTCCATTGACTTGTTTGAATTTTCGCGCGTGGATTTGACATACACGACTTTTTAGTATTTGTTTATTCTTTTGCATTATTATGACAACTAACGTGAATGGCCCAGTGGAATCCAGGCAGTGCTTAAGGCGTGGGAGTGCTTGAGGTCAGGGGTTCGACCCCTGCCTCCACCAAAATGCATTTTTCTTGATTTATTTCAGGTAATCTCATGTATATGCAAGCCAGGAGACCACCATAGCTCCTCATCATCAATCATGCCAAGTGTCATATGACCAAATCTGATGGCCATCCAGGAGGGAGCACCATGAGCCAAGTCAAACGCGTATGCACTGGATCTCAGAGGTCAACGTGGACCTCACTCAAATAGGCCCAGATTCTACTTTTTTGCACCCCTCCAAATTGTTATCCATGCCCATTTTTTCTTTCTCTATTTTTTTATTATTCTTATATTTATTTTATTTAACTTATTTAATTTATTTACTAACCAAAAATTGATTTTCTTTTTATCAAAAATCACCAAAAATATTATTTTTCACCAATTAAATTTAAGATATTTATTTTTAGTAAAAACTTAATTAATTTAATTAGGTTTGATTAAATTAGGTAACTTTAATTTATTTTGTAAATAACTTAAAAATAATTAGAATAACTAGGTTTTATTACTAACTTAATTATATTTTATTTTTTTTCCTAAAATAACAAAAAAACCAAAAATAGGCCATTATTTTTATTAATTAATTTAATCACTAATTAATTTTTATATTTAATTTAGAAAACTTATTTCTTTTATTAAAAACAACAAAAAACAATTTTTTCTTTTAATTAGGATAGAAGGGTCAGAACCCTAATTTCTCGTCAATCTTATTTTCTTGCGCGCTTTATCCATATTGATGTATTTTCTCACAGTTTGTAATAGTTTTAATTAGGACATTTATTTTTATTTATCGCTTTAATTTCAAAGGGTTTGTTTTTGGCTATGTAAATACCTGAAGCCTTGTAATAGCGTAGTTTAATTTCCGCACTTTAAAATTCCGCAAATTATTAACTGTTAGATGTATGAATAATTAGGGTTTGCATGACAAGAATGTATGACTAATTTTAAAACAGTTAGATCACCCTAAATGTGCAAAGATAAATAAACTGAAACTGAATCATTCGCACATGCGCACTCTTAGGGTACACTCCGACTTGGTTGCCTTCGGTAAACGGTCATTGAGTATAAGATGCTTTAGTGGTCGTCCTTTTGTCCAAAGATCAAGTTGCCTCGGATATTGTTGCCTCGGATAAATGATCTAAGACATTAGGGTTACTACTAAGACGTCCTAACATTGCTTTAGTGAATGTATGTCCCTTTCGAATTGACCCTCAAAACTCCAACGATGATGCTACCTACTCACTAATAGTGGGATAGCGTTGTCTAAAGGAAACGAACATAGAACGATTCTTTTTCGAGTAGGTAGATTAGTTCTTAAGTACTTTCTCAATCAAAACAAACTTTTTTCACACTTACACTCCTTTACAAACAAGTTTTCAAAAACACTTCATTACACTCTTGAAGACAGAAGCAAGAGTTAAATCTAAGTCAAAACAAAAACTTTTCAAATCCCACAAACACAAAGATAACAATTTTGAAAATGATGAGCAAGTACCTAAGAGCCCGTAGATAACTATGGATAGAAATGGTGCTAATACCTTCCCTTTCTATAATCTACTCCCCGTACTCAGAAATATCTCGAAAAAGGAATTTTTCTGTGCTTTTTTCCTTTCCTTGTTGGATAAAATAAAATTCGGTGGCGACTCTTACTTACCACGACATTTTACGAAAACAAACGCAAAACGTATACCAGCAAATTCCTTAACGAAATAGGGAAACACGATCCCGGTTCTGGCCACCGTATCACAACTTCCTTGCCACTGGGGTGGCTATACATCCGTTAGTTCATATGAGATATAAAATACATAACACATAACGCCTCCTTGCCCTGTACTTCATCTTCTTCCTCAAGCTAGCCAGACCAATCATATCTCTCTCATTTCTCCATGAAAATGGAAACTTCAAATATGAAAATGGTAATACTTTTCCCATGATTTCAACCATGTAACACATGTAAACTAACAATCAATGATCAAAGCTAATTTCAATGGCCCTAATTTTAAACTTAATTTTTACATAAATTTGAAATCTAAAGTTCTTCATACATAATGAACATAAATGAAATCTATGCACATGGTTGGCTTTAGCACAATAATATTTACATTTTTACTTCACAAATCAAGACCAATGGATGTCTGTATGAAGAGATAGAAGTTATAGTTCTTACCTTATTCAGCTGAGATCGTGAATGCAGTTTGAGTGAGTTTTATGAAGGCCTGAAGATCCATTTAGCTTTCCTGAACCTCCCTGAGTATGTTCCAATCTTTACCTTGTCTTGAAAGTGCCTGAATCTCCCTATCCAAGTCAACCTGCAACCTTGAAAAACAAAAATGGCAGATGGAGAAGGAGGAGTTACAATGATGGGATGATGGTCTGGAACACTTAGATATGAGGTAGGTTAAGTGTTTGAGTGATTAGAACTTGAAACTCACTAGTAAATTTTTGGATTGCTATGCTTGGTCTCAAACTGCAAGTTATGACAGGTTTTTGGTGATAGGGAGTTTCAGAGAGTTTCTGGCCTTGAGAAATCGTGTGTTAAGTTGCAATGTGTTTGTGGATAAGTATAGAGAAGGTTTCAAGTCAGCTCCACAACAGATTTCTCAATTGTAGGCTTTTTGCTCTATTGCTTGTCCTTTAAGAAAGGTGAGGAGACAACTCTCTACATGCTTGTACAGGCCTGCTTGGAGTTGGTATAAGTCCTAGAAAACTTGCTTTTGGTTTATAGGACTTGTGTGTGCAGAGAAAACAGGTCCAATGCTCAAGGAGTGAAAATTTGCAAAAGTTATGCTTTTCTAAAATGGCAATGGCAACTTTGTGCCATTTATGGAATTAAAACTTGGACAAAGCCTCTAATGCTTGGATTAAGGCTTTATCAACTGTGTAAGAATTAAATTATGAAGTGAGAAACAAGTTTGAGACCTGTAAAGCAAGGATTAGGTAGCATAGGTTCAAATTTGAATTTTGTTCTTCATGAAATGGCTTGAAATCAAAGTGAGAAATTTCCAACTTCTTCTCTTCGATTCTCTCTACTCAAAAATGATCTTGAGGAGTTCTTAGACATTTTGGAAAGCTTGCAATGTTCCCTATAACTCATATTTAAAATGAATTTCAATATTACTTTCAGAACTAGGTGAAAAATTGCCATGAAGTTAGGTCCAAAACCTGCCTAAATTAGGGCAAAATTTCACTAAGTTATTTTAGTTCATGGGCATGTATTCACAAAATTATATCTTGAGATCCAAGCATCTTTAGGGAAAAATGTGTGATTCAAAGTTGTATATTTCATGGATATCTATAACTTTCATGTTGGGAACTTCCTTTGAATCATCTTGTATCATGGTGAGAAATTGGCTTAAAGTTGAGAAAAAATAAGAAATTTTCTATACTTATAAAAATTTCTAAGTTAAGAAAATTTCAAATTTCAAAACAAAATCTTCAATCTTTGGTTTCTTGATGAAAAAGTTTCACATTTTGACATGTTTTGATGAATTGTGATCCTTGGCACTTGATTTTGACAAAAAAGTCAAAGTTTGATTTTTCATTATACAGTTGACTTTTGATCAGTTGACTGTAAATTTCATCTATCAATCCAATGGATTTGCAATGTTTTGAACCATGTAATTATTTCATGATGATGAAAATGAACCCTTGAAATCATGCTTCAAACCAATTGGTCATTTGCTAGGTTAAAAATCAGAAATTGCCCTTTCTCAGTCAAAACCCTAATTTTGACCATTTTGCCCTTATGATGATTTGATCAAATTTCTTGAGGAATTGTGGTCCAAACTTTTATCAAATGATACATATGAGTCTAGAATGGTGATTTGGATCAAAACTTATGAAGTTTGACTATAAATTGGCCATGGTTGACTTTTTTCCCCAATACAACCGATTTTTAGGTCAACTGTCCAATTGCCTGATCAAAAATGTGATTCAAGGCTTGAAACTTGACATGAGTAATCTTAGGGGTCCATATTGATACTTGAAAGTCATATGAAACATTAATAGTCCAAAAATATTTGTGCAATTCCAAACCCTAATTTTGGGTTATCAGTGCATGATGAGATGCCTTGAGCTGGTCAAACCCTAATCTTGTCTTGAGTCAAAGAGATCTTGTGAGAAAAGTCTTGATGAATGAGAGGGAAAATTTTAGGTTACAATAGTAAGGAAGGAGGTGAAATGTAACACAACTTTTGGGTTTTTCTTTCCCACTGTTTTTAACACACACAGAACTTTTGAGTCCTCCTTACGATTTTAACACACAGAACTTCTAGACTCCTTACTGTTTTAACACACACAGAACTTCTAAGTTCTCCTCACTGTTTTTACACACATAACTTCTAGGCTTTCTTACTGTTTTAACAAACACAGAACTTCTAAGATTTTCTCACTGTTCTAACACTCAGAACTTCAGCGCGTAGCGACCCGTAACTTTTGTTTTTCCCTCTAACGTTTCTTTCAGGACCTCAGCGCGCATCAACCCAAAATTTCTGATTACCTCTGACGTTTCTTTCTGAACCACAGCGCGCCTGACATCAGAACTTCTGGTCCTCTTTATTTTAATTTCAGCGACAGGTTGATCCTATTTCTCGTTATCTTTCCTTTCCTTTTTTATTCTTATTACTTTCAGCATTAATACTTTTTTTTAAATATAACAAGACATAAAAAATATTTTCTTTTTATTAATTAATTATTTTACTTTTTTAAGACAAAAAACCATTTTTAAAACAAATCCTTTACTTTTTTTGTATTGTACAATTCAATATGGTTGTAATAGATAATTAGGATTTAAATTCTTGCAAATCCCCATTTGTAATTATGTACCCCCATCCCTAAATGATGTAATAGCTTAGGATTTTATTTTTTGCATTTTATTTTCGCTTTCATATATTGTTAGTAATTAGGATATATGGCAAGATAAAATCAATAAATACATAACCATGATCAATGAATAAATGCATGTAAATTAAACACACTTGCACACTAGCACCTCTAGGGTAATCTTACTTTGTTGTCTTTCAGAAAATAGTCATGTCCCTCGAATATGGGTGTTTTAGCAAAGCCCCTAGATAAAAGATCGTAGTCCCTCAATGACCCATAATGTTGCCTTAGGTAAACGATCTAGTCCCTAAACGACATTGCTAAGACGTCTCATAGGTTTCCTTCTATGACTATACAAACGTCCCACGCCCGTCCCTTCACATCCAACGATGGAGTTTCTTACCAAAACAATGGTGAGATAACAACATCTAAAGGAGGAGGAAAATAACATTTAAGACCTTTTGAGTAGGTAGGTTACTCCTAGTTGCTCGCTTGCTTACAACAAAAAACAATTTTATACACCCCCAACTTCACTTTGAAACATTTTTCAAAAGAAAAAACAATTTGTACGCATTTGTGATACAGTGGCAGAACCGACTATTTAATACTGGTTTGCATTTTGCATTTTGTGTTCATAAAATGTCGCGGTAAGCAAGAGTCGCCACCGACTTTTATTTTATCCAATCAAGAAAAGGAAAAAGAACAGAAAAAACCTTTCGAATGGGACGTTTGATCTTTTTTTTAGACCGGAGGGCAACCACTAAAACACCCTATGCTTAATGATCGTTTACCGAAGGCAACCGAAGTGAGAGTATACCCTAAGAGTGATATGTGCGAGTGATTTGCTTCAGTTATTTATATTTGCACATTAGGGTTTTCTAACTGTATTAATTTTGTCATGCATTTTTGCTATACAATCCTATTAGCATACATCTAGATAGTTAAATATTTGCAGGAATTAAAAATGCGAGAAAATAAACCTACGCTATTACAAGGCTTCGGGGAGGGGGATTAATTACATAGCCAAAAAATCAGGGGAAAAGCGATAAGTAAAAGTCCTAAATTAACTATTACAAACCATGAACAGTTACAAAAATATTGGCAAAATAAATAACAAGCACGCGGCGAATTAAATGCGAAGCGATTAGGGCTTTGACCCTCGACTAAACCTAATTGCAATTGATTCAAGAAAGAAATGCTTTTTTTTTGTCGTTTTGTTATTTGAGAAAATAATGAAATAATTAAATTAAAATAAAATCCTAAGTTCTAATTAATATTTAAATTAAGCAAAATAAATTAATTTATTCTAAAAACCTATTTTTTTTTATTTTTGTTTGACAAAGAAAATAATTAAATCAAGAACTTAAAGCTAATTTTTTAATTAGTTTTAATTATAAAAACAAGTTAAAATTTCCCTAAATTAAATTAACCTAATTAAATGAAAATTAAATTTGATAAAAAACCTAATTCTAATTTTTATGATTTCTTGATTTTATGATTTTATGAAAAAAGTGATTAATTGTCAATTAAAATAATTAAAAGAAATATTAAAAGAATTAAAAATAAGAAAAAGAAAAAGAAGTGGGCCTGATAGCATTAGCAATTCTGGGGGTGCAAATTTGATTTTCTTGGCCCAAAACTCCAAAGCCTGTATTGACCACGCTGGATTAGGTACAGGTGTTGACTTGAGGCGTATGATGATCCTTCAATGTTGTCCCATTGGATCTTGGCTGGGGATGAGTCTGATGGCCAGATCATTGAGTTGCATGGTGGACATATGGGATAGTAGCGCACCTGATCATATGAAGAAAAATAACATGAAACAAATGTTGGGACCTGGGGATCCAACCCAGGTCCTTATACACAATTCCCACGCTTGCTTTCCAACTGAGCCATGATGGTTAGTTGTAACTATGGTAATAATAAAATATAATATAAGAAAATCAAAAGAACTAATTCCAAAGCGCGCCAGATTCAAACATTCCAATAGTTGGCTGACACGCAAGCGTCTTCCTCCTTTCTTTGTCGCTTTAACAAACAAAGCTTTTACCTATGGACGCTTGTTGTAGGTACAAACCTGTTCATCTCAAAAATTGTATACGAGCAAGATAAATGACAAGTGATGGTACCAATAAACTCATCTCATCCTCACGAGCATCATGGTACCAGAATCAAAGCCCAATTTCACCTGCATTAAAAACCCCTAAACAAGAACATAAAACCCTAACAATGGCAATATCACGTACGGGCATAAAAAATTCAATTAAATGGAATGGTTAGCTTGCAAACATGATGATAAACAATAATATATAAATCAAAAGGGCTAATGATGTGTAAATTGCAATAATCGAATTTGAAAAATGTACCAAACCGCGTGAGTTGTAGACCGAGTTTCTGAGTGTTTTAGGTCCTGGGAATGATTGGAATAGCTTTCTGGGATGTCTAGCAAGCGATTGGAATGGCTACTACACCTTGAATTGGCTTGTAGAGTGAAATTCGTCTCACACTTTTCTTGGAATTTTTCAATTTTGTTATGCCCTTCTCACGACCTCTAACCCTTCTTTTTTGCTTTGTTCTTGTTCATTATATATCGCTCAATGAATTAGGGTTGCGAAACAGATTGAATCTTGAAGCTTTGATGAGATTTGATTTGATTTTCAATTTGTATGATGTCTTTCTATTTTCATGCCAATCATGACTTTCTTGTACCAATTGCCATTGATTCGAATTGGTCATCCAAGCTCAGCATATTTTGATTGCTAATCTGTAAAAAAAACAAATCAAATCATATCTTTGATAATTTTCATTATTTATTTGATTTAATTCACTTTTTTAATTAATGAAAAATAAAAATAACTTGAAAAATGAAGAAAATAATGTGTGGATAAGTATTTGAGTCATGGACCATATTATAATTGAAGTGCAAGCATAAAAAGTTGGGCCCATTTAGCAAAAAATACAAATTTGAGCATATTTGACTTTGGGCAATTTTGCAAAAATGGTCAACTTGGCCAATGCATAACTCTCTCAATTTTGACCCTAAAGAGGTGTTCTTGGACTTTTTAGAAGTCTTAGGATGTCCTCTAAACAAACCTTTTTGTCTCATCTCAATTGAGTCTTCCATGTTCATGTACGAAGCTTTGACCCAAAAGGTGTTTTTGTTAACTTTTCAAAAGGACCTATAATGTAAAAATTCATATCTTTGGGTAAGTGAATATTCTTAACTTGGGAGATGAATATTAATTGTAGGTAGTTGTATCCTCTTCAAAATGATCTTTGGATGGGTCATTTCTGATAAAGTATGAGAAAGTTATGCCTGGTCAAAGTTGAGTTGACTTTTCCTGCAAAACCCTAATTTAGCAACTTTTGGGTTTTGATGGATTGTGAGCAATCCTTGAGGAATCATGATTAACCCTTGATAAAATGATGAATAATACTTCAAAATGAGGATGTTGGCCAAATTTTTTGAAGTTTGACTGTATGTGGGCCACATTTGACTTTTGACCTAACATAGTTGATTTTCAGGCATTTGAGCAATTGACTGAGCAAACTTCTTCTGCAAAGCTTGAAACGTGACATGGATGATCTTGAGGATATATTAGGACAATGGTGAGAATTTGAGTCCTTTGTGGTTCACACGTCTTGATGAAGGTGGAAACCCTAATTAGAGATAGACTGCCTTAGGAGAGAGTTTGTCTGGTCAACTCTTAGACTTTCTTGAGCAATTTGGGGACCTCACTTGCCATGTGTTGAGAAATATAACAGGGAAAATTTTGGGGTACAACAGCTGCCCCTGTTCAATATTCTTAAACCTGAAGATGTATATTGGCTCGTCTGCCTTTCGTGATCTGAAGGTGGAAGATGATTGAACACTAGAGTGCCCAGAAATTTGCACTCGCATAAAGTGATACTCAATTTGTGATATCGGGAATGGGCTTACAGACGCCATCTGAATGTTGCAAGAGAATTGTCGGAGATGGGCTTAAAGATGCCATCTGAAGAAGTGTCGATCGCATAAGAGATTCCTTAGTGAGAACTCGTATACCTGTTGTTGAGAAGGACTTTGGTGGGGTATGCTGGTCTCTGTCTTGAGAGAAATAGAGTTTTAGGAACTTCAGTTGTCTGTTACTCTACTGGGGAATAATTACGGTTTGGGAAGCGGAAGTGAACTGTGTGTTTGGTTGGGGTATTTGCTGCACCGCGACTTTCTGGGGAAATGTTAAATCAATTGTGTTTGATCAAGTCCCAGTCTTACAGTACTATGAACTACTGTATGGGGATAAGAGAGGAAGAACCCGGATAGTAAGGTTATGAGAAGGAACTTGGATAATAGGGTTACTTCGAGATGAAAGCCTGGATAGTAGGGTTATTTCGATATGAAAGCCTGGATAGTAGGGCTGTGAGAAGGAACCTGGATAGTAGGATTACTTTGATATGAAAGCCTGGATAGTAGGGCTGTGAGAAGGAACCTGGATAGTAGGGTTACTTCAATATAAAATCCTAGATAGTAGGGCTGTGAGAAGGAACCTGGATAGTAGGGTTACTCTGATATGAAAGCCTAGATAGTAGGGCTGTGAGAAGGAACCTGGATAGTAGGGTTACTTCGATATGAAAGCCTGGATAGTAGGGTTGTGAGAAGGAACCTAGATAGTAGGGTTACTTTGATATGAAAGCCTGGATAGTATGGTTGTGAGAAGGAACCTGGATAGTAGGGTTACTTCGATATGAAAGCCTGGATAGTAGGGCAGTGAGAAGGAACTTGGATTGTATGGTTGCTTCGAGATGAAAGCCTGGATAGTAGGGTTGTGAGAAGGAACCTGGGTAGTAGGGTTACTTAGAGATGAAAGCCTGGATAGTAGGGCTGTGAGAAGGAACCTGGATACTAGGGTTACTTCGAGATAAGCCTGTGTAAAACTTCAAGAGAAACCGGGGTAAGGTTATAAGTTTGTGTAAAACTTCAGGAGTAACCTGGGTAAGGTTACTTTGTGATAAGTTCATGTAAAACTTCAGAATGAACCGGGGTAAGGTTGCATTTGTCGCACCGATGATTACTATGTTTAGCTTCGAGCGTTGATCATGGACTTGCTGGAAATTGTTGATAACAACCGTCTTTCTTGAAAGAAATACAGGGTTAGTTATGTCTGATGCATGAGATGCATTGTGATGAGGTTCTCAAAATAACTGATATTATGTTATATGTAATGTATGTATATGTCATGATGTATGAACATGAAATGATGGCGTAATAATCTGAGTCCGAGATAATAAATCCTTGACTGCTGTTTGGAGAGTATGAGAAGTGGTATTCTTGACTGCTGTAAAAAACCATAGTCCCTCTATTTCTATTGGGGATGGTGAACAAAGATGATTATGCTGGAGATCTGCCCCTGGTTTACGGATATTCTGCCAAGGAGAGACTCTATTTGAGAACAACTATGCAGGAGAATAACTCTGTTGGAGAGGAGATACTCTGTTGATAGATATGCTGACTTGGAGAAATAAACTCCACCGGGGATGAATTTCGGTTGCTGGTGACAATGAATTCTGTTGGAGATTTAATTTCTGCTTGTGAGAGAAATAAACTTTGCTTGGGGAAAAATTTACTGATTCGCTCGCGATTGTGAACCTCAGCTGGGGAGAGTTATGTCCTGTTCAGGAAAGCTAACATCACTGTCTTTGGATACTTTTTTACTCTATGGGGAGTGTATGTACCACTACTCATGTTCTCAAGCTGGCTCTATCCCGACACCTGATTGGTAGAGTAACTGTGAGGTTTGGTACTTCTTGTTTTCCCTGTTTCTAGAATTACGAGTAATCGTCTTTTGTTTCTTATGTAAATATTTATGAGCAACCATTATTTTCAAATGCATATATCAAAATGAATCATTTGACGTTTTTGCAAAACAAAACAGAAAAAGAAAAAGAAACAAATTGAAGTTTCGTAAAATGACTTGTATTGATTTTGAAATTGGCTTGTAATAGGAGTTTTGTACAAAGAGGCTGACGTCCTAGTAAGAGAACGCCTCCGAAAAATAGAAATTATACAATTTGTGTAAAATAAAGAAAAACAGTTATGTGAAACAATCCCATTGGGTTCCAACTCTGCTATTGCCTTTATATCTTCAAGCGTCTCATCACTTTTCTAGTTGGCAGAAGGTTGATCAGATTGATTGGCGCTGTCCGAGCTTGATAGTTGATATCGAAGTCTGGTTGTAAGATGATCCAATGAGACATAGTGTTAGGCTTTGATCCCTAATTTTTTCCTGGACCACCCTTTCGGGTTTTCAGTCCACCGGGATAGCCTTTTTTCCCCAAGTCGCCTTTTCAAGTTTTCGACTTGCCGGGTGTACTGTTTTTTCATTTTCATCCCTTACTTTTGCCCGAACCCTTTTGGTTCGCCAGGAAGCCCTAATTTTTTCCTAGGCCAGTCAACCTATCGGGTCTTTGATTATGCGTAGTATCTTTTCACTATGTCTGCATTGATGGGGTGAGGAAGGTCGTCACCAGCCATGGTGGTCAGAATCATAGCTCTTCCCGAGAAAATGTTCTTAACCACAAATGGCCCTTCGTATGTGGGGGTCCATTTGCCCCTGGGATCACCTTGCAGCAGTATGATGCGTTTGATCACCAGATCCCTGACTTGATATTCTTGACATCTGACTTTCTTGTTAAAAGCCTTGATCATTCACTTTTGGTACGTCTGACCATGACAGATAGCAGTAAGTATCTTTTCATCGATTAGATTCAATTGATCAAGTCGTGTTTGGATCCAGTCGTCTTCATTCAAACCTGCATCCTTCATAATCCTGAGGGAGGGTATCTGGACTTCGATGGGTAGGACTTCCTCCATGCCATATACCAGAGAGTAGGGTGTTGCCCCTGTCGATGTCTGTGCTGAGGTACGGTACCCATGAAGAGCGAATGGTAACATTTCGTGCCAGTCTTTGTATGTCACCGTCATCTTCTGCACAATCTTCTTGATGTTCTTGTTAGCTGCTTCAACAACCCCATTCATCTTCGGTCGGAAGGGAGAAGAGTTATGATGCTGAATCTTGAACTGTTTACAGAGCTCGGTGATCATTGTGTTATTGAGATTTGTGCAATTGTCAATAATAATTCCTCTAGGACACCATATCGACAGATCAGATTGTGTCAGATGAACCGCGCCACGACGTTCTTGGTTACTGTAGCAAAGGAAGCTGCCTCAATCCACTTCGTAAAGTAATCAATGGCCATAAAAATGAAATGATGCCCGTTAGACGCAGTAGGTATGATCTCACCGATCATGTCAATGCCCCGCATTGCAAAGGGCCACGAAGCTGTCAAAACATTCAGAGGGACTGGAGGCACATGCACCTTATCAGCATAAACTTGGCACTTATGACAGGTTCGAGAGTGTTGATAACAATCGGCTTCCATAGTGGACCAGTAATATCCTGCCCGTAGGATTTTCTTCACCATGGTGTATCCACTGGAATGGGTTCCGAAAGTAACTTCATGAAACTCTATCATGATCCTTTCTGCCTCGCTCTTGTCTACAACGCAGTAAGGTTGAATCATGGTTACGTTTATAGAGGATCTCGTTGCTAAGAAAGAACTTTGCAGTGAACCTTCTCAGAAACTTCTTATTATTAACAGATGCCCCTCAAGGTATTCTTGAGCCTCAAGATACCTCTTTACCTCATGAAACTAGGGTTTATCTGCCACCTCTTCAGTCTCAATGTCACAGCAGTGTGCGGGTTCATCTAACCTCTCAATGGTAATCTGGGGAGCTTCATTGTCCCACCTTACTTTGAACATAGAAGACATGGTAGCTAGCGCATCCGCCAACTGATTCTCTTCTCGTGGGAAATGTTCAGAGGTTATCTCATTAAAGTGTGGGAGCAATGTCAGTACATACTCTTTGTAAGGAATAAGATTCGGGTGCTTCGTATCCCACTCGCCTTTGATCTGACTTATCACCAGAGAGGAATCTCCGAATACACTCAAGAACTTAATCCTCAGGTCAATAACAGCTCGAAGACCCAGGAAACACGCTTCGTACTCCGTCATATTGTTGATGCGGTTAAAACATAATAGGGCAGTGAATGGAGTATGACATCCCTCAGGAGATATGATTACAACGCCAATGCCATTACCCAATACGTTTGAGGCTCCATCAAAATACATAGACCATCTGGATCCCTCCTCGGGTCCTTCATTCGGTCCAGGTTCTTCACAGTTGGTTACTGTGATCGGTGGAAATAGAACTGACTGTTTTTTTAGCTGGTTTCGCAAAATGTCGCGGTAAGCAAGAGTCGCCACCGTCTTTTATGTTCTCCAACATGGAAAGGACAAAAGCACAGCAAAATTCCTTATTCGAGATGTCTCTCGGTTCGGGAGGTAGATTTATAGAAAGGGAAGGTGTTAGCACCCTTTCTATCTGTGGTTATCCACGGGCTCTTAGGTACTTGCTCTTATGTTTTCAAAATTTGTTTGCTTTTCAAGTGTGTGTGGGTTTTGAAAAAAGTTCGTTTGGAAAACTTCTAAGTAACTCTTGTATCAGTCCTCAAGAGTGTATGAAGTGTTTTGTTTGAAAACTTTTTGAAAGTGTGGGGTGTGAAAAGTTATTTTTGTTAGTTTTGAAAAGAGCAAGTACTTAAGAGAATCTACCTACTCTAAGGAATTAAGCTGTGTAAGAGTCCTTTAGATAGTGCTATCCCACCATTGAGAGGTAGGTAGCACCATCGTTGGAGGTGTTCGGGTCAATTCGATTATCGGGACAGTGTGGTCACCAAAGCAATGGTAGGACACCTTAGAAGTAACCCTAATGTCCTAGATCCTTTATATCCGAGGCAACCGTTTCGAGGCAACTGGATCTTTTGGACAGAAGGGCGACCTCTAAGACATTCTATACTTGATGACCACGTACGAGGCAACCAGTGAGGCGTACCCTAAGAGTGGCATGTGCTTGTGTGTTGTTTTTCAGTTAAGGTCTTTGTAAATGTTATTTGTGAGCTACAGATTAATTTTATTTTTCATACATTCTTTCATGCATTTTTTTAACAGTTAGGAGTGCGGAAAATAAATTATGGAAATGTAAATCTAACTATTACAAGGCGCGGGTCTATACATCGCCAAAAGACAAAAACCCGTTTTGATAAATAAGTGCGAGAATTTAAATAAAGCGGTAAAAATCCCTAATTAACTATTACATACTATGTACAGATACATAAATATAAAATAAGAAAATAAATACGCGCGAAATAAAGAATCGGGAACGTCTTAAGGGTGTTGACCCTTTTTTAAGAAAGAATTGAATTTTTGTCCTTTTTTGTAATTAATGAAATTAAAACTAATAACTAATTAATTAATTAATTTACAAGAAAAAGTATTTTTTGTGTTTTTATGTTTTTAATGAAAATAAAAATAAATATAAGAAATTTAAAGTTAAAAGAAAAAAAACCTAAGTCTAATTCATTTTTATTTATTGGAAAAGGAAATTAAAATTACCTAATTAAACTAAATCAATTTATTAGTGTTTTATTTACAAAAATAATTAATAGTGAATAATAAAAAATATTTACATTTTTTAGTTTTTTTTGAATTTTTATGAAAAATATTAATTATGTTAATTTTGGTGGTAATAATAATAATTAAAAAAAAAACAATTAATAACTAAATTAGAAAATATAAAACAAAAAGAAAAAAGAGTGAACCAAGGGGGGTGTTGGACCCTTAAGGAGGTGAATCTGGAAATTTAGGCCCATTAACCAGCCAAGCCACGTTGACTTTCTTGCTTGCCTATGCACAAGGTTGACCAGGAGCATGGTGTGCGTCATCTTTAGGCCACTGGATGGACGCTTGAGGACACTTGGCGTCTGGATGAGGAAGGTGTATGATGAACCTTCTTTTGGAACCTACACACAAGCATGTAAAGAAAAAAATGTATAGAAATTTTGGGGGACCTGGGAAGAACTTACAGCGCGGTATGATGGATCTTAGGACGTGGCAAGGGTTGCTTTAGCTTCAGGGGATGGCAAAGAAGAGAGTCACGTTCTCCTTTTGGCCTGAAAATGCTTGCAAAACTCCTTTTGATCTCACACTTTTTTTAACAAATTTTGAACTTTGCTCTGGCCGTTTGTGCACTTTTTTTTAGGTTGTGAATGAGGCTTGTCACACTTTCATATGTAGTAATGAATGAGAATAAGTCACATTATGAGCCAATGATCCATTGCAATTAAGTTTTTGGATTTTGCTTAATCACCATTAAAGATCATTCCAAGTTTGTTCAAATTTTGAATTTTTATGCATAAAATGGCCCTAGCACGAAATTGGTAGGTTGTTCATGACACATAAAAGTCATTCAAATCAAAAGATGTTATTTAATTAATTTTTTTGATTTTATTTGAATTTTATGGATTTAAAATGAATTAAATCAAATAAAATTAAATAAAAATATAAAAATTAATGTTTAATCTTGAAATTGATCATGAGACACGTGGGTGGCATGACAAGGCTGAATCAAGTGGAAAAAGTGGGCCCTTTTGTCAAAAATTGAAGTTTCAAGGATAGTTGACTTTTGCCATTTCACAAAAATTTCCCAACTTCTCCAATGCATATCTTGCTCAATTTTGATCATATGAACATGTTCTTGGACATTTTGGAAAGGTCTTGAAGTCCTCTAACCAATTCCTTTGGTCCCATGTCATTTTGATTTACCAATCTCAAGTTATGGTCTTTGACTTAAAGTGCCTTTTTGTTGACTTTTGAAAATGACCTATAATGTTGAAATTGGTAACTTTTTTTGGGAGAATTTCTTAGACTTGGAATGTGAAGATGAGTTGTAGGAAATGTCCTCCCTTCAAAATGAGCATTGGATGCGATTTTTCTGATGAACCATGAAAAAGTTATGCCTTGGTAAAGTTACAGTTGACTTTTCAACTGTCCAAAAATGGAAACTTTTGCATCTTGATGAATTTTGAGCCATGCTTGTGGAATCATGATCAAGACTTGATCAAATGATGATTGTGGCTTCAAAATAAGATGTTGACCAAAAATTTTGACTTTTGACTGCCAAATGACCATTTTGCCCCTATAGTTGACTGTGAAGCAATTAGGGCTTTTGACTGTGCAACTTGATGTTGTGAGTCTTGTAACTTGACATGTAGATGCTTGACAATGTGTATAGGCATATGTGACTTGATTGAGCCCTTTAAAACCTCAACTTCCTTGCAAGAACCAAAACCCTAATTTGACTGGCTTAGGAGGATGGTTTGACTGTGCAACCCTTGAGTAGACTTGAGCAAATTGAGATGATGCTTGTCAAAACTTTGAAGAATATGGGAGGGAAAATTTTGGGGTACAACAGTTACCAACATGATATTCTCATCCAAGATCTCGAAATTCATGGACTGGTAGTCATCCACGGCCAGATGCGCCAAATGATCCGCCAATACACTCCCCTTGATTGGTTTTTGGGTTGTGTATTGTATTTCGTACTCGGTTAAGATCATCTGCCATCTTGCTATTCTTCCAGATAAGGAGGGCTTCTCAAAAATATACTTGATCGGATCCATCTTTGATATCAACAAAGTAGTGTGAGTCAGCATATACTGTCTCAATCGGCGAGCAGCCCATGCCAAAGCGCAACAAGTTTTCTCGAGCAATGAGTATCTGGTCTCACAGTCGGTAAAATTTTTGCTAAGGTAATAAATGGCATGCTCTTTTCGACCATACTCGTCATGCTTCCCCAACACACACCCCATTGAATTGTCTAGCACTGTCAGGTATAATATCAAAGGTCTTCCTTCAACTGGAGGCATCAGAATTGGTGGTTCTTGACGGTATTCTTTGATTCTTTCGAAAGCGGTCTGGCATTCATCATTCCACTTTACCACTTGATCTTTCTTCAGCATCTTGAAGATTGGCTCACAAGTAGCGGTCAGATGTGAAATGAACCTGGCGATGTAATTCAGGCGTCCCAAGAAATCTCTAACTTCCTTCTCTGTGCGGGGAGTCGGTATCTCTTATATGGCTTTTACCTTTGCAGGGTCCACCTGAATACCCTTGTCACTGACGACAAAACCCAGAAGCTTACCAGATCTTACCCCGAAGGTGCACTTGTTCGGATTCAACTTCAGCTTGTATGTCTTCAACCTACCAAACAGTTTCTGGAGATGATCGAGGTGCTCTTCCTTGGTCTGGGACCTGGCTATCATGTCATCAACATAAACCTTGATCTCGTGGTGAATCATATCATGGAACAAAGTGACCATGGCGCTCTGATAAGTTGCCTAACATTCTTCAACCCAAAAGGCATTACTTTATAACAGAAGGTGCCCCACTGCGTAACGAAGGTTGTCTTCTCCATGTCCTCGGGAGCCATCTTGATCTGATTGTAGCAAAAAAAAACATCCATGAAGGAGAAGATCTTGTGTTGCGCGATGTTGTCGACTAGAACATCAATGTGAGGAAGTGGGAA
Source organism: Vicia faba (assembly GCA_948472305.1). Classification (NCBI taxonomy): domain Eukaryota; kingdom Viridiplantae; phylum Streptophyta; class Magnoliopsida; order Fabales; family Fabaceae; genus Vicia; species Vicia faba. The sequence continues at coordinate 1,393,351,371 of OX451736.1, read as the reverse complement.
TTCATCCTTGGGGCTTTCCCTGTTCAGATTTCTATAGTCCACACACATTCGTACCTTACCTTCCTTCTTAGGTACCGGAACAACGTTGGCAACCCACTACGAATAAGAAGTGACAGCTAAGAATCCTGCGTCGAACTGTTTCATGACCTCTGCCTTGATTTTCTCTGACATTTTAGGGCCCATACGGTGGACCTTCTGCTTTACCGGAGGGCAATCTTCTTTGGTCGGCAAGTGATGTATCACAATATCAGTATCCAAACCAGGCATGTCTTCATAGGACTAGGCGAAGATCTCAACATAGTCATGTAGCATCTGTATTAACCATTGTTTGACACTAGTCTCCAGATTCGCACCTATTTTAACCTCTTTCCTATATTCCTTTGTACCCAAATTCACTGACTCAACTGGCTCTTCATGAGGTTGTATGGCCCTTTCTTCCTGTTGTAGTAGTCTAGCAAGTTCTCCACGCACCTCACAATCATCCACACCTTCGTCCTCGGCTTGGTTGATCGGATTTTTGAAGTCATAACTGGCATTAACAGAGCTGTTATCAATGGGATCCAGAGTGGATATGGATCTGCAGTATGATACGTGAGAGTGCATAAGAGAATAGCTGTTTTGATAAAGTGAGAGACAGAAAAGAAAAACAAAGAGCGCAAAATTTGTATGCAAGAAATGTCCAATGCTTTATTAATGATATATGAAATGAAAAATAATAAGCCCTCACAAGAAAATCCAAGGTGCCTCGGGCAAGGCACCGGACCGTAAAGTTTCAAATTGTTTATTGCAAATCTTAAAACAAATGAGTCAATTACTACGGAATAAAAGAAACAGGTATGAAGTCCTTAGTCGTCCAGTTATTTGGTCCCCTGTTGGTTGTTGGATAGATCCAGCTGTCGATGTCTGAATCCTCTTTACTGTCTTCAATTACATTAATTCCCCGATTGCTGATGTGTAGAGGAGGTCTTCTAACTCGAGCGCGCCTAACAGCCCTTTGAGCCCCTGTAATAAAGCCCAAACCCAATTTGTCAGTTTTGTGAGTGAAATCAGGGAGCTGACCCCAATTGGTACACCCACCTTCTTCAACCACAGCCCTGGCGTCCTTGAGAGAAGACATCTTCAACGGAGGTTTATTGGTAGTAACTTCAGTCGATGCCAAGATCTGAGGGACCTCTTCGAAATTCTAACAAGGGGTTTCTATGAATTCCCCATTCATCTCTACGTAGCAGAAGGAATTGAGGTGACTCACCATATATTCTTTTTCACCTTGCACTGTGACAATCTTTCCCTTTATTGGATACTTCAGCATTTGATGGAGTGTGGAAGTAACTGCCCAGCCTCATGGATCCAAGGACGACCCAGCAAGAAAGAATACAACGGCCTGATGTCCATCACGTAGAAGGTTGACCAAAAAGTCTGAGAACCCACTTTGACAGGGATGTCCACCTCCCCGTGCACCATTCTCTTCGATCCGTCAAAAGACCTTACCACAATGTTACTATGCTTTAGAGTCAAACCCTCACAATCTAAATGGTCCAACGCCTTCTTCGGCATAACATTCAGTGAAGACCCGATATCTACCAGAACATGAGCCATAGTGGTGCCCCTGTACTCAATCGAGACATGCAGAGCATCATTATGGTTCATTCCTTTCGGTGACAGATCCGCATCCGAAAAACCCAGCCCATTGTCAGCAGTTAGGCTGGCCACACAATCTTTGAATTGGTCTGCTGAAGTTTCCTGTGGTACATGTGCAGTTTTGAGAAATGAAATCAAAGCCTTTGCATGGGCTTCAGAACACAACAGCAGAGACAACATAGATATCTTTGATGGGGTCTGCCCCAGCTGCTCGACCACATTGTAGTCCCTCTTCTTAATAATTTTCAGTATTTCCTTTATTTCTTATTTAGAGGCTTCCACAACAAGTTTCTTAAGTGCCTCCGTCCGGGCAGGCTCACCTATAATTTCCTTGCCCCGAGGTCCAGATGGCTTAGTAGCAGGGGTAATAACTGGAGTAGGAACAGGAGAAATGCCAGGAGTCCTGGTTGGAGCAGCAGTTGGAATAACAATAGGTTTGTTGATCTTCGGAGCAATCTCAGGAGAGAAAACCCTTCCACTTCGGCTAACTTTACTAGTCCCGACAATATTACTGACATCAGTATCAGCTTCTTCATTCTTCAGATCTTGCTTAATGCCATGATAGTACACATCAGCACCATAATGCCATGGGACAGCCTTGTCTGAGGTGTACAGGATGGGACCAGGAATAGTGATTATCAACGGAGCAATTCCTTGAACAGGTGTAACCCTAACAGGTCTTCTCGAGGAAACCTTGGAAGGATTGGCGAAAATGGTTATAATAGCAACGTCTTCATTTGGAACAACAGGAAATATAGTCTTCTCGAATAGAATCTCTTTATTATCCATCAGGCGCTGGACACCTGACTTCAACAAACGGTAACCAGAAGGTAGAATCGAACACATATGGCAACCTTCACCACAACCTGGAAATAAATCGACCAATAGAAAATTCTTCTTAACAGTCATAAGAGGAGTAGAAATTTCTTCAACAGAGGTCACAAATAAATCTGTGTCAACAGCATTAACTCCACGACCATGTTTGAGCATGGGAGCAGTTATAACATTCGGCTTTTCTGAAGCATCAAACTCTATCTCCTTGGCTTCAAGCAGGTCTTGTACTTTGTTTCTTAGAGCCCAGCAATCATTGGTATCATGTCCAAGACTCTCAAAATGATAGGCGCACCGCGGGTTGGGATTGTATCTGGGATAAGTAGTGTTTGGATTCTTGGGAGCCTCTCTCAAGGTTGCCAAATTGGATTTTAATAAATGAGGCAAAACTTCAGCCAAAGTCATGTTGATGCGGGTAAACTGCCGTTGTGGCCTTTCCACCCTTTGTTGACTGTTGCGTTGTGGAGCAACTGCGGGTCTTGGTATCACTATAGCATTTACCGTTTGACGGTGTTTAGAACTGCTTTAACCCCTTGGGTTATAGACTGCAATGGCTTCCTTCTTACCAGCGAAGGGCTTTTTAGTTGAACTTGAGGAGGCACCTATCTGCATTTACCACTCCGAATTCCAACTTCTACTCTTTCTCCAGTAAAAATCAGCTCGGTGAAACGAGATGACGAGCTGTCGATTAAGTGATTGAAAAACGGACTAGATAGCATCCCCAGAAACATATCAACCAACTCCCTACCAGACAAAGGGGGTTGGACTCTCCCAGCCAAGTCTCTCCACTTTTGAGCATAATCTTTAAAACCTTCACCTGCATCCATGGACATACTCTGGAGTTGAGTACGAGTAGGAGCAAGGTCGGTGTTATACTGATACTGCTTGTAGAAAGCAGCAGCAAGATCTTCCCAGTTTCAGACACTGGCTCCCTCCAACTTATAGAACCATTCAAGCTGGGTCCCTGACAGACTATCTTGACAGAAATGCACCCATAAATTTCTATCAGCTGTGTGGGATTGAATCTTCCTGACATAAGAGCGGAGATGGAGTTTTGGGCAGAACACTCCATCATACTTGGCAAAAATCAGAGCTTTGAACTTCTGAGGGATGACCACTCCCGATACCAATCCCAGTTCTCCGAAATCCAAACCAGGTATCTTATGAACTTCCATAGCACTCAGATGGTCTTCTAGCTGCCTGTGCCAATCCTCAGCAGGAGGATACTGCTCATCATTATAATCAGTATCATCTTTAGAGACTGCAGGACTAGGGTCCTTTTCCCCTTCTTGGTTCTCCCCTTCCTTGGATGAAGAGGTCAGGTCAGTTTGATGCTTCAACCTTTCTCCAAATCTTCTACCCATATTCAGAATACCAGTCTTCTTTGTCTTATTCTTCTCTTTCAGAATGAGGGCCTTCAGATCCTCTTGCTCCTTAGCCAGACTGATGATCATCTGTTGGAACTGGGCATTCTGTGCCTGAAGATCTTTGATGACTTGATTGGAAGACATTTCTGCTGAAATAAACAACGAAGAAGATGAGAAACATGTAGTGGTACTTGTAATGATGTGTATGATAATGGGATGTGCATGTAATGATTTCAAATACTTTGGGGAGATTTAAATTTGCAAACCAAAATAAACAAAACTTTATTAGCTTAAATTTGAAAGGTTCAATATGCCTTTAAGGCGTTACAAAATAAGTAAATAAAACAAATCTAAAACTAGAAAAGAAAAATAAAAAGTCCCATGGACACTTTCTCTTTATGCTGATATAGTCATTGAGCACTCTTTCTTCCTCGAGCTGCCTGGTGAGCTTTAAAACCTTCCTCTCTTGCTCATGGAACTGCTCCCTATATATATCCCGCTCATTCTTCAGCTGAATCCAAGACCTCTGTAACTCCCGGGGATCAGTGGGCATGTAGGGATATAGAACCATGTAAGGAATGCCTTCTTCATTAGTGGGCTCCACAATCACTGGTAATACGGCCACATAAGGCATCATAAGCTTCTGGGCACGAGCTCTGACCCATTGGAGGTAAGGCTACAGAGGAAGGGAAGTCTTTGGTCCCAACTCTTTGGGGCCAGATCTGTTTACCATGCCTCAAGCTCGTATGAACCTCCGGCGATGCTCCTTAACATCATCCTTATAGTCGAATACAATGTCCTCGAGAAGTAACTCATGGGGACCATCCCTTCGAGCACGACCAAATTTTCGCAAAGCTAGACAAGGATTGTAAGTTATACCCCCTCTGATACCAAGTAATGGGACATTAGGGTACCCCTCACAACGGTCAATAACAGCAGCGTCTTCCATAGCTCGGGAATACCAAAGAATATCCGTATGGGAGAGTGACATTATTTTGTGTGACCAACCCAAACCTTCTTCGTTCTTCAGCATAGACCTAGGAAGGTGAGAAATAAACCACCTCGACAACAACGGCATACAGCACATAAGAGTCCCTCTTCTCTTCATAGTATGAGTATGGAGAGCATGCAAGATATCTCCAAGCAAGGTAGGCACAGGGTTGCGAGAAAGGAAAATCTTGACAGCATTCACATCTACAAAGGAGTCCGGATTAGGTAATAGAACCAAACCATAGATAAGAAGAGCCAAGACATCCTCAAAAGCCTGAAAATCCGAATCATCCCAAAATTGCTGAGCTTTGTCTATCATAAATTTGGTTAGAAAACCCTCGACTCCGCTTCGAGTTTCCCAATTGGATACCACGTCGGCCCATTTCAAATGCAAGGCTGAGGCAATGACTTCTGGCTTAGGAACTTCTTCCATACCTGTGAAGGGTACCTATTCAAGAATGGAGATGCCCAATAGTTGAGAAAACTCTTCCAAGGTGGGTACCAACTGATAATCTGGAAAGGTGAAGCAGTGATGCTTGGGATCGAAGGTTCTAAGGTCAGCTGATGCTTAATGACACCACGCGGCAGCCCCGTATTCTCCTCGTTTCTCCACAAGGGATACCGGTACCAACCAAAGTGCCACACCAACGTAGCTACTGCTTCAACCGTATCGGTCTATGATGTACAGTTACCTCACAGTCTATTGCTACTTACCTAATAGGTATTCCCCAGATCCGGGTGTAGGATCTATAGTAACCCCAAACAAAACTCTCAAAAATAAAGCAAGCAAAGCAATCAGGAGAAGAAATTTTAATGACCTAGATCCTAAGGTTTACCCCACTTATAATTCCCCAACAGAGTCGCTAGTTCTATGATACGGTGGCAGAACCGACTGTTTAATACTGGTTTGCATTTTGCGTTTTGTGTTTGCAAAATTTCGCGGTAAGCAAGAGTCGCCACCGACTTTTATTTTATCCAATCAGGAAAAGGAAAAAGAACAGAAAAAACCTTTTTCGAGATGTTTCTGAGTACGGGGGGTAGATTATAGAAAGGGAAGGTGTTATCACCCTTTCTATCCATGGTTTTCCATGGGCTCTTAGGTACTTTGCTCATTTTTAAATTGCTCATGTTTGTGTTTGCTTTGAAAATGTTTTACTTCGTGATAACCCTTGTATCAGTCCTCAAGAGTGTGACGAAGTTATTTTAAAAATTTGTTTGAAAATGTAAGTGTGAAAATTTTTTATTTGAGCAAGTACCTACTAGAATCTACCTACTCGAAAAAAGATTGTTCTTATTCTTGTTTCCTTTAGACAGCGCTATCCTACTATTAAGGAGTAGGTAGCACCGTCATTGGAATTGTAAGGGTCAATTCGAAAGGGACGTATGATCACTAAAGCAATATTAGGACACCTTAGTAGTAACCATAAAGTCTTAAGATCATATTCGAGACAACATTTTCGAGGCAACATTTTCAAGGCAACATTTCCGAGGCAACATTCGAATGGGATGTTTGATATTTTTTTTAGACCGGAGGGCAACCACTAAAACACCCTATGCTTAATGATCATTTACCGAAGGCAACCGAAGTGAGAGTATACCCTAAGAGTGATATGTGCGAGTGATTTGTTTCAGTTATTTATCTTTGCACATTAGGGTTTTCTAATTGTATTAATTTTGTCATGCATTCTTGCCATACAATCCTATTAGCATACATCTAGACAGTTAAATATTTGCAGGAATTAAAAATGCGAGAAAATAAACCTACGCTATTACAAGGCTTCGGGGAGGGGGATTAATTACATAGCCAAAAAATCGGGGAAAAAGTGATAAGTAAAAGTCCTAAATTAACTATTACAAACCATGAACAGTTACAAAAATATTGGCAAAATAAATAACAAGCGCGTGGCGAATTAAATGCGAAGCGATTAGGGTTTTGACCCTCGACTAAACCTAATTGCAATTGATTCAAGAAAGAAATTATTTTTTTGTCGTTTTGTTATTTGAGAAAATAATGAAATAATTAAATTAAAAGAAAATCATAAGTTCTAGTTAATATTTAAATTAAGCAAAAAAATTAATTTATTCTAAAAACCTATTTTTGTATTTTTGTTTGAAAAAGAAAAGAATTAAATCAAGAACTTAAACCTAATTTTCTAATTAGTTTTAATTATAAAAACAAGTTAAAATTTCCCTAAATTAAATTAACCTAATTAAATGAAAATTTAATTTGATAAAAAAAACCTAATTCTAATTTTTATGATTTCTTGATTTTATGATTTTATGAAAAAAGTGATTAATTTTCAATTAAAATAATTAAAATAAATATTAAAAGAATTAAAAATAAGAAAAAGAAAAAGAAGTGGGCCTGATAGCATTAGCAATTCTGGGGGTGCAGATCTGATTTTCTTGGCCCAAAACTCCAAAGCCTGTATTGACCACGCTGGATTAGGTACAGATGTTGACTTGAGGCATATGCTAGTCCTTCAATGCTGACCCGTTGGATCTTGGCTGGGGACGAGTCTGATGGCCAGATCATTGAGTTGCATGATGGATATATGGGACAGTAGCGCACCTGATCATATGAAGAAAAATAACATGAAACAAATGTTGGGACTGGGGATCGAACCTAGGTCCTTATACTCAATTCCCACGCTTGCTTGCCAACTGAGCCATGATGGTTAGTTGTAACTATGGTAATAATAAAATATAATATAAGAAAATCAAAAGAACTAATTCCAAAGCGCGCCAGATTCAAACGTTCCAATAGCTGGCTGACACGCAACCGTCTTCCTCCTTTCTCTATCGCTTTAACAAATAAAGCTTTTACCTACGAACGCTTGTTGTAGGTACAAACCTGTTCATCTCAAAAATTGTATACGGGCAAGATAAATGACAAGTGCTAGTACCAATCAACTCGTCTCATCCTCACGAGCATCATGGTACCAGAATCAAAGCCCAATTTCGCCTGCATTGAAAACCCCTAAACAAGAACATAAAACCCTAACAATGGCAATATCACGTACGGGCATGAAAAATGCAATTAAATGGCATGGTTAGCTTGCAAACATGATGATAAACAAGAATATATAAATCAAAAGTGCTAATGATACATAAATTGCAATAATCGAATTTGAAAAATGTACCAAACCACGTGAGTTGTAGAACGAGTTTATGAGTGTTTCAGGTCCTGGGAATGATTGGAACAGCTTTCTGGGATGTCTAGCAAGTGATTGGAATGGCTATTACACCTTGAATTGGCCTGTAGAGTGAAATTCGTCTCACACTTTTCTTGGAATTTTTAAATTTTGTTCTACCCTTCTGACGACCTCTAACCCTTCTTTTTTGCTTTTTTTTTCTTGTTCATCATATATCCCTCAATGAATTAGGGTTGCAAAACAGATTGAATCTTGAAGCTTTGATGAGATTTGATTTGATTTTAAATTTGTATGATATCTTTCTATTTTCATGCCAATCATGCCTTTCTTGTACCAATTGCCATTGATTCAAATTGATCATCCAAGCTCAGCATTTTTTGATGGCCAATCTTTAAAAAAAACAAATCAAATCATATCTTTGATAATTTTCATTATTTATTTGATTTAATTCACTTTTTTAATTAATGAAAAATAAAAATAACTTGAAAAATGAAGCAAATAATGTGTGGATAAGTATTTGAGTCATGGACCACATTTTAATTGAAGTGCAAGCATAAAAAGTTGGGCTCATTTAGCAAAAAATACAAATTTGAGCATATTTGACTTTTGACAATTTTGCAAAAATGGTCAAATTGGCCAATGCATAACTCTCTCAATTCTGACCTAAGAGAGGTGTTATTGGACTTTTTAGAAGGCTTAGGATGTCTTCTAAATAACCCCTTTGGTCTCATCTCAATTGAGTCTTCCATGTTCATGTATGAAGCTTTGACCCAAAAGGTGTTTTTGTTGACTTTTCAAAAAGAACTATAATGTAAAAATCCATATCTTTGTGTGAGTGCATATTCTGAACTTGGGAGCCGAATATGAATGGTGGGGAATTTCATCCTCTTAAAAATGAGCTTTGGATGGGTCATTTCTGATAAAGTATGAGAAAGTTATGCCTGGTGAAAGTTGAGTTGACTTTTCCTGCAATACCCTAATTTAGCAACTTTTGGGTTTTGATGGATTGTAAGCAATCCTTGAGGAATCATGATCAACCCTTTATCAAATGATGAATAATACTTCAAAATGAGGATGTTGGCCAAAAATCTTGAAGTTTGACTGTATGTGGGCCACAGTTGACTTTTGACCTAACACAGTTGATTTTCAGGCATTTGAGTAATTGACTGAGCAAACTTCTTCTGCAAGGCTTGAAACTTGACAATGGATGATCTTGAGTCCTTTGTGGTTCACACATCTTGATGAAGGTGGAAACCATAATTAGAGATAGACTGCCTTAGGAGAGAGTTTGTCTGGTCAACTCTTGGACTTCCTTGAGAAATTTGGGGACCTCACTTACCATGTGTTGAGAAATACGAGAGGGCAAATTTTAGGGTACAATAGAATTCTTATAGATACGAGAACCATTAAAAAGACATTCTTTTTCAAAATACTTTCAAAAACCACTCCACAAGCACATTTTCAAACAAAAAGCAAGTAATCTAGCAAGCAACTAAGATCCCGTAGATAACTATGGATGAAAAGGGTGCTAATACCTTCCCTTTTCATAACCTACCCCCAAACTCAAGAAATATCTTGAAAGGTATTTCCTGTTCTTTTGAATCTTTCCTTATTGGATAAAAGAAAAGTCGGTGACGACTCTTACTATCCATAACAATTGCGATAAAACCCAAAACATCCCAAGTCAGTTCTCCCACCGCGTTACATGGAAACTCATTGAGCTCCAGAAGCTCCATATCCTGTGCCTTATTGTCAATATTCATATGCAATATATGCCCAATGCCAACAACCACTCTCTGGTCTTCAACACTACCAGTTAAGGTCTATATACAGAACCAGCTGGCTAAGATTTCACCTCAACATCGACATCAGAATCGACAGGTTCGGAATCTAAAAAATCACCATGAACGCCATAATCAACATACGCATCCAAATAGCCAAGAAGGGGGAACTCGCCAATTTGACCCGATCCCCATGACATACAGTCAATTATGGTCATATCTGGTCCAAAGGCCATCGATGACCCCTAGACAAACTAGATCCATAAAGTCTTCATTTCCTCCTTGGGATAACTCGTATGTTCAATGTGAGTTTCATGATGGAGTAGTGGGGCATGCGATTGAAGAATGCAATTAATTAAAAAGAAGCGGTACTAGAGTTGATTGACAATAAGCAATTGAATTTGAAGAAGATGGCCCGCATATAGTGGAAAATCCCTCGCTCAGATAAAAGCACAGACCTCAGAAAGCTTCTCGAAAAATTGGTGGATCACTAAAGAAGCTCCTCCTTAGGATAATTAGGCTTTATCATGTGTAATTTCTTTCTTGCTAAGTATTATTTGTTATAAACTTTGTACTCTGTGATCAGTAATTCTAATGAAGTAATCATGCGTGTTTTTGGAATTAATACACTTGTATTCACTCTTTCTTAAGCCATCCAATTGCATATACAAAAAGATGATACCAAAATTTTGAAGAAAAAAAATCCTTTTGTCTCTTTTCCATTTTACGTTTAACAAACTTCGAGGGACAATGACCTAAACTAAATAACTGAATTTTGCTGACGTGTGCTTTTTAATAGTAAGGCTTAGCTGACGATGTAAGGCATTATTTCACTTCTAAAATAGTGGATAAATAAGGAGATAATCTGTAGTTAACCCCCTTGAGCCAGAAGTTAGAGTTATTTCTATTTTCTAAAAACCTGTAATCTTTAACAAGGGGCAGAGTATATTTTAATTAAATCATGGATGCATTCTAATTTGAAGAGAATCAGTCTATCTACTCAAAAGGTTCAAGCACATCCTGTTCCTCGCAAACATAATCCAAGATCGAGAAAATAATGAAGATAAAGCTCACAACATCTTCTTTCTCACTTACGTCATACAACATCAAAGGAGAAATCAAGATGAAGCTTATAAAAATCAAACATGGCAGTCATGATTTTCCTGAATCAAAAGAAAAAAAATCTCAAAGGATAAATTTCAAAAAAAAATATAGAGAGCCCTCTAAGTCAAAAACAAAAAGCAAAAAATTTTGACTTATGTAAAAGTTAGGGCATCCTGATGGACCGGGAAATCCAAAAGAATTAGTCCATGCAAAATAAGGGATTGAAAACGATCCTGTGACTGCCACCTTAATAAACATCAACGCTTCTCATCAAGTGCTTAAATTTTATCAATGGTTCTACTCATCATCGCGACTACGAAAATTCTCTTGCAGACTGAACACATCCATTGGGTTAACTGAATTTAGGAATGGAGAATATCAAGGATAATGGGGGTAGGATAAATAGAGTTTTGAGCCTTATATCCTTTTTTTTAAACCATGAACCAGGCCCCGTTACAACCTTCAAAAGTCCTAATTGAAGCTAGGTTCACTATGAAAGCATTCTCAACAAGATTTGTGTTAAATTGAATCTTAATGTTTGTTAAATCATCACTAAATCAATTTGCCACTTCTTCATATCTAATTATCCATTTCTTTTCAATAATCAATTTCGATTTTAAGAACTTGCAGGTGCATCAAATTAGGATTACTTTTCAAAGAGGCCAATTTTACTTCTGAGTCAATACTTAGCATCAGGGAGATTTCAAAAATGGTCTAATCAAAGGCAGAATTTTCGAGAAGCTTCTAACTAGGGGAAAATAATCTAAGAGGACCCTTATAAACAGGGGAAAATTCAATGATCATAGGTGCGCATCATCTGAGGAACTTATTTTATGATTTGGTCAACTTGGATCACTTTTCAAAACACCAATTGATAAAGGGTCTGCTTTTTAAGATTCAAACACTTGGGAAACCATTATAACAGTATGGCGGGATCCACGTTCCTTCTTAGGACACTCCTCCAAATCCTAAAGATAGGGGCATGGCTTTCAAATTTAGAATGTTAGGGTAGACCACTATGAGACTCAGAAACTGGTTCTAAATGGTTCATCAAGGGAAAATCATTCCAAGGGTCAATTAATCAATGGCATGGTGTTTCAAAATTCAAACGTTAGGGAAAGATAGGCCACAAAAGGCAACCTCTCTTCTACATCCATAATCTTCGAGTTCAAATAGAGTATCAGGAAGTCATGTCAGCATAATACCGTACCACTTTTTCAATAATCATTTTTGTTGCACTAGTAACCTCTCTGAGTCTTAATCATTTATTTTCCCACAATAATGGCACCATTTAAAAATCATACAAGTCTGCATAAATCATTATCATACAATCATTAGGTCGCTTTAATCCATAATCGAGCTATACTTATCATCTCATCCATCTGACAAATTTTGGCAGCATGAATCGAGCATATCTTAAAAAGCCCAATTACGCATTCACATTTCAAAATCCAACATATATCGATACATATTTGTGTCACACATTACATGCATCAATCAATCATTACATTTCATGCATAATCATAAGGCATAATGCATAGTATAAATTATGTTACATTTTAAGACAATCATCATTGACAAATCAAGTTATCAATTCTATGTTGAATCTCGACAATAGATTCCCCTATTTAATCTCGGCAGTTGATTATCTAGAAGACCTCGGTAGAAGGTAATTCTACATTGAATCCCGACAGTAGATTCCTCTTGTTAATCTCGACAGTTGATTATCCAGAAGACCTCAGCAGAAGGTAATTCTATGTTGAATTTCTACAGTAGATTCCACTGGTTAATCTCGACAGTTAATTATCTAGAAGACCTCGGAAAAAGGTAATTCTACTTTGAATCTTGATAGAAGATTCCCCTGGTTAATCTCGACAGTTGATTATCCAAAATACCACAGCATAGGGTAATTATACATTGAATCTCGACAGAAGATTCCCTTGGTTGATCTTGGCAGTTTATTTTCCAGAAGACTTTGGTAGAAGGTAGTTCACAATCAAATGTCGGCGGTAGATTCTCCTGGTTAATCTTTATAGATGATTTTCCAGAAGAGCTCGACAGAAGGTAGTTTCTTAATAGAATCTCGGCAGTAGATTCTCTGGTTAATCTCGACAGATGATTTTCAAAAGTATCTCGGCAGTAGGTAGTCCTTAATTAAATCACGGCATTAGATTCCTTGGAAATTTCGGCATTAGATTTCCCGTTAAGAGCCTTATATCAAGCATGACGTACACATAACAATACCAAAGTCTCAAGGTCATTCATAACATTTTGTGCATCTAACATACGAAAATACCAAAGAGCAATTGAAAAAACATCAAAGTTTATTCTAGTTATAAAACTGTCAAAAGTGGTCTACGACCATGTCCACACCTATGAATGCGCCTACGATTCAAATATCAAGATCCTACAGACACTTTTCATCTTATTCAAATCAATTCAAGGATACCATAACAAACACAACGCCGAGGAGTTGGTAACTCAAGACCAATGGTTTAAAAGGAGGGAATATCAAAAACATTTTCATAACTTTTTGGGGCATATACACACATGTGGGGCATATTTAAATATTTAGGGCATACACGACATACTTGACACACATGCACTTTGGGTTCCATGTCAATCTAGATTATTATGCATATACATAATACATGGCATTTTCTTGAACGTACTTTGGGTAAAACCAATATCTTTGGGACTTTTGTCAGATCATCAAAACAAGAAATTACCTTGGTTGAGAACAAACACAACCGGTAAAAATTCAATCTCATCTTTGATCTAGTTATCTAAGATTTGATCATCAAAAAACAGCTTTTTAATTATCTACAATATAACAGTGTGTCAGTCTCCATGCAACAATATATTATCAAGCTTTTTTAATCATTTACCCCCTAGGTTGTGGTAGGTGTGCGGATTGTCATATTCATATTATTCATTCCCTAGGTTGCAATAAATATGTGAATTCCTCCTCTTACTGTTTACTCACTAGGTTGTAGTAAACATGACAGAGTCTGCGATATAGCTCCCTGTGTCAGTCTCCATGCAACAATGTGTTATCAAGCTTTTTCAAATATCGATCCCCTAGGTTGCGATAGATATGCGAATTTTCAGGTTTATATTGTTCATACCCTAGGTCGTGATGAATAATATAAGCCTACCCCTATTTTATTTATCCCCTAGGTTGTGATAAAGGCACAAGTTCATCCTCGTACTGTTTACTCCCTAGGTTGTAGTAAACATAATGAAAACTGCATAATTGATTGCATCAGTCTCCATGGAGCAATGTGTTATAAAACTTCGTTTTATTCATCCCCTAAGTTGTGATGAATAGACAAAATAAAATCAAAACTTATTGTATTAGTCTCCAAGCATTATTAAGTCAGCTTTTTCAAAACTTGTATCATTTATCTCCTAGGTTATGGTAAATATGCAGAGAAATCTACAATCTCTCTTAGATACATACGAGTTAGCCACATCGTCGTGTCTAAGTTAGATCAAAACTTTGGTTCAAATGTTGGTAAGATGATACATCATCATTTATGCCTACTCTTCATACCCATGTGAACGTTGTACATCGTATCCTTATAATCTTTTGGAAAAATTTTGGGGTCTTCCAATATTTAATAAAGTTATAATTATAACGTGAGAGACCTACATATTCTCGCACTATTCAATCAAAATACAACTAAATAGGGGCAGCTGTCATACCCCAAATTTGCCCTACTAATTTCTATCCCTTATTAATTTCCAGAGTTATAGTTGGCTTGAGGTTTGAGTTCAAAAAGGGGGGGTTACCTTATTAAGAAATTAAGGGGCCTTTCTAAATTAGAAAAGATCGGGTAAAACTTTAATTACATTAAAAACTTCACTTTCTAAATGAGAGGAATAACGCCCCCAGCTGCCTTCAGGATTATCGATTGACCCCACAAACAAACACGGGTATTTTCAGATTGTTTTATCCTTACTCACAGGCTTTCCGAGAAACTTCCCAGAAGGTCACCCATCCCAGAATTACTCCAAGTCAAGCACGCTTAACAATTTATGAATGAGATACCGAAAAGAAGATGCATCTTGTTGGTATAAGTAGTACCAATTAATCCTTATAACCCTTCCTTCAACCATGCAGTCTCATACTTGCATAGCCTCAAGATCCCTCTCATTCCAATGTGGCGACCGCCTTTTCCCTCTTAGGCCTCGGGTGTTACATGCGGTGCAACCACTCCTCGCCATTTTCGGCCTCGAGTGTTACATGCCCACCAACTTCCGCATGGTCCATCCTCAAACCACGTCGTATTGGGAGAGGTATGACTCTGATACCATTTGTAATGCCCCAGGCTTCCTTCAGGATTATTGAATGACCCCATAAACTAACACAGGTCTTTTCAGAGTGTTTTATCGTTACTCATACGCTTTCCGGGAAACTTTCCAGAAGGCCACCCATCCCAGAATTTCTCCAAGTCAAGCACGCTTAACTTTGGAGTTCTTATGAATGAGCTACCGAAAAGAAGATGCATCTTGTTGGTATAGTTAGTACTGATTAATTCTTATAAGCCTTCCTTCAATCATGCATTCCCATACTTGCATAGCCTCGGGATCCCTCTCATCCCGATGTGGCGACCACCTTTGCCCTCTTAGGCCTCGGGTGTTACATGCGGTGCAACCACTCCTCGCCCTTTTCGGCATCGAGTGTTACAAGGGGTGTATCTTAGATTAGGGGGGCTTAGCATTCAATTTTCTAATCCCGTTTAATTTAGGGTTAAGGCTTCTTTTCGCTTAGCCTAGTTTAAGTCTTGAAGGGTTTACATCATTAATTTTTGGACCTTTCTAAATCAGAAAGGCCCATATAGAATTAAGGGCCCATTTTGTTTTGGTTTTTTTGGTTTTAGCCCAGTTTAGTTTTTGAAGGGGATTTATATTATTAAAAGCTATTGGACCTTTCTAAATCAGAAAGGCCCATGAAAAGTTGAGGACCCATTTACATACAGAAAGTAGGGGGTATGTTTTTTTTAAATGAATGGCCCAATAGTTAAACATTTGGCCCATTTCAAGTCTTTATTTTAAACTGTATTTTGTTTTATTAGGACTATTGTTATTAAACATTATAGTAAAACTATTAAAATAATTTTTATATTATTAATTAAGTCATGATTACAATTATTTTATCAATTGGAAAAAAGAGTTAACTGATAAGCAAAAAAAAGGGCCTTACGGTCCAACCATCTCAAAATCACAGGCCCAAAATCCAAGTTATTACAGTCCAAATCAGACCCAAAAAAAGACGTTTCATTGCAAAAAAACGTTCATTGTTCAGATTAGGAAATAGAAACACATGTTCATTGCAAAAAACAATCACTATTCAAATAATAAACAAAATCAAATCCAGTCTTTATACATTTATTTGTCTAAAATCTAGTACATAACATAATCAATTTGAAACTAATTTGAAACTAAATTAAAACTTATCAAATCTAATCAAAAATTTAAATCAATACTGATTGTTATACAAAGTACATACTAATCTGTGAAATCCATAATCAACTCTAAGTAACGATAAAAATTAAATAACTTGCTAAATCGTATGTACCCTAAGCACTATAAAACCTAATTTCTAAAATAGAAGAAGAGATTTGAAGAAGAAACTTGGAGGAAGAACAAAGAGAGTCGGAGATCCGAGCACCATCAATCAGTGTTCATCGCTACTCCAGTCTTTATACATTTATTTGTCTAAAATCTAGTACATAACATAATCAATTTGAAACTAATTTGAAACTAAATTAAAACTTATCAAATCTAATCAAAAATTTAAATCAATACTGATTGTTATACAAAGTACATACTAATCTGTGAAATCCATAATCAACTCTAAGTAACGATAAAAATTAAATAACTTGCTAAATCGTATGTACCCTAAGCACTATAAAACCCAATTTCTAAAATAGAAGAAGAGATTTGAAGAAGAAACTTGGAGGAAGAACAAAGAGAGTCGGAGATCCGAGCACCATCAATCAGTGTTCATCGCTACTCTAGCTTAGAGTTTCATCATCTGAAACCCTAGTTCTCCTTGAACTGTCTTCGCTACTGCCTCCAGTTCCTTCATCATCCTCGCCGTCACCTCATACCTGCGAACAAAAAGAAATAAAGGGAGATTAGCAAAAAGATAAAGAATTGGAACAAACGTAAAATCGCATCAGAGGTCACAAAACACTTAGCTTTTGATTTTCTTCACGATTGACATTGTTGTATGTTTGTCATGAGGGCATTTAGGGGTTTAAAGGTCAAATTTGGGTGGTTGAGGCTCACACTGCTTCCATTTTAGGGTTTCTGAGATGGTGTTGTTGGGTTGTGGTTTGGTGTTGTAAAAGATAAGGAGGATGAAGGGTTGAGAGAGAGAAGGAAAAAACAAAATGAACGAAGTGTTTTGTAATACAAAAAATATAAGGCCTTCAAAAATCTTGTACGCATGATTCCATGAATGTTACTATGCACCCACAACAATCATTGCATGATCTCCATCAAAAGGCCTAAAATGCATGCCCACCGCATCATCATACAACAACCCGCATGGAGTCCAAATGAACTCCCAAACTCCTTTGAGCTAGGCCCATTACTAAAACCACCCCTTTATTTTGTTTTTGCTAACCGCATAAGAATTTATACCCCCTTAACCAAATGGGCCAAGTCCAAAATCTGGACTTTGACCCTTGCTCCCTCACACCCCCAGCTTTTATTGGACAATTCAAACCTACAACCCCATGCGTTGTGCCTGAATTCAATATCTGAATTCAAGGCCCTGCTACACATACCCCCCCATTTTTCTAGCCCAACTTATTTTACACCCCTCATGCATTCTTCTTATTTTCTTTTATTATTTCATTATAATTATTTTTTATTATTTAATATATTTATAAATTATGATATTATATTTTAGTATTATTTATTATGATAAAATCAAATATTATTTCTAAACTCGTTTAAATATTTATTGCATTAAAAATAGTTTTTAAATCATGCATTAATGAAATATTTTTATAATTAACACATTAAAAAATATTCAACCAACAATAAACTATCTTATTAAATAAATAAAATTCAACAATCAATTTTCAAAAAGGATTACGATAATATTTCAATTAACTGCGTATTTTGTCTAACAAACTCCACTATTCATACACCTAGACTAAGTACACGAGGAATTCAAATATCTTCGTAATCCATAAAAAAACACCAATCAACCGCGAACTACGAATTGGGACTCTGATTCCTCATAAGAGGATATGTAAGAATAGAGATAAAATCATGGCGAGTTCCCCTAATAAAAAACTAAAACCCTATTTCTTAAAGGTCGCGCTTTTAACCTTAGTATTCTTGTGAACAAGGTAGATGTGGGGTGCCTAACACCTTTCCATAGTCTAAGAACGAGTCCAACAATCTAGAATCTATGACTTATTTACGGTTAACCTTTATATTCCCTTCCTTAGGATAAAAATTAAGGGTGGCGACTTTCATTTTAAAACCGGTTACAACACATATATAATGTAGAGATTCATTTCTTGTGGACTGATGTCTCGCTAATATCTTGAGTGTTATTCCTTTATGAATATAGGATAAACACTACTACAAAACTCACATACAATAATTCCCAAACCACCACGGTCTTCCAAACACCGTGCTGACATCTCTAAACTCATGCGCTAATATTGTTTTTTATTTTTAAATTAAAATTTTTTAGGATATGATAACGGTTGATGACCTCACCGTAGTGATACAATCAAACTTTAATGAGTTTGAACCTCAATGCCCTCAAATATTTTATTCCTTTAACGTTAAGGCGCGTCTTTTATTTTTTATTTATTTTTCAATAAAAAGTAAAAGGGATATCACTATAATCGATTTGTCCAACCGTTGTGATATATTTTATTTTTTATTTAAAAATTTTAAATAGTTAAACCTTGGCGTTTGTTTATGAAATTTCATTATGCAAATAATATATCATCACGGTTCACAGCCATGACCATTGTGGTATCTTTGTAAATATTTTACACTTTTAGGTAGCTTGTCTCTTCAATTTCTATTTTTCCACTGAAAAAAGAAACAACCCTAACGTTCATTCCATTTTTCACTTTTTTCATTATGTATTTGTCATTTTTTTCAACATCAACACCAACATGACTATCAACATCGAAAGGAAGGCTACACCAACATCTTTGTCATTGTTATACCCCAAATTTTTCCCCTCAGATCTCTCATCATCTCATATTATCAATACATCAAGATCACACATTAGGGTTGGTTCTCCCTTTCTACTTTCATCCTATCTTTAAGTTTGCTCTTGAGGGATCACCAAGCACCTTTAATTGTGTATATTGTACACGTTTTCTTATACTAACATCAAAATATGTATATATCTCTTTGAATGTTCATATTGTAGGCGATGACATAATTGCATTCATTTCACCATCTAACTTAGGGTCTGAGGGATGGTCCTCAGTCAAACGGTTTTTCAATGGAATGCAAGAGTTGAAGCTTCAAGGTTATGTCTATGACACCAAATATTTGTGGTTCAAAGGAATCCCTCACTTTTTTAGGGTCAAGTTCACCTCAAAGTTGGAGGTGGAATTCATCAAGAAAATTCAAATGTTCATGTGTTTATTTCCATGCCTTCTTCAACATATTTCTTTAAGACTTTAGCTCCAACTTTGAGTGAGCTCCAAGACAAACTCAGTTCAAGACCTTTGGTGATTCATCATGCTCTATTTTGCCAAGAAAGTTCAAAAGAATCAAGGTTGTTTCAACAAGTTTGACCTAAATTGAGCAAGTGCTTGATCTAGTGATCACAAGTGCACAACTATCTCAATTTTCAAAATTTTGAGTTAGTTCTTTTTGATATGGATTTTTATCATCATCTACAACGACCTCTCTTCACATGAAAAGATCCAATTGTGTAAGAAAAATCATCAATAGTTGAAATGGGTTTCAAGTCATTTAGACACTCTCTGAGCTAAGGTTTATTGACTTCCAAGGACCATATCTTGCTCATATTTTGAGATTTTTGATTGACTACAAAGCCATGATTCTCTTTAAAGGGTCCTTAACAAGCTCTCTTAATGAATCTAAGGCTAATTTTGAATGGAATATCACTAATAATTGAGAAAGATTACAAGTCTCCTTGAAAAGCCTTTGAATTTTAGGGTTTGACTTAAAATGATCATAACTTGGTCAATTTTATCTCCTTGAGACCATTATTTTTCTATAATAATCTTTGGCATGTATACTACAACTTTGTTTCAGTGTGCAAGACTTAAAGATGCTTGGAAAGTGGTTGAAGAATTGAAAACATTATAGGTCTTTTATGAATTTCCCCGAAATTTATCATCATCTTCCAAAGACCATAACTATTTCAATTTTTATGATTTTTGAGTGATCTCAATTCCACGACTAAATTCAAGAGGTCTACTTCATGTCATCTTTAGATATCAAGACCAAATTTAAGTGGGAGGTCATGTAAATTTGAAGAACATTATGGGTCATTTTGAGGTCCCAAACTTAGAAATATTTCTAAGTACAAAAATCAATTTGTTTTTCACGATTTCAAGAATACATAAATTTTTGCTCAATTATCCAAATGGAGTCTTTTTTGGCACATTGTAAAGATGGAGACCTTGTCTTTCAAATGCTTCAAGTATTATGCCCTAAAGCCTCCTGAGTTGTGTGCACAATGATTTCAAAGTTGGTACCTTGGAACTGAAATTTCACCTTCAGTCAGATTGCAATTTCTATAATGTGGCTTATAATCACCAATTTTTGTGTGTTTTCCACTTAAACATGTTTAACAAAGTTGATAAGGCACGGTTAAGGGATGAAACACAAGAATTAGATGAGTTTTGATGAGTTATAAGTCACACTTTTGTCATGATCAGGATTCACACGATTTCAGTTGATTGCTTATCATTCACCCTCTCCCAGCATTGCATCATATTCTCTTATAAATGGAGACCTCCTCTACTTAATTTTACAAGCTTTAGAGAGCCAAAGAACCTCTGTTGAACTTCCTCCATACCTCTCAATTATGCAACTTCGAATTTGGTTTTAAAGTATTTCCCATCCAATTTCTTTGTTGATTCTTCATTCTTGAACTTAAACGAAGCTAACAAAAGAAGAACCAAGCCTTGAAGTGTCCTAAATCGTGATAGCCAAGTCAAGTTTTAGAGCTTTGAAGTTGAGCTTCAACAGGTAGATTCCTCCATCAATTCTCTCCAAACATGTCACTGTAATGTAGCTCTCATCACTCTGATACTCATATCATTGTTTATTTTTAACTGGAAGTGAGTTTTGTTCATAAAGTTTCAAATCCCTTTTCAATTAATTCCTTCTGGTTTTTTCCAAATCGACTAAGCGAATGGAACCGGTCTGAGCTCCTTATTTTACAGTTTGTGATACCTGCAATTTGCTCGTGGCTGGTGTAGCGGTAGAAATGTTAAGACTAAGCCATTGGATTGACTTGACTCGCACATATCAAAATAAAAATCGCCACCGTGCTTTATTGTTTCCAAAGGAATGGGAAAAGAGTGAATAACCCAAAAAGAGGGGGAGAGAATCTAAGTTTGGGGGTTGGTTATGCAAAGGGAAGGTATTAGAACCTTAAACATCTATGGCACTCTGCAAGAGCCTCTTTGAAAATTTGTGTATTTTGGCTATAAATGTTGTATAAAATAGATGGTGGGGATGAGAAAAGAAATTTTTTTATAATTTTTGCACCCGTCGCAGTTACGAACCTTTAGTGCCTATGTACCATCTTCCGTGCAATAGAGGGTCATGGTACTCGTAGTTCACCTTTAAAATTTTTAAAAAACAAGTGTGTTGGTTAATTTTAAGAGACGAGACATCATCATCTTATCCGAGTGGAAAACATACTTACTACCCACAATTATGAGAAAGAAGAATTTGCATCATCTCAAAGTGCAGGATATGACTTGGATTTTAAAATCAACAAATCCTCACTCAACACCCAAGTTGAAAATATCTCACTTCACTACACATCGTAGAAGTATAGTAGTTCGGATAAAAAATAAAAGAGTTATGATTTTTTTGAAATTTAAACAAATTTTAAACAAATTTTATAAAAATAAATAAATCAGAAATAATGTGAGTCGTTGGATCCAATTCACTAAAACATGTTGGCACAACAAGTGGCTCAGAAACAAAGATGTATGGTGACCCCTGGTCAACAAACGCGCATTGAAGTCATGAAAGTCGGGTCAATCATAATATTTCAATTGTCACGTTTTCATTAGTTGAAGAGGCCACGTAGGTCATCTTCACCTCCAGCTATCCTGCAACTAGGGCGAAATCATAATCCTTAAATCTGTAAATTTAGACGCTCATAGTACCATTAGACACGACTCTTCAAGATGATCACAACCATATCCTCGCGCCAAATTTATATAAAACACAATGTACTCGATTTGAAAAAGATCAGAGATGTTTTAAAAAATTTGAAATCGAAAACAGAAGTATCAAACGCATTGATTCACTAAAATTGAGTTAATAGCAAGCATCAGTGAACATCATAGACCATTCTAGTAATTTGAGTTAGAAGATTTGATGTCTTAAACTACCTGAACAAAGTCAGATGAAGTTGCTCTGTAAATGGACTTGGCTAGCACGATTCCAGGTACCTCAAGGCTTGATTCTTCTTTTGTTAGCTTCAGGGAAGTTCAAATATGAAAGATCAATTAAGAAACTGAATTGATAATTGGAGAAAATAGGATTTCGAAATCTCAGAAAAGGGTATTATGGAGGAGGTTTGACAGAGTAATTTTGGCTCTTCAAGCTTGATAAAATGAATGAGGTGTGATCCTCTATTTATAGGGAAACAAGTGGGATGCTCAAGCGTGTGGAATGATGAAATTTTGAGGGAATTCGTGTGAACCTGATACATGAGGAGTGTGTGGCCTGTTTAGCATCAAAACTCACTAAATCCTTATGTTTTAAGGCTGTAATCCACTTTGGCAAGTTTGTTAAACATGTTTAGACCAAAAACGCGTGCTAATTTGATGTTTAGAAGCCACAACATGAATTTCAAATTCTGACTTGAAGTGAAACTTCAGTTTCAAGGTATCATTTTTGAATCAATGGCATTCACAGCTCAAGGAGTCTTAGGGCATGATACTTAAAGCTTTATAAAGATGAGATCACAAGATTTATAATGCGAAAAGAATGGGAACTAATGAATGTTTTAGCTAAGAGTTGTGATAAGTAAAAGTTGAGAAAAAGATTATGACTTTCATACTTAGAAAAATTTCAAGTTTTCTCTTCAAAAATAACTTGTAATGTTTTGAGCTCAAACAAGACCTTCCTCCAAAATTGAGCTTTGATCACTGATTATAGCTTGAAATAGACTTCCTAAAGAGAATTGTGAAACTTGAATCACTAAAAAACACCAAGTATTGAAAAAGTTATGGTCTTACAAAATTGGTGAAAATTCATGAGATAACCTATAATCTTTTGCATCCTTAAGACATCTTCCATCCATTTTCAAGCTTTGCACATGAAAGAAGAGTTTAAGTCCATATCCTTAGGAATATTATGGAAAAGGAATGGGCTCAAGGAGATAAAAATTTACCAAGTTATGATCTTTTGAATTCACATAAGGGAATTTGATGGCTTATCTAGAGGACTTGTAATCTTTTTTCATCATTAGGTATCTTTCGCACAAAATTTTCTTGAAACTTTTAAAGTGATTTGTTGATAACCCTTTGAAGAAAAGCATGTTTTGGGAATCACTCAAAAATACCAAAAGATGAGCAAGATATAGCCTTTAGAAGTTCAAAACCCTAGCTCCTAGAGCAACCAAATGCCTTGGAAAACCTTTTCAGTTTTGACAAACCTTCTTGCACAAATGATTTTTTCATGTAAATATAAATTATTGAGGATGATAATGAGGAACCATAGCAACCATAACCACTTCAAAATATTTAGAATTGAGGGAGATATGCACTTGTGATCAAGAAATCAAAAAAATTTCCAATTAGGTCAAACTTCTTCCATCAACCCTTATATCCTTGAACTATCTTTGACAACTTGAGGCATGATGGATCATAATAGACTTTGTCATGATATTACTTCAAAGCATCTTCAATGATGAAACTTTAATCTTAATGAAGCTTTGTTGAAGAAGGCATGGAAATAAACTCATGAATCTGTAGATCAACTTGATGAAATGTGTTGTGCTTTCACCTATAATATCAACAATTAGGGCAAAAATTCATTGTATTTATTAGTTAAAATTTAATCAATACAAAACATAGATGATCACAAAATACAAGTCAAGATACTTGGTGATTCCCCATGAGCAAAGTTAAAGATAAGGAGAAGAACCAAACCCTAGTGTGATCTTGTTATGATTGAGTTGATATGATATGATAGAGGAATGATAGGGGGAAAATTGGGGTACAACAGCTGGAGGTCGAAGATGACCAGTGTGTCTTCTCTCAACTAATGACATGTTGCCACACTTTTTTTCAAATTTGTTTTTTAATTAATGATCGGGTGGTTTATTCATTAATGTCTATATCATGCACAGTGCGCCAGATCCCTTGGATTTGATTACTAACGCATTTTGACAATGATCCAATGGTCTACATCTTTTTGACTTTATTTTTATTTTCTGATTTTATATTTTAATTGTTTTAAACTTCAAAAATTCATTTAAACTTCTAAAATTCTGAAAATATTCTCAAAAATACTTTTGATTTTTCTCTTTCTGATTTTTATATTTTCACAATTTTATTTTGTAATTTGATATTTTTTTTAATGATTTTTCACTTTATTTGACTTGCTTTAATTATTTAAAAATACTTTTCTTGATTTTTAAATTCTTAAAAAATTACGGAAACATCCAATGACCTCTTGACAAATATTGGTGACCTCATTTTATTTTTATTTTTTGATTTAACTATTTTTCACTAATGTTGGTTTGTTTTTCTTATTTATTTAAATTTTAAAAAATAGTTTCTAACTTTAAAAAATTCTAAAAAAAATTGTCAACACTTGTTGACTCATGTTTTGACCTCTGATATTTTTTTTTAGGATTTTTATTTGGTGTTTTAACACATTTTGTGTATTTTACCAATTATTTCCCTTTTATTAATCATTTAAATATTGTTTTATTAAATATATTTTATTACTTTTGTTTGGTCCTGATTTGAGTATTATGTTGGGACAAGTTCCTCAACCTCATCGGATCTTGGATGTTGATAGGTTGAAAAACCAAATTCACCAAAATGGATGAATGATGTGGATGATATTTGAAACCCTAGTTTCATCGGATACATCCATTCCCTCTTCATTTGATCCCTTTCTTGTTTTTACTTGTGCTACATGTTTTTGGAGGATGATCTACATATCATCTCTCTAACATGTTGGTACATATATTGCTATTGACCGACCTCAAAATAGGTGTGACTTCTACATAAGTCCACTTACGATTGCTTAACATAGTTCTAAATTTGTTCCGATTCGAAAAATGATCATTCGTCGCCCAAACCTATGTTTGCAAGCCCAGGTATGTTTCATTTGAAAACATTGATCCAATAACTTTTATTCAATGAACTTCAGGAAATTTAGTCTAAGTGAATGAACATCGTTTATCATATGTGGTTGCTTTGAGTACTTAAAATGAATGATATACTTGATAAAAAGCAAATGAGACTTGTTATTTAGAAGCTTTGATTTTATCAATCTTCTAATGAGTTCTCATATACAAGCTTCAATATGGTCATTCACCTAACCTCCAACATTTAATTCACTAACATTTGACCTTACTTTGTGCTTTTACTTTATGCCTTTACTTTATGATTTTATCTTCGTGCTTTTACTTTTATGCACCATTTATTTTAGCATTTACATTTCATGCCATTTTTTTCTTTTGCTCACTTGAGCATTCATCTTTATGTCATTTTATCTTTGCTCAGTTGAGCTTTTTTTTAAAGACACTTAATAATCAACTTGAACAATAAAAAACTTTAATGTAACTTGGACTATTTGGTTACTATCCTTGGTATTCTGGAGTTGTGGACCTCTCGGACTTAGGATTATAAGCCTTAATATTTCCAGATCTTGTTGCTATAATATTATTTTGTCTGAAGTTCTTGGAGTTTACTCCAAGGCATTAGGTTGAGTTTCTTTGTGTGCAGGTTATTCTGATTATATGCTTTGTCTATGCTTGATAATTCATCTATATGCAATTGTTACTCTGTCCAATTTTAGTGAAGACTTAATTCATCTGAAGCTTGTTATTTCATAGAGGTTTAGTATTTTTGCTTGCTTGATTTCATTCCAACGGATGAGAATTCTATATTGACTTCATATGTCAAGTGTTGGTTTCTTGTTGGTTAGATCGTCATTTTCCTTGGCTTTTACCTTATGTTTTAGGATAGTTCCTTCATCTCCTCCTATCTTCTTTAATTTCAAAATTTTCTCCCTCCTTTTCAAAATTCTTCTTGTTTTCTAACTTGAACCACTTTTATAATAAATTTGGACTTATGTCCATGCGTTTTCAAAATTCTTTTTTAATCAAACATTAATCAATTTAATCATACTCTGACTTTTTTTTCAATACAAAAAGTCAATTACCCCATTCAAACCATTTTTCCATTTTGGATTTTTACTTTAAAACTTTTTCTTAAAAGATTAGACTCTTGTTGATTCTTATAGTGATGTGAGCTACTATATTTCTATGATGTGTAGTGAAGCGAGATATTTTCCACTTTGGTGTTGAGTGAGGCTTTGTTTATTTTAAAATCCAAGCTATATCTTCCACTTTAAGATGATGCAATTTCTCCTTTCTCATAATCGTGGGTAGTTAGTATGTTTCCCACTCGGATATGACGATGATGTCTCGTCTCTTAAAATTAACCAACACACTTGTGTTTTAAAACTTTTTTAGGTGAACTATGAGTACCCTTATCCCATATTGCACGGAAGGTGGTACATAGACACTAAAGGTTCGGAACCGCGACAGGTGCAAAAATTGCAAAAAATACTTATTTTCTCATCTCCACCATCTATTTTTTGTATACGCCTTTTATAGCCAAAATACACGTATTTTCAAAGAGGTTCCTATGGAGTACCATATATGTTTAGGGGGCTAATACCCTCCTTTGCATAACTAACCCTTGTACCTAAATTCTCCCCTCTTTTTTGGGTTTATTAACTCTTTTCCCATTTACTTTAGAAACAATAAAGTGCGGTGACAATTTTTATTTGATTTGTGCGAGTTAAGTTAATCCAATGGATTAGTATCAACATTTCTACCACTACAGTCATCATTGGGAAGGAATACAACACCAACAATGTCATCATCATCGGGAAGGAATACAACACCAACACCAACACCAACACCAACACAATGTACTCTTTTAGTTAGTCATTATGTTTATGGTATGTAAAATATTTTCCCCATGAATCTACAGTAAACTACATTTTCCATTTTTCTGGATGTTGTTGTTGTTGATAATGTGTGTGATTAATATTTTTTTGTTGTTATGTTATGGTTTTTGTTTATGTTCTTGTTGTCGATGATGTTTAAGTTTATTATTTATCTTGTTATTGTTTATGTTGTTGTTGTTTTTTTTTTTGTTTTTGTTGTTGTTGTTATTGTTTATGTCGATGTTGTTCTTATTTCATGTTGTTGTTTATGTTGTTGTTAATCTTTTATTGTTGTTGTTGTTTATGTTGTTGTTGCTTTTGAATGTAGATGTCGACGTTGTTGAATTCTTCATCTACTAGCGAAGAAACTCATACAAGTGATACTCATACAAATGATACTTATACAAATGATACTCAAATGGAAAGATCACAGAGGTGTCACTATGATGCCCCAATTCACAAAAGTCCACAACTCAGGTGACAAATTTACTATCGTGTTTGATTTGTTAAACAGAGTGTTTAATTTTCATCTATTCGATATCACTTTCTAGGTAGCTTCTAATACATACTTATTTATTTAAAAGTAGTTGAGTTTTGAGTTTACCGATGTCTCAAACTAGAAAAAAAAGTGAATCACTTATGTCGGTACATGTTGGAGGGGCTTTAAGTCACGGCTAACGCGTGATTATATTAGGAAGCCTAATACCACTCTTGCTCGTCCATGGATAAGATATAGTTTTATATTGAAGAAGCAATGGAAAATTTTTGAGAGGTATCGTGGTTCCGAGAAATTCAAGGTTAGTACTAGTCTAATTTATCCAATAATTTTATGCTAATGAGTTATATATACTAATCATATATATTTTTCAATATGTTAATAATCGATTAAAAGAGAAATAGGAATATAAAACAAGACAAAAAACATGTACCCCAATAGATTGTCTTGTGGGGGTTACAAGAAACTTGGGAAAACAATCATGATTGAAAAAATCAACAAACGGGAGATGATCGCATCTCATCTCCACCGTCAAGAGATGAGTAGTGGAAAAAAGCTCAATTAAGACCAATGGGAGAGTACACCTTAGATGTTTCAAGAGTAGTTGCTGAGAAAATTGTAAGTAAGATTTATTTTGTTGAGACATTGTCCAATTGTAGAACTCTTCTATTCTGATCCTAACGATTTAGGTACATTCACCATGGTTGTATAGAGTTAAATAAATCTAATATTTATAGAATCTCGGATCCCTTTAGTATTTGATGGACAGATAATGATCTAAAAGGAATTCAATACTACTTGAAAAAAGGGTTAAATATGGGAGAAAGAATGTTACTTAGTACCATTGATCAATTCGTAAGTAATTTTGTTATTGTTGTTTATCTATTATATATTTAGTTTCGTTTTAGCAAATACTAATTATATATATTCTCGTGTTTATTCAATGGTCATTGGCAATTGATCATCATATCGTTTAGGACTAATACGATAATTACATTATGTTCCTTACATAAGAAACTCGAAAGGGACATGAAAGAAATTATTAATTTGTAAGTGTATGTTTATATGAAACTTTAATGTAATATTTTCTTTGTCCTTGTAATTAGTTTAACAAAGGTAAATATTGTCCATGTCGGCATTGTTGATTCATGGGATAAGGTATATAGTATATATGTCATAAAATGTTTACATTATATTATATATAATTTAGCTATTGAATTACTATATATGTCATGTGTAACGGTAGAAATGTTCCATTAGATTGACTTAACTCACAATTCAGTTAAAGTAGCCACCACGCTTTATTGTTTCCAAAGGAAATTGGTAAATAGCAAATAAACCAAAAGTAAAATGGATATCAAGGTAAGTGGTTTGTTTATGCAAAGGGAAGGTATTAACAAACTAAACAGCTACGGTACTCCATAGGAACCTCTTTGAAAATCTATATATTTTAGCTAAAAAGAAAATAGTTAAAAAAAATGAGAGTGATGAGAAAAGAAGTATTTTTACAGTTTTTGATTTGGTAAAGCTTCCAATAAGCTCTAGACCTACATACTAACAATGTGCATTGTTGAAATTAAAACCCATGTAGTTCGGGTAAAAAAGAACTAAAATTGGTCTGTTATGATTGGTTTTAAAGTAAAAGATATTTCATCTTATCCGAGTGGAAAACTAAAAAACTATGAAAATCAAGGTAAAAAGAGAACTTTCTTCTTTTTAATATGGAGAACGTATAGCATGGATCAAATAAACAATGCATGTCTCATCATATAAGTGAAAATTTACTTCAATATTACCATGTTTGTTAAATGAGAGGTTTGCAAACACTCAAAGAAAAGACTTATGTCTTAAAATACAAATAACAAAGGTCCTAACAAATTTTAAGACACTGGTCTCTGTTTAACATAGCAAGGAAAAGACGAAGCATACTTTATAATACTTGTTAATCCAAAGTCATAATAAATGTTCCATCATCTTATATGACATGTCAATCAATCAATAAATAAAAACAAACAATGCAGAATGATAATAACACATGGATATGATGACCCAATTCAGTGTAAACAACACCTACTCTGGGGGTTACCAAGCCAGGAAGGAAGTCCACTATCAGCAGTATTAGTTCAAAGCTAAACAGTCCCAGTTTAGAACATCTCACCTAATCCCTACCCAATGCAACTTCTACCAAGGTCCACCCTAAATATGAGAAATCTCCATCTCACTTCCTAAATCACCTCAGTGATATATAACAACCACAACCTCTGGTGACTGCATCAGACTACTTGAAACACACCCCTTTCAAATAAAGTTTAGTCAAGACTCTTGACAAGCAAACATACTTGGATTTTCTTAAAAGCTTTACCAAAGAAAAATATATAATTCATTACCTAAAGGCTTCTGAATTTGTACAAAACAATGTCTACCACAATGTATCAAACTGATACAAAGGGTGACTTACAACACAAGAAAGTACACGAATCTCAAAAACCTAAACCCTTATTCTTATATTTTTCAAGTTCTACACAAGGATTAGTTTAAATCCCTAGGTCTAAGTCTTCTTTTATAATCTTCAACTGTCTATGGGCTTCGAAGTCTCTGCCCAATTCTTCCTTAATCCATTGCTAAAAGCGCTCCTTAAATCTTTATACAGATTTAGAAACCTATTGTAGTAGTCTAGGATGTCGAGTATTAATTATAGGACATCTTGTTCGACATGTTATTTTTCACCTTTTTTAACACCTTTTCAAGAACTAGTTTAACCAAAATTAGCCAAATCAATAGAGCTTGCAATCTCCCCCTTTTGGCAAATTTTGGCTTAAACACCTTTTGTGCAATAACTCCAGGAACACTCCTTTTGCACAATAAACCCAAGAGCAAGAATCGAAGAACAGAAAGTCCTGAAGTCATTTCAATCGGAAGCTCTTCTTCTTCCTGCATATAAGAAAAAAGATAACCATAACACAATTGATTATCCAGTTACTCCCCCTTAACCCAAGGACCAATTCTTGTCACAAAGGAATGAGTCTTCCTCTCTGAGGCATAAGAGAACCCTTAAGAAGACACATATAGTTCACCATAATCAACTAAACACCAATCGTGATAACTTAGAACACATGACACAAATGTGTTCATAAATCAGATCACAAGACACAAATAGAAACGCAAAAATAGAGACATGAGACATGACTTGCACAAGATGTTAGAACATCCTGTTAAACATCCTTTCTCCCCCTTTTTAGCCAAAAATTGGAAAAGAAATCCCCCACAAGACCATACCCAAACAATACTTACCCAAACTCGGACAGAAACCATAATAGGTTTGAAGAAGCTATATGTAACACAAGATGAGAGAAAGGGGAGTGATGACCCTTTTAAATACCTGAGCTATTACTTCAGAATTAACGACTCTTGATAGTAACAATATTCTTGGTTAATTAAAGTAATAAATAAGTAAGATAGCATTCGCACAATTGAACATGCATTGTCCAAGACAACATTGAAAATTTCTTCTTTAATGAGCACCATCCATAACTCAGTTTTCTTGCCTTTATTCTTTATGGACTGTTTCCCGTGGAAGTTAAAGTCCAAATGAATGCACATGCATGGTCAAAGTCATGTGTCGCACATCCTCCTAACATGTAATCAAATACACCATCCACAAGCACCACTTGATGATCTGCACAAAGTCAAGTCCTGAACAATGTCCTGATATCTGTTCAGACATTGTCTACACTCTCTTGTATTCACAAGAGCCAGCACCTTTTTCAGAGTTCAACCAAAGACTTTTCTGGCTAGGCCTACAAAAAGATTCTTCTTGAATCATAGTAATAATGCCTTCCTTTATATTTCACACGTACTCCTTTCATTGAGAGCTTCCATTTATCTTGACTTCAGTCTACAGAGAAAAATAAATTCCTAAAGAATGATCCTTAGATTACTCCTAAGAAGCATGACCATGTTTTGATTCAACCCACTGATTCTCCAATTGCATAGTCAACCTCAAATTCCCAAGTCCTCCATGAACTATACTAGAGACACATTGTCTGGATTCCACATCATAACAAGGGAACTTCAAACCTATCTAGATTTTCCCTCAAGAAATCTTTATGAAGACTTCACTTTTCCAGCAACATATCCTACGCATAAGTTCAACTTCCTTTGATAAGAACCACATAAATAGTGGGGAAAAAACACCAGCCTCATCTTTAAGATTGCATAGAGGAAAGAAGATCTTTATACTCCTTTTCCAACACTCAAGTAGACCCATTCTCCCTTAGAGTATCTTGTATCAGAAGAACCCACTTTTCTACAACCATTCTGATCTTAGCATGAGACAGAGCACTAGGCCTGATGTCCAGCCTTACTCCCCATCATTCATCACCATGATTGCATGAAACACTTCTGAACCAAGAGATGAGTATCAAACTTTATACCATAATACCAAGTCATCTTTCAAACATGCATCTTGTTGCAACATTACATAGGACATCATAACTTGCATAATATTCTTTCGCACATATCTCACATGTGCAGTAGCATACTCTTCAAGTACTAGACATTGCAAAAAATATAATACCATTAAGAGGTATAAACTCTTATACATCATTGTAGGTGTTTAGTTATTGGCTTGCATTTTTGGTAAAACCCAAGTGTGTGTGAATGTCATGACTGATGTCACAACATTCTAGTTTAGTGTGTACTGATTCTTTAGGTACCTTTGCAGAAAAATATTGTCATTCAGGTACTGATGTTTATAAGTGTGTATCTGAGCATTTTGCAAAATGATCACATTTTCATAAATCAGTTGACAGGTTTTCTCAGATGTCATAACAGATGTTATGACATCCTGTTCTGAACTAACAAGTTTGCAGGATGGATAAGTCTGAGTTTTTTCAGGAAATAACTCAGTCTTTCCTGAACAGAATCCTGCGTTTTCTGAGGGGTAACCTAGCTCAACCCTAACCTGGTTAATAAAGTCCTGTGACCTGGTCTTTAGGTCAAACGGAATTAACCCTAGGTTTTTGTGGAAACCCTAACTGAAGTTGCAGCTGCTATATATTCAACAGAGCTGCTGTTTTGCAAGGCATTCCCTTTTGGTTACAAGATCATTTTGTAAGCCTCACATAATGTAATATTGGGGGTGTTCTGTTAGGTAAACCTGTCGATCTGTGGCAAGGTTACCATGTGTGTAACTCGATACCTGTAGGTAAGAGTTTGAGTGTTCTTGGACGAAGCTGTGAAGCAAGTCTAAGTATTTTTGCATTACTTCTTATTCATCGTAATGTAGGAAACCAAGTGGGAGGGCACTACTTCTTGAGTAGGAGTTAGACTTCTGTTGTTGCGGCAATAGGAATGGAAACTGGTAGGTTTCTATCTAGGAGTTCCTAGGTATAGGTTGCACTGGGTAAATGATTAAGTGAGGGATGGGAACTTGTGAAGTTTAGTCCTGAATTAATATTGCTGATAGTGGATCTTCTTCCTGGCTTGGTATGCCCCCAGAGTAGGTGTGTTTCACCGAACTGGGTTAACAATTGATTGTGTTTTTACCTTCAACACTTTATAATTCTGTCTGTTATATATCAAGGTAAAACTGTAATGTTGTAACAGATGATGTCTCAGAACATGTTAAGACATCATGCTGATATCTGTGCAGGAGAAACAGAACTGTGAAGGTTGTTTGCTCTCTGTTGATCATGTGTACCAGATGGACAGAACTAGGTACATCGTGTGGTCTATCCTCTGCACCTTCAAAGTATATCTGGTACAGCTTGGATAAAACTGTGTGAATGTTACAGATGATGT
This sequence comes from Vicia faba, assembly GCA_948472305.1. NCBI lineage: Eukaryota > Viridiplantae > Streptophyta > Magnoliopsida > Fabales > Fabaceae > Vicia > Vicia faba. The sequence goes on along the minus strand of OX451736.1, from coordinate 1,393,317,779 downwards.
CAAAAGAGATGAATGGATATCCTGCTGGTTTGTGTGCATGATAAACAGAACTAAGGGGTTTGTTTGCTTCATGGTATGTGATAGATGATGTTGCAACCAATGTTGAGACATCAGGCTATGAATGGATAGTTTACAAACCAAAGCTATTTGTTCGAGAACTGCAGATATGGCAACCTCTATGCTTCTGTTATACTTTAGTACTGAATCACAAAAAACTGGGTATCTACCTTGCAGTGTATTTATTATGTCATATCAGATGTCTAGACATTGAGTATAACATCTAAAGACTGGCATACACCAGAATTTCAATTGGTATCAGAGCAGGCATCCTGTTCTGTTTCTGGATGAGATCCATGGGTGATACTTTCTGGTATCTGCAAGGTCAATCTTAGTACTGGAGATTGTAACCTGGAAAGGTTTGTTATTTCCCTGAATGGTCCCTTAAAGTGGGAGGATGGACTATTCATGACAGGAACTGTGTGTACCTGTCTTTGGTGATTGGCATTTGGCCTGGTTGTGTGGTAGCTGCTCTAGGTTTGATTTATTTTCAAACCTAGGATTTGTGTACGCCTAAAGTGTGTGCAAAGATTGAGTTGTATTATGTTCTTCCGCTGCATAATACTTGGCAAAACTCAAGCTCTGATGTGTTTCCCCTCTTGTGGATTGAAGGCTACTGTATTCAAGATTTCAACATAAGCTATTGAAGATGTCACAGATACTTGAGTCCTCTCAATTCCACTCATGAAGACGTTCTTCGTTCAGGATGGTAAGAGTCACATAATCACGGATTAGTGTTATACGAAGACCTTGAAGAATTTCAAGGAGGGCTTTGTTCCAAGATGATGGAACTGATGTTCTATGTGATGGTGGAACATGTGTTCAACAAGTATGCAGCTACTAGTTGAAGAGCATATGTTTTGGGTGTCAAACAAAGGGATACTTTTGTTTGGAACCTACTCCTGACCTGGAAGAGGAGACATCTGTGTGTGCAAAGTTGACAATGGTAGAGTCAACTATGTCTGTGTGCTCCCGAAGGTTACTCTAGAAGTGGAGCTGGTTGAGATGTGACATTGTGCAATCCCTATTGGTGGGCTTATTCCTGAAGGTTGATCAGGGCTGAGCAGGTGTTCCCTGGAGTACTATGGTGTGAAGAAAGACAAGCCCATTGGTTAATAAAAGTCAATGATGGTGCAGCATTATTGCTCCTTCATAGAAGTAGATTGGGAACATGAATCTTGTCATTTAAACATCATGATTAGAAGTGGAAGATCTTTCAAGATGTGAGAATATGAAGACTCAGAGTTTGGTTAAGGTAGTATGTTCTGGCAATACATATCTGCTGATGATTGGTGTTGTTGTCTTCACTGAAGTACTTAAGGTCAGCTGATTGGTGTGATTGGAGTATGAACAGGTATAACTCTTGGAGTTACTTGAATCTGGTAGGGATGTCATATGTCATGTCGAGACATTTGTGTACAATGCATGGATATTTTGTGTGGAGCTTCCATGATTGGTAGTTTGAGGGGGAGATTTGGTTAACCTCCTCACATTAGTTCAGCCTGGTGTTTAGCTGGCAGTTGACCTGTGTCACATGGGTTCTGGGTGTTGTGTGACATATTTGCAATTAAGGATTCATCTCTCTCATTCCTAAGGATGAATCTGATCTGGAAGGAGTGTCAAATCTGTTAAGGTGAGTAGAGTTTGTTCAGAGAAAATTCTATTTACCTGAGTCAAGGGTGGCAACCTAGATATCTCAACTCTTTGGTCTCTCAAAGAAAGTGCTTGCAAGAAGAAGATATTAACACACGAAGAGTATGTCAAAGTATTCAAATGGTGAAAGTATCTTACAGGATAATGGGAAGGATTTAAGATCAATTGCTATTTGTGACAAGTACAAGTATTTAATTGATTATCCTTGGAATTCAAGATAACTGATGTTCTTAAAGATGTGGGAACATTCCTTCTTCTAGACCCTGTGAAGAATCACAGGAAGAGTGATGCTTTAGAGCTATCTCTTTGGTAACAGCAAAATCATTTGATCTCTGAAAAAGTTTCCTGGAAACGTTTTCAGACTTGAAGCTACAAGAAGAAGAAGACATCATAATCTTGATGGTGGTTACTTGGATCAGTCTGGTTCTGATCTAGGTAAGGAAGTGAATTAGCTAATAAACATGGAGAAGTCAAAAGGTGGCATTTGATTTTTTCATATGAGGATTCATGAAGGAGATAATCAAACAGTGGGATTTGGTCTATCTCAGCAGTGAATTCGGAGAATCAAGATAATCAACATGTGGCAGCTGATTATTATTGAGGTTAGTCTTAGACAGATTACTTTTGGGCAGAAGAGTAATGAGTTGAATACAAAGAGGAGGTGGCTTTTATTCATCTCTTGGAGCTTGTGGTAGAAGTTATGAGTCATCTATAGTAGATTATCTCTTGTAATGGGATGAGAATGTTGGTGTCCCTATCTGTGTGTTTGATTTTGTTCTGATCAAGCTGGTAGCGCAGTAAGGTCTGAATATTGTCTGAGGATGGTCTGAAGATGTCAGAGTAATTTCTAAAGATTTTCAGAAGATGTCCTTTGTATGATGTGACTCAGAAAGGTTGACTTAGACCAAGGATGTTCTAACTTGTTCTGGTATGAAGAAAGTTTGATTCAGAGTATGGATGCGTTCAACCAATATAGTTGAACAGAGGGTGCGCTCTTGAAGACATGAAGATGCGTCTTATGTTTTCCATTCATCAAGGGGTCTTATTTACTTTGAATCAGAAGTTGTCTTGAAGGTCCAACTGAGTATTGAATGTGACCTACTTGTTTCCATGAGGAGAAGTGATTGTCCCTAACAGGGGGAGTATTGGTTTGTACGGAAAGTCTTCATCAGACTCGTAGGATATAAAGTGTGGCACTTTATTAACTATTGGGATGATGTGTTCAAGACTGAAGAGGACTATGTCTGACCGAATGTCATCACATTGCCTAATGACATTGTTCCCAATTTCCTCTAAAACTACAGACAGGAGGAAAATTGGATGAAGTGTGGATTACTATTAATAAACCCATGTGTGTACAGTTGTATGACTCAGAGGGAGTAACCATCATCTTTGTGTAAATGGAATGGTTTCAAGCTGCTAATATGAAAATAGCAGAATGTATGACGACATAGGATTTGAGCATGTTTTCATCTGCTAAGAAAACAGGGCGTTTGTGTCTCATTATAAAGCATTTTAGTGAGCTGGAATGTTTAGGTGATAACTTGTCATCTAATAAAGGTATTATATAACTGAGGCAGAGTGTGATTTCTAGTAATTGGTGGAGTGGGGAGTAGTCCTTTAAATCAAGAAAGTTCAAATGCTGTTCCTTTAAATCCAGATGTCTCTAAGGATGTTGAGACATCAGACAAAGAAAAGAATGTTGACATTGCTCACAAGAAAAGGAAGAAGCCAGAATCCTCCGAGCCTGATGACAGTGCTTAAAGGTTGGTTGCTATTTGGTGGTGTTGCTGGTTGGTGCTGATATCTGGTGGAGTTTGGAAGTCTATTCAGTTGTTTTCTGCTGCTGCTCTTATTATTTTTGGATAACTGTATAATTTTATGAACATGTATCTTTGGCCCATTTGTGGCTAAAGAGGGGGAGAATATTTTGGTACTTACTTAATTAGTACTTGACATTCTATTTTTCTGCAGTCATTTCTTTCTGCTGCTATCTATCTCTGATTGCTTAGGGTCTTTAGCCAAAAATCTGCCAAAGGGGGAGTTTGTAGGTGTTTAGTTATTGGCTTGCATTTTTGGTAAAACCCAAGTGTGCGTGAATGTCATGACTGATGTCACAACATTCTAGTTTAGTGTGTACTGATTCTTTAGGTACCTTTGCAGAAAAATATTGTCATTCAGGTACTGATGTTTATAAGTGTGTATCTGAGCATTTTGCAAAATGATCACATTTTCATAAATCAGTTGACAGGTTTTCTCAGATGTCATAACAGATGTTATGACATCCTGTTCTGAACTAACAGGTTTGCAGGATGGATAAGTCTGAGTTTTTTCAGGAAATAACTCAGTCTTTCCTGAACAGAATCCTGCGTTTTCTGAGGGGTAACCTAGCTCAACCCTAACCTGGTTAATAAAGTCTTGTGACCTGGTCTTTAGGTCAAACGGAATTAACCCTAGGTTTTTGTGGAAACCCTAACTGAAGTTGCAGCTGCTATATATTCAACAGAGCTGCTGTTTTGCAAGGCATTCCCTTTTGGTTACAAGATCATTTTGTAAGCCTCACATTCTGTTAGGTAAACCTGTCGATCTGTGGCAAGGTTACCATGTGTGTAACTCGATGCCTGTAGGTAAGAGTTTGAGTGTTCTTGGACGAAGCTGTGAAGCAAGTCTAAGTATTTTTGCATTACTTCTTATTCATCGTAATGTAGGAAACCAAGTGGGAGGGCACTACTTCTTGAGTAGGAGTTAGACTTCTGTTGTTGCGGCAATAGGAATGGAAACTGGTAGGTTTCTATCTAGGAGTTCCTAGGTATAGGTTGCACTGGGTAAATGATTAAGTGAGGGATGGGAACTTGTGAAGTTTAGTCCTGAATTAATATTGCTGATAGTGGATCTTCTTCCTGGCTTGGTATGCCCCCAGAGTAGGTGTGTTTCACCGAACTGGGTTAACAATTGATTGTGTTTTTACCTTCAACACTTTATAATTCTGTCTATTATATATCAAGGTAAAACTGTAATGTTGTAACAGATGATGTCTCAGAACATGTTAAGACATCATGCTGATATCTGTGCAGGAGAAACAGAACTGTGAAGGTTGTTTACTCTCTGTTGATCATGTGTACCAGATGGACAGAACTAGGTACATCGTGTGGTCTATCCTCTGCACCTTCAAAGTATATCTGGTACAGCTTGGATAAAACTGTGTGAATGTTACAGATGATGTCAAAAGAGATGAATGGATATCCTGCTGGTTTGTGTGCATGATAAACATAACTAAGGGGTTTGTTTGCTTCATGGTATGTGATAGATGATGTTGCAACCAATGTTGAGACATCAGGCTATGAATGGATAGTTTACAAACCAAAGCTATTTGTTCGAGAACTGCAGATATGGCAACCTCTATGCTTCTGTTATACTTTAGTACTGAATCACAAAAAACTGGGTATCTACCTTGCAGTGTATTTATTATGTCATATCAGATGTCTAGACATTGAGTATAACATCTGAAGACTGGCATACACCAGAATTTCAATCATGAAACTCTCCAGGAAAATACTCCACTCCCGTCAAAGAATTTCCCAACATGCACACCTTTATCAGAGGAACATTTCCTCATGTTCTTTCCTTCAAAGCTTATTTTTGCATGGAACATGTGAGAACCATACAACAACAGCTAATCGCCTTTCAAGACATAAATATATGCAACTTATCACACATCATCAATACTGCCTGATACAATTTTCAAGATTCGGTATTTAGATTTCCATTCATCATACAACCTTGAAGGAATTATTTACTTTAACAAGACAAGAATTCCATATCCATCAGAGCACACACTTCTATAGTTGATACCGGAAGACGGATTATCCCCCCCCCCCCCCCCCCTCATACCCTTGAATCTAAAATAACCTGACTCAAGAAATGTTTATCAAGGCGATCATGTATTCTTTCAGTGTCAAGGATAATCATGACAAACATCCTTGACTTAGCTTGCCTTCAATTATTATGGCTTAGCTGCCATATACGCCATCTACCTTTCTTGAGAAGAACCGTCTCCTAACAGACTTGAACAAGTTGTAGCATTAGAGAGATGCTTTTACAGATGATAAGAATAAATCACCTATATTAGAACACAAGGTCTTCAAGAGCGAGGATAAATTTCTCTTGTATTACTGAGTTGTTTGATACTCACAAGATCACAGTCTTGAAGGATACCATAGTTTCTTTATCTTGATAATTTTCTCTTATGTTCTCTTTTCTCAAAAAGAAGTGCCTTTAGGAGTGGAATTCAGGTATATTAGGGAACCTTTCTAGAACACCTTAAGCTATTCCAAGTGAATATCTTCCTTGTGCCATAGCTTAAGGACCAAACATCAGATATATATGCAGCAAAACAAATCACACCCTCCACACTCTTCAGGCAAGATGTCAAGAGCATCTTATAGGAGATTGTGTAGAGGAAGAACCCTCAACAGTAGTTAGTGAATAAGGTATATAGACATAACTCCCGCTACCATTCATGATTCATTCTTCTCCTTAAAAGAACTCCAAACCTTCAGAAGGCAACCAAAGTAAAACACCACAGGTTCACACATTAGAGGCACATGTGGAAACGCACTACGCCTCACAAGAAACACTACTACCATAGCAGAAACTACAGCCAAAACATTGTAGGAGAACTTTTCTTTGTCCATAGTACCTGAAAGTATCTTCAAAAAACATCCATCTTTCTTCACTGTTTGAAACTGTCTTCCAAGTTTCATAGCATCATATGATAAACTAGGGGGTTTCTAAACAAATACTCCTACAGCAGAACACAAGAAAACCCCAATAATCTTCAGACAAGGCTAAAAAGCCCTTGCATACCAGCACCACAATCCTAGTGACAACAAGACAACATAGTTTTGAAAGTAAATCAAACCCAACACAGTAGCTCACCATCAAAATAATATGCTTGACAACTTCAGACAAGACTACTACACACCCTGTCACAAAAAATCAGTATTACTCTTCAAAGTACCATTCAAGGAGAGATATAACTTATCCAAGATCACCCAGCGAGCGGGATGTCTTAACATTTAGTAAGACATAGCACCATCAGTAGCAGCAGAGGCACACTATAACATTGGAAGCACAAACATGTTGATTAACTTAAGATTGTCTTCCACACCTTGCCCCTATCAAATAACCTTCTACAATCCTTGAGTCTATTATAGGATTTAGGAGTGTTATTCTTGAATCCTCTTATTAACAGCTCAAAATATGTCTTCTTCAAATCAGCCCTTAGAAGAGAGCTTTCATTCACAAATCCACCTTTAATGTTCATTGTACCTGAAAGTATCCTCCCTAGATCTCACCAAGAATAGAATAGGATGTATGCTCGGATACCAATTGAAATTTAGGTATATAGATAAAAAAATTTCCTAACAAATGTTAAGACACTGATCTCTATTTAACATAGCAAGGAAAAGACGAAGCATACTGTTATAATACTTGTTAATCCAAAGTCGTGACATATGTTTCATCATCTTATATGACATGTCCATAAATCAAGAAACAAAACTAAAAAATGTTGAATGATAATAACATAGAGATATGATGACCCAGTTTTGTGTACAAAAACACCTACTCTGGGGGTTACCAAGCCAGGAAGGAAGTCCACTTAGCAGTATTAGTTCAAATCTAAACAATCCTAGTTTATAACTTCTCGCTTAATCCCTACCAAAAGCAAATTATACCTCGGTATAGTCTAAATATGAGAAATCACAATCTCACTTCCTCAATCACCTCAATGATATCTAATAGTCACAACCTCTAGTGACTGCATCAGACTACTTGAAAGACACCACTTTCAAATAAAGTTTATTCAAGACTCTTGACAAACAAACATACTTGGATTTGCTTCAAAGCTTTATCCAATAACAATATACAATTAATTATAAAGAGGCTTCTGAATCTGTACATAGCAATGTCTACCACAATGTATCAAACTGATACAAAGGGTGACTTACAACACAAGAAAGTACATGACTCTCAAAACCTTAAACCCATATTCTTATATTTTTCAAGTTCTACACAAGGATTAGTTTAAAGCCCTAGGTCTAACTCTTCTTTTATAATCTTCAGTTGTCCATGGGCTTTGAAGTCTCTGCCCAATTCTTCCTTAATCCATTTCTAAAAACGCTCCTTAAATCTTTAAACAGATTTAGAAACCTACTATAGTAGTCATGGATGCTGAGTTTTCATTGTATGACATATTGTTTGACATGTTGTTCTTCACATATATTAACATCTTGTTCAGGAACTAGTTTTACAAAATTAGCAAAATCTTTTGAGCTCTCATTAAACTTTTTGAAAAGGTTAAAATAAAAAGTGCAACAAGGCACAAAAAGTTTGAATGAGGTTAATGACTTTTAGTATTTAAAAAAATCAAAGTATGATTAAATTTGTTAATGTTTGATTAAAAAATAGAGTTTTGAAAATGCATGGAACTAAGTCCAGGTTTATTATGAATGCGGTTCGAGTTTTAAAACATGAAGAGTTTCTGAAAAGTGGGAGAAGATTTTGAAAAGTAAAGAAGATGTGCAAGAGAATAGGAGACTATCCTAAAGCACAAATTAAAAGCTAAGGTAAGGAAGGGTCTAACAAACAATAAGCCAACACTTGACATAACAGAGGCAATGTAGAATTCACATCCTTTGGATTTAAAACCAAGCAAGTATAAGTCTCAGACAAATACCAAGCCTCAGATGAATTAAGAATCAAGAAAAGTCTTCATTTTATTTTAAAGCTTCAATATACCAGATGAAATTTCTTGAGTTCAAAATAGCACCTGCATATGAATAACTTACAAACTAATGTCTTGGAGTAAACCCCGAGAACTTAAGACAAAAACTAGCCAGATTAACATCTGTATACAGAGGAATTCCTAATCCCAATGTCTTGGAGTAAACCCCAAGGTCTTCAGACAAAGCATAGAACTCAACATAACCTACACACAAAATAAATTCAAACTAATGCCTTGGAGTAAACCCCAAGGACTTTAGAATAGCCATAATCAAACGAAAATCCAAAGGTTACAAGGGTTTAAGGTATCAAGGCTTCTAATCCTAAGTCCAAGGAATTCAACACTCAATTCTACCAATTATAGTAACCAAATAGTCCATAAAGAGCCTTAAGTCTTTTAATATTCATGTTAATTATTAAGTGTCTTTAAAATAAAAAGAAAGCTCAAGTGAGCAAAGATAAAAGGAAACAAAGTAAATGCTCAAATGAGCAAAAGACAAATAGTGTGAGATGTAAAAGCTAAAGATAAAGGTGCATAAAAGTATAGACATAACATAAATGCATATAGTAAAGGCATAAAGTAAATTTAATTGTTAATGAATTAAAAGTTATTAGTTAATGGTCACAAGGTATAATCAATGATGATTGAATGATGATCTTGGACCAAAAGGTAATGAAAACTCATTAGAGGATTCATAAAATCAAAGCCTACTAACAACAAGTATCAGGGGTATTAGAACCAAGATAATCAATCAACCATACTTGGACATTGAAACATAAAGTTTGTGCCACTAATGGTCATTTCAAGAAAAGAAGAAGAAAGAAAATAATCCATAATAAATGACCAATTATGATTGAATATTGAACTTAGATCAAAGTTGATGAAGACTTGTTAGAGGGTTGATAGAATCAAAGCCTCCTAACTACAAGCTTCAAAAGTTTTAAACCATGGCTCAATCAATCATACTTGGACCTTCAAACATAAAGTTTGGGCCACTAATAATCACTTAAAGGAGAGAATAAGATATAAGGTAGAGAATGTCACCGTGGAACTAAAGCCTCAAAGCAAATTAAAAAGGGATTCAACTATCATCAACATCATTCATCCATTTTGATGGATTTGGTTTTTCAACCTATCAACACCCAAGATCCAATGAGGTTGAGGAAATTGACCTAAAGTATGACCAAATATCAAAAAGTCATAACCAATCACAAAAAATAAAAAAATAAATAAAATGTATTTAAAACAATTAAAAACAATTTTTAAAATGGTTAATTAAATGAAATTAATTGATGAAATACATAAAGTATATCAAAATACCAAATAATAACTCCAAAAAATTACCAGAGGTCAAACATAGGTTAAGAAGTGTTGACAATTTTTTCTATAATTTTAAATGGTCAGAAACTAATTTTAAAAATACAAATATTAGTCAAAGTAAACCAAAAATCATAAAAAACAGCAAAGTCAATAATAAAAATCAAATAAGGTCACCATAAGTTGTCAAACTATCATTGAGTTGTTCCATAATTTTTCTAGAATTTATAAAGTATTAAAAGTATTTTTAAACCAATAAAAATAAAGCAAATAATCTAAAAATTAAAAAAAATGGCAGACATCAAAATGAAAATATGAAGAAAAAAATTCACAAAGTCATAAATAGTTCAAAGTATTTTTCTGAAAATTTTCATAATTTTTGGATAAAAAATAAAAGAGTTATGAATTTCTGAAGATAAAAGGAATTTAAAACAATTTTGTATAAAAGAAATAAAAAAAGCATAAGGCGTTAGATATGGTTCATTAAAAAACACTGGCATATCCAAAGGACCAAAGTTGATGATATATGGTGGACTCAAGTCAAAGTGCACACATTTGATTCCAAAAAGTCACACCAATCAAAATATTTCACTTGGTGTTGTCTCATTGGTTGAGGATGACACATAGGTCATCTTAAACCTCCAGACGCCTGCAACTAGGGCAAGGGTGATATTCTTAAAACATAACCCATTAGTCATGAGGATGGTATCATTGGAAGTGTCTCATCAAGACGGTCTCAACCATGCATTCGCGAAAAATTTATATAAACCACAACTCAGTCGATTTGGAAAAAAAGGAAGAAAATGGAAAACAAAATTGAAATTACAAACTCAAATTTATCATGATAATGAAAACCATAAAAATCATGAGCTTCAGAGATTCCAAACAAGTTATTTGAAATGATTTGGTTGAGCAATATACCTGAACGAAGTTCACTTTATAAGCCTCTGAAAATGGACTTCAATAACTTGATTCAGTGCTTAATTTTCTTGGATTTTTATATGAATAACTTTTGTTATGGTCAAGGATGAATAATTAGTAAAGAGTTGTGAGAAGTAAGGCTTGAAATAGAAAAACCATTTTCAAAATTTTGAGATTTGAATGTGACTTTGGCAGGGTGATTATGGCTATCCAAGCTTGAAGAAATTAATGAAATATAATGTTATATTTATTGGGAAATGAATGCATAACTCAAGCATGCGAAATCATGAGGATTGGAGGGAAATCGTGTGAAGCTCGAAGGAGAGAAAAGTATGACTTCTCTTGGTCAAAACTCAAGCTATTTGTGCGTTTTGAAGTGAAAAATATCTTTTGGAACATTTATAAGCATGATTAGGCACGAAATGAAACCTTAAATTGGAAGCTTTATGATCTCATTATTGTTTTATTTGAAAGAAAACATCACAAATATTTACAATGTGCTAAGAAAGACTTCATTGGACATTTGAGCTGAAAGTTGTATCTCTTTGAAATCAGGAAAAACCAACAGTTTTTCACACATAGAAAAAATTCTAAATGTGGAGAGTCATAATGACCTATAATATTTTGCAAACTTACTTCAAATTAGCTCTTGATCCTTAAATATGAAATGAAGTAGAGTCCTCAAATGGAAATGTGGAATAAAGATCTCTCAAAAATCATAAAAATTGATAGAGTTATGGTTCTTTGAAGCTGATGCAAAATTTCTTGAAAAATCTAAAAATGACCTATAATGTTTCATTGTATTCAATAAATTTCCAAGCACTTTTAAATTATTTCACTTTGAATCAAAGTTGTAGTAGACATCCTCAAGATTGTTGTAAAAAAAATGAACTCAAGGAAATGAAAATTGACCAAGTTATGATATTTTGAAGTCAAGTCAAAGATTGCAATGGCTTTCTTAAAGGACTTGTAATCTTCTCAACTGTTTAATGATTCTCCAATCATAATTGGATCTTATCATATGAAGAGAAGTTGTTGGAAGTGATGAGAATAGTACATATCAAAAAGAACCAATTTAAAATATTGAAAATTGAGAGAGTTATGTACTTGTGACCATATAATCAAGGACTTGCCAAAATTAGGTTAACCTAATTGGATTAACCTTGCATCTATTGAACTTTTCTGGAAAATTAAGGCATTATGAATCATAATAAACCTTGAAATGTTGTTATCTTGAAGAACATTATATGAGAAGGCGCATTTCATGATGAAACTTGTTGAAGAAGACATGGAAATAAACACATTAACCTATGAAGTTTCTTAATGAATAAAACCACAATACCTTGAGATAAAATTGACCATATGAATTTGAGAGAATTCTCAAACCATAGAACTTTGTTGTCATATTCATATCCTTGAAGTTCAAGCTTTTAAAAATCCAATGAATAGCCATTTGGCTGAGGATCATTATTCAAAACCCTAGCTTAGGAAATGAGAGAGGTGCACTTGGCTATATACCTACAATTTACAAAGCATAAAGAGAAAACAAATACATCTTTTTGGATTTTTGTTAATAGTTAGTATACATAAAATACACATAAACATAATACATAATTCAAGGTCCTTGGTAACCCCTCAAGGATAAACTCAAAGATAGGAGATAGTAGAAGAGAGAACCAACCCAAGTGTGTGATCTTGATGCATTGTGAGGATATGAAATGATGGAGTATATTAGGGTAAATAATTGGGGTATAACAACTGCCCTTATTTAAGCGTCTTCTATCCGGGGATATGAAGGTTAAAATCTTTATCTCGGTGTGATTTAAAATACATAAATACAAAAACAAACCATATTTTTGGCCCTAATGTACCATGCAATGCTTATGATTATGAACGTAAAAGACGAACTCCATAGGGGAAACAAGACACCACTGGGAGAAAAATAATAATGTAGATAGAACTATGACACAAGACCGGCTAAGACAGATAGTTCAACCAGGAAAATAAATTACTGGGGAACAAACGCGACTCTTGGGATAACTATCAATAGGCAAAACCAACACCACAATTAAGAATCAAAATTAAAAGTTAGAACTTAATGGGGAAATCCTTAACAATGCAAGCAGCAAGCCAACAAGGAAGTAATCTTTAAGAAAGAATTACCTACTCGACTATGGAAAGGAACTTAAATCCATTAGAGAAAAATCAAATCCATTAGGGGAAAGAGGACTAAACTCTACTAGGGTAAAGCCCAAAGAAGACACGAGATAATAAGATAACATCATATCAATAAATGAGGGTAAATCAAAGGGACACACCGAATAATAAATGATGGTGAACTACCAACTCAGGGTTGAAGGTAGAAAAGCACAACTCTATTAGGGTAAATCCCAAGGAGAGGTAATACAAACCCAATTGAGGATGTAAGCCTAAATGGACAGTATATGCCAAAAAAGGTGATACCATCTATCAAAGATCTGATAGACTAACAATGGTAAATGATAAAAGGACATAAGAGTGAATATCATCTATCAAAGATGTGATAGTCTAACAATGATAAACATAAAAGGGCATAAGAGTGAATATCATCTATCAAGGATGTGATATTATAGCAATGATAAACACCAAAAGGTTAACCTAATATAATATATCAAAGGTCTGATATTCTAATAATGGTAAATGAGTAAAGATATAAGAGTGAATACCATTTATGAAATTTTTGATAATCTAACAATGGTAGGCACAAAAAGTGGAATGAATACCATTTATCAAAGATATGATGGTTTAACAATGGCAAATGACCAAAGATATAAGAGTGAATAATGTCTATCAAAGATGTGATAGTCTAACAATGGTAGGCACAAAAAATGGAATGAATACCCTTTTTCAAAGATATGATCGTTTAACAATGGTAAACAACCAAATATATAAGAGTGAATACCATCTATCAAAGATGTGATAGTTTAACAATGGTAAACACCAAAGGTTATAGATAAACAAATCTTGAAATAAAAACGACAATTGCTAAGAAGGATCAAATCCAATCTAGGAACAAACTAGAAAGAAACAGTCAAATAAAACTCTACCCAATGAGGAATAAACTCAAATGTGGATTAATTCCATCCAGGTAATGAGCTGGGTAGGAAGGCTCAAGAAAAATTCTTCCATGGGGGATAAACTCAGTGGGGAAATGGAAATGATATACACTTTCTGCTTAAGGTTGACACTATATATGAGAGAGATAACACAAGCTGCAAAGAGGATAAGATATCAATAAAAACATCAAGAAATGAAAATGAGAAATGGATTTTTATTCAACTATGCATGATATATGAATCAATGTATGTTATGTATGTGCTGACAAAATAAACATGCTACATTGGGGACAACCAGACAAAACAAACTTGGGTAAAGACATCACTCGAGTAAATCACATCCAAGATGGAAATCCCATAAGAGAGTGAGCAACCAACTGAGGAAACAACATCCTTCTTCAAGGCTTAAATTTTTTGGGTAATAACACACGGACTTCGCTAGGGAAGATGATACCATATATTCTGAGAAGAAACCATACGTCATTATGAGTAATGGTTGCACAAATGCTGCTTGGAATAAAAACTTCATGGGGATAACAACCTTAAAGGGAAACATCACTTTTGATTCACATGGGAAGTTAAGAAGTCAACATCACAACAACAAGTTTCAAACTCAACACAAGGTGAGAGAAAACTTAAAAGTTGACAATTGTCCCAACACTTCTTAGAAAAGATATTGGTTTTAACATGTTACTTAGAAAGAACACAAAAGAAACAATGTCATAACAGGCACGGTAAAAATACCCTACTGGTGAAATCTGAATCATAACTTAACTGGGGAACATGGGATTACAAACCCAACACCTCATAATAAATTTGGAGGAGATCCACTGTCTGATCAACAAATGTAAGAAAAACCATGCACACATATACGAGATTAACCAGAGGAGGCTCCTTGAAAAAAAAAGGATAAACTTTCATGATTTGGGATTCCTCCATCCTTGGACAAACTGCTTTTATTCCTTTGATTCACAAGAAATCGAAATAAATATTTTTTTGCAAATTTTTCAAAAATTGCTTTACTATTTAAGTCTTTTTGTTTTGAAATTTACTATCAATAATAAATGAAGTTTTTGCAACTAGAATAAAATAAGAATTTCAAACAATTGGATAAAGGTTCAAAATTTATTAATAGAATGATGGTCCGCAAATGGCGTGACTTCGTAGATGATTACAAAGTTTAGAAAATGGTAAATACATAGAAAATGTAATTTGAAATACAATGATCACTATTCTCCATAACAACTTTGAACTCTTGTGCTTAGGCTTCAGCTGAAAAGTGATGATAATCTAATAAGATTGTTGCTTCAACGATCAAGTATTGCCTGATGCAGTTACTCGCCAAGAATCCCTAACTTTTGCCTAGATTGCCCTTACTGGTTTTCAATCTGCCAGGATGATTTATTCTGTTTATGTATCTTACTTTTACCTAGGGCGCCCTTTCAGGTTTTCAGCCTACCGAGACGCTCATTTTTTCCTAAGTCTCCCTTTCGGGTTTTTAACTTAGCGAGCTATTCTTTTATTTCTTTTAGGTGAAATATTTCTTGACAGCTTCAGCATTCATAGAACATGGGAACTCCTCACCATCCATAGTTTCAAGAATTAATGCACCGCCATAGAAGGCTTTCTTGACAATATATGGGCCTTCATAATTAGGAGTCAACTTACCCCTATAATCAGTATTAAAAGACATGATATTCATAAGCACGGGGTCGCCTTATGAGGTATGGCCTTCTTATCAAATGCTTTCTTCATTATTTACTATTTGTCCATGACACAAGGCAATTTGTTTCTTTTCTTCAACTAAATTCAACTGGTCAAATATGTTCTAGACACAAGGAAATCATTTTCTTGCGGGTCGAAGCAAGCATGAAGGAAGCCATTGCCCAGTCGAAGCTTGGGAAATCGAAGCAAGCTTGCTCTTCTTCGATTTGAGGCTTGAAAGTCCAATATGATCCATGGAAACTATATGGGGCGTTAAAAGTCCAATTGTACTTGTGCAAACTTGAACTTTTGGAAATCTTTGTGAGGAATACCTTGAGAAAAGAGAGGGAATTTTTTTGGGTACAACACAATGATTTTATCACCTTTACGGTCTACAAGGAACACACTTTAGGATCATGCAACTTGATTTCCTCTATGCGCGACAAGGATATCACTTAAGGATCAAACTATTAGATTACCCATATGAGTTGTAAGGATCCATCAATTTGACCTCCTCTAAGGGAAGCAAGAATCTCACTTAAGGGTCCAGCTATTTGATCACCTATATGAGCAGCAAGGATACTACATAGGGATCCACCACTCTAATCACCTCTATGGGAAGCAAAAATCTAACTTAAGGATCAAGCGATTTGATTGCCTCAATGGGTAGCAAGGAATCCTCTTAAGGATATAGAAATATTGATCGTCTCACACGGAAATCTACTCTTGAACTTTTTGGTTTTACTGCAAAGAAAGGAATTTCCAACAAACACAAATTCATAAAAAATAAATTGAGTGGCCTCTTTAAAAAACCTCATCGCACGACAATCACAAATAGTAAAGAGAGCATCAACAAAATAAAAATTTCCTTACAATCAATAGAGATGTAATACTCGCCTAGAAAAGTCAAATACCAAATAGCCAAACAACGATAAGAAAAACAAGTAAAACGACTGCAATATGGGTGGCTCTAGAGGGCATCTATTTTGGGCCTTAATATTTGATTTCTTCATTGGATGACCCCCAACAGTCCATTTGGAGAGGCGGTTCTTAATGCATAAATACATAGTTCACAAGGCGGCTCCCGACTAGTTAAAAGTTAATCGCCTTATAATCAAATTATAGGAAGAAGGAACATCAATTACTAGACGATTGACCTTTATTTATTTTTCCTTGTCCATCTCTCTGAAAGTTTTTATCAAGGTGATTGATAACATGCAAATGTAACGCATATTCTACTCGAATTTCACATGTTTTTAGTGTCGTTTATATCACTTTTGCTTCAGTTATGCTGGTAATGTGTGTTGTGTTTCAGGTACTAATCACTTTGAGACCTCTGCATGAAAAAAGAGGAAACAATGCAAAAACTCCAAGAAAAACAACAACAAATAACACTTTTATGACGGAGCTTTCTTCACGTACCATAAAAAACCGCGGGTACATGTGAGTGGAGCGGAGCGCCTCACTTTTTTTATATAAAGAAAATAATAAATCTAATCCCTCGGCTTTAAATAAAACCGACATAAGTATATGTTAAGGGTTTGAGGTTTGATTCCCACATCTTGCAATTTAATTTTTTTTATGGAACCAACAAGGCGCCCTTATTTTTAATAGATTTTAAGTCGGATATGTTACCGCGGTTTTCAGTAAATCCAAAATAAAAACTCCCTAATTTTTTATTCTTTTTGC
This sequence comes from Vicia faba, assembly GCA_948472305.1. Classification (NCBI taxonomy): domain Eukaryota; kingdom Viridiplantae; phylum Streptophyta; class Magnoliopsida; order Fabales; family Fabaceae; genus Vicia; species Vicia faba. The sequence continues at coordinate 1,393,300,556 of OX451736.1, read as the reverse complement.
AACCAAAGAGGAGTCATTATTTTGAATAGATTTTATGTCGGATTTGTTACCTAAGTTTTCAGTAAAACCGAGTTAAATACTCTTTATATGTTTTATCCCCTCACTATCTCTTTCATTTTCATTTCAAGCCCTAGCAAAAAAAACTTCTTCTCCAACCAACGAAAGAACACTTTTTCTCCAAGGAGCCATAGCGAATGGAAATACTCTCTCACCATTATTCTCTGATATGTGATTAATGTTCTTGTTGTTCTTGTTGTTGTTTTTTTCCATTACTGTTTATTTTGTTGTTCTCCATTACTGTTGTTCTTATTTTTGTTGAGATGATTTACTTTTGTTGTACTATTTTTATTTTATTTTCATAAGCTTTATGGATCGTAGTTGGATGAAAGCCAATAGATTAAGTAAAGAGTGTGAGAATGGAGTGAAACAATTTTTTGATTTTGCAGGAAAAAACCCTCCTAATAATAATGGGATTTTTTTGGTGTCCTTGTATTAAATGCTATAATACGAAGAAATAAATATAAAAAGAAAGTTATATGCAATCATTGTGATTGTGATGAAAATTTTCAAAAGTACACGAAATGGGTATGGCATGGTGAAGGGACAAAGAAGTGACCTATGTCGCGTACAGCTGAAAATGCAGATAGGTGAATTTATGAATGATAATCTAGAAGACATCATTCGTGATATTGGATTAGATGCTTTCAAGAAAGTCAATATGGTAGATACTTTGTGAATAGACACAAAAGATTCTATGTATTTGAGATGTAACAGTTTTAAAAGATTGTCATTTGTGTTAAGACTATTTAATCTTAAAGTAAAATGTGGATGGACGGATAATAGTTTCATTGAATATCTTGAATTGTTGAAAGAAATACTTCTAGAAGGTAACACGTTTCCAAAATGTACTTATGAGGCCAAGAACATATTGTGCCCAATGGTTTTAGACTATGTCAAATACATGGTTGTCGTAATGATTGTATCTTATATAGAAAAGATTTTGAAAACTCCAGGGAGTTTCTGAGGTGTAAGGTATCGCACTACAAAGCAGAAGGACATTGGTGTTGATGATGATGATGGTGTGATCGGTACTTTAAGAGTCTATCGAGTTTAGTGACTGCAAGTGCACATTCTAATCGCATAGTTTTAAAAGATATTGAACCCACATGGAATGATAATCAAACTAATGTTATCTAATATTACTGTGTAAATCTAAGGCTAATGATTTATCTTGGGTTTAAGGAAAAACGAGAAATAAATCCAAACGGTAACTAAAACTTCAATATAAATATTCAATAACGGGACACCGGTATGTAACCCATTATAATTTGGGGATTCAATAAAACGTTGACGTATAAAAAGTGTTAAAACACTTTTCAGTAGAAAATATTGATTTAAAAGACTTTATCTCAGACTGTCATGCTATTAACTCAGACTATACTCTTAAATTAGAACGCTTTACTATTGCTCACTCATTTGAATTAATTTTTTTTTGGAAATCTATAAGTTCTAATTAACCCTAAAGTGATATCGTTGTGTTTAGGATTAATGCCTAGTTTCTACTATCCGGTTAAAATCTCAAATTGTCGCTCTATTGACCCTAACCTTTATTTTCTTTTTACTCACGTAAAAAAATATTTAAATTTTAGAATTAGAAAATATAACCAGAAAAAAAGTTTATAAATATTAACGCCAATTATTACTGAATCCCGTCAAGATGACGATTCTTACATACCAGTATCAAATGGTTTAGTCGGACATGCTTTTTGAACATAAACATGCTGATATAATTATTAAATATAAAATAAAACATGACTTTAAAAATAAGAATTAGTTTATTTCTAAGATGGCACAGTATCGAAACAATCATAACAATTAAAATGTGCAATTAAAATAGAACTTGGAAAATAATGCAAAAACTTGAATAACTTCTGAAATTAACTTCACATATAAAAACAGGAATTGAGATTTGATTATGTCGGCATGCTTGATATTCAGAGTACAAACTGTAATTAAGAACACTTAAAACTAAAGTTGTGATAGTCCCCCGAAGTGGAAGAGCTATCACTATTAGAAGTAAATTTCTGCTTAAAATCTAAGAACAATGTTCTGGCTGGAAATCAACGACCCGTCACATGTAGAACTTCCATTCCTTTTATATTCCTCCACTGGTGACCTAGATATTCATGACATTCATGGAGAAATATCAGGAAAAGTGGCTTCATGGAGGAAAATCCGAAAGACTGAGCTCTTGAGAAAAATTAGGCGCACTGATGTGAAATAGGGACGTGGCCAGAGTCACGAGCTATGGCGAGGGCCACATTATAGAAAGATGGATGATGTGGCAAAAAGGAGCTATGGCGAGGGCCACAGTATATGTGGTGGGCGCCACTCCGTGGCTGGGAGCTGTGGCGAGGGCCACAACTTCAGAATTAGTACTTTTCTTCTCTTTTGCTCATTTCTTCCATTCTTCCCCATTTCTTCTCCATTTCTCATTATTTTTTGCATGTGATCTATGTGTTAGAATGTACCTGAAATAGAACAGAAATACCAACATAACAAGACATAAACAAACGAAAATGACACTAAAATGAATGTGAGTCAAGTCGAATACACGATATAATTTCGCGTTATCATGGTGCAACTAGTAAGGGTGTTCCTGTCAAGGTGATGTGGTACCTATCGATAATTCCAAGGATTAAGAGAATTTTTGCTAATGTTAGTAACACAAAGAATACTAGATGGCATGCAGATGAAAGATTGTGTGATGGAAAGATTCGCCATGTAGATAATTCATTGCAATTGAAGAAAGTTGATTCCTTGTTTCCATATTTTTCCATTGAACCGAGGAACCTTAGGCTTGGACTTGCCACCAAGGGAATGAGTGCTTTTGGTAATTTGAGTACTAACCATACATCATGGCATGTTCTTCTCTTAATTTACAACATTTCTCCATGGTTGTGCATAAAACATAAGTATGTGATACTGTCAATGGTGATTTCGAGTCCAAAAAAACCAGGGAACAACATAGATGTTTATTTAATGCCATTGATTGAAGATTTAGACTTTTGTGGGAGGAAGGTGTTGATATTGATGATGTATATACATGTGTTAACCTGAAGTTGTGTGCCATTTTATTTTTCTCAATCAATGACTTTCCTGCATATGGTAATTTGTCTAGGTACAACGTCAAGGGTCATGACATGTGTCCTATATTTGAAGTTGATATATGTCACCACCAATAACAAAAAGAGAAAAGAAAATTTATCTTGGTCATCAAAAAAATTTAAGACCTAATCATCCATATCGTAGATTCTGGAAGGCTTTTAATGGAGAGTAAGAGTTTGGTATCGCTCTAAACCCCTAACCGTGAAGGAAGTCCATAGAAGACAACAACATATTAATATTGTCTTTTCAAAGAAACAAAAAAAAGTCAGTGGAGAAAAATATTTGGAAAAATAGGTTGGTATTCTTTATACTTCCATACAGGTATAGTCTTTATGTAAGACTCTATATCGATGTGATGCATGTGGAGAATAATGTATGTGATAGTTTGATTGGATCACTTCTCAACAATAAAGGCAAGATAAAAGATAATGAAAAATCCCATGATGATATGGTAGTGATGGGTATACGATAAGAATTATCCCCAAAAAGAAGTAAGAAATAAAACCTATTTTCCCTACCATGTCACACCCTGACTAAAAAGAAAAGTTAATTTTTTGTGATTTTTTCAGGGTATCAAAGTTCCCCAATGGTACTCATCAAATTTGAATAAAATTATGTCAGAGAACGACACAAATTAGTTTCCTTGAAATCTCATGATTCTCATGTCTTGATGCATCAACTTCTACCAGTGGCTATATGTGGCATCTTACCAAGGAATATAAGGGTAACTATAACCAGATTGTGTTTATTCTTCAATGTTATAATTAATAAAGTTATAGATCGTGTAAATTAATATGAATTGGAACACAAAGTTGCAATTATCTTGTGCCAAATAAATATTTTTCCCCTCCATAATTCTTTGATATTATGGTTCACTTAGCTATTCATTTAGTAAGGGAGGTTAGAATTTGTGGTCTAGTTTATTTACGGTGTATGTATCCAGTATTGCGTTACATGGATATTTTTAAAGGGTATACAAAGAATCATCACCATCCATAAGCCTTGATTGTAGAGAGGCATATCACAGAAGAAGCTATTAAGGTTTGTACAAATTATTTGTTAGATGTGAACTTTATAGGAATTCCTAAGTCTCGTCGTGATGTATTTTATGATGGTACATGTATCAAGGTTTAGATGTTAAGACATTTAGTTGAGAAGTAGTTCTTCAAGAACATTTGTATATATTGAATAACCTTAGGGAAGTTCATCCTTACTTGACTGTTCACAGAAGTCCTATAAAGGAAAATTTCCCCACATGAATAAAAAATGATTGTTGATAGAGCATAATAAAACTTTCATATAATGGGTTAATCAAAGTATTTCTAAAGGTGGTGCATGGGATACTTGTAAATGGTTGTCATGATTTCCTAAGTTTAATGTAATTACTTGGAGTACATACGACATTAGTAAATATCCGTTCTATACAAAATCAAAAGATGATCGTAGCACCATGCAAAATAGTGGGGTTTTGGTTGAGGTTGAATGCATGTACTTTTCTAGTTCAAAAGATAACAATCATCTACTAAAATCTAGAGCGTACTTTGGGGTCATTGAGGATATTTTGATGATTGACTATGTTTCTTTTAAATTTCCTTATTTAAGTGCAATCAGATTGACAGTAACCTTAGTGTAGAAACTGATGAATTAGGATTCACACAGGTCGATCTTTGAAAGTAAACTTATAACAACATAACATTCATCATTGTTAACAAAAAAAAAACAAGTTTTTTATGTCACTGATCATCTAACACCAGATGGTCAATTATTCTTTAAGGAAAACATCTTCCTGATAGTACTGATGAAAATCAATATTTTAAATATGAGACTTCTTGTTTAGCAACACATGTCCATCAATCATTAGAAGAAAATGAATCAGATGTTGTGCATGTTATTTTTCGTGATCATGAAGAGAGGGTATGGGAAACCTAGTAAGTAAATGTTTTATTTATTTTATTTCTTAATCATTTGTTTTAGTTTTGATGTAAAATTATAATGTTTGTGCCATTTTAGGTTTGCAGTTGATGTAATCAATGAATATTTGTGGTACAATGTTTTAGATTGTGGAATTGGCATGGAAAATAGTACAATGTCTCTATTTCAGGAATCTACATAGTATGGTTCTGTATTCTATAATATGGTCCTGTAATACTGGTTCAAACGACAATACAAAAAGAACTTAGCCCCTCGGTTTTAACATAAAACTGAGGTAAAAAAACTAAGATATTACCTCGGTTCTATAAAAACACTTAGTGTTAATATTGGGCGCACCATCCAATTCTTAAAATAATAAAAATGATGATGCTGGGGAGGAGAATAAAATGACGGCTGCTAATGATTGAAAAGGAATTGAATTATATTAATGAGACCTAGGTACACCTATTTATACACAAAGATAACAAAGATAAGAATGTCACATAGGCCCTAAAAGTGGATAAACTTCCAAACATAGAAAATAATAAATTACCCTTTAATACCATCCCTTAATTTAGTATCTATCATAAACTAATAACACCAATTTCATTCCTCAAATGAAGAAATTGGTCTGTTTTGATTGCCTTCGTCATAACATCTGCCAGATGTTTCTGGATGCTACAATGCAGAACTTCTAACATTCCTTTCTGCACTTGACTTCTTAGAAAGTGATACTTCGTCTCAATATGCTTGCTTCTTCTATGCAAAATTGGATTATTGGAAAGATTGATTGTATACTTGTTATCAATCAACAGCTTCAGAGGTTTCTCTATCTCAATCTTCAAATCCTCCATAAGATTCAGAAGCCAAACAACTTGACATGCAGCTACAACACCTTCAATGTACTCAACTTCACACGTTGACAAAGCCACAACAAGCTATTTCTTGGAACTCCAAGAAATTGGACCTCCCAAAAACTTGAACAAGTAACCAGAAGTACTTCTTCTATCAACTCTATCTCCACACCAGTCAGAATTAGAATAACTCACTAATTATGGTTATGTCTTTCTTACAGAAGGAAATAGCACTCCATATTTCAGAGTTCCCTTGATATACCTCAGAATCCTGACACCATCTTGGTAATGAGACACTTTGGTTTACTCATGAATCTGTTAACAATTCTAACTGCATAGAAAATGCCAGGCCTGGTATTGCACAAATACCTAAGAGAACCAACCAACTGTTTGAAGGTCGTAGCATCCACAAAATCACAATCAGAATTAGAATCAAATTTATGATTGGTTTTTGATGGTGTCACAACAACTTTACAATTCTGCAGCTTAAATCTCTTCATAAGTTCAAGTTCATACTTCAGCTGATGTTGAATAATACCTATCTTTGAGTACATAATCTCCATTCCTAGAAAATATACCATATTACCCAGATCTGTCATCAACATATAGACACACCAGAATCATATTGCCACCAGAATGCTGCACATACACGCCATATTCCATCTCACATTTCTGAAACTTCTGCCTCTTAAAAAACGAATCAATTTTCAGATTTCAAGCTCTGGGCGCTTGTTTCAATCCATACAAGGCTTTATGTAACTTGTATACCATCCCTTCATGATTCTTATTCACAAATCCAGGAGGTTGTGGCACATATACCTCTTCTTGTAATGGACCATTCAGAAATGCAGACTTCACATCCAGATGTATCAAAGGCTAATTTCTGTTTGCAGCTAAAGCAATCACCAATATGATTGTTTCATATCTAGCTACAGGCACAAACACTTCAAAGTAATCTAGCCCGGGTTTCTGAAGAAAACCTCTAGCCACTAGTCTCGCTTTGTGTTTTCAAATTGATCCATCTGGCTTCAGCTTCACCTTGAAACCCCATCTGACGCTGATGGCTTTCTTCTTTTCTGGAAGCTTCGTCAACTTCCAAGTTTTGTTTCTTTCAACAGCCTCAAGTTCTTCCTTCATGGCATTCAACCATACTTTCTTCTTGAGAGCTTCTTCAATACCCACTGGTTCAGAATCTACTAACATGGCACACTGAACGACTTCTCCTTCAGAATCTACTTCATGGTCTTGCAACATGTTAAAATATGCAAACCTACTTGGTATTTGTCTGATTCTTTGTGGCCTCTGAACTTGTTCTGAAGCCTCTCCAAAAATTGGAACAGTACTAGCTTATGGACCTTGTCCAGAACTACTTCTTTCAGAATTACCACCTTCAGAGCTACTTCTGGAAGTTTCTCCTCCAGACCCTATGTCTTCAAAGTTTTCTCTTCCAAAAATATAATCACCACCAGAATCTGGATCAGAATCAGACCCACAATCAGAATCTCCCTGAGATTCAGACTCATCTTCAGAGTCTTCAAAATCAGATTCATCTTCTGACTCTGACTCGTCTTCATAACTTTCTGAAGAATCTTCAGAAACTAACTCTGGTGTTGGCGCTACACCAGAATCTGATTGAGGCTTGTTCCAATCCCATGTTTCTGACTCTTTCACAATAACGTCTCTGCTGATTTCAACTTTGTTAGTTTCTGGAGAATAAAGCTTTTAGGCACATGTACTGTGGTACCCCACTAGTAACATTAATTTTCTTCTATCGTCCAGTTTCTGTCTTTTAGCTTCTGGAACATGTTTGTATCATGCAAAACCAAACACCCTCAGATGGCTAACACTTTTCTTATCACCAGTCCACATTTCTAAAGGAAAAATTTACTTCAGCTTCTTTGTTGGACACCTATTCAGAACATAAGCTGATATGGCAACAACTTCTCCCCATAACATGTGTGGTAGCTTCTTCTCTTTCAGCATACTTCTGGACATATTAAGCAAAGTTATGTTTCTTCTTTCAGCAAGACCATTGTGTTGAGGAGTATATGAAACAATAACCTCATGTTCTATTCCATTCTCCTCACAGAACTTCTATAACTCTATAGAGTTATACTAACCTCCACCACCCGTTCTCAGAATCTTCAACTTCTGACCACTCTGCTTCTCAGCCTTAACCTTGAACTTCTGAAACTCAGTAAACACTTCATGATTGAACTTGATGAGTGTTACCCATATCATTCTTGTGAACTCATCCATAAAAGACACAAAATATTTGTTTCCTCCAAGTGAAGATACTAGAAATGGTCCACACACATCAAAATATACTACTCCCAAAGCATGCTTCACTCTGAGGGCTACTTATGATACAAATGGAAATCTGGGTTGCTGGCCTTTCATGCATATCTCACATGACTTCTCAGGCTTCACAATCTTCGAGATGCCATGTACAAGCTTCTTAGAACTTAGATGCCCTAAGATTCTATAGTTTAAGTGCTCCAACCTCTTGTGCCACAGCTTACTGTCACCTTCAGCGCCTTCTGCACTAAGACACTCTGCTTCAGTTGTTTCTACATTTACCTTGAATGTTTTGTTGCTTACCTGCTCAGAATTCATAATCAACTTTTGATTGGAATCATATAACGTCAAGAGGTTGTCCTTCATAACAACTGAGAAAACATTCTCAATAAGCTGACCCACACTCATCAGATTGCTTTTAATTCCAAGAACACACCAAACATCTTTAATCAGAATGTTTTTTCCATTCTTCACTCTGACTCTGACATTTCCCATACCTTCTTCATTAAGATACTTATCATCAGCACATCTGATCTTTGTTCTCCTTCAGGAGTCAAAGTCTATCAGTCATTGTTTGTTTGCAGTCAAGTGGTTTGAATAGCCAGTGTCCATATACCACCAATCTTCTGAACACTTTCCATCAGAATCAGAATCCATCAGTAGCACAGGTTCATCATTAGAGTCTCCTCTGGAAATATTTTCTTCTTCTGACTTCCTTCCTTTGTTTCTATAATCTCTGGAAAAATGGCCAAACTATTTACAATAGTAACATTGAACCTTCTTCTTGTCATACCTTTCCTTTCCCTTCTGATATTTCTTTTCATCAGAAGTTGAGCTTTCTGACCTCTGGAATTTATCACCATGTCTGTTATGCTTCTGGTCCTTCTTGACAAAAGAAGCCTTCAGAGCTTTATCAACTTCCCTCTCAGAAGTTATTTTAGTCAGACGCAACTACTACGCTTCTAGACTGCTTTGCAACTCTTATATTCTCATGGTTTCCAAATTTTTAGAATGTTCAATAGAAACAACAATATAATAAAACTGAGGAGTAAGCAACCTCGGAATCTTCTCTATGATTACCTGTTCATAAAGTGTTTCTCCACAAGCTTTCATCTCATTAGTGATCAGAAGTATTCTGGAGATGTACTCGGAAACTTTCTCACTGTTCTTCATGTTGAAATTCTCATATTGCTTTCGCAGGGACTGAATTTTCACCTTCTTTACTGACGCGTCACCACTATAACATATGACCAGTATATCCCATGTCTCTTTCGATGTCGTCAAATTAGAAATCTTCTTAAATACACTTTCATCCACACACTGATGGATATAGAATGGAGCTTTCTTATCCCTCTTCCTGATAGCTCTTTCTGCATATCTCTGTTATTCAGTAGCATCTTCTATAACTGGAACATAACTGTTGGTAACAAGATCCAAAACATCTTGAGCACGAAACAACACACGCATCTGTATCATCCATCTGTTCCATCTTTTTCCATCAAAAATTGGAAGTTTAGTGTTCAAACTACTACCTCTATTCATCTTAAACCTTGTACAAATCTCAGATCTCACTCAATGTTTCCCAAACCTACAGAATCAATGTGATTCTATTCAGATTTTGTTCAAGATTCAACAGAAATCAAGAACCAAAATCAAACACACAGCTCACTTTCACTCGTGTTTCCCAAAAATTCAGAAGAACCAAGAGCTCTAGATATCAATTTGTTGGTGCAAGGTGATGAAATTGAGGAGGAAGAGAGGAGAATAAAATGGCGACTGCTAATGATTGAAAAGGAATTGAATTATATTAATGAGACCTAGTTATACCTATTTATACACAAAGATAGCAAAGATAAGAATGTCACATAGACCCTAAAAGTAGACAAGCTTCCAAATATAGCAAATACTAAATTACCCTTTAATAATAAGGGACAGTTTTTCAAGACGTCATTCGTTACCTTGCTTCCGTATCCGAGATAAAACTCATTTCGTGTGTGATATTAGATGTGTTTTTTCTAATAATATAATTACTGAATTTTGATTGTCGTGAAAGATATATCACAATCAAGACGGTCGTCATAGGGCCAAGGCACCTAGACCGTCATCCATGAGGAGAGAAACCTAGAAGTGCAAGTTCAAACACAAAGAAAGGCAGGTCGTCATCCTAATTAATGCCCATCATAACCCCAAGTTTAATGCCCATTTGAAGAAGTCATGACGAGCAGACTGTAAGTCTAGCTAACGTCTGTCATGACGGCATAAAGCAGAAAATTCAAACCAAAATGGAAGTTCCTTCTCCACTTCATTCTTTCTCTCCACTAACTTTTACACTTAATTTTACATCCAAACTTACTTATAATACTAAAATTACTTGTAAAAACATTAATATCTCACATTTGGATGTTCTTGCAAACATTACTTATTGTACTTGTGTGAATTTTTTCCAACAATGCCACACTCCTGAAACAATATTCCTGCAATGCCACATCCTGAAACGAATTTCCCAACGTGCCACACCCAGGGGGGCTCATGCCATTTCAAATGGCGCAAACGTGGAATCCAGCTGACACAACAATGACTCTCGCCATTTGAAATGGCGTGAAAGTGCTAGCTTTTTGTTATTCGTTTTCTGTATTTTCTTTATTTATATTAACTATTTTTTATTTAATTTTATTATTAATTATAAATAATTTAATAAACTATTTAATTATAAAATTAATTAATAAAATATTAATTTAAAAACTTAAATAATTATAAATTAACAATTACAATTAAATAATAATAAATTTATTAAGTAATAAAATTTCACAATTAGAATATTTAATGTTGATGACCCGGTCCTAAACGAGTACCGGTAAAACAATAACGCGGTCGAGGAGCACGATGATCAAAACCATATTATTGTTGGGTCTCTGTTGTTGGAGGATTTTCTTGTGTTGCATTTGATGTTGGAGGATTTTCTTGAGTTGGAGATGTAGCTTACAGAGGAGACCAAATGCTTTATAGTAAATCATAAGCACCGACATTAAGATCCTCGCCAAAATTATATTGTGGTTGTTATGGCGGACACATGGTTGGAACATAAGGCGGTGTAGGGTTATGTTGGGAGGAGGGGGAATCGAAGTTTGGTCGCATGATGGGTGTGAATTGTGTAGTTGGCCTATGATATATTTGTGGTTGTTGGGATTCATAAATGTCATTTGGTTGGGAGTGAGATTGTGGGTATTGGGTGTTAAAGGTTTGATTTTGGTAAAAATAAAGGGCAAGAGTTTGTAGCTGAGAAAAATGAGGGTTAGAAGTTTGTTGTTCAGGATAATAGGGGATGGGTGTTTGTTGTTAGGAAAAATAGAGGATATGCGTTTGTTGTTGCAAGGATTGGGGATGAGGAGGTTGAGAATGATGTGAGTGGTGAGGTTTTTGAGAGCCACTTGCCTGAGTAGGGGCGTATTGATTTTGACGAGGGTCAGTGAAAAATTGTTCGTACGATGCATATCTATGTGGAAGCGAGTGATACCATTGCATATACTCATTTGACGGTTTCTCCTCTATTTGTAATTGATTTCCATCCAACATAAACATTTCTCGATGCAACCAACAATTTTGTTCATCAGTGTATAGTATGGTATATGCTTTTTGGCGCGCTTTTATTGTTTTCATCTTATGGTGTTCAGCCAGGCATCGAGGTTCTTCAGGTATCCCTTGTAAATGGTCAAATTGTAGTTTGACCCTATCTGCTTGATGCATTTCTCTAATATGAAAACATATGATATATGTAGTTGAACTCCATATCAAACTGTCCTCGTACCTTTGGAGCGCTAATCCAAGATACGACCTCTAAATAAACTGAAAAGTTATAGATAAAACTTGTTAGTTTAACCAAAATAAATTTCATAAATTTATATGAAGTATTAAAGTGAAGACAAAAAAACCTGATCTTGAAGCATGTGATCAATCCTGAATCAGTATCCTTGTAGATGGTGGCGCGGGTTATTTTGGTAGTCAAGTTTCTTGATGCACCACCTTAAAAGAATTTAAAATTAAACTTTATTTTAAAGTATTCTAACAATTTTAATTATAAATTTAAATTTAAATTAAAATAATACCTTCTTGCGTAAGGATATGGAGCTTGAAGCGGAGCCATCGGAGATATAATAGGCATGCGTGTAAAATCCCAAGCTTGAAGAAGTAAAACGCATCCTGACATCTCCGTTACTTTGATGTCTATAGACTTTCATATTTCCCAATATAGATTAGCTAAAACGGCGGAACCCCAACTCAATTTTCCATAATCTTCAAAATCCACAACAAATTGTGTCCATTTGAGTGTATAGTATTACCGCTTTTGTTAGGGAACAAAACTTGCCCGATGAGCAGTAAGATATAAATACGAGCATGTTTAATTTTATAATCCTCGGGTGACTCCTCGGTTGGTGGTTCATCTTGGTACATGTCTTTAAGCCATGTCAACCTCGCAGTCATTCCTTTATCACTTTGTGGTAGTTCATCCCCTAAAATAGAATTCCATGCACCACCACCTAGCTCGGATGGACCATTTACCGCTTTACCATCTACAGGAAGCCCCAATAACATACTCACATCTTCCAACATAATTGTGCATTCACCATTTGGAAGATGAAATGTATGAGTTTCGGGTCTCCACCGTCCTAGTAGGGCTATAATTAACCTTGAATCGATGTGTGTGGACCCTATTGTAGATACATGGTAGAAACCAGATTGGTGTAGGTAAGGGATTATGATTGCATGTGGCTTTAGAGGTTTGTGAGCACGAATTATCCATTTTGAAATATAAGTATCATCAATCTGTAATAAAAATAAGTAATATAGAAAAATATCCAACATTTCTATGCAACAAAGTTTTATGAACAAAACTAATATTGTAAACTCAAAAATAAATAATATGAATAATATTAAATGAATAAAAAATACTTACAACATTGATATTTTCTACTGTTCCCCTATGTTGTGTATCATACCAAAATATATTGGTCATAATTGTGAAAATGAAGAACTGATTGAAGACTTATCAAAAGAGAGTAGAGAGTGTGTAGTGAATAGAATGAAGTGTGTTTATGGAAAAGTGAGGTGAGACTGATTGAGTATTTATAGGAAAAATTTGAGAGTGGTGATAGTTGGTTGGTAGTTGAATAATTTAATTAATTATGGTTGGTAGGTAGTAGAGTAATTTAATTAGAGTTGGTAGGTAGTTGGATAATTTAATGAAAGTTGAATAAATATAAATTTGTATACTTATTGAGAATATTGTAAATTACACGGTTTTGTACACAAAATAAAACTTCATCGGCTGATCTACTGAATCTAACATACAACTCAAACGGTGTTTTATTAACACCAATTCGAAAATCCTCAAACATGTTAAATACATATATATCTGTAACTAACTTTGTAATATGCTGCATCAACACTCCATTTTCGTTGATTGTAGCCCGGTTGAAAGATATCTTTGTAATGCTCCTATTAATATATGTGATTTAACGTAATTGATTTTTCAAGTGAATGAGTTTAGATCTTTCCATAAGCGGTACAACTAAAGGATTAGAAAATGTGTTTCTATAATCAAACATAGCAACTTGTGAATTATACGGAATAATGTATATTGAGCAAAGTATCAGAGTCATTTTAATATGAAAACAGAATCGTTTTATGTTGCATTTATATGCATGACACGTATGCTATTCACGCCAACAGCTATGCTCTCACGCCATTTGACTTGGCGGGTGCCAAAGCTTCACGCCATTTGAGAAGGTGTGTATGACCATATTCACGCCATTTGAGTTGGCGAGAGTGTATGCTGAGAACGTTCACGCCATTTAAGATGGCGACACCATGCGTGAACTAAATTCAACAAAGTTCTTTGTTTATTAATACCAATGCAGTTGTCTCTTGTTCAAACAATTGAATATTACTTTGAATGTTACTTCAAACAATGCCACAAAATCATATTTCTTGTCTCTTACATTTCAATGGTAATATTTTTACCGATGATAATATTGGAGTGGTCTTTCAAAATACAGATACACATATTTTAAATATTCATCGAAAAAGTGATTTAGCCCACTTGACGGAAAAAATAGAAGAAACTTTACAACAACATGTAACTTCTATTTTTTATCGATTTGCAATAGTTAATCCAGTTGATCACAATGTCACATACAACACTGCAAAAATCGAAGACGATAAAGATGTCCGTTCAATGCTTCAATGCCACTCAAAGTTTTGCAGTCAACAAACAATGGAGTTGTATATTTGTTTTCAATAGGTGCAAGAAGTATATTCAACACAATCATTACAAACTCGTGCGTATCAACAAAGTCAGGCCTCCCAACAAGAAGAGTCTGTCCAAGCACAACATAACGAGCCAATATTTCCGGAAGAGGAAATGGGTGATGATAATGACTCCGACGATGCCAGAAAAATTAATTTGTTTAGTGGGTTCAGTGACAAGTCAGATGACGATGACAGATTGGAGGCAGGCCCGAATCCTATACTTGATCTATACAACCAACCGTATCACTTAAGAAATGTTTCATTTGAGTGTGTGGAACCAATTTCAGTCATTGAACCCTTAGACGAAGGTGAGTAACGTGAATACTTAAAGGTTGGTATGACGTTGGAAAACAAAGAAGCATGTCTCCATGCAATATCTGAGTATCACATAAAAAATTCTTATACTTTTAAGGTTTGTAAGTCTGATCCGACACGATATTTAATTAAATGTAAAAAGGAGGGATGCAACTTCACATGTAGAGCTTCGTTAAGGGGGTGTGTGGTAAATGGGTTATTGGCAGAATTAGAGGGCCACACACTTGCATGTTGACTGCTATATCTCAAGATCACCAAAAGCTTACCTCAAAGATGATCGACCATAACATCAGACCTCTTGTCTACAGTGACGCGACAATCAAGGTTAGATATATTATTGCTCATATTCGTACGACTTATGGCTACACCGTGTCTTACAAAAAGGCATGGATTACAAAGAACAAAGAAATAGAAGATATTTATGGCAATTGGGAGGCCTCTTACAACAACCTTCCACAGTGGTTGCTAGTCATGCAAAAATTTCTCCCAGGTACCGTCATAGATCTTGAAACACTTCCTGTATATTCAAATGAAGGAACACAAATTGGTGGTGCAAGAATTTTCCATCGCCTTTTTTGGGCCTTTCAACCTTGTATTAGGGGTTTCGCACATTGAAAACCTATAGTGCAGGTAGATGGTACATGGATGCATGGAAAATATAGGGGAACATTGCTCCTGGTTGTTGCACAGATGGGAATGGTAACATTTTCCCAATCGCATATGCATTGGTCGAAGGTGAGACCGAAGGGCTTGGAGTTTTTTTCTGAAAAATTTGAGACTCCACATCACACCCCAATCAAACTTATGTTTGATATCTGATCGACATGAGTCCATTAAGAGTGCCTACAATAACCCGGACAATGGCTGGCAGAACCCACCCTCGGTGCATGTGTATTGCATTAGGCACATCGCACAAAACTTCATGCGAGCCATCAAGGACAAAAACCTTCGCAAGACAGTTGTTAAAATGGGTAATTACTCTCTAATTTTTAACATGGAATTTCAATATATAGTTCTCTTATATTAATGTTTTTAATTCTTTTACGCATATATGAAATTAATGAGTCTCCATACGCATATTATCGGGAGGAGATCCGCCAAATAAACATAGAGGCTTTCAATTGGATAGAGAACCTTCCAAGATAAAAAATGGTCGCGAGCTTACGATGGAGGAGCATGATGGGATCACATGACAACCAACCTTGCTGAATCTTTGAACTTAGTGTTGAAGGAAACCCACAACCTACCTATTACATCACTTGTAAGATCAACATACTACAAGATGGGAACATTGTGGGGTAAGCGAGGAAAGGATTGGACAAAAAATTTGTCATCGGGAAAGGAATTCACAAATAACTGCATGAAAGGAATTGCAGAAGAAGTAGAAAAATCCCACAGTTATAATGTCTTGGCTTTTGACCGTAAAAGTCACTACTTCGTGGTCCAGGAGACGGTTAATAATAGGAGTTATCGGCCACTTACTCATTTCAACGTCAACCTCCAAACACGAACTTGTGACTGTGGAAAATTTCAAACTTTTCATCTGCCTTGCTCACATGCTATCGTAGTGTGTTCTCATATTAACCACGGCTATACTATGTTTATTCCTGACTTGTATAGAGTTATAAACGTCTTCAAAGTTTACATACAAAGTTTCCTCGGTGTTCTCCAAGAAGATAGATGGCCTCCATATTTGAGCGATACTCTTTTGTATGATGAAAGGATGCGACGGAACAAAAAAGGTTGCCCGAACAGCACTCGCATTAGAACTGAAATGGACACTGTTGAGAAAATAAAAAGACGATGCGGAATCTGTAAACAACCACACATGCACAAAAAATTTCTGCATCGCCTCAATAATTCAGGCCCTTCTAACTAATTTTATCCATGTATTTTTATTTATAACTACTTTTAACTGTATTTTTTTTATTTAGTATTTTGATTGTAATTGTGAAATTTTATTACTTAATAATTTTTTTATTATTTCATTGTAATCGTTAATTTATAATTATTTAAGTTTTAAATTAATATTATTTAATTAATTTTATAATTAAATAGTTTATTAAATTATTTATAATTAATAATAAAATTAAATAATAAAAATAATTAATATAAATAAAGAAAATACTGAAAACTAATTTAAAAAAAAGCTAGCACTTTCACGCCATTTCAAATGGCGAGAGTCATTGTTGTGCCAGCTGGGTCTCACGTTTGTGCCATTTGAAATGGCGTGAACCCCCTAGATGTGACACTCTAAAAAATTCGTTTCAGGATATTACATTGCAGGAATATTGTTTGAGGAATGTGGCATTGTTGAAAAAAATTCTACTTGTGTAATACCATAATTTTGTCCGAACAACCATAACAATTTTAAATATAAACACTGTATTTTATTTTTTCTAAACTCAAAAAATAAATATAAAAATAATAAAAATAAAAGATAATAAAGAGTTGCAATTTAACAAATAATAATTATTTTTATTATCATTATGAATCTCACTCTTTTAGATTTTCCTAAACAATTATATAGTATTTTAAACTTCATATCCTCTGAATCATTCATATTATTACACACTTTCAAAAACACAATAAAGAGTTTTCATTGACTTTCATGAGCATTGATTAACACTGAATTATTTCACTTTATGGCCCTTTATTTCTCTTTTATTTTGCTTCTATTTTAGTGAAACAAAAAAAAGGTATAAGGACCAAAAGGAAAGGGAAAGGATAAAAAATTTGTTGATGCAAAGCTTCCATCTAAATATGAAAGTTTGGTTTCACCTAAAGAATGGGAAATGTTTAAAGCCAAACGAAAAATCTAAGAATTTCAGAGTGTAAGTGAAACAAATACACAAAGAGCATCAAGTCTCGCGTATTCATACAGAAAAGGGCGTATTGGATATGGATGCTTAGAATTGTCTATTGTAAGTATCTATAAATTGCAATGATATACTTGTTCATTATGAATTATATTTGATCATATTATTTGGCTTAATGTGTGGTTAACAAAGGAGAATAGTTTGAAACATCTTTTCTGGAACATGTTTTGTGGAAGGAAGCCCGTGTGGGTAAGGATGGAGTTGTCAAAGAAGATGTTCTAAAAGTTTTTAAGAAATGTGTAAGTATAGCATTATTTATTTAATTAAATCAAAAGTTTAGTAACATATAATTAAGACAAATTTTCAATATTCATATGAATTTCAGGAGACTCTATCTCAGTCTATATGTCCAGATGAAGACAATGATTGCAGGAGCATACTTAGTCGAGCATTACATGTTCGTGAATATTCTGGTCGGGTGAGGGGTAAGAGATTTGGAATCACTCCAAAATCCTTGAAGATGAAAACATAAAAGACTCCTAGCAATAAAGAACTGCAGGAAACCTTGGAAGCACTACAAGCTGAAGTCCGTGAATTGAGAAGGGAAAAAGAATTAAGAGAGCAAGCTCCAGGTTTTAAAGCTACTAGTGACAAAGGTAGTATCAGTTGTAATTTTCAACCGAATCTTCCAGAGGTAATTATATATATCATTATGAAATTAAAGTAGCTTAATTTATTTAATTGAAATATATACACAATAACAATTTGAAATTTATTATTGGTTTTAGGGAATTTCACCTTGTCAACTCTACTTATCGTTACCGACTTATCGAATGGTTGGCAAGGGAAAAATGCATAATACTTTGGGAGAATTACTTCACACTAAACCACTCCCTACTGGCTGTTTGAAAGTATCAGTTGACATTGCTTTGGAGAAGGATGCATTATTACCACATCCTGACGATGTTTCGGATGCCACACTGGTGGGAGATGCAATAGGTTCGTTTGTTGCATGGCCGTTAAGCCTTATTAGTATAGATGATGAGGTATGCTTAAAACCATACATATGAACATTTGAGTATTCAAAGTTTTTACGCGCATTTTACGTACATTTGTTTTTACATAGTTATGTTAATTAGACTCCAACAAAAGAGGTACATCACAATTATATGATATTTATGCATGAAAAATGTTAATTCGTGATTTTATACTTCACATAACTAATTATATGATCTTTAGATTCATGCTAAAGAGAATGAATATGTCGGTAGGGGTAAGAATCCTGTAATTAGCAACATTTCCATACAAAAAATGTTGTTGCTAAGAAGACCGCGGCTAAAAAAAACCTACTTCCAAGTTTAGGTCGTGCCTTGGGACATTTTTAGAAATGTATGATATTCCGGAAGGAAATACTCATCTTCTACCTATGGAGTTTGGTATATTTTTGGTTTTGAATATTCCGAACCAATTGGTATGGAGGATTTTGATCAAGTTTTACAACATATGCAATTAGGCCTCGGTGTTGTTAATAAATACACAAGGTATATCCGATGTACTTTGTCTAATTAATTGATCAATTTATTTACTCATTTATAATGTTAATGAGGTCTTTTATTTAAGGTTTTTGTATGAAAAATTGATGCGCCCGAGTGGATTGGAGCAAAGATTCGCTTTCTTATCTCTTTTCCATACCAACTTAGGGTTAATCATGCATAAACCAGATGAAGTCATGGCGTATGTACTTGAGCGCTTTATGGCCGACAAAGATACCGAAAAATTGTTCTTTTTACCGCTTAATACCGGCAACGGGTTATATTTTCATTCTAAATTCATCTATTATATTTTTTCATATTTTGACGTTGTGAAGAAAGTTTTCATCTCACATTTGTTTAATTTTACAGTGGATATTGATTGTTGGTCGCGATTAATCCTATCAGAGAAGTTATATATTATATGGACTCTTTATGCAATGATCCAAGTACACACCAAGATATGAAGAATATGGTTGATACGTAAGTGAGATTGTTCTAAATATTTGTGCGTATATTTATTTATTTATTTATTTATGTGAATTGTTCTAAATATGAGTTTATGTTTTATTAGCATTATACAAGTTTTTCGAGCAAAAAGAAGTGTTTAAGTACCAAAGAGTAAAGCCAACAATATTACATGGATTATAGTTGAGGTATATTAATTAATTATCATAATTTTGATTATATTAATAGTGATGATACTTGATAAAATTTAGGCCTTATCCATATTTTCTTTTCACGTGTAGTATCCTCAACAGCGTAATGAAGTAGATTGTGGTTTTTACATGTTGAGGTTTATGAGAGAAATCTTTCTTTTGGATCGAATAGAGATTCCATCTAAGGTATGGATTTCTAACTTAGGAGTTATTTTAATATTTAACACATATTTCTCATATAAATAAATAGTTTTAACTTAAACACACTATGTTATATTATTATGTAGTACTTTGACGAATTCAAATATGCTTATTACTCAAGTTCTCAGTTGGATGAACTTAAAGAGGATTGGTGTCAATACATTATTGAGACGAAAGTTATATAAGGTATATTATAATCTTACTTTAATTGATGAGAATTTTGAGTATATTCAAGTGTTGCAATTTTGTTGTTGTTTGTCATATGGTAAATTATATATTTTGTTTGTATTATGGTATGAATTATGATATTTTAATGTTGTTTTAGGTTATATGTGCATATGTAGAAGATAGAGATGAATAGATTTTATAATGGTATATAATGGTGTTGTTTTTCTGTAAAAGTATATATGTACAAGAGTAATAGTATATATAAGTACATTGGTGCAAATGTATAGTATCTTTTGGTATTATTTTTTATTGGATTGAAGCTCCAATATTAGTGAAAATCAGGTGAAATTTATAATGGTATATACAGGTGCAAAATATGGTGAAAACCTGGTGCAAATATGGTTAAAATTTGTACATATAAAATTGTATATATGAAACAACGTTTTTTTCTTCAAAAAGGTTATATAAAAAATTTCGTGGACATTAGACAGCGCTTTAAAAAATGTTGTCTAAAGCCCTCTTTAGACAGTGCTTTTACTGTAAAAGCGCTGCCTAAAGGGGCTCTTTTTTTAAAACTTTTTTTGTTTCAGAAAAAGCGCTGGCTAAAGGGGGCCTTTAGCAGCGCTTTAAAAAAAAGTGTTTCCTAAAGGAGGCTTTAGACAGCGCTTTAACATTAAAAGCGCTGCCTAAAGGGGCTTTTTATTTTTATTTATTTTTGTTTCATAAAAAGTGCTGGCTAAAGGAGGCATTTAGCAACGCTTTAAAAGTAAAAGCGCTGGCTAAAGGGGGTCTTTAACAGCGCTTTAAAATTAAAAGTGATGGCTAAATAAGTTATGGCGGGCGCCACTTCTTGGCTGGGAACTGTGGCGAGGGCCACAACTTCAGAATTAGTACTTTTATGCTCTTTTGCTCCTTTCTTGCATTCTTCTCCGTTTCTTCGCTATTTCTCGTTATTTTTCGCATGTGAGCTCTGTGTTAGAATGTACCTGAAATAGAGTAGAAATACTGGCATAAAAAGTCATAAACAAACGAAAACGACACTAAAATGCATGCGAGTCAAGTATAATATACGGTATAATTTCGCATTATCATGGTGCAACTAGTAAGGGTGTTCCTGCCAAGGTGATGTGGTACCTATAGATAATTCCAAGGTTCAAGAGATTGTTTGCTAATGTTAGTAACACAAAGAATACTAGATGGCATGTAGATGAAAGATTGTGTGATGGAAAATTCACCATGTAGCTAATTCATTGCAATTGATGAAAATTGATTCCTTATTTCCATATTTTTATCTTGAACCGGGGAACCTTAGACTTGGATTTTCCACCAAGGGAATGAGTACTTTTGGTAATTTGAGTACTAACAATACATCATGGCATGTTCTTCTCTTAATTTACAACCTATCTCCATGGTTGTGCATGAAACGCAAGTATGTGATGCTATCGATGATGATTTCAAGTTCAAAACAACCAGGGAACAACGTAGATGTTTATTTAATGCCATTGATTGAAAATTTAGACTTTTGTGGGAGGAAGTTGGTTATATTGATGATGCATATACAAGTGATAACTTTAAGTTGTGTGCCATTTTATTTCGTTCAGTCAATGACTTTCCTGCATACGGTAATTTGTCTAGGTACAACGTCAAGGGTCATGACGTGTGTCCTATATTTGAAATTGATATATGTCACCACCAATAACAAAAAGCAAAAAGACAATTTATCTTGGTCATAAAAAATTTCTAAGACCTAATCATCCATATCGTAGATTATTGGAGGCTTTTAATGGAGAGTAGGAGTTTGGTATCGCTCCAAACCCCTAACCGTGAAGAATATATAGAAGACAACAACATATTAATGTTGTCTTTGGAAAGAAACAAAAAAAGCCAGTGGAGAAAAAATATTTGGAAAAAGAGGTCGCTATTCTTTATTCTTCCGTACTGGTCTAGTCTTTATGTAAGACATTGTATCAATGTGATGTATATGAAGAATAATATATGTGATAGTTTGATTGGATCACTTCTCAACAATAAAGGCAAGATAAAAGATACTAAGAAATCTCAGGATGATATGGTAGTGATGGGTATACGACAAGAATTATCCCAAAAAGATGTAAGAAATAAAACCTATTTTCCCCAGCATGTCAAACCCTGACTAAAAAAGAAAAAGTTAAGTTTTTGTGATTTTTCTAGGGTATCAAAGTTCCCCAATGGTACTCATTAAATGTGAATAAACTTGTGTAAGAGAACGATCACAAATTAGTTTGCTTGAAATCTCATGATTCTCATGTTTTGATACATCAACTTCTACCAATGGCTATATTTGGCATCTTACCGAGGAATGTAAGGGTACATATAACCAGATTGTATTTATTCTTCAATGTTATATATAGTAAAGTTATAGATCGCATAAATTAAGATGAATTGGAACACAAAGTTGCAATTATCTTTTGCTAATTAGAGATGTTTTTCCATCCATCATTCTTTGACATTATGGTTAACTTAGTTGTTCATTTAGTAAGGGAGATAGAACTCGTGGTCTAGTTTATTTACTGTGTATGTATCCGTTATTGCGTTACATGGAAATCTTTAAAGGGTATACAAAGAATCATCACCATCCAGAAGTATTGATCAAATAGAGGCACATCACAGAAGAAGTTATTAAGGTTTGTACAAACTATTTGTTAGATGTAAACTTTATAGGAATTCCTGAGCCTCGTCATGATGTATTTTATGATGGTACATGTATTCATGGTTTAGATGTTAAGACAAAAGTCCTATAAAGGAAAAATTTCCCGCATGAATAAAAAATGATTGTTGATAGAGCATAATAAAACTTTCACATAATGGGTTAATAAAAGTATTTCTAAAGGGAGTGGTGCATGTGATACTTGTAAATGGTTGTTATGATTTTCTAAGTTTAATGTAATTATTTGCAGTGCATACGACATTAGTAAATATTCGTTCTATACAAAATCAAAAGATGATCGTAGCACCATACAAAATAGTGGGATTTTGGTTGAGGTTGAATGCATGTACTTTTCTAGTTCCAAAGATAACAATCATGTACTAGAATCTAGAGCGTATTTTGGGGTTATTGAGGAAATTTTGACGATTGACTATGTTTCTTTTAAAGTTCCTTTATTTAAGTGCAATCAGATTGATAGTAATACTAGTGTAGAAACCGATGAATTAGGATTCACACAGGTTGATGTTTGAAAGGAAACTTATAAGAATAAACCATTCATCATTTCAAACCAAACAAAACAAGTTTTTTATGTCATTGCACTAGATGGTCAATTATTCTTGAAGGAAAACATCCTCCTGATAGTATTGATGAAAATCAATATTTTAAATATGAGAATCTTTGTTTAGCAACACATGTACGTCAATCATTGGAAGAAAATGAATAAGATGTTGTTCATGTTATTTTTCGTGATCATGAAGAGGGGGTATGGGAAACTTAGTAAGTAAATGGTTTATTGGTTTTATTTCTTAATCATTTGTTTTAGTTTTGATGTAAAATTATAATGTTTGTGCCATTTCGGGTTTGCATTTGATGTAATCAATGAATATTTGTGGTACAATATTTTAGATTGTGGAATTGACATGGCAAAATGTACAATGTCTCTATTTTAGGAATCTACATAATATGGTTCTGTATTCTATAATATAGTTCTGTAATACCGGTTCAAACGACAATACAAAAAGATCTTAACCCATCGGTCTTATGTTAAAACCGAGGTAAGAACACTAATATATTACCTCAATTCTATAAAAAAATTGAGTGTTTATAATATACGCGTCATTCAATTCTTAAAATAATAAAAATGATGACAAATAACTTAACTCCTTAACATTTAAATAACCAAGGTTATAAAAGATAGTTTTTTATGACGCTTGGCATTTCGTGTGTGATATTAAATATGTTTTTTCTAATAATGTAAACACTGAGTTCTGATTGTCATGAAAGATATATCCCAATCACGACGGTCCTCATAGGGCCAAGGTACCTAGACCATCATCCAGGAGAAAAGCAACCTAGACATGCAAGTCCAAGCACCATGAAAGGCAGGTCGTCAAGCCAACTAATGCCCGTCATGACCCCAAGTTCAGTGCCCATTTGAAGTAGTCATGACAAGCAGGCCGTAAGTCTAGCTAACGTCTGTCATGACGGCATAAAGCAGAAAATTCGAACCAAAATCAGTTCCTTCTCCACTTCATTCTTTTTCTCCACGAACTTTTACACTTAATTTGACATCCAAACTTACTTACAATACTAAAATTACTTGTAAAAACATTAATATCTAACATTTGGGTGTTGTTGCAAACATTATTTATTGTACCATAATTTTATCCAAACATCCATAACAATTTCAAATATAAACACTGTATTTTGTTTTTTTTTTTAACTCAAAAAATAAATATAAAAATAATAAAAATAAAAGATAATAAAGAGTTGTAATTTAAACAAATAATAATTATTTTGATTATAATTATGAATCTCACTCTTTTAGATTTTCCTAAACAATCATATCAGTATTTTAAACTTCATATCCTCTGAATCATTCATATTATTACAAACTTTCAAAAACACAATAAAGAGTTTTCATTCACTTTGATGAACATTGATAGCACTGAATTATTTCACTTTATGGCGCTTTATTTCTCTATTATTTTTCTTCTATTCTAGTGAAACGAAAAAAAAGTATAAGGACCAAAAGAAAGAAGAATAATCAATTTAATTATATTTTCACTTCTAAATATTTTAAAAAAATTGAATTTAATTATATTTAGCTAATACTATTGTTATTAAAAAATTCAAAAAAATATAAGAGTCACTTATATTAGCGTATATATTTAAGGAAAAAAATACCTTTAATTTAAATGTATTGTTTGTACACATGATATTTAAATCCATTAAGATTTTGTTTATTTAGAGATCAAATTTCAAATTTCAAATAAAAAATAATAATAATAATAATAATAATTATTATTATTATTATTATTATTATTATTATTATTATTATTATTATTATTATTATTATTATTATTATTATTATTATTATTATTATTATTATTATTATTATTATTATTATTATTATTATTATTATTATTATTATTATTATTGAGAGTTGGTCTAAGTTCAATTACATCAAATTATATCTTTATTATGTGATATCTTAATTTAAAAAAAAATCAAATTAAATGGTTATTTATCTGACCTCTTTATTTGAGTAAACAATTTAAAAAAATGTGATAATTATTATTATTTGTAAAAAAAAACAAAAAGAGAAAAACATCCTTTAATTTTGTTTATATTTAAATTTCATCGTTTTAATAAAAAAAATTCCTTTAATAGATCGCTACATATTTATCATTTAATTTAATTTTAAAAAATAAAAATAAATTGTTTCAATAATAATTTAAAAATAAAAGAAGAAGAAGAAAAAAAAAGCAAAAAAGACACACAAAAAAAGTTTAATTAAATATCAAATTCCCTAACCAACCTTTTTAGAATTTTTTTTATTAATAATCAAGTATTAAAATAATATTTCGCAAATAACCGGGTTTCGGAAAAAATTACGCAAATAACCATGTTTGAGATGGCTCCACAAAGGAGGAGCCATCTCACTTGACGCATGCACCTCCTTTTTTAAGGGAGGCGCCATCTCACTTGGCGCATGCACCTCCTTTTTTAAGGGAGGCGCCATCTCACTTGGCGCCTAAGTGCTTAGGGCATGCCCTAAGCCAAGTGAGATGGCGCCTAAGTGTAATCTTAGGGAAAAAAAAATTTTATTTTTTTTCCTGTGCATTGCCTATTGGACAGAGATCAACAAAATGGACTTTTTATTAAAAAAAATAATAATTACATCCAACTGTATTACATTAAAATAACAGTAAATGGATACAAAAATACTGAGAAAAAAAAAGATACATCAGTGATCCCCCGGAACCCGGTAATGACCCCCGGTTCCGCATCCCCGTCATCGCCTTTCTCTTGTTGGGTGCCGTCGCGTTTCCTGCTGCGGCAAGGTCGATGGCCCAGCGAAGTCTATGCGGTCTGAATCCATAAAATCAATAAGATCACCATATCTAGAAGATCCGCTCTGGTACAGTCGGTTACCCATACCCTCAAAGTTTGGTCGTGTTGGCGGTGGGTGGGGTTCCATGGTTGGTCGGTAGCATTGGTCGTCTGAGTATGGGGGGTAGAAAGGAAATGGATCTTGGGGTGTTTGGTATTGTGGATGTTGGGTGGTTTGGTGATATGGTGGGTGATGGTAGGTTTGGTCGGCTTGGTTATAATCTTTCGGCATTCCCATATCAGGGCTAAGGCTGGATGTTGAGGGCGCCATATTGGGATATATGGAAGATTGAAATTGTGTGTGGGGTATTTGGGTGTGCTGGTATTGAGGTTGGTATTGTGGTTGGGTTTGAGGCATATCGGGGTATTGGTAGTTTGGTGGTGATTGTGGTTGGTAGTACGGCATTTGATTGTAGTTGTGTTGTGGTGGGGAATGTGGTTGTGTGTTTGTTGGTCTGTTTCTTCTTGGGGGTTGGTTGGAGGTTGATGGGTTTTGGATTTGTTGATGGGGAATCGAGGGTTGTGCCCATTGTGTGCGTGGGTCAACCAAGTACCTCGGATGAGACACGTGCATTTCTGGGTTACTAAC
This sequence comes from Vicia faba, assembly GCA_948472305.1. Classification (NCBI taxonomy): domain Eukaryota; kingdom Viridiplantae; phylum Streptophyta; class Magnoliopsida; order Fabales; family Fabaceae; genus Vicia; species Vicia faba. The sequence continues at coordinate 1,393,273,657 of OX451736.1, read as the reverse complement.
CGACCTGTACCACGACATATATTGATCTGTGTGTCGCATGTTACCTTGAGTAAGGAAAACCGGGAATTGCAAGACATAGCGGTGACGCCTCTGCCACATCTTACACCATTCCGGAGCAAAGTCTTTCCAGTTGGTAAGACCCCACTGGGCGTCGACCCTTTTAAGATGCCATGGGGACAAATCTGTTGGATCACTTGGTATCTCTTGATGCATTCCGAACTGCATCTTCACACGGTCGCTGTGGTGCATCTCCACAATGTTGAACCGAATGAGTGAAGTCTTTGCAGTCCAAGTTGCTGCATCCTCTGGGTTTGGATCATGGCCCAAGCCCAAATATGGTCTCCAGACGAACTGCGATAAAAATTAAATCAGGTTAGCGCAAAAGTAATGTATAAATAATTAAAATGAACAAAAGTTAAAAGCTACGACGTACGTCGTCTGGGCCTAAGTGATCCAACAGATTCCGGTAGAGTGCGACATTGAATCTTGGATTCTTGCCGTAATCCATACCCCTGACGCAGTACCTAAAGGAAATGAGAAACATGTTATTTTTAGCATATATTTTGGAAAGAGCAGAATAGTTATAAATGCTATAACTTAATGACTTACTTTGTTGCGTACGGGAAACCAAAAGTGTTGTTGTTGACGGGGTTTAAGGACTCCATCCTCCACCAATCCCAGGCTTGTAGTAAAAATGTGCACCCATAAAATGTACATTTTTCCTTGACTGCGTTTTTGCACAAGGAACTGTATAGGTGGGCTAATACTGCAGAACCCCAACTATATTTTCTAGTTTTTTCAAAATTTGTTAGTAAATGTAAGTACATAAAATTTACACTATTTCCCGTACTTTCGGGAAATAAAAATGTACCAAAAAGTATCATAAGATACGTTCTGGCTTTTACTACTCGGTCATTCTCTGAGGAATTTTCATTTAACTCCATACTTGCATAATGACGTTTCAGGTCAGTGAGTAGTATTCCCTGCCCTCTTGCTCCACCACCTTCTACCATATCCCTACCCAACAGTTCTTCACACTGTGAGTTGGATTGTTGAACCGACCCGTTCACCGCCTTACCGTCGATAGGGAGGCCCAGTAGCATGTACACATCCTTGAGCGTGATGGTACATTCACCTATTGGTAGGTGAAATGTATGGGTCTCCGGTCTCCACCTTTCCAACATTGCAAGAATGAACTTTGAGTCAATGGTGCAGTTGGAGATCTTTATCACATGTCCAAAACCTGCGTATTCCAGATAAGGGACGATAAACGGGTCGGGAGCCAGGTAGTTATGCGAACGGATTCTGAATCTTTTTGTGTCCTGAGATCATAATTTAACAGGTGTAAGATTAATTAAGATGAACAACGCGTTATTTGAAGTATGAAAAATGTATAACCAAAGAAGAGACTTACAAATGCAGCAATGTTTTCCCTTGTGCCTCTGTGATTATCGCCCATTGTTAGAAGAGCCATTGTTTAGAATGCTTGAGAGTATGAAAGACTTAGGAAGAGAAAGAGAGTATGATAGACTTATGAAATATTTCGTAGCAGAGAGTGAGACTTGTGTGGGTGTGAGAGATGTTTCATATGGTATGTATTTATAGGCAAATAAGTTTGATGTGGTGGTTGCTTGTGCTTGCATGCCTGCGAAGTGTCACATTTGCATGCTTAGGGGCTTACACATATGCATGCATGCATGCATGTACAAAAAATAAAAGGTGTCACACTTGCAGGCTAGGTGGCAGCCCATGCATGTATCACGATTGGACAGTAAGGGAGGCGCCATTGGACTTGGCGAAAGAGTACAAAAATGAATGGTGTCGCCACCCCATTTGGCGAATAAGAGGTGTCATTTGTTACAGCATAGGCTCAGGCTACGTGACAGCCTTTGGGATTCCTTTCTTTATTGCATGCAAGACCATTGGAGTTGATGGGTGGAGTCTTACAAAAAACATGTATATGTGCAGAATAGGGCCAGGATAGGTGGCAGCCTATGGGGTTTCATAAGCCCATGCATGTATCACGATTGGACAGTAAGGGAGGCGCCATTGGACTTGGCGAAAGAGTACAAAAATGAATGGTGTCGCCACCCCATTTGGCGAATAAGAGGTGTCATTTGTTACAGCATAGGCTCAGGCTACGTGATAGCCTTTGGGATTCCTTTCTTTATTGCATGCAAGGCCATTGGAGTTGATGGGTGGAGTCTTCCAAAAAACATGTATATGTGCAGAATAGGGCCAGGATAGGTGGCAGCCTATGGGGTTTCATAATCCCATGCATGTATCACGATTGGACAGTAAGGGAGGCGCCATTGGACTTGGCGAAAGAGTACAAAAATGAATGCTGTCGCCACCCCATTTGGCGAATAAGAGGTGTCATTTGTTACAGCATAGGCTCAGGCTACGTGACAGCCTTTGGGATTCCTTTCTTTATTGCATGCAAGGTGTTGTACCCCAAAATTTTCCCTCCCATTTCCTTAACATTTTCTCATCACAAAACCCTTGGAGCTCAAGATCCAGTTAGAGTTTCCTCTACTCAAGACTTCTCCTTGCACTGTTGACCCAAATTAGGGTTTGTGTTTGCACAAAGATATTTTGACCTAAAATGCCTAAGATGACTTTCATACTTCATGTTGGACCCCCAAGTCTATCCATACCAAGTTTCAAGTCTTGATTCCAAATTTTGCCCAGTCAATTAGACAGTTGACCTAGAAATCAACTATATTGGGGAAAAAGTCAACTGTGGCCAATTGATAGTCAAAACTCATGAAAATTGACCCACATCAACATTATGAACTCATATGGACCATTTGATCAAGTTTGGATCACAATTCCATAAGAAATTTGATCAGATCATCAAAAGGGCAAAATGGTCATTTTTAGGGTTTTGACTGCACAAAGGAAATTTTTGACTGTTTGACCTAGCCAATGGCAAACCAAGCTCACATATGGACTCAAGGACCCCATAGAATTATCTTGACATGCTCAACAAGTTCAAAAGATCCCAAGTACACAAGATTGACAGTTGAATTTCCCAGTCAATTGATCAATTTTGACTGTGTACTGAAAAGTCAAACTTTGACTTTTTGGTCAAAATCAAGGGTCAAGATTCATTTTTCATCAAAACATGCCAAATCATGAAACTTGTCCATCAAGAAATCAAGAAATGCAAATTAGGGTTTGAAATGAAGATTTTTCATAACTTAGAATTTTTCTAAGTTATGAAAAACCCTAATTTTTTCCTAACTTTGCCCCACTTTCTCACCAAGATTCATTTGGATTCAAGCAAAAGTCAAAACATGAAAGTTGTATAATATTGCATAATCTACAACTTTGATTCACAAAGTTTTCCCAAAAGAGGCTTGTATCTTAAGTTACAAATTTTGGAACAAGGGTACCAAACCATTCTTAACTTAGTGAAATTTTGACCTTTTTAGGCAAGGTTTTTACCTAACTTCAAGACCATTTTTCATACACTTCCACTTGGAATTTCAATTTTCATTTCAAAGATGGATTGTATTACACATTCCAAGCTTTCCAAAATGTCCAAGAACTTCTCAAACAACCTCATGGTTAGAGAGAATCGAATTTTGCAATATGGGAAAAACTCACTTTTGAATTGGCCAAGTTACATGTTCATAACACTATGCATTTTCAATCTCAGCTTGCACAACTTGATTAAAGGTCCTTTATCTCAATTACACTCATAAATTTAATGCCAATCCTTTGTGCCAAGACCATGTTCTATGTGTTCAAGCATTGCCTAAAGGTTTAATCTCAAATTGGAAAAAGCATTATATCCATTTTTGCAAAAGTTACACTTTATGTCAATTGGTAAATCAAGAAGGTACAAAGGAAATCTCTTTGGCAAAAGTTTATGAGTTAATCACACTGATCAAGGGGAAGTTTAGCAGCATAGTACGGGGGCCTGTACAGGCTAGAAACATCAAGTGGCCATTGCTTGCTTAAAGTTTAAGAAACATATCATAACATGTACCAACTCTCATATCAGTTAACCAAGGCTTAGAGAAAGTTATCAAACACATTCAAGACATTCATCCTAAGCTGAAGCACGACCCTAAGATCCCCAATACCTCCCCATTCCCAGAATCACCTTCAAACTGCTCAAAACAGGGCATCCCTGCAGTTTGAATCCCATAGCTCAAACCTTCCATGCTTTCTTGCTAAAAACACACCAAACACATTCCATAACATCTCTTGAAGCTAATCAAAACCTAAGACACGACCTGTAACACTCCCAGGAATCATCACCATTTTCATTTTCTTGTTTTGCAGCTGAAGTTCTCTAGTACGATTCAAAAGGTTTCAAGACAAAGTAAAGCTTGGAATAACATCCCTGGACATCAAGGAAGTTGTACCAATCATCACTTTGCTTTGAAGACACCTCAATCACCAGATATAACTTCAACTGAACAGGTAAGTTCATGAACACGAATCTCTTTATCCAGGCATTGTTAGCTTTAGGTTTGTGAAGAAAACATGTCACATTCATAGCCCTGAACATGCCCATATAATTAGATTTCATTTATATTATGTATGCTTAGAGAATTTGATGTCTGAACTTTGAACAAAAATTAGGTTAAGAATTGGGGGAGAAGAAATTCTCTCTCATTTCTGAGAGTTAAAACATGTTCTTTATATGTGTGAATTCGTGAGAAGATGCTTAACATTTTTGATGTTGTAAGTTTTTGCTAAAACTCAAAGAATCAGGACCTTGCAATGGAAGAAAGAGGCGCGTGTTTTTTTGTTCAAACAGAAGTCTGGAGGTTGAAGAAAGACTTGGTGGGCTGGGCTTGTGTTGTCATTTCTTTTTACACACTTTTATTACTTTTACACCCCCTGAGCCCATTTTATTTATTTTAATGACTTTTTGACTTTTTCTTTTTTGGTTTGACTTATTTATTTTTTCTTATGATATTAAAAATATAAAAAATATTTTTCTCATCATTTTCCTATTTATTAGATATTTATTTGTTTAGATTAGTTTTTTGAACATAATAAATAAATAGATATACTTTTATTTGAAAAATGTTAAAATAGTGCAAATACATTTTATTTTCCATTTTATTTTACTTTATCTTCTGAAAATATCTTATATAAAAAATACATTTTTTTATAAATATTAAATATTATTATTTGTATATATAATACATATTTAGAAAATAATACATATGTATATATATTTGTTAGTGTATTTAGGGTAAAATACAAAATATACACACTTTTATTTTTCTTATTAATACTTAATATAAAAATATCTTTTGACAAATATACTTCATCTTTATTTTATTTTTGTATATAATAAATAAATATTATACATAATAAATAAATAATACATTTTATTTAATAAAATTAGAGTTTTGCCCTAAACATGAAAAAACTCCAAAAAATAATACTTTTATTTTTGTTTATTTTGACATGTAAAAATACTTTTTTTTTCCATACATACAAAAAACCATTTTTTACATCTTGTATATTTATTCTTATTTTATTTAATTTATGCAATTAAATTATCTTGTAAATAATTCAATATTGATGTAATAGTTTAGGTTTAAATTCCTTGTCAAAATCCCCATTTGAACATTTGTACCCCCCTTCCCATATATTGTGTTGTAATAGCTTAGTAAATTTATTTTTCGCACTTTATTGCTTTCTAATTATACCATGTTAGAATTAGGGTTTGTATGCGAATTAAAAACGACAAAAATAGTTTGACCTAATTTCAAGATAAACAAGCATGAAAATGGACAACACTTATCACACTTGCACCCCTAGGGTATTCCACTTGTTGCCTTCAATAAATGGGTCATATTGCATGTTAGGTTTCTTTGGGAAAAACAAACAAATCAAATGATCACAGTCCCTCGATGACTCTTTCGAAAAGTTGCCTAAAAATGATCAAGCCCCTTAAAGAAAAAATTGCCCAAAGATACTTAGCACCATTGCAATTATGCTTTAAACGATGACCCGCACCCGTCCCTTTCACATCCTAATATGAGATTGTCCACCAAATACAATGGTGGAACAAACTTGTCAAAAGGGTTAAAACATAGCAATAATCTTTGAGAAATTTAGGAGTAGATAACCTCTTAGTTACTTGAATCAAACTTGCAAAGACAAAACACTTGCCTATTTTCAAAAAAACACACCTCACAACACTTTCAAAACAAACTTTCAAAAACAAATGAAAACCTTTTCAAAAGACATACATCTTTGTATACATCCCAACATAGATCATTACAAAGGTTGCCACCACATTGGCTTCTTTTCAAAACATTTTCAAACCCACACACACAAGCACCATTTCAAACAATTGAAAACAAAAGGCAAGTGATCTAAGCAAGTAACTAAGAGCCCATGGATAACCATGGATAGAAAGGGTGCTAATATCTTCCCTTTCTATAATCTACTCCCCGAACCCAAGAAAACATCTCAAAGGTTTTTGCTGTGCTTTTTAACCTTTCTTTAGGATAAAATAAAAAGTCGGTGGCGACTCTTGCTCAACCGAAACATTTGCAAAAACAAACGCAAAACCATAGTCAGTTCTCCCACCGTATCACACAAGGCCATTGGAGTTGATGGGTGGAGTCTTCCAAAAAAACATGTATATGTGCAGAATAGGGCCAGGATAGGTGGCAGCCTATGGGGTTTCATAAGCCCATGCATGTATCACGATTGGACAGTAATGGAGGCGCCATTGGACTTGGCGAAAGAGTACAAAAATGAATGGTGTCGCCACCCCATTTGGCGAATAAGAGGTGTCATTTGTTACAGCATAGGCTCAGGCTACGTGACAGCCTTTGGGATTCCTTTCTTTATTGCATGCAAGGCCATTGGAGTTGATGGGTGGAGTCTTCCAAAAAACATGTATATGTGCAGAATAGGGCCAGGATAGGTGGCAGCCTATGGGATTTCATTATTGCATGTAATATTATTGGAAGCCTTGGGGGGTTGCATCCTTACTTAATTGAAATTTTTAGCCTTACGTTTAACATAAAATTGATTCACATAATCTGTCAAATCTTCCAACCTTCGAATCAGTCATCAAATTCATACATTCCAACCTTCAAACATTACAGCATTCATACCTTCATACAATCAATAAACCTTAAACATTCCAACCTTCAAACCTTAAAACAATTCTACGCAATGGCCTCTTCACCACAATTTGTCGTCAAAGCACATTTCAACGGTGAGACATACATTTGTCCCACAGTTGGGTTTTTGTTTAGAAACACCGACAACGTTCGATTTCTCTTAAACGGGAAAGCCAATTTCTCGTACTTCAAGAAAAGATTGGAGGCCAAACTTGAACGAGGCCCGGTGTCCCAGATATTTTATCAGAATCCAGTTTTTTTTGGAAACAACCAAGTAATTTTTTATAAGGTTAAAGTTCAAGATGACGAGGATCTCCAGAATATGATTTCCATCCATGTCTATTCTGGATACGACTCTATTGAGTTGTACGTTTTGCTTCAAGAGCTTCCGGTGACACAGGAGGTAGAGCCTCCGGTGACACAGGAGGTTGATCCTTTGGAGAATGAACAAGATGAGGTAGATGCAGTTGATGATGAAGAAGAAGATAACGAGTTAGAGTTTGATGAAATGGTGAACGATGATTCTGACGATGATGGCATCCCTAGTATTCCTACAGACAAAATCTACACACCACCTCCGCACATGACAAACTTCAACATGGGCGGAGATGAACCTTCTACTGACTTATTTTTCACGTATATGCAGTCGAATGAAAATTTAAAAGAGAAGGACAAGTTTCGTAACAGAGAGGAATGCATCAGGGCCATTAAAAAATTTCACATGCTCAACTCGGTTGATGTTAAGGTGGATCGTGTCAACCCGGAAAGGTACAAGATCAAGTGTATCCACCCTGACTGTATGTTCAAGCTGACCGCATCATACAGATTAAGGGGTGACTGCTGGGTCATAGTTTCCATGACTACCCACACTTGTGTAAGTTCCACTCAATCACAGGACCACCGAAAACTCAACTATGATCTAATCTGTCAAGAAATCCTACCCCTGGTCAGCAACGACCCATCTTTGAAGGTGAAAACAATCATCTCCCACATCACCATGGTTTTTAACTACACTCCGTCTTACCGTAAGGCGTGGTTAGCAAAGACTAAGGCGATTGAAAAGGCGTACGGAAACTGGGAGGAGTCATACCGAGAACTTCCCCGCTACCTGAATGCACTCAAGACGTATTCTCCATGTAGTGTTTACTTTCTGGAAACATTGCCAGCGTACGCCCAAGATGGTAGTCTACTGCATGGCAACGCAATATTCAGTCGCGTGTTTTGGGCATTTCAACCATGCATCACAGGGTTTGCATCATGCAAACCAATTTTACAAATTGATGGGACTTGGTTGTATGGGAAGTACAAAGGCATGCTATTGATGGCAATTGCACAAGATGGCAACAACAACATTTTCCCCGTTGCGTTTGCCCTTGTGGAGGGGGAGACCGGTGGTGCTTGGAGCTTTTTCCTGAAAAATCTTCGGACACACGTGGCTCTTCAACCAGATCTCTGTTTGATCTCGGACATACACGCCTCCATTAAAAGTGCCTACAATAATCCAGCAAATGGTTGGCATGACCCTCCTTCTACGCATGTCTATTGCGTCAGGCATATCGTCTAGAATTTCTCGAGGGAGGTCAAGGACAAAACATTGAAGAAAGCGGTTATGAATGCGGGATATGCATTGACACAACCCACATTCAAATATTACTGCAACGAGATCCGTTTGTCTAATCCAGAAGCCGGTAGGTGGATCGACAATATTCCGGTGGAAAAGTGGACTAGGTCATACGACAATGGCCAAAGATGGGGGCATATGACAACGAATCTTATTGAATCAATGAATGGGGTATTCAAGGGCATACGAAACCTCCCAATCACTGCCTTAGTAAAATCTACGTATTTTAGGATGGCTACGTTATTTGCCAAAAGAGGTGAAATATGGAATGCGGTGTTGTAATCAGGACAACTATGGAGTGAAAGCTGCATGAAATACATTAAGGCTGAAAGTGCTAAAGCCAACACTCACATGGTTACACGGTTTGACCGACACAGCCACAACTTCATTGTGAAAGAGACAATCGACCATAATGAAGGCCTGCCAAGACAAGAATACAGGGTCATTTTACCTTCTCAATGGTGCGATTGTGGCAGGTTTCAAGCATTTCGTATGCCTTGCTCTCATGTCATTGCCGCTTGTGCTCATACCCATCAAGACGCGCTTCAACTGCTGTCAAACGTTTACAAATCTGAAACGTTGCTCACTGTTTACAACAACAACTTTCCTTTGGTGGCAAAACCGGATTACTGGCCTGAATACAACGGCGATATAGTTTGGCACAATGACCAAATGCGAAGGAACAAGAAGGGTCGTCCCAAAAGTAGGCGCATCACAACAGAAATGGACGATCTTGACAGGTTGGAAAGAAAGTGTGGTTTATGCCGTCAGGTCGGACACAATTGCAAAAACTGTCTGAGTCGGGCGTCTGGCTCGACCACATAAATATTGTAATACAATAAATCTTTTCAATATTTGTGTTGTAAACATTAGGGTTTTCCGTTAACAGATTTTGCTACAGTTAATAAAACGCGTACAACAATAATTAACGATGTTCAATCTAGGAAATTACAACTGTTAACACAATTTCATCTGACCCATGCATCATCAGCATTACATCACTGTTTGTTTTGACTTCCTCCAACCATACATTAGGTCTTCCTGTCGCATGTGAGGTTGTTGTTCGTTTTCGCTGGATCCTTCGAATTTTTCCCCCTCTGCGATGTCTCCATCTAGCCACCGCATCAACTCCCGCTTCAGACGCTCAATGGAGTGAATGTGCCAGAATTTCATTTTCATCGCAGGTTTCGTGGCGGAGAATATAACGTAACCATCTCTGCTAAAAATCATAGGCGACGTTATTACGCAAATAACGGAGTACAAAATAAAAATACAGTGCGAGAAAGTGTGAGAAATTTCAAAGAAACTGACGAATTATTTATAAAACAGCATTTTGCCCTAGTTTTGCCCTAGGAGCCAAGTGAGATGGCGCCTCCTCTCATTTTTAAGGAGCATGCGCCATCTCACTTGGCTAAAAGCCAAGGGAGGCGCCAAGTGAGATGGCGCCTAGGGAAAAACCCTAGGAGCATGCGCCAAGTGAGATGGCTCCTCCTTTGTGGAGCCATCTCAAACATGGTTATTTGCGTAATTTTTTCCGAAACCCGGTTATTTGCGAAATATTATTTTAATACATGGTTATTAATAAAAAAAATTCACCTTTTTAAATTAAATACTCCACTAACCGACCGTATCATGATAGGTCTCAATCTTTTTACAGTCGGGATAAATATACTCTGTTAGAATATGTGCTCAAAAGTTACTACTTGTACATGACCTTGTATAGGCTTCTCGCTACCATACTATAAATGGACTTTTTTTGAAGATTTATTTTTTATATAAAAATAAAAAATGAACTCCTTAATATTTATTATAAAAATAATAAATAATTAAATTATTTTAAGCATAATATGTTTTTAAATACTATATTAATTTTTATAAATATTATAATATGTTTTAAATTTAATACATATATAAATTGTATATATAATTAGTAAACATTTGAAATAACATAAATTAATTATATGAGAAAATTATGAATTAAACACAAAAATAATTGAATGTTAATTTTATTATATTAATTTATAATATTTGAAAGAGAAAGATAGAATAAAATAATAAATAAAATTTAGTGAAGTGAGAAAATCATTTTATTATATTAGAGTGAGACAACATAAATATTAATATAATTTTTTAAAATACATATGGACTAGTCCTAGATAAAGAAAGAATTTTTTAGAGCCGGGTTAAAAAAAGCTCTGAAAAATATAGGTTTCAATTTTTAAGATTCAAGTCTTATGATTTTTCGTACTTGACAGATTGGCCGATATGAACTAGTCAATTTTAACGGCTCTATCATTGACGCATGCATTCGTTGATAAAGAGAAAGCGTCACTCACCGTGACGCATGAGTTTATTATGCATATTTTAAAAGTAAAGTTATTATTAAACTATAAAACAAAGATAAAAAAGAATGACTAATATTATTAAATTTAAATAAAATTACAAGAAAAAATTGTAAAATATTTTAATGACTTGCAACGCTTATGTGACCTTCTTGGTATTTTGAAGATGAAAACGGTTATTCTTGTTTAGATCGATGGTAATATATTTTTAATTCATTGATGATGGTGATAAACTTGGTATTTAATTTTAAAGGTTTCTTATTGGTGAAATAAATTCTATTAAAGTTATTTGTTTAACTATGTTAAGAGATAACACATAATCAGAATAAGAATCAGTCAGCAATGCAACAAATATGAAAATACAAACAATGACCATATTGAAAAAAACCATATGAAAATAGAAAAAAATATTAAAATAAAATTTTAAAAATTTAGAAAATATAACTAAAAATCAAATAAAATCAAAATAAGATTCAACAAACTTTTTAAATATTTTCAAAAATATGAAAATGGAAAATAAATAAAATAAAATCAAAATACCATTTTTGATCTTGTATGTTAACGTCAAGGTTCAGTTGGGTCCCTTAACTTAAAAAAAGTTCATATTATTTCCTTAACTCTTCAAAATGAACTTTGAAGTTAACATACGGGACAAAAAATGTATTTTGTCTAAAATAAAATTGAAATATAAGGAATTTAGGATTTTTAGGATGGTGTCCCGTATTTTGCCCCAATTTGACCTAAAATAGGAGACTTGGAATCCTGTTTTTTCTGATTAAATGGCACGGTAAAATTTCAATTCACAGACAATTTTCTAAAAAACCAGACTTTTTACACTAGATCGCAAATTGGCCAGAACACCAAGAATGAGGGGGCCAAAACACAAGATGGCAATACTTATGACATTTTTATGCATTATAACGGTTTTAAATTGAAATATTATTTAGTTACGCCATTTCAAATGGTGTCAATGTGTGTAAAAACATAATAAGTCCAAAACACTATGAAGAATGCAGTTCATTCATAAACAAGCGTGTCGTTAAAATATGTTTACAATTGTTTTATTTTAATTTAATAAAAACTTTAATTAAAAATGTATAAGACACTCATACGTATGAGGGAGTGACACATGCTTTTTATCAACCAATGCATGCGCCACTAGAATTGGCATTGGTATATGCATACACCATTGGCCATGGCTCCTATGACCATAATTGAGTGTGTGCTCTAGAGCCACTGTCACATCCTCTTATCTTAGCATTAAATAAAAAATACCAAAATAAGTGATTTTCTGTTCAATTTTCATTCTTCTTATTTTAATGCTAAATACACCAAAATTCAAATTTTTTCCATTACAAATATAAGTTATTTTGTGAGGAAAAATGAGAGAAATAATCGATGGGGCGAGGGAGGCCGAAGAAAGCGGTGCCACCACCATCAAAGATTCGCAACGATCCATCCTCTATTTCAGGGCTGAAGACTCTGGAAGGGAAGATTTTTATAGTGAACCAAGACAGCTCGAGTAACACTACCAAAGTAATTATGGAAGAAATTCATACACTAGAGGAAACCCTAAGTTCGAAGACTGAAGAGGAACCTGAGGAACCAAGGAAGCTATGGGTTGGTGTTCTAAATGAGCATCGGAATCCAGAAAAAGGAATGACTCTGGAATTTATAGCGCCCTCAATTGTCAATGAAGAAATTGAGGTTGAGATAGTTGTGGAAGACATTATTCCATAGGTTAAATTCTGGGAGTCATTCTTGATTATGTATGTCATAGAGGATGGCCTAAGTATGAATATGGTGAAACAATTCATGACAAAGACCTGGAATTTCGTTCAACTACCTGATATGTGTGACACCCCAAATTAATTCAAGTATTAAATAATTAGGAACTTAATTATTAAATTAATTAAAGGCTTAATTAATAATATTTTGGATTAAATGGATGAATTAATTATGAAATTAAAAAGGAAGACGGGGGGGGGGGGGGGGGGGGGGGGGGGGAGGGGGTGTAAGGTTGAATTAGAGGTGTGTGAAGTAAAAAGCTCTACTAAATAATAACTAATTTATTACTATTATTTGGAAAATGATAATAGGAATATAAAAGAAGGATAAAAAGGAAAAGGAAAAGAAGTTATTTGAGAAAACTCATTGTACGTGAAATTGGAGAAGAGAAGAGAAGAGCCAAACGCCGTGAATTCGAAGGATCATCTCGAGGTAAGGGGTGATTTCAATTATTTAATATGCCTTATAGATTTTGGGATCAATAGAATTGATTAAGCATGTTAGGAATCTCAATTTAGGATTTTCTAGGTTTGTAGAATTTGTCCCTAATTGTGTCAGATTATAGGAATTGGAACCATTAATGTGATGGATAATTAATAGGAATGATGGAAACATAATTTATGATGTTGTATTGGTGTGTATTGGTTGTATTTTGGTGTTCCTAATGTTATAATTCGTATGAGTATGAATTGGATGGGATTGGAATGAATAAATGCTGTCAAAATAGCAGTTTTTGGCTCTGCAGGTCGTGGGAACCGGTTCCCAGTGGGGAGGAACCGGGTTCCACTGTGTAAACGTACAAAAACTAGCAAAATTGCACGTAGGAACCGGTTCCTGTATAGGTAGTAACCGGGTTCCCATACATTTTCCAGAAGGGTGATTTTTGAGCTTCGCAGGAACCGGATCCTGTATATGTAGGAACCGGGTTCTGCTGTAACTTTTTGAAAAATAGTAAACTTTGAAAATTCATAACTTTCAAACCGTAAGTCCGATTTGAGTTCCGTTTTCGGAAGTATTTCTTAAATTAAAAATACTATATTATAAAATAAGAAAAATATTATTTTATGAAAATTATTTTAAAAATATTCGAATTCCCAATTTTTGTAAACTTTGGTATTTTGAGAATGATGTAGAATTGTTTGTAAATTGTTCTGATTTGGTGAATGAGAACTGATACTTATATGTTGTGCCTGCTATCCATTATGATTGAGATGTGATCCTGTGATATATTGGTTTTGGCATTATTTGGAATTATGTTGTGATCATATTCCGTTGATTTGATGTTGCATGCTGGTGATGTGCATGCATATGCATTGTTTTGGTGAAGTTAATTCCCATTGTGTGGAATTTGACTTGTATTGCCGTTAACCGATACCCGGGAAATGATGGGTGGTTAGGCTGGATTCGTGTCCTGGTGTTTATTGACGAATCGATGGTTACTGTATCTGGTTGATGATGGATCAGTGTTAGATGACTTGGTCACGTGATTGGTACCACATGCATCGTGTCTGCATTTGTGTTTGCATGGAATTGTAACATGTTAGGATGTCTTCCAGTGTTACAATTCTTTGGTTGATTATTGATTTGTGCATAATGACTTGTATGATTGGAACTGCGTGTTGAATCTGAATTTATGATAAAATGGGTGAAATAATATGCTTGTGATATAATATTGATTGAGAAGCTCATAATGCATGTTAATTATGAGAAATCTCACCCTTACTTTAACAATTTCAGATTAAAGTTAGCAGCTCAGGAGTTGGTGAGGATGGCTCTAGAGTTATGTTACTTTAAGTCTGCGTGTCAGTGTCGTGCTCTGATAGGTTGTAACACTGGGGGAAACGTTTGAATGATGAGTTTTATTTTATACTCTATTGTTTAATTCATGTTGGGAATACTTATGAAGTGAAGTTATTCCGGTTTTAAGACATTTCCGCTGTGTAGAACATGATATTGATTTGAATATTTATTTTAATAATTCCTCCAGTAAAGCATGACAATTGTAGATTTGAGGTTTTTATATTTATCTTGATTTGTGACATCCCTGTTTTCCATGTTACTCTGATTTAATTAATATTATTCGCGGGTTATTTAGAACGGGTGTTACAATAGTGGTATCAGAGCATAGTCGGTCTTGTCTTGTGTCGTTATCCCTTTTGTATGCGACTAGTGTAAGATGACACTGTCGATACTTGTGTACTGATGAGGTTGTTTTGTAATGTTACAGAACAATGGCCGGAAGAGGTAACGGAAGAAACGACGATGCTCTTGCTGAAGCATTGGGAATGTTGGCTGGAGTACTCGGAGGGAACCAGCAGGAAGCTGTGATTGGTGCTGACTGACAATTGGGGAATTTTCAAAAGAATAATCCTTCGTTGTTAAAGGGTGCACATGATCCCGAAGGTGCTCAGAAGTGGTTGAAGGAGATCGAGAGGATCTTCAGAGTAATTGACTGTGCTGAAGGGCTGAAGGTGAGATACGAAACTCACATGTTAGCCGAGGAAGCTGATGACTGGTGGGTTGCTACCAGAACTGAAATGGAAGAAGATGGTATTGCATTGACTTGGGCTGTGTTCAGGAGGGTTTTTTCTGAGGAGGTACTTTCCTGAGGACATCAGAGGCAAGAAGGAGATTGAGTTTCTGGAACTCAAGCAGGGTAACAAGACTGTCAGTGAGTATGCTTCGAAGTTTACTGAGTTAGTGAAGTATTATGCTCATTATACTAACGATGCAGATGGAGAATTTTCCAAATGTATCAAGTTTGAGAATGGTCTTCGTGATGAGATTAAGCAAGGTATTCGGTATAAGTGTATCCGAAGATTTCTTGATCTGGTTGACTGTAGTAGGATTTTATAGGAGGATCTTGCTAGCACTAAGTCGAATGCTCGAGGGTATGTTGATAGGAAGAGTAAGCAACAGAGGGATCGTGGTAAGCCTTATGATAGAAATAATCAGAAATCTGGTGGTTGGAGGAAGCCTAGTGGGGGAGACTCTGGTTCTTCCATTAAGTGTTACAGATGTGGTGAAATGGGGCACAGAGCTAATGAGTGCAAGAATGATGCAAAGAAGTGTTTCAAGTGTGGGAAACTCGGTCATGTGGCCAATGATTGCAGAGTAAGAGTGGTGACTTGTTACAATTGTGGTGAAGAAGGTCATACTCATCCTCAGTGTACAAAACCCAAGAAGGAGCAAGCTGGTGGTAAAGTGTTTGCATTGTCTGGGTTAGAGACTAAGCCAGATGATCAACTGATTAAAGGTACATGTTTTATTAATGACATACCTTTGATTGCGATTATTGATACTGGAGCTACGCATTCTTTTATTGCCTTGGATTGTTCTAAAAGATTGAATTTGGAAATTTCTAATATGGATGGAAGTATGGTTATTGATACTCATGCGTCAGGTTCAGTGACTACTTCGTATGTTTGTAGGAATTGTCCTATTGTGATTTTTGGTATAGGTTTCGGTATGGATTTGGTGTGCCTACCGTTAGAGCAACTTGATATCATCCTTGGAATGAACTGGTTAGAATTCAACCAGGTTCATATCAACTGTTTTGCGAAGACGGTTATTTTTCCTGAAGAGGTTGGTGTCGAAGATGTGACTATGTCGGTTAAACAGATGAACCTAGCTGAAAGATGGTGTTGTGGTATTTATGTTGTATTTTGCAATAGAAGTGGAGGGAAAAGCAAAGAGTGATGGATTGCTAGTGGTGAATGAATTTCCAGAGGTGTTTCCGGAAGACGTTAGTGAATTGCCACCTGAGAGGGAAGTAGAATTTACTATGGATTTGATTCCTGGAACTAGTCCGGTGTCGATGGCGCCTTATCGTATGTCGGCATCTGAATTAGCGGAGTTAAAGAAACAGTTGGAGGAGTTACTTGAGAAGAAGTTTATTCGCCCGAGTGTTTCTCCGTGGGGTGCTCCGGTGTTGTTGGTTAAGAAGAAAGAAGGTTCAATGAGATTATGTGTTGATTACAGACAGCTGAATAAAGTTACAATCAAGAATCAGTATCCTTTGCCGAGGATCGATGATTTGATGGATCAACTAGTTGGAGCTTATGTATTTAGTAAGATTGATCTGAGATCTGGATATCATCAGATTCGTGTGAAGTCGGAAGATATTCAGAAAACTGCATTTAGAACGAGGTATAGACATTACGAGTATTCTGTTATGCCGTTTGGAGTTACTAATGCACCTGGTGTTTTCATGGAGTATATGAACAGGATATTTCATCCGTATCTTGATAAGTTTGTGGTGGTGTTCATTGATGATATTCTAATTTATTCGAAGAGCGATGAAGAGCATGCAGAACATCTCAGAGTTGTTTTGGAATTGTTGAAAGAGAAGAAGCTTTATGCGAAGTTGTCCAAGTGTGAATTCTGGTTAAGTGAGGTAAGTTTTCTTGGCCATGTAATTTCCAAGAATAGAATTGTTGTGGATCCTACGAAGGTAGAAGCAGTATCTCAGTGGGAAGCGCCAAAGAATGCTTCTGAGACCCGTAGTTTTCTGGGTCTTGCAGGTTATTACAGGAAGTTTATAGAAGGATTTTCCAAATTAGCGTTACCGTTGACTAAGTTGACCAGGAAGGGTCAGATGTTTGTTTGGGATGTTGAATGTGAGAAAGGATTTCAAGAGCTGATGAGGAGGTTGACAAGTGCTCCGATCTTGATTTTGCCAAATCCGACTAAGTCTTTTGTTGTGTATTGTGACGCATCATTAATGGGATTAGGTGGTGTGTTGATGCAAGATAAGCAGGTGGTGGCTTATGCTTCGAGACAATTGAAAGTACATGAAAGGAATTATCCTACTCATGATTTGGAGTTGGCAGCTGTTGTGTTTGTTTTGAAGTTGTGGAGGCATTATTTATATGGTTCTCGGTTTGAGGTGTTCAGTGATCACAAAAGTCTGAGGTATCTCTTTGATCAGAAAGAGTTGAATATGAGGCAGAGGAGATGGTTAGAATTTCTAAAGGATTATGATTTCGGTTTGAATTACCATCCTGGTAAGGCAAACGTTGTTGCGGATGCCTTGAGTAGGAAGTCCTTGCATATGTCGATGTTAATGGTCCGTGGGTTAGATTTGGTTGAGCAGTTCAGAGATTTAAGTTTGGTATGTGAAACTACTCCGAATAGTGTGAAATTGGGTATGTTGAAACTGACTAGTGGTATTCTGGAAGAAATTCGGAATGGACAGAAGTCCGATGTTGGGTTAGTTGATAAATTGACATTGATCAACCAAGGTCAAGGCGGCGAGTTCCGGATTAATGAGAATGGTGTTATGAGATTTGGTAATAGGGTGTGTGTTCCGGATGTTGCAGAGATTAGGAAGAGTATTTTGGAAGAAGGACATCGTAGTGGATTGAGTATTCATCCTGGTGCTACTAAAATGTACCATGATTTGAAGAAGTTGTTTTGGTGGCCGGGAATGAAAAAGGAAATTGCTGAGTTTGTGTATGCTTGTTTGGTTTGTCATAAGTCGAAGATTGAGCATCAGAAACCGTCAGGATTGATGGAACCGTTGTTTGTTCCGGAATGGAAATGGGATGGAATTTCTATGGATTTTGTGTCTGGTTTGCCAAGGACATCGAAGAATTGTGATTCTATCTGGGTTATTGTTGATCGGTTGACGAAATCTGCTCACTTTATTCCAATAAGAATGGATTATCCGATGGAAAGGTTGGCAGAATTGTATGTTGAGAAGATTGTGAGTTTGCACGGTATTCCTTCTAGTATTGTGTCGGATCGAGATCCGAGGTTTACGTCTAAATTATGGACGGGATTGCAAGAAGCTTTGCGTACTAAGTTGCGTTTGAGTTCCGCTTATCATCAACAGACAGATGGTCAGACGGAGAGAACGATTCAGTCGTTGGAAGATTTGTTAAGAGCTTGTGTGTTGGAGAAAGGTGGAGCTTGGGATAGTTATTTACCATTGATTGAGTTTACCTACAACAATAGTTTTCATTCGAGCATTGGTATGGCTCCGTTTGAGGCATTGTATGGTAGGAGGTGTCGGACACCGTTGTGTTGGTATGAATCTGGAGAGAGTGCTGTGATTGGACCAGAAATTGTCCAACAGACTTCGGAAAAGATTAAGAGGATTCAGGAGAATATGAGGACTTCTCAGAGTCGTCAGAAAAGTTATCACGATAAGAGGAGGAAAGATCTTGAGTTTAGCGAAGGAGAACATGTTTTTATGCGAGTTACTCCGATGACTGGTATTGGTCGAGCTTTGAAGTCAAAGAAGTTGACTCCACGTTTTATTGGTCCGTTTCAGATTACCAAGAGAGTTGGGAAAGTTGCTTATCAGATTGCTTTGCCGCCGTCACTTGCAAATTTGCATGATGTTTTTCATGTATCTCAGCTGAGGAAGTACATTGTTGTTCCGTCTCATGAGATTCAGGTAGACGATATACACGTACGAGAGAATTTGACTGTGGAAGCGGTACCTGCGAGAATTGAGGATCGGAAGTTGAAACAGTTGCGAGGCAAGGAGATCGCGTTGGTAAGAGTGGCTTGGGGAGGACCAGCAGATGGAAATGTCACTTGGGAGCTGGAGAGCCAGATGAATGACTCGTATCCCTAACTGTTCGTCTAAGGTATGTTTTCGAGGACGAAAACTCTTTTAGTTGGGGAGAGTTGTGACACCCCAAATTAATTCAAGTATTAAATAATTAGGAATTTAATTATTAAATTAATTAAAGGCTTAATTAATAATATTTTGGATTAAATGGATGAATTAATTATGAAATTAAAAAGGAAGACCGGGGGGTGTAAGGTTGAATTAGAGGTGTGTGAAGTAAAAAGCTCTACTAAATAATAACTAATTTATTACTATTATTTGGAAAATAATAATAGGAATATAAAAGAAGGATAAAAAGGAAAAGAAAAAGAAGTTATTTAGGAAAACTCATTGTACTTGAAATTGGAGAAGAGAAGAGAAGAGAGGAAAAAGCCAAACGCCGTGAATTCGAAGGATCATCTCGAGGAAAGGGGTGATTTCAATTATTTAATATGCCTTATAGATTTTGGGATCAATAGAATTGATTAAGCATGTTAGGAATCTCAATTTACGATTTTCTAGGTTTGTAGAATTTGTTCCTAATTGTGTCAGATTATAGGAATTAGAACCATTAATGTGATGGATAATTAATAGGAATGATGGAAATATGATTTATGATGTTGTATTGATGTGTATTGGTTGCATTTTGGTGTTCCTAATGTTATATTTCGTATGGGTATGAATTGGATGAGATTGGAATGAATAAATGCTGTCAAAATAGCAGTTTTGACTCTGCAGGTCGTGGGAACCGGTTCCCAGTGGGGAGGAACCGGGTTCCACTGTGTAAACGTACAAAAACTAGCAAAATTGCATGTAGGAACCAGTTTCTGTATAGGTAGGAACCGGGTTCCCATACATTTTCCAGAAGGGTGATTTTTGAGCTTCGCAGGAACCGGTTCCTGTATATGTAGGAACCGGGTTCTGCTGTAACTTTTTGAAAAATAGTAAACTTTGAAAATTCATAACTTTCAAACCGTAAGTCCGATTTGAGTGCCGTTTTCGGAAGTATTTCTTAAATTAAAAATACTATCTTATAAAATAAGAAAAATATTATTTTATGAAAATTATTTTAAAAAGAGTCGAATTCCCGATTTTTGTAAACTTTGGTATTTTGAGAATGATGTAGAATTGTTTGTAAATTATTCTGATTTGGTGATGAGAACTGATACTTATGTGTTGTGCCTGCTATCCATTATGATTGAGATGTGATCATGTGATATATTGGTTTTGGCATTATTTGGAATTATGTTGTGATCATATTCCGTTGATTTGATGTTGCATGCTGGTGATGTGCATGCATATGCATTGTTTTGGTGAAGTTAATTCCCATTATGTAGAATTTGACTTGTATTGCCGTTAACCGATACCCGGGAAATGATGGG
This sequence comes from Vicia faba, assembly GCA_948472305.1. Taxonomy (NCBI): domain Eukaryota; kingdom Viridiplantae; phylum Streptophyta; class Magnoliopsida; order Fabales; family Fabaceae; genus Vicia; species Vicia faba. The sequence continues at coordinate 1,393,252,844 of OX451736.1, read as the reverse complement.
TGGTTAGGCTGGATTCGTGTCCTGGTGTTTATGGACGAATCGATGGTTACTGTATCTGGTTGATGATGAATCAGTGTTGGGTGACTTGGTCACGTGATTGGTACCACATGCATCGTGTCTGCATTTGTGTTTGCATGGAATTGTAACATGTTAGCATTGCTTCCAGTGTTACAATTCTTTGGTTGATTATTGATTTGTGCATAATGACTTGTATGATTGGAACTGCGTGTTGAATCTGAATTTATGATAAAATGGGTGAAATAATATGCTTGTGATATAATGTTGATTGAGAAGCTTATAATGCATGTTAATTATGAGAAATCTCACCCTTACTTTAACAATTTCAGATTAAAGTTAGCAGCTCAGGAGTTGGTGAGGATGGCTCTAGAGTTATGTTACTTTAAGTCTGCGTGTTAGTGTCGTGCTCTGATAAGTTGTAACACTGGGGGAAACGTTTGAATGATGAGTTTTATTTTATACTCTATTGTTTAATTCATGTTGGGAATACTTATGAAGTGAAGTTATTCCGGTTTTAAGACATTTCCACTGTGTAGAACATGATATTGATTTGAATATTCATTTTAATAATTCCTTCAGTAAAGTATGACAACTGTAGATTTGAGGTTTTTATATTTATCTTGATTTGTGACATCCCTGTTTTCCATGTTACTCTGATTTAATTAATATTATTCGCGGGTTATTTAGAAGGGGTGTTACAATATGTACTATAATGGGGAAGGGTACTGTATCCTAAAATTCAAATCATTCAGAGATGGGGATGATGTTTTGCTGAAAGGCCCTTATACGATAAGAAACATGTTGATGTTGTTACAAGAATGGTGCCCTGATTTCAACCTAAAGAATAATATGCTAAGAACTCTGCCGATTTGGGTGAAGTTTCCCCAACTTCATCTCTTCCTTTGGGGAGCTACGTGTCTCAATAAGATTGGAAGTGCTTTAGGTAATTTGGTTGTCATAGATGAAACTACGGCCAACAAATGGGATAATTCTTGTATGTATAGGTGTGTTACCCCTACAAGGGTATGTACACTCAAATGTCTTAGTATGTGTATAACAAATAACAATGGTTAGGAGTTATCCTTGGCAGTGAGGAGTCATGTGTAGTAATATTTTGTGATGGTTTAAAGGACTTTCTCACCTGAGGTGTGATGCTCTGTATAATAGTATGTTGGGTGTGATCTATTATAGTTAAACTTTGTCCTTAGATTCTCCTTTTTGGGTCGAGGTATTTTCAAAGGCTTTTTGGGCCTAGGATTTAGAAAATCCATAGGGGCGGAAACCACTCCCACATGACTAGGGAAGATTGTTGACCCCTTTTTCTCAAGGGAGTCGTGGACTCATTCTTCTCTGACTAACAAAGACAACGATATTATACGATCATTGTTCTCAAGGAAAACACCCTGTTCTTTGGATATGTTTCATAGGCGATACCACCCTTAAGAGAGGATAATCAAACCTCTATTATTTAGGCATTCTCAGAAATATAACACTACATAGTCACTCGAGCACAAGAACTTTGTTAAGGGTGATGTGTTTTCAAGGTTTTTTCAACCCTCCTCTTTTAGGAGAGTTCCAAAGTTAATGAAATTTTTTTATCAAAAGGCGAGTCCCTCTGTTTGATGCGAGTCCCCCGGCTAAAAGTGATTTTTTATTAAGAGGAGTGTCCCTCAGTATAAGTCACATTGCTCAACTGAAGTCTACTTTTTATTAAGAAGCGAGTCCCTCAGTCGAAAGCGAATTCCTCTTAGATAACTAGATGGTATGGTGATATATCCAATTTCATTTTGATTGGATTAAAAGATAGGTAAATTACAAAAGTAATTTTGATCTTAATTTTATATATATATATATATATATATATATATATATATATATATATATATATATATATATATATATATATATATATATATATATATATATATATATATATATATATATATATATATATATATATATATATATATATATATATATATATATATATATATATATATATATATATATATCTTTTAAATATATTTTATAAAAAGTGATTTTAGAAAATGATATTACAATTTAAAATCTTAATATAAAAAACTGTTTTTTTTCACTATTTAACCTAGTTTCAACTAATTTTTTATTAAAACTATCTTTTATTTTTCTATGCAAAAAATATAATACTATAAACAATATATAAATTAGTGCTATCTTTTTCGGCTACAATCTAGAACAGTATACTAAAACAAACTTATGGCCACGCTTATAAGACCGTGGTAAAAATCAAATAGGAGAGATTAATGTTAACCACAGTTTGAAAAATAAAATAGGAGAGATTAATGGTAGAAAATCTTATATTTTCTTGTAGTGAAAGATTAAAAAAATAAAATAGAAAAATTAAAAGTGCATTTAAGTTTTTGAACTTTTACTATATTTGGTTTCTTTCATTGTTGTATTATATTTTTGAAATGTGGAATATTAGAAATAATTTTTATAAATTTTTTTTTTCTTGTTGTTTTCCAATTTATAATTATGGATACTTTTCATCATATATAATCCAATTTTAATTATAAATATTAAAATTTCTCATTTTTACTTTTACCCTAATCTGAATGACAATTTTTCTTATAAATACCAACTTCAACATTGGAGTAATAAATCAACAAAAAGAAATAGCAAATCAGTATTATAGTGTAATGGCGAACCAAATGTCAAAGTCTTTTTGTTTTTTTGCTCTCATGGCTTTAGTTTTTGCAGGTAATAATATTCTCTACCATTGTCACCACTGTGCTTAAATTATAAATCTTACTAATTTTTCTTCATTTTTTTTCAAATACAGTTCAATTTATTCAGATAGATGGTGAATGCACGAAAGTTGTGGGTAAATGCGAGGTAGCTGAGCCTGATTGTAATACTCAGTGTAATTCATATGCAAGAGGCCGTGCTAATGTTTTAAAAGCATCATGTTCATCCTTAAACTTGTGCATTTGTACTTTCGATCGACCACCACCAACAGGAGAACCAAACCCTACTTGTAACTAAGATGAGTTTTGGACCTGTAATAGGGATATTTGTCTCTGTACCTGTACCCCTTAAGATTCTACTTAATTGAAATAAATAAAATAAACTATTATTTTCTCTATTTCTTAAGAAGTGTTTTATTTTAGGTTATTTTTTCACGTTACCTAAAAAATGATCAATTATCAATTATGATGTCTGGCCAATTATAAGCATATTAGTGTAATTCTTTATCATCAAAGTTGAAATCAACATTGTTTTAGTGGTTATTAGTGCTGGACTTGATAGGGGAACTATGATTCGTTCCCCCGTAACTGTGATCGAGAAAGGGTTAAACTAATTTGATGGCAGAACTGATCCCCAAATCGGACTATATCGGTTGTGAAAAATAAGTAAAAAATTAAAATAATTTTTTTCAATTAAAAATATATTTTTTATTAATAAAAAATATAAAATTAATTATATTATAAAAAACACCTAATAAAGAAAAATGAAAAGTTATCCTTAAATAAATAAAATAATATTAAATGACAATATGGTTAAAATACATTAAAAAAAATATATAATAAAAATATAATTTATGAATGTTTATGTACCTTATTATTAAATACGAGTTAAATGCATATATTACCCAGATTTTTTTGGATAATCTAGAACTTACCTTATTTTTTGAAAACACTTTTGCCACTTTTGTCTCCTATAAAAAATTGGATATTTCTTGTACGGATATATGTGTTGCCCCTACAAAGGTATCTACACTCAAATGTCTTCGTATGTGTATAACAAATAACAATGGTTAGGAGTTGTCCTTGGTAGTGAGGAGTCATGTATGGTGATATTTTGTGATGGTTTAAAGGACTTTCTCACATGAGGTGCGATGCTCTTTAGAATAGTATGTAGGATGTGATGGTTTCAAGGATTTTTCAACCCTCGTCTTTAGGAGAGTTCCAAAGTTAATGAAAACTTTTTATTAAAAAGGCGAGTCTCTCTTCTTGGAGCGAGTCCCTCGACTAAATGTGACTTTTTATTAAGTGGAGCGTCCCTCTTCATAGGTAAAGTTGCTTAACTGAAATCTACTTTTTATTAAGAAGTGAGCCCCTCAGTCGAAAGCGAATTCCTCTTAGAGAACTAGATGGTATGGTGATATACCGAATTTCATTTTGATTGAATTCTAAGATCTGAAAACGTCAATCAACCTTGAAAGGTTAAGTCCTTTAGTGGAAAAGAGAGTATGGATTTAATTTAATGTATCTCATGATGACATTCTTTGGGAAAATCAATTTAGACCCTTTTGTTTACACGTTTATTCTAGATTTAGAGACCTTTCTGTTTCTCGTGGAAATTACCATATTGGTTGGATATATGACTTGCGCTATTGGATTTCCCATATATTTGCTTAGCGATAATCTTTTTCTTTTCGTTTTATTTCCTACTTCACTTTTCTAAGGATTCAATTATTTTATCACCTTTACGGACTACAAGGAACACACTTTAGGATCATGTAACTTGATCGCCTCGATGCGCGACAAGGATATCACTTAAGGATCCAACTATTATATTATCCATATGGGTGGTAAGGATCCATCAATTTGATCACCTCTAAGGGAAGTAAGAATCTTACTTAAGCGTCCAACTATTTGATCACCTATATGAGCAGCAAGAATGCCACTTAGGGATTCACCATTTTGATCACCTCTATGGGAAGCAACAATCCCACTTAAGGATCAAGCGATTTGGTTTCCTCTATGGGAATCATGGAATCCTCTTAAGGATATAGAAATATTGATCGTCTCACATGAAAATCTACTCTTGAACTTTTAGGTTTTACTGCAAAGAAAGAAATTTCCAACATACACAAATTCACAAAAAAATAAATTGAGTGGCCTCTTTAAAAAAACTCATCGCACGACAATCACAGAGAGTAAAGAGAGAATCTACAAAATAAAAATTGCCTTACAATCAATAGAGATGTAATACTTGCCTAGAAAAGTCAAATACCAAATAGCTAAACATCGACAAGAAAAACAAGTAAAACGACTACAATATGGGTGGCTCTAGAGGGCATCTATTTTGGGCCTTAATCTTTGATTTCTTCATTGGATGACCCCCTACTCACCCTTTGGAGAGGCGGGTACTTAATGCATAAATACATAGTGCACAAGGTGGCGACCAATTGGTTAAAAGTTAATCTCCCTATAATCAAATTATAGGAATAAGGCACATCAATTACTAGATGATTGACCTTTATTTATTTTGCCTTGTCCATCTCTCAGAAAGTTTTTATCAAGGTGATTGGTAACACGCAAATGTACCGCTTATTTTACTCGATTTTCACATGTTTTAGTGTCGTTTATATCACATTTTGCTTCTGTTATGTTGGTATTGTGTGTTGTGTTTCAGGTACCAATCACTTTGCGACCTCTACGTGAAAAAACGGAGAAACAATGCGAAAACTCCAAGAAAAACAACACTAAATAACACTTTTATGATGAAGCTTTCACCACATACCATAAAAAACCGCGGGTACATGTGAGCGGAGCAGAGTGCCTTGCTTTTTTATAAAAATAATAATAATAAATCTAATCCCTCGGCTTTAAATAAAATCTACATAAGAATATGTTGAGAGTTTGATTCCCACATCTTGAAATTTAATGTTTTTATGGAACCAACAAGGCGCATTTATTTTTTAAAGATTTTAAGTCAGATATGTTACCTCGATTTTCAATAAATCTGAGATAAAAACTCCCATTTTTTTATTCTTTTTACAACTAAAGAAGCGTCATTATTTTGAATAAATTTTATGTCGGATATGTTATCTCGATTTTCAATAAATCCGAGATAAATACACTTTATAACTTTTATTCCCTCACTATCTCAATATCTTACATTAGGGTGTTCTTGCAAACATTATTTATTGTTCTTGTGTACTACCATAATTTTATCCGGACAACCATAACAATTTCAAATATAACAACTGTATTTTATTTTTTCTAAACTCAAAAAATAAATATAAAAGTAATAAAAAGTAAAAGATAATAAAGAGTTGTAATTTAAACAAATAATATCAGTATTTTAAATATGAATCTCACTCTTTTAGATTTTCCCAAACAATCATATCAGTATTTTAAACTTCATATCCTCTGAATCATTCATATTATTACACACTTTCAAAAACACAATAAAGAGTTTTCATTCACTTTGATGAACATTGATAACACTGAATTATTTCACTTTATGGTCCTTTATTTCTCTTTTATTTTGCTTTTATTTTAGTGAAACAAAAAAAAGTATAAGGACCAAAAGAAAGAAGAAAGATCAATTTAATTATATTTTCACTTCTAAATATTTTTAAAAAATTGAATTTAATTATATTTAGCTAATACTATTGTTATTAAAAAAATTCAAAAAAATAAAAGAGTCACTTATATTAGCGTATATATTTAACAAAAAAATACCGTTAATTTAAATTCATTGAGTTATATTTGTATTGTTTGAACTGTTTGGTTTTAATTAGTAAATTGAGATTTTGTTTATTTAGAGACCAAATTTCAAATTTTAAATAATAATAAATAATAATAATAAAAATAATAATAATAATAATAATAATAATAATAATAATAATAATAATAATAATAATAATAATAATAATAATAAAATTGAGAGTTTGTCGAAGTTCAATTACATCAAATCATATTTTTAATTGAGTACACAATTAAGCTTAGGACAGGAAGCCCCGTCGTACTTCGCAAAGGCATGTGCCTTGAACTTGTGTGGGATCACCACCCCAGAAGACAAACCTAGGTCTCCAAAATCCAACCCGGGCACATGTTGAATTTCCATGGCACTTAGACGGTCCTCTAGCTGTTTGTACCTGTCCTCAGCAGGAGGGTACTACTCATCATTGTAATCTGTCTCGTTGTCGGAGACCACATGACTAGGAACCCTTTTCTCTTGGGGATTGTCTTTCCCTACAGAGGAAGTAGCCATATCAGCCTCATTTTGCAGTGCATTCCCAAACCTCCGTCCAGTGTTGAACAACACCGTCCTCTTTTTCTTCTTCTTCAAAAGCAGAGTCTTCAATTCCTGTTGACCCTGGGCTAAGCTCATGACCAACTCTTGTAACTGGGCGTTCTGGGCCTGGAGGGCCTTGATAGCTTGTTCAGTAGTATGTTCAGAAGTCATGATGATTGCTGAAATAAACAGCGAAGAAGATTAAGCAACCTGTAGAAAAGAGTACCTGTGATGCATATGATGAATGGAATGCGTATGATTTATGTTTTCAAAGACAATCGGGATTCAACTTTGTAGACAAAAAGGAAACACACTTTATTAGATTCAAACTTTAAATTGTTCAAGAAATTGCCCTTAGGCGTTACATAAATAAAAATACTGAAAAGGAAATGAAAGCTGTAAAGGAAACATCCAAAGCCCATCAGTCCTCCCATGGTCTCTTCTTCTCAGTACGGATATAGTCATTCAAAATCCGCTCGTTCTCCAATTTCTTGGTCAGCTTCTGGATCTTCTGTTCCTGTTCATTGAACCTTTCCCGATAAGAATCCCGCTCTTCCTGTAGTTGCGCCCAAGACCTCTTTAGTGTATCAACATCAGTGGGTATCTGAGGAGGGAGTACAGTTGGAGGAACCCCGTCTCTATCAGGAAATTCAAGAATACTAGGTCTGACGGCTTCGTATGGCATACCTAACTTCTGGGCACGGATGCGGACCCATCTGTAGTAGGATTCCATAGGCAGAGAAGTCTTCGGTCCCAACTCATGTGGGTCAGCTTTATGAATCCTGTCCCAAGCCTTGATGAATCTACGACGCAGCTCGTCACTATCTACATGAAACTCAAAACTGATGTGAGGTACCAACATCTCATGAGGTCCTGCTCTTCTGGCTCTTCCAAACTGACGGAGAGCTAAACATGGATTATAAGAGATTCCTCCCTGGGTACCGATCAATGGAACATTAGGATACTCTCCGCAATGATCAATAACAGCTACCTCATCCAAACCTCTGAGAGTCCAAATGATGTCATTATCAGTGAGAGACATTAACCTATGAGCCCAGCCCCTTCCTTCTTTGTTCTTCAGCACGAACTTAGGGAGGTGCGAAATAAACCACCTCACTAACAAAGGAGCACAACACCACAAAGTTCCCCGTCTTCGAGCAGTACGAGCATAGAGTTGTTGCAGGATATCACCCAAGAGAGTGGGCACAGGGTTCCGAGACATGAAGATCCTTATGGCATTGATATTGACAAAGTTATCAGGCTTTGGAAACAATACTAGACCATAGATTAGGAGAGCCAGAATGTCCTCGTACGCCCTGAAGTCTAAGTCATTCCATAAACTATTAGCCTTACCAATCAGAAACTTAGCCAAAAAGCCCTTAACTCCACTTCTAGTCACCCAGTTATCCATTACCTCTTTGGTGGTCAAGGGAAGGGCTGCAGGAATCTCCTCAAGCCTAAGAGTCTTTTCCCAGCCAGTGAATGGAGTCTGCTTCAAGATAGGGATACCAAGCAAATCAGAGAATTCTTCCAGGGTAGGGACCAGCTGGAAGTCTTGAAAGGTGAAGCAATGGTACAGGGGATCATAGAACTGGGTCAGGACACTCATCAGTTGTTGATCCCACTTTGAAGTGACTAAACCGAGAAGAGAACCATGCCTCTGGATGAAGGAAGTAGTGTTTGGAATTCTGTCAACCAATTCTTTGAGCAAATCAGGTGGGTGAACAAAATTGAGCCGGATAGTATTCCTTCGCACAGGCATCATAATGTCCTACAAAACAGAGCAAAGATGAAACCCTCTTGTCTTTGAAATGGGTCAGTCCTTATGCAGGATGCATGCAATGTTATGATGGTATGATGTTATGGGAAAGCACACCACAAGTATTCACAAAGGCAAACATGAGAAGGCACACAAATCACACAAGACAACCCTTAGAGTTTAGGTACTACCCTCTTTCAGTTTTGTTGGTTAAGACCTGTCCTAGAAAATAGTAACTGGGTTCTATAGGATCTCAATATCACTGACTACCCTCAATCGGTCATAACTCCAGCGTCGCAATCTTTTCTTGCAGCCAGAACCATCACGAGAGTTTAGCCTCAATGAGTGTAGCATACTGCTACTGTTCTATGGCCAAGTTGGGTCAATTTAGGGTTCTAAGGTCGGTTGGTGCTTAATGACTCCTCATAAGACCCATATTCTCCTCGTTCCAACACAAGGGATATCGGTACAGACCAAGGTGTCACACCAACGTAGCCACTGCTTCACCCGTGTCGGTCTACGCCAGACAGGTCCCTCACAGCTTATGCTACCTAAAGGGTATCCCCATATTCGGGTTAGGATCTATGAAACTCCGATGCAAGCCCACAATATAAAAGCAAACAAAGCATACAATTGAAAACAAGAGTGGTCTAATCCTAAGGTACACCTCACTTTTATCAATACTCCCCAGCAGAGTCGCCAGTTCTGTGATCGGTGGAAATAGAACTGACTGTTTTAAAGCTGGTTCGCGAAATGTCGCGGTAAGCAAGAGTCGCCACCGTCTTTTATGTTCTCCAACAAGGAAAGGACAAAAGCACAACAAAATTCCTTTTCGAGATGTTTCTCGGTTCGGGAGGTAGATTATAGAAAGGGAAGGTGTTAGCACCCTTTCTATCCGTGGTTATCCACGGGCTCTTAGGTACTTGCTCACTATGTTTTCAAAAATTGTTTGCTTTTCTTGTGTTTGTGGGTTTTGAAAAAGTTTCGTTTTGAAAACTTCTAGGTAACTCTTGTATCAGTCCTCAAGAGTGTATGAAGTGTTTGTTTGAAAACTTTTGTCAGAAAAGTGTAGGTGCGAAAAGTATTTTTGTTTTTTGAAAGAGAAAGTACCCAGGAGAAATCTACCTACTCAAAAGAAATTAAGCTGTGTAAATGTCCTTTAGACAATACTATCCCACTATTGAGAAGTAGGTAGCACCATCGTTGGAGTTATTCGGGTCAATTCGATTATAGGGACATGTGTGGTCACCAAAGCAATAGTAGGACGCCTTAGCGGTAACCCTAATGTCCTAGATCCTTTTTATCCGAGGCAACCGTTTCGAGGCAACTGGATCTTTAGACAGGAGGGCGACCTCTAAAACACCCTATACTTGATGACCACCTCGAGGCAACCAAGTGAGGCGTACCCTAGGAGTGGCATGTGCGAGTGTGTCAGGATTCAGTTTATGTTTATCTTTGAACATGCATCATTGTGAGCTACGGGTTGATTTTATTTTTCATACAAGTCTTGTCATGCATAATTAACAGTTTAATAATTTGCGGAAAATAAATTGCGGAAAGTTGAATCTACGCTATTACAAGGCGTCGGGTATTTACATCGCCAAAAACATAACCCTTGAAAATAAATTGCGAGAAAATAAAGAAAGCGGTAAATGTCCTAATTAACTATTACATTCTCGAAGCAGATACATAAATATAATCAAAATAGGAATTAAAAATAAATATGCGCGCGAAAGAATTGAATCAGGACGTCCTTAGGGTTTTGACCCTTTTTGAGAAAATAAAGAAATTTGCCCCTTTTTTGCATTTAATTAAAATTAAGCCTAATAACTAATTAATTAATTAATTACAAGAAAAAAGTATTTTTGAGTTTTTTATGTTTTAATGAAAATAAAATAAATTAAAATTGTCAAAAGAAAAACCCTAAGTCTAATTCATTTTATTTATTATGAAAAAAAAGTCAAAATTAAACCTAATTAAACTAAACTAATTTGTTAGAATTTATTTACAAAATAATAACTAATTAAATTTAATCAATAAAAATATTATTATTTTTTATGTTTTCTGGATTTATTATGGAAAAATAATTATTTAGTTAATAGTTAATTAATAATTAAATTTAAATAAGTAAAATAAAAATATAAAAGAAAAATAAAGAGGCAAACTCATGGGGGTGATGGGCCAACAAGGAGGTGAGCAAGCAGATTCCAGGCCCATTCTTTTGCCAGTCCGTTTGACTTTTGGAGATTGACTGCATGTGCATTGACCAAAGTATATGGTAGTCATCATCTTTGGCCACAGGTTTCAAGCTAAGGGACACATGGCAGGCTGATGCATGGGGTATATGATGGACATCTTATTGGAACGCTACATAGGAACCTGTAAAGAAAAATAATAGAAACATTTGGGGGACCTGGGAATCGAACCCAGGTCCCAAGGGACTATGCATGTGCGCTTCAACCAACCCAACTGCCTTGTTCATTTGTTAGTATAATGAAGACTGAATATAATATTCATAAACCAATTAACATGTTAGCCAAAACAAAAAAACGCGCTTGGATTTTAAACGGGCCAATCACACTGTGACGCATCATCGTCTTCTTCATCAAAATTGCTGGTTATTTACCTGCGGATTTTTATCCGCAGGTAGTTTCGTAGGCTTTTCTTAAAATCGTCCCTAGGCTTCAAAAACTCATTCCAAGACCATGGTTGGTCTCGTCTCCATCTCCCAAGTCCATCCATGCTCATGATTTGTTCTGATTTCACCTGAAAACAAAATGCCTAAAAACAACACACACAAACCCTAAGCGCGAGTATCATCATATGAGGCCTAAAAACGAAATTGAATATTGCCATTAGGTTAGAAATTAAACAAGAAACATGAATATGCCAATGTTTTTGAGGAAAAATGCAAGAATGGAGAATAACGATTCCATGTCCAGGGGTGACTTCGTGATGACTTACAGCGCTTTGTAGGTGGTCTAAGGACGTGTTTATGATCGCTTTAGCTTCAGTGGATAGTAAGGAAGAAGGCTACGTGCTTCTTTTGATCTGAAAACGTCTGCAATCCTGTTCTTGATCTCCCACTTTTCCAACAATTTTTCAGTTTTGCCTTGGCCGTTTTAGCAATGCTTAGGTCGTGAATCCTGTTGGTACTGCTTGCTTATGTATGTGAGAACAAAATTAGGTCAACAGCTGGGCCTTAATCCATGTATATGAGAGAATTAGGTTTACACTTTTCTCCATTGACAAACTTTCCATATTTGAATCAAATCTAAGATTTTGTGTACACATAAGCCCTAGCACGAATTGTTTGGTCAGCACATGATATATGAAAGTTGTATGAATAAAAAAGATACTATTCCATTGATTTTTAGATTTTATTTGAATTATTATACATTTAAAATGAATTAAATCAATAAAAATTAAATAAAATAGAAAAATAAATATTTGATCTTGAAATTAATCATGGGACACGTGTGTGGCATGACAAGGCTGAATCAAGTGGAAGAAAGTGGGCCCTTTTGTCAAAAATTGAAGTTTTAAGGATAGTTGACTTGTGCAAATTCATGAAAATTTCCCAACTTCTCCAATGCATATCCTGCTCAATTTTGATCATATGAACATGTTCTTGGACATTTTGGAAAGGTCTTGAAGTACTTTAACCAATGCCTTTAGTCCCATGTCATTTGGATTTACAAATCTCAAGTTATGGTCTTTGACTTAAAATGCCTTTTTGTTGACTTTTGAAATTGACCTATAATGTAGAAATTGATAACTTTTTGTGAGAGCATTTCTTGGACTTGGAATGTGATGATGAGTTGTAGGAAATGTCATCCCCTTCAAAATGAGCATTGGATGGGATTTTTCTGATGAACCATGAAAAAGTTATGCCTTGGTCAAGTTACAGTTGACTTTTCTGCTGTCCAAAAATAGTAATTTTTGGCATCTTGATGATTTTTGAGCAATGCTTGAGGAATCATGATCAAGACTTGATCAAATGATGATTGTGTGCTCAAAATAAGATGTTGACCAAATTTTTTGACTTTTGACTGTAAAATGACCATTTTGCCCCTGCAGTTGACTGTGAAGCAAATAGGGCTTTTGACTGTGGATTTTGCCTCTGTGAGTCTTGAGACTTGACATGTGGATTCTTGACAATGTATATAGGCCTATGGGAATTGATTGAGCCATTGAAAAACTTCAAATTCACTGAAGGAACCAAAACCCTAGTTTTGACTGGCTTAGGAGGATGTTTGGACTGTGCAACCCTTGATCAATCTTGAACCATTTGAAGATGATTCTTGATAAACCTTGAAGAATATGGGAGGGAAAATTTTGGGGTACAACAGGTACCTTGGTGGACAGAGCAACTACACTTCTCGGACAATTCTTATTGCCCCTGTTTATGATATTACCAGTGATTCGTCCATTGTTTCGCATGTAAATATTTATGAGCAGCATATAATGTCAAATGCATTTATCAAAAATGAACATTGGACGTTCTTTGCAAAACAAAACAGATAAAGGAAAAACAATTTTGAAATCTGTCTGAAAAATGAATTTGTATTGATTTTGAGGTTTGCTTGAAAATATGCGTTTTTGTACAAGAGGCTGACGTCCTAGTAAGAGAACGCCGCCGAACAAATAAATTTTTTACAATTTTGTGAAAGGACAACAAAACAGCTATGTGAATAATCCCACTGGGTTCCAACTCTGCTATTGCCTTTATATCTTCAGGCATCTCATCACTTTGCTGCTTAGTTGAAGATGAATCTGATTGATTGGTGCCGCCCAAGCTTGATAATTGATACCGAAGTCTGGACGCGAGGTGATCCAATGAGACATAGTGTTACGCTTTAATCCCTAACTTTTGCCTGGACATCCGTTTCGGGTTTTCAGTCCACCGGGATACCCATTTTTGCCCAAGTCGCCTTTTCGGGTTTTCGACTTGCCGGGTGTACATATTTTTTTCATTTTCATCCCTTATTTTTGCCCGAACCCTTTTGGTTCGCCGAGAAGCCCTTATTTTTGCCTAGTCCAGTCAACCTAGCGAGTCTTTGATTATGCGTATTATCTTTTTAATATGTCTGCATTGACGGGGTGAGGAAGGTCGTCACCATCCATGGTGGTTAGAATCATCGCTCCTCCTGAGAAAATGTTCTTAACCACAAATGGCCCTTCATAAGTAGGGGTCCATTTGCCCCTGGGATCACCTTGAGGTAAGATAATGCGCTTGATTACCAAGTCCCCAACTTGATATTCTTGTCATTTGACTTTCTTGTTAAATGCCTTGATCATCCGTTTTTGGTACGTCTGACCATGACAAATAGTAGTAAGTCTTTTTTCATCGATTAGATTCAGTTGATCATGTCGGGTCTGAATCCAGTCATCTTCGCTCAAACCTGCATCCTTCATGATCCGGAGAGAGGGTATCTGAACTTTGATGGGCAAGACTTCCTCCATACCATAAACCAGGGAATAGGGTATTGCCCCGGTTGATGTCCGTGTTGAGGTGCGGTATCCATGAAGAGCAAATGGTAACATCTCGTGCCAGTCTTTGTATGTCACTGTCATCTTCTGCACAATCTTCTTAATGTTCTTATTTGCCGCTTTGACAGCCCCATTCATATTTGGCCGGTAGGGAGAAGAGTAGTGATGCTGTATCTTGAATTGCTCGCAGAGCTCAGTGATCATCTTGTTTTTAAGATTGGTACCATTATCCATAATGATCCTCTCTGGTACACCGTATCGACAGATCAAGTTATGCCGAATGAACCGTGCCACGAAGTTCTTGGTTACAGTAGCAAAAGAAACTGCTTCAACCCACTTTATAAAATAATCAATTGCTACCAGGATGAAACGATGCCCGTTGGATGCCGTAGGTCTGATCTCTCCAATCATATCAATGCCACACATTGCAAAAGGCCAAGGTGTTGTCAAAACATTCAGAGGAACTGGAGGAATGTGCACCTTATCAGCATAGACTTGGCACTTGTGACATGTCCGAGGATGCTGATAACAGTCAGCTTCTATTGTGGACCAATAATATCCTGCCCGAAGGATTTTCTTTGCCATGGTATGTCCACTGGAATGGGTTTCGAAAGTACCTTCATGTAGCTCTGTCATGATTCTTTCTGCTTCAATCTTATCCACACAACGTAGTAAGGTCGAATCATGGTTACATTTGTAAAGAATTCCATTGCTAATGAAGAACTTAGCTGCAAACCTCCTCAGAAACTTCTTATCATTAACAGATGCACCCTCGGGGTACTCCTGAGCTTCAAGATACCTCTTCACCTCATGATACCAGGGATTTTCTGTTACCTCCTCAGTCTCAAGATCACAGCAATGCGCAGGTTCGTCCAATCTTTCAATAATGATCTGGGGAGCCTCGTTGTCCCAATTGACTTTGAACATAGAAGACATCGTAGCTAACGCGTCCGTCAACTGATTCTCCTCTCTTGTGAAGTGTTCAAAGGTTATCTCCTCGAAATGGGGAAGCAACGTCAATACATACTCCTTGTAAGGAATAAGATTAGGGTGTTTTGTATCCCACTCGCCCTTGATCTGACTGATCACGAGAGCGGAATCTCCGAAGACACTTAGAAACTTAATCCTTAGGTCAATTGCAGCTCGAAGACCCATAATGCACACTTCATACTCCGCCATGTTGTTGGTGCAGTTGAAACATAGTCGGGCGGTAAACGGAGTATGAGACCCTTTAGGAGATATGATCACAGCGCCAATGCCATTACCCAAAGTGTTTGAAGCTCCATCAAAGTACATAGACCATCGGGATCCTTCCTCAGGTCCTTCATCCGGTCCAAGTGTCTCACAATCAGTTATCAACATGATATTCTTGTCCGGGAATTCAAAGTTCATAGACTGGTAATCATCCACTGCCTGATGTGCCAAATGGTCTGCCAATACACTTCCCTTGATTTCCTTTTGAGTCGTGTATTGGATGTCATACTCGGTCAAGATCATCTTCCATCTTGCTATTCTTCCGGACAAGGCAGGCTTTTCGAAGATATACTTGATTGGATCCATTTTTGATATCAACAGAGTAGTGTGAGTTAACATATACTGTCTCAGCCGGCGAGCAGCCCATGCCAAAGCGCAGCAAGTTTTCTCAAGCAGTGAGTATCGGGTCTCACAGTCGGTAAACTTTTTGCTAAGGTAATAAATAGCATGCTCTTTTCGGCCAGACTCGTCATGTTGACCCAGCACACACCCCATTGAGTTGTCAAGTATTGTCAAGTATAAAATCAGAGGTCTCCCTTCAACTGGTGGCATTAGGATGGGTGGCTCTTGGAGATATTCTTTGATTATTTCGAAAGTGGCCTGGCATTCATCGTTCCAACGTACCACTTGATCTTTCTTCAGCAGCTTGAAGATTGGCTCATAAGTAGAAGTCAGGTGCGACATGAACCGGGCAATGTAGTTCAGTCGTCCCAGAAAGCCTATGACCTCCTTCTCCGTCTTGGGAGCTGGCATCTCTTGTATGGATTTCACTTTGGCAGGGTCCACTTGAATACCTTTGTCGCTCACGATGAAACCCAGCAGTTTACCAGACCTCACCCCGAAGGTGCACTTGTTCGGGTTCAATCTCAGCTTGTACAACTTCAGCCTTTCAAACAGCTTCTGCAGATGGTCAAGGTGTTCTTCCTCAGTCTGGGACCTTGCAATCATATCGTCGACGTATACTTCAATTTCATGATGGATCATGTCATGAAACAAAGCAACCATGGCACACTGATATGTTGCCCCAGCATTCTTCAGTCCAAAAGGCATGACCTTATAGCAAAAGGTACCCCACTGAGTAACAAAAGTGGTCTTCTCCATGTCTTCGGGAGCCATCTTTATCTGATTATAACCGGAGAAACCGTCCATGAAGGAGAATACCTTGTGCTGAGCAGTATTGTCAACCAGAACATCGATGTGAGGTAGAGGGAAGTCATCCTTGGGACTGGCCCTGTTCAGATCCCTGTAGTCAACACACATTCGAACCTTACCATCCTTCTTCGGTACCAGAACCACATTGGCAATCCACTGAGGGTAAGAAGTCACTTCTAGAAAACCGGCGTCAAACTGTTTCATAACTTCAGCTTTGATTTTCTCGGACATTTCTGGGCGCATACGGCGAACCTTCTGTTTTACCGGAGGGCAGTCTTCCTTGGTAGGCAGGCGATGAACCACAATGTCAGTATCCAACCCATGCATATCTTTGTAAGACCAGGCAAAGATCTCAACATAGTCATGCAGCATCTGAATCAACTGTTGATTCACACCAAGCTCCAAATTTGCACCGATCTTAACTTCCTTCTTGTCTGTTTCAGTACCCAGATTCACCGTTTCCACCGGCTCTTCATGTGGCTGAATGGCCCTCTCTTCCTGGAGTAGCAATCTTGCAAGTTCACCAGGCACTTCGCAATCATCTTCACCTTTGTCTTCGGCTAAGTTGATCGGATTTTCGAAGTTATAACTGGCAGTAGCAGAGTCGTTACCAGTGAGATCCAGAGTGGATGTGGACCTGTATATGTGAGTGTGTGTAAAATAGCTATTTTGCAATATATAATAAAGAAAAACAAGGAGCGCAAAATTTGAAATGCAAAAAACGTCCAATGCTTTTATTAATGATATATGAAAATGACACACAAAAGCCCTCACAAATGAAGCCACGGTGCCCCGGGTAAGACACCGGGCCATAAAGTTTCACAACATTGTCTCTTACAAGCTCAAACCGAAAAGTTTCATTACTGGGTGATAACTGAAACAGGCATAGAATCCTTCGCTGTCCAGTTGCTTAATCCACCGTTGGACGTAGGGTATATCCAACTATCAATGTCAAACTCTTCATCATCGTCATCCCCGATAGCATTCACCCCTGCATCTTGTTTAGGCTTCTCTGATGCTCCAAACTCGATCTCTTTTGCATCAATCAAATCCTGTACCTTGTTCTTCAAAGCCCAACAATCATCTGTATTATGCCCCGGGCTATCAGAGTGAAAAGGCAGCGGGCATTAGGGTTGTACTATGGTGACGTGGTACTCGGATTCTTCGGAGCTTCTTTTAGAGTCACCATATTGGTCTTCAGCAACTGTGGCAGAATCTGAGACAAAGTCATGCTGAGACGAGTGAATTTCCTTTGAGGTCTCTCATCCTTTTGTTGATTGTGATGCTGAGGAGCACCAGCAGGTTTTGAAATAACAACCACATTGACAGCTTGGCGGTGTTCAGGTCTATTATATCTTCTCGAACTGTAGACAGCACTGGACTCTTTCTTAAACGGCTTCTTCTCAGTGCTCGAAGAGGCACCCTTCTGTATCTTCCCAGCCTTAATACCAGCTTCAATCCTCTCACCAGTCAAAATAAGATCTGTAAACCCAGCTGAAGAGCTTCCAATCAGATGGTTAAAGAATGGACCAGAAAGGGTCCCCAAAAACATGTCAACAAGCTCACGATCAGCCAAAGGTGGCTGCACCCTTCCGGCAAGGTCTCTCCATTTCTGATCATACTCTTTAAATCCTTCACCCGTTCCTATTGACATACCCTGGAGTTCGGTACGCGTAGGAGCGAGGTCGGAGTTATACTGATACTGCCTATAGAATGCAGTAGCCAAATCCTCCCAGCTACGGATACTGGCTCCGTCCAACTGATAGAACCACTCAAGCTGAGTCCCTGAGAGACTGTCTTGAAATAAATGGATCCATTAGTTCTTATCAGCAGTGTAAGGTTGGATCTTCCTCACATATGACCGGAGATGCAGCTTTGGACAAGAAACTCCGTCATACATGATAAAGGCAGGTGCCTTGAATTTATGGGGAATCACCACCCCAGAGGATAGACCTAGATCTCTGAAGTCCAGACCGGGCACCTTCTGTATTTCCATAGCGCTCAAACGGTCTTCTAGCTGTTTGTACTTATCCTCAACATGAGGATACTGTTCTTCATCATAGTCCGTTTCCTTATCGGAGACCATAGGGCTAGGAGCCCTCCTTTCTTGTGGACTATCTTTCCCTCCAGATGAGGTGGTCAGATCAACTTCATTCTGCAGCCCGTTTCCAAACCTACGTCCAGTATTGAACAGGATGGTCCTCTTCTTCTTCTTCTTTTTCTCCTTCAGAATCAAGGTCTTCAGGTCCTGCTGACCCTTAGCTAGATTCATGAACATCTCTTGAAACTGGGCATTCTGGGCCTGGAGGGCCTTGATAGCTTGCTCAGTTGAAGGTTCAGCAGACATGATGATTGCTGAAATAAACAGCGAAGAAGATAAGAGACCTGTAATGGGGTACCTATTTATGGAGTGCATGGGATGAAACGCGTATGATTTATTATTTCAAAGACAATCGAGATTCAAATTTGTAAACAAAAAAGGAAACACACTTTATTAGATTTAAACTTCAAAATTTAAATTGTTCAACAAATTGCCCTTAGGCGTTACAAGAATGGAAATACTGAAAAGTAAATAAAAACTGTAAAAGAAATCATCAATGGTCCATCAATGCTCCCATGGTCTCTTCTTCTCAGTGCAGACATAATCATTCAGGATCCGCTCGTTCTCCAGTTGCCCTGTCAGCTTCTGGATCTTCTGCTCCTGTTCATTGAACCTTTCTCGGTAGGAATCCCGTTCATCCCTTAACTGCATCCAAGACCTCTTCAGTGTCCCAATATCAGTGGGCATATAGGGGTGGAGAATAGTTGGAGGAACCCCCTCCTCATTAGCAACTTCAAGAGTAACAGGTCTGACGGCTTCGTATGGCATACCTAACTTCTGGGAACCGATGCGGACCCATCTGAGATATGGCTCCATCGACAGAGAAGTCTTTGGTCCCAACTCATGTGGGTCAGATCGGTGAATTTTGTCCCAAGCCCTTATGAATTTACAACGCAGCTCGTCGTTATCTCCCTGAAAATCAAAGATGATATGAGGCATCAACATCTCATGAGGCCCTTCTCTTCTGGCTCTTCCAAACTGATGGAGAGCTAAGCATGGGTTGTAAGAAATCCCTCCATGGAGTATGATCAATGGAACATTAGGATACTCTCCACAGCGATCAATGACAGTCACCTCATCCATACCTTTGAGAGTCCAGATAATGTCATCACTAGAAAGAGACATCACCCTATAAGCCCAGCCCATTCCTTCTTTGTTTTTCAGCACAGACTTAGGAAGGTGCGAAATAAACCACCTCGACAATAAAGGAACACAACACATCAAAGTTCCCCGCTTTCGAGCAGTACGAGCATAGATCTGATGAAGCATATCACCCAAGAGAGTGGGTGCCGGATTCTGAGAGATTAAGATCTTTATGGCATTAATACCAACAAAAGTTTCAGGATTTGGAAACAATACCAGACCATCAATCAAAAGAGCCAGAATGTCCTTGTACGCCTTGAAGTCTAAGTTGTCCCAGACGTAATTAGCTTTGTCAACCAAAAACTTAGTCAGAAAACCCTTAGCTCCACTTCTAGTTTCCCAGTTAGCCATTACCTCCTCCTTGGTCAAGTGAAGGGTTGCAGCAATTTGTTTGGGCTTAGGAGTCTTTTCCCAACCAGTAAATGGAGTCTGCTCCAAAACAGAGATACCAAGCAGCTCAGAGAACTCTTCCAGGGTAGGAACCAGCTGGAAGTCTTGAAAGGTGAAACAATGGTATAGCGGATCATAAAACTGGACCAGGACACTCATCATTTGTTCGTCCAATTTTGAGGTGACCAAACTGAGAAGAGAGCCATGCCTTCTGATGAAGGAAGTAGTGTCTGGAATCCTGACAACCAAATCTTTAAGCAGGGTAGGTACTTGGACAAAGTTGATCCGGATAGTATTCCTACGCACGGGCATCATGATGACCTACAAAACAGAGCAAAGATGAAACCCTCTTGTCCTTGAAATAGGTTAGTCCTTAAGCAAGATGTATGCAATGTTATGATGTCATGATGTCATGGTAAAGGCACACCACAAGTATCCACAAAAAGCAAACATGGTAAAGGCACACAAGTCACACAAAAGAGCCCTTAGATTTCAGGCTGGCATGGAGCTTAGGTACTACCCTCTTTCAGTTCAGTTGGTTTAAACCTGTCCTAAAAATAGTAACCGGGTTCTAGAGGATCTCAATATCACTGACTACCCTCAATCGGTCATAATTCCAGTTTAGCAACCTTTTCTTGTGGTCGGAATCATCGCGAGAGTTTAGTCTCAATGAGTGTAGCATACTGCTACTGTTCTATGGCCAAGTTGGTCAATTTAAGGTTCTAAGGTCATTTGGTGCTTAATGACCCCTTAGAAGACCCATATTCTCCTCGTTCCAACACAAGGGATATCGGTACAGACCAAGGTGTCACACCAACGTAGCTACTGCTTCATCCGTGTTGGTCTACGCCGGACAGATCCCTCACAGTTTATTACTACTTACCTAAAGGGTATCCCCAGATCCGGGTTAGGATCTATA
Organism: Vicia faba; assembly: GCA_948472305.1. Taxonomy (NCBI): domain Eukaryota; kingdom Viridiplantae; phylum Streptophyta; class Magnoliopsida; order Fabales; family Fabaceae; genus Vicia; species Vicia faba. The sequence continues at coordinate 1,393,231,604 of OX451736.1, read as the reverse complement.
GAACTCCGATACAAGCCCACAAAATTAAAGCATACAAAGCATACAATTGAAAACATAGTGATATAATCCTAAGTTACACCTCACTTAACCTCTCCCCAGCAGAGTCGCCAGTTCTGTGATCGGTGGGAATGAGAACTGACTGTTTTGGAATGCTGGTTCGTGTTTTGCGTTTGTTTTTGCAAAATGTCGCGGTAAGCAAGAGTCGCCACCGTCTTTTATTTTATCCAACAAGGAAAGGACAAAAGCACAGAAAAATTCCTTTTTGAGATATTTCTCGGGTTCGGGAGGTAGATTATAGAAAGGGAAGGTGTTAGCACCCTTTCTATCAGTGGTTATCCACAGGCTCTTAGGTACTTGTTCATTATGTTTTCAAAGGTTTGCTTTTCTTTGTGATTTTGGGTTTGAAAAGAGTTTTTGTTTTGAAGAGAGTGTAAGTGCGAAAAGTTTTATTTTTTGGTTTTCAAAAGAGCAAGTACTTAAGAACATCTACCTACTCAAAAAGGAATTAAACTGTACAAGTTTCCTTTAGACAATGATATCCCACTATTGAGGAGTAGGTAGAACCGTCGTTGGAGTTTAAGGGTCAATTCGATTAAGGGATGTGTGGTCACTAAAGCAATGTTAGGACGCCTTAGCGGTAACCCTAATGTCTTAGATCATTTTTATCCGAGGCAACCGTTTCGAGGCAACTTATGATCTTTGGACAAGAGGACGACCTCTAAAACTTCCTATACTCAATGACCACGTTCGAGGCAACCAAGTGAGGTGTACCCTAGAAGTGGCATGTGCGAGTGTATTGTTTTTCAGTTTATTTATCTTTGTACATATTAATGGTGATCTATTGTTGATTTTAAATTAAAAGATTAATCTTGTCATGCATTGCCTACCAAACATCTAACAGTTAATAGTTGCGGAAGGTAAATTGCGGAAAATAAATCTAAGCTATTACAAGGCGTCGGGTATTTACATCGCCAAAGACAAACCCTTAAAAATTAAATTGCGAAAAGTAAATAAAAGCGGTAAATAAAATCCTAAGTTAAAACTATTACATTCCCGAAACAGTTACAATATTGATCAAAATAATTCGCGCACGAGAAAATTAAATCGGAGTGTCCTAGGGTTTTGACCCTTTTATATCAAATAAAGCATATTTTTTGTTATTTTTGAATTAAGAATTTAAGTCTAAATTAATAATTGAATTAAATAATTACATGAAAATATTTTTTGTTTTTTTATTATTTAAGGAAATAAAATAAGAATGGTAAAAAATATCAAAACCCTAATTCTATATTAATTTTAATTTAATGCAAAATATATTAAAATTGAACCTAATTAAAACTAAATTAGTTGGTTAATTTTTATTTACAAAAATAAATAATAAAATTAATGGAATTTAAATAAAAATATTTTTTTGTTTTCTGATTTTTTATGAAAAAAAGTTAATTGGTTAATTAATTAATTAAGGTAATGATAATAATAAAATAGAAAAAAAAAACAATGAAAAGAAATAAAATTTAAACAAACTCAGGGGGGGGGGGGGGTATTGGGCCTGAAAAAGGAGTGAATCAGGAATTTTTTTTGCCCATTTTCGTCCCAGCCTGTTTGACTTTCTGAATTGCCCACATGCTTGTTGACTGGAGACCATGGTAGTCCTCCATCCTAGGCCACTGGATTTGATTGGCAAGCCATCTAGCGTATGATATTTGGCAGAGCATGATGGTCCACTCTTTGAATGTCACATGGGAATACCTGAAGAACAAAATTAAATAAATTTTTGGGGGACCTGGGATTCGAACCCAGGTCCCAAGGGATAACTCAACTAACGCGCTACCAACCCAACTGACCTGCTTAGTTGTTAGAACGATAAGAAACAAATATTATATTGACAAATATTTACAATGCCTGGAAAAATAAAAAAAATGCGCGAAATTTGAACTGGCCGGTTAGGAGAGGACGCGTGGTCGTCTTCTTCACAAACCCATGGTTATTTACCTGCGGATTTTTATCCGCAGGAAGTTTCGTAGGGTATCTCAAAAACCCTCTCCAGGCCATGTAAGTGAAATCCAAGAGTACCAACGTACTCGTCTCTTCCTCCTGGTCATCCCTGTACCAATTACTAACCTTAATTTAACCTGCATAAGAAACGCCTAAAAACAAGAACAAGAACTCTAGGTTCTGGATATGGGGTTAGAGGCCATAAAAATACAATCAAATATTACAGAATCCATGGAAATTGAATGGTGAATATGAATGTACAAGAAAATTGGCAAGAGAATGCAAGAAAAGGATTTCACGATACCATGTCCATAGCAATGTTCGTGGAGACTTACAATGAGTTTTAGGTGATGAAAAGGCTTCCTTTTGATTGGTATAGCTCCACTGGATGTCAAGGAAGAGAGCTACGTTTTGCTTTTTGTCTGAATTGGCCTCCAAGGTTGTTTTTGATCTCTCACTTTTCAAGCTTTTTTACCAATTTGCTCCGGCCGTTTCAACAGTATTTTGTGCGTCCTTTAGGTCTGTGTGGCTTGCTTGCATATAATATAATGATTTTAGGTTAAAACATGGGCCAATATCCTTGTGTATTGAAGAATTAAGATTGGATTTTGATCACCATTAACATGTTTCCAAATATAGGCCAAATCTGAGATTTTGTGCTTGAATTGACTTGGCACGAGTTTGATTTGATTCATAATGATAATTGCAAGTTGTACAAATCACAAAGATCCCTTTACATCAATTTTTAGATTTTATTTGATTTAATATTGATTTAAAATGAATTAAATCAATAAAAATAAAATAAAATAGAAAAATAAATGAATGGTCATGAAATTAAGTATGGGACACATGGGTGGCACGACAAGACCAAATCAAGTGGAAAAAAGTGGGCCCTTTTGTCAAAAATTAGAGTTTTGAGGATAGTTGACTTTTGGCAATTTTGGAAAAATGCCCAACTTCAACAATGTATTACTTCTTCAATTTTGAACTTTTGGAGGTGTTCTTTGACTTTTTAGAAACCTTGAGATGTCCTATAATCAACCCTTTTGGTGTCATCCCATTTTGATATTTCATGCTCAAGTTATAAGCTTTGGCAAAATAGGTGTTTTTGTTGACTTTCAAAAATGACCTATAATATCCAAATTTGTAACCTTTTGTGAGAGAATTTCTTGATCTTGGGGTGTGAATATAGATTGTAGGAAATTTCATCCTCTTCAAAATGAGCTTTGTATGGGTCATTTATCATAAAGTATGAGAAAGTTATGCTTGGTCAAAGTTGAGTTGACTTTTCCTACAAAACCCTAATTTAGCAACTTTTGAATCTTGATGAATCTTGAGAAATCTTTGATGAATCATGATAAACCCTTGATAAAATGATTAATTAAACTTAAAAATGAGAATGTTGACAAAAAATCTTGAGGTTTGACTGTATTTGGGACACAGTTGACTTTTGCCCTATCATAGTTGATTTTTGGGCCTCTTGAGCAATTGACTGACCAAACTTCCTCCGCAAGGCTTGAAATTTGACATGGATGAACTTAAAAACATATTAATACATTGGGAAACACTTTAAGCCATTTGGATATGAGGACCTTAATGCAACACAAAACCCTAATTTTGACTTGACTGCCTTAGGAGGTGATTTGACTGTCCAATCCTTGAGCCAACTTGAGCAACTTGAAGATTATTCTTGACATCTCTTGAGAGATATGGGAGGGAAAATTTTGGGGTACGACAGTTGCCCCTATTTAATTTTCTTAAACCTGAGGATATAGATTGGCTTTTGAGCCTTTCGTGATCCGAAGGTGGAAGATAATTGAACACTAAAGTGCCCAAAAATTTGCACTCGCATGGTGTAGTATCAGCATTGTGATGTCGAGAATGGGCTTACAGAGGAAATTTGGAGATTGTTGGTAGGAGGATGGGCTTACAGATGCCATTTTCAGGAGCTTCGATCGCATAAGAGATTCCTTAGCGAGAACTTGCATACCTGTTGTTGTAAAAGATTCCACTGGGGAAGTCTAACTTTTGTTGAGATTTGAGGAACTTGCCTGTACTTCAACTGAGAGAATGCTTAAGCTTAGTTTTAAGAACCTGTCCATAATACAATTGGGGGGAAACATCTTCATCAAGATCTAGGAACTGTCTCGTGCTCAACAGAGTATACCGCTGAGGTTATAGAACTTGTCCATACTATGACGGAGGAAAACATCAAGATCTAGGAACTAACTCGTGCTCAATGGAGTATACCATTGAGGTTATAGTACTCGTCCACACTATGACGTAGGGAAACATCTTCATCAAGATCTAGGAACTGTCTCGTGCTCAATGGAGTATACCATTGAGGTTATAGAACTCGTCCACACTATGACGGAGGAAAACATCAAGATCTAGGAACTGACTCGTGCTCAATGGAGTATACCGTTGAGGTTATAGTACTCGTCCACACTATGACGTAGGGAAACATCTTCATCAAGATCTAGGAACTGTCTCGTGCTCAATGTAGTATACCGTTGAGGTTATTAAACTCGTCCACACTATGACGGAGGAAAACATCAAGATCTAGGAACTGTCTCGTGCTCAATGGAGTATACCGTTGAGGTTATAGAACTTGTCCACACTATGACGTAGGGAAACATCTTCATCAAGATCTAGGAACTGTCTCATGCTCAATGGAGTATACCGTTGAGGTTATAGAACTCGTCCACACTATGACGGAGGAAAACATCAAGATCTAGGAACTAAATCGTGCTCCACGGAGTATACCGTTGAGGTTATAGTACTCATCCACACTATGACGTAGGGAACATCTTCATCAAGATTTAGGAACTGTCTCGTGCTCAATGGATTATACTGTTGAGGTTATAGAACTTGTCCATACTATGACGGAGGAAAACATCAAGATCTAGGAACTGACTCGTGCTCCATGGAGTATACCGTTGAGGTTATAGAACTTGTCCACACTATGACGTAGGGAAACTGTCGAGATTGAGAACCTTATCTGAAATTCAACCGAGGATAAATCAATTGAGGTTTAAGAACTCGTCAGGTCTTCGACTAAGCTGGGGACTTAACTGCATCTTTCATGAAAGGTAAAGGCCAGTCATATGAAATGCATGATATGGATCAGGCTATGATGTTCTCAAAATAAATGAGATTGTATTCATATGATGTGTATATGTATGTATCATGATGTATGGGAATATGATGCTTTAGCTGGGGAAAATAAATCCCGGAGCTGCTGGAGAATAGAGCTGAGTTCTTCGTTTCCGCTGGGGAATATTAAGATCTTCTGGGGATACCCTGCCTTTTTAGCACTGATGGTAGATTAACTCTTCTTGGGGAGAGTGTTGCTGATTCGTTCGTAGTTTCAAGTCTCAGTGGGGAGTGACGGTATCTTGGTCATATTCTTCAGCTGAACCTACCTTGGTACCTTGGTGGACAGGGAAACTACACTGCTCGGACAGTTCTTATTGCCCCTGTTTCTGATATTACCAGTGATTCGTCCTTTGTTTCGCATGTAAATATTTATGAGCAGCAATTAATGTCAAATGCATATATAAAAAATGAACATTGGACGTTCTTTGAAAAACAAAACAGATAAAGGAAAAACAATTTTGAAATCTGTCTGAAAAATGAATTTGTATTGATTTTGAGGTTTGCCTGAAAATAGGCGTTTTTGTACAAGAGGCTGACGTCCTAGTAAGAGAACGCCGCCGAACAAATAGAATTTTTACAATTTTGTGAAAGGACAACAAAACAGCTATGTGAATAATCCCACTGGGTTCCAAATCTGCTATTGCCTTTATATCTTCAGGCATCTCATCACTTTGCTGCTTAGTTGAAGATGAATCTGATTGATTGGTGCCGCCCGAGCTTGATAATTAATACCGAAGTCTGGACGCGAGGTGATCCAATGAGACATAGTGTTACGCTTTAATCCCTAACTTTTTCCTGGACCGCCCTTTCGGGTTTTCAGTCCACCGGGATACCCATTTTTGCCCAAGTCGCCTTTTCGGGTTTTCGACTTGCCGGGTGTATAGATTTTTTTCATTTTCATCCCTTATTTTTGCCCGAACCCTTTTAGTTCGTCGGGAAGCCCTTATTTTTTCCTAGGCCAATCAACCTAGCGGGTATTTGATTATGCGTAGTAATATCGTTAAAGGTACACATTCAGAGTTGGGTGTAATCCTGACAGGCCTTTTGCAAGCCTTGGGAGGATTATCGGAAATGGTTATGATAGCAATATCGTTGGTTGAAGTATCACAAGTATCAGGAGTAATCGGATTGAAAGTGTTAACAGGGGTTTTCTGGAAAAGTATCTCTTGAGTATCCATCAGGCGTTGGACACCTGACTTCAACATTGGACAATCACCTTGAATGTTCAAACAAAAATAACAGTCTTTGCCACAACCAGGAAAGATCCCGGCTCTCAACAAATTTTCTTTAATCATAATCAATGGAGTCAACAGATTGGCAATATCAGTAACATGGAGGTTTTCCAAAATGGCATGCACATTGTGGCCGTGCTTGGGCACCGGAGCAGATATAACATTGGGTTTCTCAGGAGCATCAAACTCAACCTCTTTGGCGTCAATTAAGTCCTGAATTTTGTTCTTAAGATCCCAGCAATTATTGGTATCGTGTCCAGCACTGTCGGAATGGTAAGCACACTTAGCATTAGAGTGGTAGTACAGAGAGGAAGTGTTAGGGTTTTTTGGCGCCTCCTTCAAACTGGTCAGATTCAGCTTCAACAAATGGGGAAGGACCTGAGCGGGCGTCATGTTGATACGGGTGAACTGCCATTGTGTCCGTTCTACCCGTTGTTGATTAGGTCTCGACTGATTGTTACGAGGTTGATCATTTGACGAGTTTTGAATCATCACGGCCCCTACAGTCGGCCGATGCTCAGTTCTTCCCAATCCCTTCTGAGAGTACACAACAGATGCTTCCTTCTTGGCTGGGAAAGGTTTCTTAATAGCTGCGGATGCGGAAGCATCCTTTTGAATCTTTCCACTTTTAATACCGGCCTCCACCCTTTCGCCGGTCAAAATCAATTAAGTAAATCCCGCAGAAGAGCTCCTGATTAGATGGTTGAAGAAAGGGCCAGATAGGGTCCCAAAAAACATGTCAACTAATTCCCTATCTGATAGCGGTGGCTGTACCCTTCCAGCCAGATCACGCCACTTCTGGGCGTACTCCTTAAACGCTTCATTTGAAGTCATCCCCATACTTTGTAACTGAGTACGAGTGGGTGCCAAATCAGAATTGTACTGATACTGACGATAAAAAGCAGCTGCCAAGTCTTCCCAATTGTGAACCTCTGATCTCTCGAGCTGATAAAACCAGTCTAACTGAGTGCCAGACAAGTTGTCTTGGAAAAAGTGTACCCAAAGGTCTTTATCAGATGAATGAGGTTGGATCTTTCTAACATACGACCTCAGGTGCATCTTAGGGCAAGACAGACCGTCGTACTTGGAAAATGTTGGCACCTTGAACTTGGGAGGGATAACAATCCCAGCTACCAACCCTAGTACCTCAAAATCCAATCCGGGCACCCTCTGCAACTCCATAGCTGCCAATCTGTCTTCAAGGTTCTTATATTTGTCATCCGCCGGTGGATACTGTTGTTCGGAATAGTCCTCGTCTTCTTCCTCTTCCTCCTATTCTACCTTAGACTCAGAAGGTACAATAACTCCTTTCCCCTTGCCAGCTCCTTCGTCAGGCGTCGAAGGGAACTCCAGAGTCCTCCTAGCATCGCTCTCAAACCTTCTTCCGAAAGTGGCTACCCCCAGTCTCTTTTTCTTTTTCTTCTCTTTATTCTTCTCTAGCAGAACTTTGAGATCCTCTTGACCCTTTGCCAAGGTCATGAGGAGTTGCTGAAATTGTGAATTTTTTGCCTGTAGGTCCTTTACTGTTTGCTCCAAATCCATCTTGCTGAAATAAACAGCAGAAAGATAAGGAAACCTGGCTTGAAGACCTGTTTATGCATATGATGAATGGTATGTTATTCATGTAATGCATTCAAGGGCTCAAAAATTCAAATTTGTTACAAACAAAAAGAACGCACGTCATATTAAGAAGAGATTTGTTAGTACATAAATGCCCCATGGGCGAAATATTACAAAATTCTTAATGTAAAAAGACATTGCACATTCTCTTTGGTGCGATGTAGGTGTTGAGAGTTTCCTCCTCGTGAAGTCGGCGGGTGAGCTCTAAAACCTTCTTCTCACTGGCATAGAAGCTGGCTTCAAAAGTATCCCGTTCTTCTTTGAGTTGGATCTAACTCTTTTGCATTTCCTCCCAGGATGTTGGCATGTCAGGATGTAGGATGGTGTATGGAACCTCTCCTTCCATAACAGGCTCTTTGGTCAATGGGAGAATGTGAGGATATGGCATCATAAGATTCTGGGAGCGGGTACGTATCCACTTGAGGTAAGGTTCAAGGGGGATGGAATTCTTGTGCCCCAGTTTCTTACTATCCACCTTGTTAGGCATCCTCCAAGCTCTGATAAACCTTTGTCGAAGTCCTTGTGCATCGTTGTCGAAGTCAAAAATTAGATTAGGAATCAGCATGTCATGAGGGCCATCCCTCCGAGCATATCCAAATTGTCTTAAAGCTAGACAGGGATTGTAGGTAATGCCTCCCATAATACCAAGTAGTGGGACATTAGGGAATTCCCCACAATGATCAATGATGATGACATTTTCTCTGGACCGAGAACACCAATGTACACCAGAATGTGTGAGGGTCATAAATCGTTGTGACCACCTTAAACCCTGCTCATTCTTCAGAACTGATTATGGAAGGTGAGAAATAAACCACCTTGCTGGGAGAGGAGTACAGCACATGAGAACACCTCTTTTCCTCATTGTTCGTGTGTAAAATGAGTGTAGGATGTCCCCAAGCAATGTAGGTATAGGATTCCTGGATATGAAAATCTTGACAGCATTCACATCTATAAGTTGATCAGGGTTTGGGAACAAGACCAACTCATAGATGAGGAGAGCCACAATCTCTTCAAAGGCTTGTAGATCAAGAGAATTCCAGCAGTCTTGTGCCTCCTTGAACAAAAACTTTGCCAAGAAGCCCTTGACACCACTTCTGGTTTCCCAATGCCCCTTGATGTCAGATGGTTGCAAGTGTAATGCTTGAGCAACATCTTCAGGCTTTGGTTCTTTTTTCGTACCGTTGTAGGGTAGTTGATGAAGAATAGGAATTCTCAGGAGTTGAGAAAATTCCTCCAAAGTTGGTACCAGTTGGTAATAAGGGAATGTGAAACAGTGGTGTAGGGGGTCAAAGAACTGGAAGAGAACTTTCACCATGTCTTCTTCAATGTTGGTGTTGACCAAGTTGAGAAGTCTACCATGTCTTTCACTGAAGAGAGAATTCTCTGGAATCCTGGAAGTAAGCTCCTTGAGTTGAGGGGGGATTCTCACAAGGTTGACTTGAATTGTTTTTCTGTGAAGAGATTCCATGACCTACAAAACAAGGACAAAGATGAAGATCCAAACCCTTGAAATGGTTAGTGGATGCATATGATGCTTTATGATGTTCATGATGTATGCATAAGCACATGTACATGCAAGTCACACAAAACCCTAGTTTCAGGCTTGCATGAGGTTTCATAGGTAAGTACCCTCTTGAGTTTAGTTGGCTCAAAACCTGTCCTATAAATAGTAACCGGGTTCTAAGGAGCTCAATATCATTGGATTGTTTTCTATGTTAATTGTTTTGGTTTATCCACTTAACTAGCGACCAAAATATTCCAAGAAAACAACCCTCAATGAGTGTAGTATCGAGTATCTACCAACTTCAGACTGCACCAAAGTCGGTTATCTCACTAACCCTAATGAAAGGCCAAGATGGTCAAGTAAGGTTCTAGTTCATTAGTGCTTCATGACATCACTCAGCGGCCCCATATTCTCTTTGATTGACTCAAAGGCTACCGGTACTCACAAATATGTCGCACTAATATAGCTATTGCTTCAACCGTGTCGGTATACCCCGCACAGTTTCCACAACGTATTGCTATCTATGAATGTTTCCCAAATCCGGGTGGAGGATTTCAAGCCCAAACAAGAGAACCAAAATGTAAAGCAATCAAAGCAAACAATAATCATGCAAAGGGTGATCTAAGCCCTAAGGTTACTCCACTTTTAAATATTTCCCCAGCAGAGTCGCCAGTTCCGTGATACGGCGGGAGAACTGACTTGGTGTTTTGCGTTTGTGTTCGCAAATGTTTCAGTTTAGCAAGAGTCGCCACCGACTTTTTATTTTATCCTAAGGAAAGGTCAAAAAGCACAGGAAAGACCTTTGAGATGTTTTCTTGGGTTCGGGGAGTAGATTATAGAAAGGGAAGGTATTAGCACCCTTTTTATCCATGGTTATCCATGGGCTCTTAGTTACTTGCTTATATCACTTGCTTTGCTTTTCAATTGTTTGAAATGGTGCTTTGTGTGTGATTTGGAAAGATATTTTGAAAAGAGGCCATCGTTGTGGCAACCTTTATAATGATTCTTGTTTGAATGTATACAAAGGTGTTTTTATCTTTTGAAAAGTTTTCAATGTTTGAAAGTTGGATTTTGAAATTGTGTTGTGAAGTGTGTTTTGAAAGTAGCAAGGATGTTTTTGCAAGATTTTGATCAAGTAACTAGGAGCTATCTACCCTATTTTTACTCAAAGATCTTTCTTATGTTTTTAACCCTTTTAACAGTGTTGTTTCACCATTGTATTTGGTGAACAACCTTGTGTTAGGATGTTAACGGGACAGGCGCGGGTCATTGTATAGACCATGATTGCAATAGTGTCAAGTATCTTTGGCAATTTTCTTGAGGGACTTGGTCATTTTTTTAGGCAACTCAGATAGCGTCATCGAGGGACTATGATCTTTTTGATTGTTTTTATTTTGCCAAAGTACTCAACATGCAACCATGGCCCATTTTTTAAGGCAACAAGTGGATTTTAACCCTAGGGGTGTAAGTGTGCATTGTGTTTGTTTTTCATGCATATTTATCTTGGATTAGGTCAAACTAATTGTTGATTTTATTTGCATACAAACCCTAGGACTAAGCATGGCATAATTGAAAGCTTTTTTAAATGTGCGAGAATTTAAATGCTACACTATTACAACATGTTATAGGGAGGGGGGGTACAAATTTGAATTGGGGATATTTGACAAGAAATTAAACCCTAGATTACTATTACAACCAAATTGAATGTACATGATACAATATTTAAATGTACAATAATTGAATACAATACAATAAATAAATGTCAAATAAAATGTATTATGTACAAAATGATTTTTATGTATGTAAAAAAAAGTGTTTTTAATATGTGAAGTAAAAATAAACAAAGAAAAAAGTCAAGTTTAATTATTTTTTCATTTAGGGCAAAAACCCTAATTTTCTTAAATAAATAACATTATTTATTATTCATTTACAAATATATATATATATATATATATATATATATATATATATATATATATATATATATATATATATATATATATATATATATATATATATATATATATATATATATATATATATATATATATATATATATATATATATATATATATATAAATTTGTACAAAAAAAAGTATATTGTAAAGAGATATTGTTGGTATGTAATATTAATAAAAATAAACATGTATTATTTTTTATGTTTTTTGCTCTTATTTTCCCTTTTTTTAATAAAATATATATGTATTAAATACATTAAATGTATAAAGATAAAAAATTAATTACTTATAAAAAATGTGTATATTCAAGAAAATGTTTTTAAATGTGAATAAAAATAATAAATGAAAATAAATATATTTTTACATTATTTTAGGTTTTAATAAAAAGAATATAAAGCATTTAAATATTTTTTATACTAGTAATAATTAGAATAAATTCCAAATAAATATAAAAATTTATGAAAATAATTTTTAGGTATTTTTTATGTTTAGAAAATAAAAAATGAAATAAAATGCAAAAAATGACAAATATGCAAGAAAATGGGACAGGGGGGTGCAAACTGAATATGCATGTGTGGAAAGCAAAAGCAACTCAGGCCCAGCCCAAGCAACTTCATCTTCTTCCTCAGTTTCAAACAACACACGCATTCTGTACTTCCAATACTATCTTCTGATTCTTTGATTTTTTTACAAAACTCATAACATGAATATTGTAGAGAATTAAACAACGAATTCAACCATATAAAAAACATGGATTAACTCTCAAAGACCAGAGAGAATTTCTCTGGCCCTAATTTCTAACCTAGTTTTTTCAGAAAGTTCATGAGTGAAATTCTCTCAGCATGATTAATGTAAATGAAAACTAAGCTTATGTATGGCTTCAGGGCTATGAGTACAACATATTTCATTCACAAACCTAAGACTAACCATTCCTAAATGGGGAGATAGAAGTCCATGAAATACCTGTTTCAGTTGACTTCGAGTTGGACAATGCAGCAACCTTCAATGGTGTTTGAGCTTCTCTTGAGCTTGCCTGAGGTCCAAGGAAGCTTCTCCAATGCTTGACTTGCTTTGAAACAACTTGAATCATGCTGTAGAACTCAACCTGCAGAGCTTTGAAATGAAAATGGCAAAGTGTGTTAGAGGTGTTACAGCTTGCAATGGGGGCCTGGGATAGTTCAGGTGAGTTGATTGGAAGGTGTTGGAACTATCTTGGGACAAAACGCACGATGGAATTTTGTTGTGGCTTGCAAAATGCAGAACCTACCCTGTTTTGCATAAAAACAGTGGTTCTGAGTATGAGGAGGTTTGAGTGATGAAAGGGTCATGTTTTAGGCTTGTTAGGAGGTATGGAACTTGTCTATAATGTTTGTCTAAGCTTGTGTTAACAGATATGAGAGGTTGCTTATGTTTTGCAAGTTTTCTCTACTTGAAGTTCAAATGTGGAAGTGAAGTTACAGGCTTGATTTGTGGATTTGTTTTGCTGCAAGAGATCTTGGACCAATGCTCAAGGATTGTTTGTTTGACATAAAGCATACTTAAGCAAAAATGGAAATTTGCTTTTTTCTACTTAAGGCTTAATCTTGTGTATAATGTCCAAATGAACAAAACAAAGGCTTAGACTGATGGATTGGCATTAAATTATGGAGTGCAAATTGGTTTTGAGGCCTGTAATGTCAAACCAAGCTAGCTAGATCATAATTGCAAGTTGTTATGAACATGTATTGGCCATGGACAAAAGTGAGTTTTTGCCAACTTCAAGCATTCGATTCTCTCTAACCACAAGGGTGTTTGAGGAGTTCTTGGATAATTTGGAAAGCTTGGAACATGTACTATAATCCATCTTTGCAATGCAACTTGAAATTCCAAATGGAACTATGTGAAACGTGGCCAAGAAGATGGGTCCAAATCCTGCCTAGATTAGGGCAAATTTTCTCTAAGTTAAAAGTTTTAGGTACCCTTGTTCCAAAAATCATAACTTGAGATACAAGATTCTTTTGAGAAAACTTTATGAATCAAAGTTGTAGACTTTGTGATGGACTATACCGTTCATGTTGCAAGTTTTGTTTGAATCCATTTTCATCTTGGTGAAAAAGTGGGACAAAGTTAGGAAAAAATAAGAAAATTTCATAACTTAGAAAATTTCTAAGTTATGAAAATTTTCCATTTTAAACCCTAATTTGCATTTTTAGGTTTCATGATGAACAAGTTTCATAATTTGGCATGTCTTGATGAAAAATGACCCTTGGCACTTGATTTTGACCAAAAAGTCAAAGTTTGACTTTTCAGTATACAGTTAAATTTTGATCAGTTGACTAAAAAATTCATCTGTCAATCCTATGCATTTGAGATCTTTTGAACTTGTTGAATGGGTCAAGATTATTTCATTGAGTCCTTGAGTACATGGTTGAGCTTGATTTGCCATTGGCTGGGTCAAACAGTCAAAAATTGCCTTTGCACAGTCAAAACCCTAAAAATGACTATTTTGCCCTTTTGGTGATCTGATCAAATTTCTTGTGGAATTGTGATCCAAACTTGATAAAATGGTTCACATGAGTTCATAATGTTGATGTGGGTCAAAATTCATGAGGTTTGACTGTCAATTTGCCACAGTTGACTTTTTCCCCAATATAGTTGATTTATATGTCAACTGTTCAATTGATTGGGCAAAAATTTGATTCAAGGCTTGAAACTTGGTATGAACAAACTTGTGAGTCCAACATGAAGTATGAAAGTAACTTTGGGAATTGTAGGTCAAAACATCCCTGTGAAAATTCAAAACCTAATTTAGGTCAACAGTGCAAGGAGGTGTCTTGAGCTGAGTAAACCCTAGCTTGATCTTGAGTTCCAAAGGCCTTGTGATGGGAAATGTTGATAAAAAGGAGAGGGAAAATTTTGGGGTACAACAACTTCCACCTTTGTTTATCCATACCAACTGGTTGTCATTTATTGAAAGCAGGTGTCCAGCGCCTAATGGATGACAAAGAGATTTTGTTTGAAAAGACTCCCGTTCCAACCATTGCTTACAAGGATGTTTCAATAGTAACCATTTCCGCCAATCCTTCCAGGGTCTCCACCAAAAGACCCGTTAAGATTGCATTTGTTCCAAAGGTGACTCCACTGATAATTACTATGCCAGGGCCAATCCCATACTCCTCAAATAAAACTGTCCCCTGGAACTATGGGGGCAACGTCTACTACCACGTCGTCAAGCAAGATTGGCTGGCTAATGAAGACTCGGTTTTTTAGAGGGTTGACCCCGACATCGACAACATTTTGAGAACCGGAAAAATAACCCGAAGTGGAAGAGTGTTCTTCCCTGAGATTGCTCCTCCGAAAATTGTTACCGGTCCTTTGATCATCCCTGCTTTTGTTCCTGTTGACACTACTACTACAATTCCTATGGTTACCCCTACTGACACCCCTATCACCGAGTTGACCGAGACTCGGGGCAAAGGCATTTTGGTTGAACCTGTCCGAATGAAGGCGCAATCAGTATCTATCCCAGAGGCTTCCAAGAAGGAGATGGAAGAAATTTTGAAAATTATAAAGAGAAGCGACTACAATGTGGTCGAACAGCTAGGGCCGACCCCTTCAAAGATTTCTATGCTAGCTTTACTGTTGTGCTCCGAAGCTCATGCGAAGGCCTTGGTGAAATTTCTTAAAACTGCCCATGTGCCACA
The DNA here is from genome assembly GCA_948472305.1 of Vicia faba. Lineage (NCBI taxonomy): Eukaryota > Viridiplantae > Streptophyta > Magnoliopsida > Fabales > Fabaceae > Vicia > Vicia faba. The sequence continues at coordinate 1,393,216,453 of OX451736.1, read as the reverse complement.
AGAAACCTCTGCTGACTAATTCAAATACCATGTGGCCAGTTTGACCGCTGATAATGGTTTGAGCTTTTCTGATGCTAACCTGACACCTAGAGGGAGGAAACACAACGAGGCGTTGCATGTCTCTATCGAATGCAGGGGCACTACTTTGGCCCATGTCCTAGTAGATATTGGTTCATCTTCGAATGTGCTGCCTAAGAAGGCTCTAGATAGACTAGACTGTGAAGGTTTGACCTTAAAACCCAGCAACATAGTGGTAAGGGCCTTCGAAGGTTCGAAGAGAATGGTGCACGGGGAGGTGGACATCTCCATTAAAGTTGGAACTCAAACCTTTGATTCAACTTTCTATGTGATGGATATTCGCCCTTCCTATTCTTGTTTGATGGACCGACCTTGGATTCATAACGCTGGTGTCATCGCCTCTACATTACATCAGATGTTGAAGTACCCAACCAAAGGAAAAACCATCATTGTTCATGGAGAGGAGGAATATATGGTCAGTCACCTGAACTCCTTCAGATATGTGGAAATGGATGGTGAATTCATCGAAACTCCGTGTCAGCATTTCGAGGAAGTCCCACAAACAGTTGCGGCAACCAAGACCGTTTCCCAAGTCCCAAAGATTACTAGACCTCCGCTAAAGATGGCCTCTCTGAAAGATTCTAAGGAAGTAGTCGAAGAAGGTGGGTGTACTATTTGGGGCTAGCTCTCGGATATTCCCTACAAATCTGACAAATTTGGTTTGCATTTTACTTCAGGAGCCCAGAAAGCTGTTCTTCGTGCTCGTGCCGTGGGACCACCTTTGCGAATCAGTAACCATGGAGTCAACATAATGGAAGATAGTGATGATAGTTGTGACCTGGAAGAATGGATTTTCCCAACCATCAGTGGAGGACTCAACAACTAGGAAGCCAAAGAATTTGTCCCTATTACTTTTATCCAACAATAATTTTCTTTAAATTTTTGTCGGACTTGTAATAATTAATCAATTTAGACTTTTAAAACCTTATGTCTTACCCGAGGCACAATGGTCCATTTGTAAGGATTGTTACTTCATTTTCATCTGTCATCAATGAATCATGGACGTTTTGCATGCAAACTTTATGTTCTTTGTTTTTTCTACATGTTTATTTTTTAACGATAGTTATGCTCTTACACACACTCACATATCAAAATGCAGATCCACATCCACTCAGGATCCCATGGGTGACGATTCTGTTATGGCCTATTGTGACTTTGGAAATCTAATCTACCTAGCTGAAGACGAAGGTGAGGAAGATTGTGAAGTGCCAGGGGAACTAGGCAGGTTACTACAACAGGAAGAAATGACCATACATACCCACGAAGAACCGGTTGACACAATTAACTTAGGTACCGAAGAAGATAAGAAAGAAGTTAAGGTAGGTGCCAATCCGGAACCAGCGTCAAGAAGCGCTTAACTCAGTTACTAAATGACTATGTTGAGGTCTTTGCTTGGTCATACAAAGACATTCTAGGACTTGACTCTGATATCATGGTCCATCGTCTACCGACAAAAGAAGACTGCCCTCCAGTAAAACAGAAAGTTCGTCGCATGTAGCAAGACATGTCAGAGAAGATCAAGACTGAAGTCATGAAACAATTCAACACTGGATTCTTAGCCGTCACCTCTTATCCATAATGGGTCCCCAATGTTGTTCCAGTTCCTAAAAAAGACGGTAAAGTACGCATGTGTGTGGATTAGAGATTTGAATAGGGCAAGCCCTAAGAATGATTTCCCACTTCCCCATATCGATATTTTGGTTTACAATACCGCACAACATAAAGTGTTCTCATTTATGGATGGTTTCTCAGGCTATAATCAATCAAAATGGCACCTGAGGACATGGAGAAAATGACCTTCGTCACACAGTAGGACACGTTCTGTTACAAAGTTATGCCATTCAGGTTGAAGAACGTTGGGGAAACTTATTAGCGCGCCATGGTAGCTCTATTTCACGATATGATCCATCACAAAGTAGAGGTCTACGTGGATGACATGATAGCCAGATCTCAAACTGAAGAGGAACATCTTGACCATTTGCAGAAACTGTTTGAAAGGCTACATAAATACAAGCTAAGGCTGAACCTGAGTAAATGCACGTTTGGAGTGAGGTCCGGTAAACTACTAGGCTTCATCGTCAGCGGTAAAGGTATCGAAGTAGACCCTGCCAAGGTAAAAGCAATACAAAAATGCCCGCTCCTGGAACCGAGAAGGAAGTTAGAGGATTCTTAGGACGGCTAAACTACATCACCAGATTCATTTCTCACCTAACCGCTACTTGTGAACCAATCTTCAAATTACTGAAGAAAGATCAAGTAGTCAAATAGAATGATGAATGCCAAGATACCTTCGACAAGATCAAAGATTACCTTCAAGAGCCTCATGTTTTGATGCCTCCAGTCAAGGGAAGACCATTGATCATGTATCTAATTGTCTTGGAAAATTCAATGGGGTGTGTGCTGGGGCAGCATGACGAGTCTTGCCGAAAAGAGCATGCAATATACTACCTGAGCAAAAAGTTTACCAACTGTGAAACCAGATATTCACTACTCGAGAAAACTTGATGCGCCTTGGCATGGGCTTCTCGCAGGCTAAGACAATATATGTTGACTCATACTACCTTATTGATATCCAAGATGGATCCAATTAAGTATATATTCGAGAAGCCTTCCCTCTCTGGGAGAATAGAAAGATGGCAGATGATCCTGACTGAATATGACATTCAGTACACTACCCAAAAACCAATAAAGGGCAGTGTGCTAGCCGATCACCTTACTCATCAGGCTGTGGATGACTACCAATCCATGAAATTCGAGTTCCCAGATGAAGACATCATGATGGTAAACAATTGTGACGAACTTAGACCATATGACGGACCTGAATAAGGATCCCGACTGACCTTGGTTTTTGACGGAGCTTCCAACGCACTCGGAAATAGCATAGGCGCTGTGATCATATCCCCTGAAGGATGTCCTACTTCCTTGACTGCAAGAATTTGTTTCAACTGTACCAATAATATGGCAGAATACGAAGCGTGTATTTTGGGTCTCAAAGCTTCCATAGATTTGGGAATCAAGTCCTTCAGTGTATTTGGAGATTCAGCCTTAGTCATCAGTCAGATCAAAGGAGAATGAGACACAAAGCATCCTAATCTCATCCCCTATAAAGAACATGTGTTGACATTAGTCCCACATTTCGAGGAAATTACCTTTGAGCATTTTCCACGAGAGGAAAATTAACTAGCGAACGCGCTAGCCACTATGTCATCCATGTTTAAACTCAAGTGGGGTAACGAGGCTCCCCAGATCACCATTGAGCGGATGGATGAACCATCTTACTGTCACGAGATTGATACTGAAGAAGTAGTGGACAAGCCTTGGTTCCATGAAGTCAAGAGGTATCTCGAGGCCCAAGAGTATCTGGAGGGAGCTTTAGTCAATGATAAGAAGTTCTTGAGGAGATTCTCTGCTAAGTTCTTCCTTAGTAATGGCATTCTCTACAAATGCAACCACGACTTTACTTTGCTTTGTTGCATATACAAGGTTGAGGCAGACAAGATCATGGATGATCTACATGAAGGCACTTTTGGCACCCATTCTTGTGGTCATACGATGGCTAAGAAGATCCTACAGGCGGGGTACTACTGGTCTACCATGGAAGCAAATTACCATCAACATTCACGAACCTGTCACAAGTGTCAGATCTATGCTGACAAAGTACATGTGCCTCCAGTTCCTCTAAACGTCCTGACTGCTCCCTAGCCATTCACAATGTGGGAAATCGACATGATTGGAGAAGTCAAACCTACAACTTTTAATGGACACTGCTTCATCTTGGTGGCCATTGACTACTTCACGAAGTGGGTTGAGGCAGCTTTTTTCGCTTCTGTTACCAAGAATGTTGTGGCCCAATTCATCAAATAGAATCTCGTCTGTCGGTATGGTATCCCAGAGGGAATCATTACGGATAATGGTACAAATCTCAACAATACTATGATCACTGCACTAGAAATATTCTTATGAGCTTATTCATTGGAATGAGATTGAAGAAGCTATTATGAAGCTGAGATCAAAAATAATCTGGCTCAAATTAAGAGATGAGAATAACTCATTTTTTCATGCATTTGTAAAAGCAATGTTGAATTCAAAGAGTATGAAAGTTTTGTTTAGGGAAGATGGAATTAGCATTTCCACACCTGCTGAAATTAAAGAGGAAGATATGAACTTTTATGGTGGGCTTATGGAAAAGATAAAGGACAAGATAAATTGTATTGATGTGGGAGCCATGAGGAAGGGTAGCCAATTAAATACTGCTCAGAGAGACATCCTTGTGGGGCCTATTAATGAGACTGAGATATGTCATACCCCATCATTATCCGCTTTATTTTCAAAAATTCAAATGATTTTCAAAATTGGATTTTATAAATTTCTTTGGTTTATTGACACTAGCATTTTGGATTTTTTAAATTTATTTTGTCTATTTAAAAATATATAGCTAATTTTAAATGATTTATATTTCTTAAATAGTAAAACATGCTTACCATTCATACATTATCAATTGGATTTTTATCTAGAATAAATAACATAGAACAGTTGGTTTTTTATTTGTTACTAACTATTTCTACTTTTAATTATTTTCAAAATAAAAAAGTAATCATTTTTTATTATTTAAATATTATTTTCGTATTTTTAATTAGTGCATTTAAAAAAAAATATTTATTTGATTTAATGCATTTTTTATCAAAATTGAGTGCAAAAATTATAATAAATATAAAAAATATTTCTTTTTCTGATTAATTGCTTCTTATTGGTCAATCTATGTCAGACTGTGTCGTACTCAACTTCTTATTGGTTAGCTTACTGACCATGGAAAATTTGATTGGTCAATAAATTTTATTTCCTAATTTGTTGACCTAATTATCACTATAAATAGGTCATTCTTTCACACTGTTAGAAGAGACATTATCTTTATCAACAATTCTCCATCTTTCATTCATAAACCTTTTTTCTACACAATTTCTTTTGTTGGTTTATTTTAGGGTTTTGTCTTAAACAGACACTTAATCTTATTTTTGTCTTGAACACATAATTATACACGATCAATAATCAACAATCTATTACAATTTCTCTACACACACTATCAACAATTTCTTACAATTTCTCTATGCAATTTCACTAACACATTTTTTTCAAACCTTTTCTTTGTTTTTCTATCAACTATTTTGGTCAATAATTAAATATGAGGCCACCCTCTCTCTATTTTTATTTTTAATGTCTTATAATTTTTATTCGTTTGTTAAACCAAATGATGATTTACCTGATGGTTGTCCTTTTTAAAATTATATTTACAATGTTCTAAATCTTCCTTAAAATTCTATCAAATAGTTTTCTATTTTTTAATTTTATATGATTTTGTTCTTATGATTTTATAATAATTTGGTAGAAATTGATACAAATAATTTTTACCAAATTTCTACACCTTTTTCATGTTGTTACAACAACAATAGTCTTCACAAAACCAATCAAGATTCACTTCAATTTTTTGAAAAACTTTCAACAGACCTTCAAATTACCTAACCTTTAAACCACCACCACTCCAAATAAAATGGTCTCAATTGCTGTAACTCACATTGTAAATTCATGTATTTTTTATAGGAATTCAAGAAGAAGTTGAAACAAATAAGAAAGCAATGGAAAGGAAAAATATTGGAACACAGATACAATCCAAACTTCACTACTTTGTACACCAAAAATCGAAAAACCTCAACATTTTCTCACATATCAATTCAACCAAACCCTTCTTGTAAGTGCCTTCGTTTGGGATTGGCTCATCTCTTGTAAAACAAATAGCAACAACAATAATGTAATGTAATGTACAATAGGAACAGCCTGAAAATCCTATTGAAAATGTTGTGTTGAATCAACATCTGGAACAACATGTCTCAAGAGATGTCATAACATCATACCAGACATCAAGCTACTGAACTGTCAAGTCTGATGCAGTTCTGTTCCTGAAGTTATGCAGAATATTCTGCCAAATAGAATGCATAACAAGTAGCGAAAATTGAAGGCATATGTGGAGCCCTAGAAGATTCAATCAGAAGCTAAGGATAAGGAGAAAAGCTCGATGGAAAACCTAACTTACAGCAGAAGTTTTCTGCTTACTTTATGCAGGTCGTTAAAGCTGCATTGAAGTCATATGAAGGCCCAAATCCAGTTGGGTAAAAAGGGTTATAAATAGAAGCATTGTAACCTAATTTAAGCGTGTCGAAGATTGACAAGATGTAATTTTTAGGACTAGTTTAGTTGTGAACCACCCGGGCTGTGGGATGGTCACCATACTCCTTGAAACCTGTAGGTTAAAAGGATGTATGCATTGTACTTGATTGAAGCTTTTAAGCATGATCAAGATGTGTAATGGAAGTGTATCTTCTGAACAGTTTATGTACTGTAGAAAGTTATCACTGCGGTGATTGAGGGGGAGTGAGAGGGGTCTCATATCTAGGATTGGATCTTAGGTAAAAGTGTCATTGGGTAGTGATTAAGTGAGAAGGCTGTCAACGGGTATGTTGGCTGTAGGGTCTTTGAATTGATACTACTAATAGTGAACTTTATCCCTGGCTTGGAAGCCCCCAGATGTAGGTTGGTTGAACCGAACTGGGTGAACAATTCTGTGTGTTATTTACTTTCTGTATTGGTTATTTACTTTGATGTCACAGCATTCCTCGTAACATCAATGTATAAGATTAACCTTAACTGTTCTGAACTTCAGTAAATCAGAACCTGCGTGTTGCTGGCTCTGGTATGTTAGTCCAGTGACTGTTGTAGAATAGATATCAAAAGTACAGCCTATTCTACCTGTACAGCGCTTAATGTCAGATCAGAGGTCTTAACATTCCATTAGACATTCTGAGTCTGTGACATTCCCGGAATTTCAATTGGTATCAGAGCAGGCATCCTGTCTGACTCTGGATGAGATCCATGGGGGATACTTTCCGATTGTGTACAAGGTAGAATATTGTTTGAACCAGTAGTGTTCATATTGTTTGGTCCCTAGGAGTGGAGGATGGACCAATTTGGGAGAAACTAGATCATCTATGATGAAAGTGTTTGAACAAATTCAAAGACCTCATGCGGGAGTAAAGATTTTGGAATGCATTGTTCAACCTGTATTCAGCACAGAGAAGAATATTATCAAAATCTTCATGCGGGAGTGAAGATATTGATAAGGCATCACATGTGTTTATAAAGCCTTCTTTCAACAGGGCTGTAGAGTTGGGTTTAGAAAATTGTTCGGTGAAGAAGCAAACAACTTGTGGGATTGATTTATTTTCAATTCTTATGTGTCATGATTACTATATGGAGTAAGCATTGTGTAAGTTCTGGTGAAATACTGCTATTCCGCTGCATAGCTTCTGATACAACCCCTAAAAGTGAAAGAAGAACTCTAGTGCTATTATTTTTGTTGTTGATTGATCAATGATTCTCATATGCGTCTGCAAGCCACTTGAAGACCTTGAAGATTATCAAGGATGATGTGTTCCAAGAAGATGCAACTAATGTTCTTAAGGATGTTAGAACATCATGCAACTGCCAGTTGAATAACAGATGTTCTGGGTGCTAAACACATGTAATGTGAGTACATATGTTTGGAACCTACTCCTGATCTGGAAGAGGAGACATCTGTTTTGAAATAATTGATCAGGACACGATCAACAGGTCATCTACTCCAGTTGTGAGTTTAAGGGAGTATATGTGCTGAGCTAAATGCACTTAAAAGGACTTTAAAGCTGTGGATGATGAAAATCATTTCTGTGTCTTCAGCCAAGTAAATATGCTTAGCAAGCATGAAGAAGTAATTAGTCTAGTGTGATTAGATAATCCTAATTGAATAAATGATGGAAGCAGAATCTTTATGTGTTAAATCTAAAGCTTGTGATGATAAAGAATGTACAACATCACAACTGTTGAAGACATCAGTTGTTGAGGAAAGACGGATAAGTCCCAGATTGATACTGAAGTTTCTTCTAGTACAAGTTACAGAATGTGGCAACCTGAAACTTGTACAGCAAGCAAACCAAAGACTCTTAATTTGGAACCTGTGGCAAATTCCAAATAAAGAGTATTTACTATGTGTCTAAAGTAAAGAGCTCTACACTGTATCCATAAAGAGGGAAGTTGGATAACAGTTTGTTCAGAGGGAGTAGTATGATCAAGCTGATGTGAAAGGGAGTTCATCCTACCTTGTTCTATAAAATGCTTGAGTTTATTTCTCATGATCTTAGTGATTTCCAAGGAAGATAGGAATAGAACAGGTTATGTCTACCAATCACATAAACTGCAGCATGTGAAGGAGAATTCACTTAATTCTCTACAAAGATCTGAGCTGAGTTTCAGGGGGAGTCCTTAACCTGAAGATCTTGGAAGACATGTCATACAAAATGTCTTGACATCCTGGACCAAAGTCAAATGGTGGATATCTGCACTTTGACAAGTCATCCCCATCACCTAGGATGAACTTGTCAGTTGTATGTAGCAAGGAGGAGTTATCTTCAAAAGATCATGGGTTCCTGAGAAGATCCTCTTCTTACTTGAAGTTCATTTATGTGAACAACTTGGTTTGCTCCTGTCTACAGGAGTATGGTACAATTAACTCCTTTGTACTGTTCAAGGGTCAGCAGACAAGGTGAAGGTGATCCATGCTAGTTGCTGCATGGTTATGTGGTTGTTGTGGTTCTTCATGCATGGAACAGAAGATTGTTAGAATAATGATCCTACCTTGAGAAGATGACATAATCTAACTAATAATGAATACTTTGACGGGAGACTAAGTATTCATTAGGATCTTGCATAAAGATATATATATGCACTTCGATGGGAGACTAATTGTTTGTCTAATATGTATGCAAGGCTGTATTCTGAACCTATTTCTCAGAACTTGGTAGAGAGTTTATTTCTCTCTAAGAATATTCTGGTGAGTAATCATACCTTTCTTATGGGGAATATAAAAGGGCATCAATCCCCTGGATGTTAACTTCAGAATCCAAGAAGATAGGTTCATGCTGTAACATCATTTATTGTTAGAAGTCCGTGGCAGAGACTTGGAACTGTGAATCTTAATATTCTAGTGTGGCAGTTTTATTGTTGGTTTGGAATAAGTAGATTCTACTTGTGTTTAAAAGTAGTATGCTTAACAACGCATAACTACTGTTGTGGTCTGAAGAATTTACTAGTATTAGCAACTACTAGTAAATATATTATACAGAAGGATGACATGATCAAAGGATAATCCTTCTAGAAAGTCTAAATCTTAGTAAAGCTTGTAAGCACACTAAGAAGGTTGGAGGTTGGTTTCAGACTATGGCTACATGAGAGTCATGATAAGTGTGGAAGCGCAAGGGCATGAATCAGAGATGTCCCTACTATTCTAAGACTAGTTCAGGGTGCTTGAAGTTACCACCTCAGAGCTAGTGCTACTGGTTTCCACGCCACTGTTTTGATTGGCCTTAACAAGGGAAGTCACTGAGTGTTGCACTTTTCAAGTTACAATATACATTGAAGGGAGACTCTGTAATGTTGGACTTAATCTGAAGATCAGAAGTCAGAAGAGGGCAGTGGTATGCTGATGTTTATGTGTTCTGATAATATGACATTGTGAAGTCATGGATAATGTCTCAACAACAGGAGATTGAAGAATTGCTCTTGTTATTGGACTGGGGTTAGGAAGAAAATCTCAGAGATTCTTAAAAGTATCATAAGTGGCAGTTTTGATACTTTTGGAGCAATTTGGAAGATTCAGATCTTATCAATAGCAAATTGATCTAGCAAATCAGACTTCACTAGCTCCAACAACTACTAGTGAATGGAAGATTAGAAGAAGTAAATCAGATATATTCAGCATATGTTCAAGGGGTTCTTTTACTACAAGAAATAGAAGTGGCATCTAAATTTGTGTGATGTCCTGTGAAGCATGTTGGAGTCTTCTGGTGTATTGGATCTCAGCAACACAAAGCATGAGTAAGAGAAGTAAAAAGAAGGCTGCTGTTGTTGAAGAATGCAAGGTAATGTCTAAGTAAGTGTCATGACATTACCAACGACATTGCAACCTTGTGGAAATCAAGAAGAATACGGGAAAATAACTTTGCCACGTCATTGGTATTCTGTTTCCTAGAAGGAATAAATCTTCAGTCCCGAAAATGGGTCAAAGGCTGATTTTATTCAGGAATTTCTTTGACCTAAACTTATGCATGTATTAGGACTGGTTCTTTTTGTGGTATTGGCAGAAGCAAACAAATACGTCTAAAATACATGCACAGTCAGTCTGAAATATGCACATGCTTTAACAGGTATCCTTGACCAAGATTTTATATTACCATCTTCTTGAGCCTGGTATCTCCTTATATAACCTCCTGTCACACATTCTTTTCTCTCACAACCATCATGGGGTTTATACGGATTTGGGAAAACTGTTCTTGGATCTGGTTTTGTGAGGGCTTTCTTTGGCAATTTTTGGCCAAAAAGGGGGAGAAAGGAGTACTATTAGAAACTGTCCTCGTTGCAGCAGATACTCAAAATTTTGATCACAAAGACTTGTCACAAACTCAGCAGAAATTCAAATGGCGTGAATTTCTTTGTGACTTGTGATCTGAGTTATGAACACAGTTGTGACCTGTGTTCTGAGTTACAAGGGAGATATTCTGGTCACTCCTTAAAGGTTCTCTGATGCCTCTGAAAGGATAGTTTATCTCCCACGGTCCTCTTTTTCCACCATCAGTGACAAGAAATGGTTCGTGGTCTAAAAGGGAATGAGGTGCATCCTCTTCCTCCTGTGCCACAAGAGGTCCTGAATGGTTAGTATTATTGTTGTATTTGTTTTAGCCAAAATTAGCCAAAGGGGGAGATTGTAAGTGCCTTCGTTTGGGATTGGCTCATCTCTTGTAAAACAAATAGCAACAACAATAATGTAATGTAATGTACAATAGGAACAGCCTGAAAATCCTATTGAAAATGTTGTGTTGAATCAACATCTGGAACAACATGTCTCAAGAGATGTCATAACATCATACCAGACATCAAGCTACTGAACTGTCAAGTCTGATGCAGTTCTGTTCCTGAAGTTATGCAGAATATTCTGCCAAATAGAATGCATAACAAGTAGCGAAAATTGAAGGCATATATGGAGCCCTAGAAGATTCAATCAGAAGCTAAGGATAAGGAGAAAAGCTCGATGGAAAACCTAACTTACAGCAGAAGTTTTCTGCTTACTTTATGCAGGTCGTTAAAGCTGCATTGAAGTCATATGAAGGCCCAAATCCAGTTGGGTAAAAAGGGTTATAAATAGAAGCATTGTAACCTAATTTAAGCGTGTCGAAGATTGACAAGATGTAATTTTTAGGACTAGTTTAGTTGTGAACCACCCGGGCTGTGGGATGGTCACCATACTCCTTGAAACCTGTAGGTTAAAAGGATGTATGCATTGTACTTGATTGAAGCTTTTAAGCATGATCAAGATGTGTAATGGAAGTGTATCTTCTGAACAGTTTATGTACTGTAGAAAGTTATCACTGCGGTGATTGAGGGGGAGTGAGAGGGGTCTCATATCTAGGATTGGATCTTAGGTAAAAGTGTCATTGGGTAGTGATTAAGTGAGAAGGCTGTCAACGGGTATGTTGGCTGTAGGGTCTTTGAATTGATACTACTAATAGTGAACTTTATCCCTGGCTTGGAAGCCCCCAGATGTAGGTTGGTTGAACCGAACTGGGTGAACAATTCTGTGTGTTATTTACTTTCTGTATTGGTTATTTACTTTGATGTCACAGCATTCCTCGTAACATCAATGTATAAGATTAACCTTAACTGTTCTGAACTTCAGTAAATCAGAACCTGCATGTTGCTGGCTCTGGTATGTTAGTCCAGTGACTGTTGTAGAATAGATATCAAAAGTACAGCCTATTCTACCTGTACAGCGCTTAATGTCAGATCAGAGGTCTTAACATTCCATTAGACATTCTGAGTCTGTGACATTCCCGGAATTTCACTTCTCAATCAACATAACAACATCCGTTTTGGATTTGTGAATTCATAAACATGTGAATTAAGACGTTTCATTTTCAAATCCGCATCAACTCCGACAAAACAATGAATCTGCAGGCCCCTTTAACAATCAATGCTCCAACCGCCACCATCCGAGATCCCTCCGACGAGATCGAACCTTTTGTTCCCGACGACAACCACAACCTTTGATATGATGCCTCCTCCATCTTTTATAATTTTATCTATTTTTCAGAATTGTTTATTTGTGTGTGATTGTTTCCCCTTTGGAAAGTAATATGATATTAAGCAGTTATCCCGATCATGCAATAAAACCTTGAAAATCTCATTATTTTCAAACCTAATGACTAAATGGATCCCCTTGAGTACAAGGGATGTAAAGGGTGCCTAACACCTTCCCTTTACCTAATTTACCTTCTTTTCAAGATATCTCAATATTTAGGGTTTCCCAATCTCCTGGTCCTTTCATTAGGGTAAAACAAGTAGTGGGTGGTGACTCTCATGTTTAAACGTGAATTTTTTAAAACCATTCGTGACAGTTGGTGACTCTGCTGGGGACACAGTCCTATGGTTTATGGTTTTACCTATCTTTTAGGACTAGGGTTTCTTGGGTTATTTTTTCTATATTTGGTATGTTTTGTTTCTATATATGTTTATTTATTTGTTTATTTATTCATATTATCATATTATTTTGCTATTGGTGGGATTTAAATTTGCGTATATCAAACCTTAGAAGAAGGATTGTCTATTGGCCAAGGGGGGTAAACAACTCTACGAGCTTTTGTAACGACTTCGCCTAGAGTTTTTTGAATTCCAAGGAAGGAATATCTTTTAGAGGGATAGACTCTCTAGAAGGTAGGACTTCAAGATTTGATCTCATGGTAAGACGTTATATGACCTACGAGATGAAAGTATCGGTCTACAAAGAGAGGCTCCACTTAAGGGAGACCCTTGTGCCTTTTCCCTTATGTGTTATCCGTGATACCCTTAAGGAAACCACCCTTATGGGGAAGGGTGGAAAATCTGTAGGACGAACTTATGAACCTACATAATAAGGAAACTATTGTGATCCCATACTTCATAGGAAGCCTTTCCGCGAGGGACGTTATTTTGTAACTTTAAACCTATGTAGGGTTACCTCTTATTATTATTATACCCTAAATTTGTAGGGGTATTCTTTGGTTTAGCCCGTAGAGTTTTCTATTGAGTCAGAATCCTTATCCTATAGGAATTTTGTATGGTGTATCGTAATCCCTAGCCTATAGGGATTTATTTTGTTTATTATAATCTATAGCTTGTAGGGATCCCCTTTTGTTTGTCATTATCCTTAGAACCTTTATAGGATATTATTGTACCCCAAAACTTTCCCTCCCATATTTCTCAAAACATTGCAAGAAAAAATCTCCAAGTTGCTCAAGGTTGCTCAAAGATTAACCAGACAAGCTCTCTCCTAAGGCAGTCTACCCCAAATTAGGGTTTTGTGTTGCATCAAGATCCTTGAGTCCAATGGACCTAAAGTGCTCCACAAGGTCCTAATATGTTCTCAAGATCATCCATGTGAAGTTTCAAGCCTTGCAGAGGAAGTTTGCTCAGTCAATTGCCCAAAGGTCCAAAAATCGACTGTGCTAGGGCAAAAGTCAACTGTGACCTACATACAGTCAAACTTCAAGATTTTTTGTCAACATTCTCATTTTTAAGTATATTTAATCATTTTATCAAAGGTTGATCATGATTCATCAAGGATTGCTCAAAATTCATCAAGACTCAAAAGTTGCTAAATTAGGGTTTTGTAGGAAAAGTCAACTCAACTTTGACCAAGCATAACTTTCTCATACTTTATGATAAATGACCCATACAAATCTCATTTTTAAGAGGATGCAATTCCCTACAATCCATATTCATACCCCAAGATCAAAAAATGCACTCACAAGAAGTTATGAATTTGGACATTATAGGTCATTTTGAAAAGTCAACAAAAATAGCTTTTTTGTCAAAGCTTATAACTTGAGCATGGAATATCAAAATTCTATGAGACCAAAAGGGTTGATTAGAGGACATCTCAAGCTTTCTAAAAAGTCCAAGAAAACCTCCAAAAGTTCCAAATTGAAGAAGTTATGCATTGTCGAAGTTGGAATTTTTTGCAAAATTGCCAAAAGTCAACTATCCCCAAGACATCAAATTTTGCCAAATGGGCCCATTATTTTTCACTTGTTTTGAGTTTTCCTTATTGTCCACATGCTCTAGCTTTGTCCATGTGTCCATATCACATTTTTATTATTTAATTTGATTTTTATTTGAATTAATTCATTTTAAATCAAATAAAATCACATAAAATCTAAGGCATTGATAACAAATGATTTTATGGTTGTTTTAGGCTCCAAATACAGCTAGCATTGCAATCAAATTCGTATCAAGGGCATTATGCACAAGGAGGTTGGATTTAGGCCAAGTTTGGAAAGTTTTAATGGAAGAATCAAATCAAATTCAAGAGCATTGATAGGGCAAGATTTGGACAAGGTTTGTTACCCTAATACAATGCACATTACATAAGCAAGCAAAGGGCACGAGAATCAGGGTTAGAGATCACTTGTCTCAATCGCAAAAGTTGCAAAAATCACAAAAAATTAGGAGATTGAAATCAAGGTTAGAGACATTTTCAGGGGTTGAGACTTGTCTCAATCGATTACTGGCCATCTCCAGAAGCTAACCCAATCCAAACCACATGTTTTCAAGCATTCTAAAGCACTGTAAGCAGTCCACGAATCCGCCATGTTCTTGAAATCGAAACTCACTATTCTTGCATCCATTGAATGAAATAACTGCATATTCTTGACCCTCATATCATTTGCAAACTGTTGGTAATAACCAATTTGATTTATATGCTCTGTATCGTGAAACGCCATTGCTAGGGTTTTGCTTTTGTTTTTAGGGATTTTTGTTTCAGGTACAATTGGTCCACATGAAGGACATGGTTATGATCAGGAGGTTATGACGAGTCCAACCATGGTCTTAGAGTCCATTGTTATGGCCTGTGTGAGATTTTGAAGGTGGGAAAGCTTATAGCGACGGACATTTGTCTGTTGGTATAAGTGTTCTGATTTTTAGCCACGGTTGGGAGGTCAGGGATAATACGTGGCATCTATCCATTGGCTGGTTCAAACAAAGTGTGTTTTTTTTGTTTTGTCTGGCAATTGATTTGTTTTTTTATATAATATATTGTTTGTATTATTATTAACAAAACAACAACTTGGCCTAGTGGTGGCCACATAAGTGTTCAAAGACCAAAAGGCTGGAGGTCAGGGGTTCGATCCCTGCCTCCAGCAACTTGCATTTTCTTCTTATTTTTCAGGTAATCTGGTGTGCGTTCAAGTCCATCATCCACCATGCGCCTCACTCTTCAACACGCCAGATGGCCAGATGGCCAGATCTGGTGGTCAGCATCAGAGGAGCACCAAAAGCCCGGTCAACGCATGCGTAGTGGATCACAAAAGTCCACTTGGATCAGCTACTATTGGGCCAAAAAATCACAAAAAAATATTTTTATCCAATAAAAATTCAGAACTTTATTTTTCTTTTTAAATACTAACTAATTAATTTAGGTTTTTAATTCTAGGAAACTTTAATTTATTTTTGTAAATATTTAAAATTAATTAGAAATCATTAGGTTTTAATTCTAATTTAATTATTTTATTTTCTTTCTTAAAATAATAAAAACTCCAAAAAACATGTCATTTATTATTTTTTTCTCATTTAATTAATTTAATTTAGTTATTTAATTTAGGTTTTAATTTCTCTTCTTAAAATAAAAACAACAAAAAAACATCTTCTTTAATTAAAAGGGTCAAAACCCTAATCTTGCATCCGATTTAATTTCGCGTCGCGATTTACTTTTCTTTATCCATATTGATGTATCTGCTTCCGGTATGTAATAGATAATTAGGACATTTTAATTATTTTACCGCTTTATTTTATTTTCAAAGGGTTGCTTTTGGCGATGTAAATACCCGACGCCTTGTAATTTAATTTCCGCACCTTTAATTTCTGCAAATTACAATTGTTAGATGTTTGATAATAGGGTTTGCATGACAAGAATGAATGCTTAAACTAAAATAAAATTAGATCACCCTCAATATGTGCAAAGATAAAAATAATTGAAAATGACACACTCGCACATGCGCACTCTTAGGGTACACCCCACTTGGTTGCCTTCGTACACGGTCATTGAGTATAGGTCGTTTTAGAGGCCGTCCACTTATCTAAAAGATCATAGTTGCCTCGAAACGGTTGCCTCGGATATTGTTACCTCAAACAAATAATCTAAGACATTAGGGTTACCGCTAAGGCATCCTAACATTGCTTTGGTGAACGTATGTCCCTCATTCGAATTGACCCTTAAACTCCAACGCCGAGGCTACCCACTCACTAGTAGTGGGATAACATTGTCTAAAGGAAATTACCATAGAACGACTCCTTTTTCAAGTAGGTAGATAGTTCTTAGATACTTGCTCTTTCAAAAACAAAACTTTTCACTCTTACACTCCTTTTCGAACAAAGTTTTCAAAAAAACACTTCATTACACTCTTGAGGACAGAAGTAAGAGTTAAATCGAAGTTTCAAAACAAAAACTTTTTCAAACCCACAAGCACAAATAAAACAATTTTGAAAATAATTGAGCAAGACCCTAAGAGCCCGTAGACAACTACGGATAGAAAGGGTGCTAATACCTTCCCTTTCTATAACTACAGATAGAAAGGGTGCTAATACCTTCCCTTTCTATAATCTACCCCCCGTAATCAAAAATATCGCGAAAAAGGAATTTTTCCGTGCTTTTTTCCTTTCCATGTTGGATAAAATAAAAGTCGGTGGCGACTCTTGCTTACCGCGACATTTTGCAAAAACAAACGCAAAACACAAACCAGCATTCCAAAAAACAGTCAGTTCTTCCCACTGTATCACAGAACTGGCGACTCTGCTGGGGAGATATAAGTGGGGTGTACCTTAGGAATAGTTCATTATTGTTTTCAATTGATTGATCTATTTGCTTTATTTTTGTGGGTTCGAATTGGAGTTACTATAGATCCTAACCTAGATCTGGGGGATACCCTTTAGGTAAGTAGCAATAAACTGTGAGGGAACTGTACGACGTAAATCGATACGGTTGAAGCAGTGGCTACACTAGTGTGGCACTTTAGTTTGTACCGATATCCCTTGTGGCGCAACGAGGAGAATATGGGTCTTCTAAGGGGTCATTAAGCACCAACTAACCTTAGAACCTATAATTGACCAACTTGGCCATAGAACATTAGCAGTATGCTACACTCATTGAGACCAAACTCTCGCGATGATTCTGGCTGCAAGAAAAGGTTGCTAAACTGGAATTATGACCGATCGAGGGTGGTCAGTGATATTGAGATCCTCTAGAACCTGATTACTATTTCTAGGACAGGTTTGAACCAACTGAACTGAAAGAGGGTAGTACATAAGCTACTTGCCAGCCAGAAATCTAAGGGCTATCTGTGTGACTTGTTTGCCCTTACCATGTTTGCTATCTGTGAATACTTGTGGTGTGTTTCAATCATGACATCATGCATCATTACATTGGATGGATATTGCATTGGACTAACCATTTCAAAGACCAATGGGATTCATCTTTGTTCTGTTTTGTAGGTCATGGCATATATGCGTAGAAACACTATTCAGATCAGCTTTGTCCAGATTCCCACTCAGCTTAGAGATTTGGTTGCAAATGTTCCAGATACTTCCTCCTTTATCAGAAGACATGGGAACCTCCTTGGTTTGGTCACTTCCAAGATGGATGAACAGATGATGAGTGTATTAGTCCAGTTCTTTGATCCATTGTACCACTGCTTTACTTTTCCGGACTACCATTTGGTCCCTACCTTGGAAGAGTTCTCTGATCTACTTGGTATCTCCATTCTTGAGCAGACCCCATTTACAGGTTGGGAGAAAGTCCTTAGGTCGGAAGAGATTGCTTCAGCCCTCCATCTGATAAAGGCTGAGGTAATATCTAATTGGGAAACTCGTAGTGGGTCAAAAGGCTTCTTGACTAAGTTCTTGGTTGGTAAGGCTAATCAGTTCTGGGACAGTTTAGACTTTCAGGCGTTCAAAGGCATCCTGGATCTTCTTATTTATGGTCTAGTTCTGTTTCCAAACTCAGATTCTTTTTTTGACGTGAATGCAGTGAAGATTTTCATGTCCGGTAATCCAGTACCCACTCTCTTGGGTGATATTCTGCATACCCTCTATGCCCGTACTGCTCGGAAATGGGGAACCCTTATGTGCTGTGCACCATTGCTGGTGAGGTGGTTTATTTCTCACCTCCCCAAATCAGTTTTGAAGAACAAGGAAGGCATGGGTTGGGCCTATAGGATTATGTCTCTTGCTCACACTGACATCATCTGGACTACTAAAGGCATGGAAGACATGGCTATTATTGATTGTTGTGGGGAATACCCAAATGTTCCACTGCTAGGAATCAATGGAGGAATAACCTATAACCCTTGTTTGGCCTTACGACAGTTTGGGCGAGCTAGGAGGGAAGGACCTCATGAGTTGTTAATTCCAAGCATTGTCTTTGACTTCCAAGGGGATAGTGATGAGCATCGCCACAGATTCATACGAGCCTGGGATAGGGTGCACAGGTCTGATCCGCACGACTTAGGTATGGAGACTTCTCTTTCGATGGAACCATATCTCCGGTGCGTTCGTACACGTGCTCAAAAGTTGGGAATGCCGTACGAAGCTGTCTTACCCGTGATAGTTGAACTTGCTTATGAAGAAGGGGTTCCTCCTACCATCCTCCACCCATACATGCCTACTGACATTGGGGAATTAAAAAGGTCCTCGATCCAACTAAGGGAAGTGCGGGATACTTACAGAGAAAAGTATCACGAGCAAGAGCGGAAGATCCTGAAGTTGACAAGGCAATTGGAGAATGAGCAGATGCTCAACGACTATGTCAGCACCAACAGAAAGCGACCATAGGAGCACTGATGTCTTTTGTTATTTCTAGTTTTGATTTACTTTTCAATATTATCTTTTTGTAACGCCTTAAAGGCATTTGTTGAACATTTGAATTCAAGTTTTATCTAATAAAAGTGTGTTTCATTTTGGTTTACGAATTTGAATCTCCAAAATCTTTGAAATCATATCATACGCATTTCATTCCCATGCACCTCACTACAGGTACCCTTACAGGTTTCTCATCTTCTTCGCTATTTATTTCAGCACATCATGTCTTCTGAAACATCAACTGATCAAGCCATCAAGGCTCTGCAAGCTCAAAATGCCCAGTTCCAGGAAATGTTCATGAACTTGGCTAAGGGTCAGCAAGATCTGAAGACTCTTATCTTGAAAGATAAGAAGAGGAAGAAGAAGACGGTCCTACTAAATATGGGTCGCAAATTTGGAAACAATTTGCGAGAATAGGTTGATTTGACTCACTCATCTGGAGGGGGAGAAAATCAGGAAGAAAGGAGGGCTCCCAGCCCTGTGGTTTCTGACAACGAGACTGACTTTGACGAAGACCAGTATCCTCTTGCTGAGGATAGGTATAAGCAACTCGAAGACCGGTTGAGCACAATGGAGGTCTAGAAGGTCCCTGGACTGGACTTTGGAGATTTGGGTTTGTCATCTGGGGTGGTAATTCCCCACAAGTTTAAAGCACCAGTCTTTGCTAAATACGACGGGGTTTCTTGCCCAAAACTGCACCTCCGCTCGTATGTTAGAAAGATTCAGCCATACACTGCTGATAAGAACCTCTGGATCCACAACTTGAATGGTTTTACCAGCTGGAAGGAGCTAGTATCCGTAATTGGGAAGATCTTGCTGCTGCTTTCTACAAGCAGTACCAATACAGAGCCGACCTTGCTCCCACGCGTACCCAACTTCAGGGTATGTCTATGGGTGCGAGCAAAGGTTTCAAAGACTACGCTTAGAAGTGGAGGGACATTGATGGAAGAGTACAACCACCCTTGGCTGATAGGGAGCTAGTGGATATGTTTTTGAGGACCTTGTCTGGTCCGTATTTCAACCATCTGATTGGAAGTTCATCGTCCGGGTTTACCGAACTGATTATGACCGGGGAAAGAGTTGAAGTTGGCATCAAGAGCGGTAAAATAAAGAAGGGTGCTTCATCAAGTACCACAAAGAAGCCTTTTAAGAAGGAATCCAACGTTGTTTACAGCTCAAAGAGCCATAACAAACCTGAACACCGACAAGCAGTCAATGCGGTGGTTATATCAAGACCTGTTGTTGCTCCTCAGCGCAATAATCAGCCAAGGGCCGAGAGACCGCAAAGACAATTCACTCAGATCCATATGACCCTGTCTCAGATTCAGCCGCAGTTATTAAAGACCAACTTGGTGATTCCGAAGGAAGCCCCGAAGAATCCTAATACAACATCACCCATGTACAATCCGAACGCCCGCTATGCTTTTCACTCTGATAGCCCGGGGCATGATACGAACGTCTGTTGGGTTTTGAAGAATAAGGTACAGGACTTGATTGATGCTAAGGAGATTGAGTTCGAAGCGCTTGGAAAGCCTAATGTCATAACGACACCTATTCCCAAACATGACGCGGGAGTGAATGCTATTGGGGACGATGATGAAGAATTTGATATTGACAGCTGGATATACCTGACTTCCGATGGTGGACTAATCAATTGGACATCAAAGGACTCTATGCCCGTTTCTGTGATTACCCAGTAATGAGACTTTTTGTTTTGAGTTTGTAATAGACATTTTTTAAACTTTATGGCCCGGTGTCTTACCCGAGGCACCGTGGCTTTGTTTGTGAGGGCTTGATATTTGTCATCTCCATATATCATTAATAAAAGCATTGGACGTTTCTTTCATTTCAAATTTTACGCTCCTTGTTTTTCTTTTATTATATATTGCAAAATATCTATTTTACACACACTCACATATACAGGTCTACATCCACTCTGGATCTCACTGGTAACGACTCTGCTACTGCCAGTTATGACTTCGAAAGTCCGATCAACTTAGCCGAAGATGAAGGTGAAGATGATTGTGAAGTGCCTGGTGAACTTGCTAGACTGCTACTTCAGGAAGAGAGGGCCATGCAGATGCATGAAGAGCCGGTGTAATCAGTAAATCTGGGTACAGAAGACGACAAGAAAGAGGTCAAGATCGGTGCAAATCTGGAACCTAGTGTCAAGCAACGGCTGATCCAGATGTTGCGTGACTACGTTGAGATCTTTGCCTGGTCTTATGAAGACATGCCTGGGTTGGATATCGATATCGTGGTTCACCGCGTGCCTACAAGGAAGACTGTCCTCCAGTAAAACAGAAATTTCGCCGAATGCGCCTAGAGATGTCTGAGAAAATCAAGGCTGAGGTTATGAAACAATTTGATGCCGGTTTTCTAGCAGTTACTTCTTACCCACAGTGGGTCGCCAACGTGGTTCCTGTGCCGAAGAAGGATGGTAAGGTTTGAATGTGTGTTGATTATAGGGATCCGAACAGGGCGAGCTCCAAGGATGATTTCCCTCTACCTCATATCGATGTTCTAGTTGACAACACCGCTCAGTAAAAGGTCTTCTCCTTTATGGATGGTTTCTCCGGTTACAATCAGATTAAAATGGCTCCCGAAGGCATGGAGAAGACAACATTTGTTACTCAATGGGGTACCTTTTGCTACAAAGTCATGCCTTTTGGATTGAAGAATGCTGGGGCAACGTATCAGTGCGCCATGGTCGCTTTGTTCCACGACATGATCCATCATGAGATTGAGGTATACGTCGACGACATGATTGCAAGGTCCCAGACTGAAGAGGAGCATCTTGACAACCTTCAGAAGTTATTTGACAGGTTGAGGTTGTACAAGCTGAGGTTAAACCCGAACAAGTGCACCTTCGGGGTGAGATCTGGTAAGCTGCTGGGTTTCGTCGTAAGCGATAAAGGTATTTAGGTGGATCAAGCAAAGGTGGAGGCTATACAGGAAATTTCAGCTCCCCAAACAGAAAAAGAAGTCAGAGGCTTTCTGGGACGACTGAACTACATTGCCCGATTCATCTCACACATGACTGCTACTTGTGAGCCAATCTTCAAGCTACTGAAGAAAGATCAAGTGGTAAGATGGAATGATGAATGTCAGGCCGCTTTTGAAAGGATCAAGGAATATCTCCAAGAGCCACCTATTCTGATGCCTCCAGTTGAAGGGAGACCTATGATCTTATACTTGACAGTACTCGACAACTCAATGGGGTGCGTGCTGGGGCAGCATGACAAGTCTGGCCGAAAAGAGCATGCTATTTATTACCTTAGCAAAAAGTTTACCACTGCGAGCCCCGATACTCGTTGCTTGAGAAAACTTTTTGCGCTTTGGCATGGGTTGCTCGCCGGCTGAGACAGTATATGCTGACTCACACTACTCTATTGATATCAAAGATGGATCCAATCAAGTATATCTTCGAGAAGCCTGCCTTATCCGAAAGAATAGCAAGATGGCAGATGATCTTGACTGAGTATGACATTCAGTACACGACCCAAAAGGCAATTAAGGGACGTGTATTGGCAGATCATTTGGCACATCAAGCAGTGGATGATTACCAGTCTATGAACTTTGAATTCCCGGATGAGAATATCATGTTGGTAACTGATTGTGATACACCTGGACCGGATGAAGGACTTGAGGAAGGATCCCGATGGTCTATGTACTTTGATGGAGCTTCAAACGCTTTGGGTAGAGGCATTGGCGCCGTGATCATATCTCCTAAAGGCTCCCATACTCTGTTCACCGCCCGACTATGTTTCAACTGCACCAATGATATGGCGGAGTATGAATCGTGCATCATGGGTCTTCGAGTAGCAATTGACCGAAGGATTAAGTTATTGAGTGTCTTCGGAGATTCCACTCTCGTGATCAGTCAGATCAAAGGCGAGTGGGATACGAAACACCCAAATCTTATTCCTTACAAGGAGTATGTATTGACGTTGCTTACACATTTCGAGGAGATAGCCTTTGAACACTTCCCTAGAGAGGAGAATCAGTTGGCCGACGCGCTAGCTACGATGTCTTATATGTTCAAAGTCAATTGGGACAACGAAGCTCCCCGGATTATCATTGAAAGGTTGGACGAACCTGCACATTACTGTGACATTGAGATTGAAGAGGTAGCAGATAAACCCTGGTTTCACGAGGTGAAGAGGTACCTTGAGGCTCAGGAATACCCCGAAGGTGCATCTGTTAATGACAAGAAGTTTCTGAGGAGGTTCGTGGTAAAGTTCTTCATCAGTAATGGCATTCTTTACAAGTGTAACCATGATTCAACTTTACTGCGATGTGTGGATAAGAACGAAGCAGAAAGGATCATGACAGAGTTACATGAAGGTACTTTCGGAACTCATTCCAGTGGACACACCATGGCAAAGAAGATCCTTCGGGAAGGATATTATTGGTCCACAATGGAAGTCGACTATTGTCAGCATTCTCGGACCTGTCACAAGTGCCAAGTCTATGCTGATAAGGTGCACATACCTCCAGTACCTCTGAACATCTTGACAGCTCCGTGGCCTTTTGCAATGTGGGGCATTGACATGATCGGCGTGATCAGACCTACAGCGTCCAACGAGCATCGTTTCATCCTAGTAGCTATTGATTACTTTACAAAGTGGGTTGAAGCAGCTTCCTTTGCTACTGTAACCAAGAACGTCGTGGCACGGTTCATTCAGCACATTCTGATCTGTCAATATGGTGTACCCGAGAGGATCATTACGAATAATGGTACAAATCTCAATAATAAGATGATCACCAAGCTCTACAAGCAGTTCAAGATACAACATCACAACTCTTTTCCTTACCGACCGAAGATGAATGGGGTTGTTTTAGCGGCTAATAAGAACATCAAGAAGATTGTGCAGAAGATGACGGTGACATACAAAGACTGGCACGAGATGTTACTATTTGCTCTTCATGGGTACCGCACCTCAGCGCGGACGTCAACAGGGGAAACACCCTATTCCTTGGTATATGGCATGGAGGAAGTCTTGCCCATTGAAATTCAGATACCCTCTCTTCGGATTATGAAGGATGCAGGTTTGAGTGAAGATGACTGAATTCAGACCCGGTTTGATCAGCTGAATTTAATCGACAAAAAGAGACTCACTCCTATTTGTCATGGTCAGGCGTATCAAAAACGGATGATCAAGGCATTTAACAAAAAAGTTAGACGACAAGAGTATCAAGTTGGGGATCTGGTAATCAAGCGCATTATCCTACCTCAAGGTGATCCCAGGGGAAAATGGACCCCTACCTACGAAGGGCCATTTGTGGTTAAGAACATCTTCTCAGGAGGAGCTATGATTCTAACCACCATGGATGGTGACGACCTTCCTCACCCCGTCAATGCATACATAGTGAAAAAATACTACGCATAATCAAAGACCCGCTAGGTCGACTGGCATAGGCAAAAATAAGGGCTTCCCGGCGAACCAAAATGATTCGGGCAAAAATAAGGGATGAAAATAATAAAATTTGTACACCTAGCAAGTCGAAAACCTGAATAGGCGGCTTGGGCAAAAAAGGGTATCCCGGTGGACTAAAAACCAGAAAGGCCGGTCCAGGAAAAAATTAGGGATCAAAGTGTAACACTATGTCTCATTGGATCACCTTGCAACTAGACTTCGGTATCAACTATCAAGCTCGGACGACGCTAATCAATTTGATTTACCTTTAACCAAGTAGCAAAGTGATGAGATGCTCGAGGATATAAAGGAAATAGCAGAGTTGGAACCCAGTGGGATTATTCACATAGCTATTTTGTTTAGTTTTTCACAAAATGTATAAACTCTTTTGTTCGGCGGCGTTCTCCTACTAGGACGTCAGCCTCTTGTACAAAAACGCCTATTTACAGGCCAAACTTCAAAATCAATATAATGCATCTTCAAAGAAATTTCAAACTGGTTTTCCTTTTTCTGTTTTGTTTTGAAAAGAACGTTTAATGTTCATTTTTGATATATGCATTTGACATTAATTGCTACTCATAAATATTTATATGCAAAACAAAAGATGATTACTTGTAATATCAGAAACAGGGGCAGATAGGATTTGTCCAAGCTTTATAGTTGCTCTATCCACCAGGTACAAAGGTAGATTCAGCTGAAGAATATGGCCAAGGTGCGTTCACTCCCCGCAGAGTAAGAAAGAGACGGTAATGATAGCTCTCCCCAGCTGAGACTTGCAACTGTGAATGAATCGGTAATATTCTCCCCAAGCAGAGTTTATCTACCATCAGCACTAAAAGGTCTTAATATCCCCGGCGGAGTACAAAGTATCCCCAGTGGAGTTTGAAATTTTCACCAGTGCAGTCTGAAAAATCTTCCCCAATGGAGTGTGGAGAATCATCCCCAGTAGACTCTGGAAGTTTGTCCCGAGTAGAGCCTAAAAGGTTATCCCCAGTGAAGTCGCAACTGAAGATCATCCCCAGTGGAGTTCTTTCCTTTCACAAACAAGAATTCAATCCCCAATAGGATTCAGTATCACCAGCAACGGTAATTCATCCCCAGCAGAATTTATTGGTTGAATCCTCAGCAGAACATCTCTCCCCCATAGAGTAATCTCCTCATCAGTTTATTCCCTAACGGAGTTATCCTCTCCTGCAGGTTTATTCTCACAATCATCTTCATTCGCTATCCCTGGCGGAAACAAAGAATTCAGCTCTTTTCTCCAGCAGCTATCCGGGATTTATTTTCCCCAGCTAAAACATTACATTTCCATACATCATGACACATGCATATACGCATCATACAACACCAATCTCATTTATTTTGAGAACATCATCGTTTGATACATATCATGCATTACATACAACTAACCTTTACTTTTCAAGAAGGATGCGATTATATTCTCATAAAAATCAAAAGCTATGAAGCTTTTACCCAGTCGAATTACTGACAAGTTCTTAAATCTCGACGGAGTTTTTCTCAGTTGAATTACAGATAAGGTCCTAAATCTCGGCAAAGTTCCTCCGTCGAATTACAGATGAGTTCCTAAATCTCAGCAGAGTTTTCTCAGTTGAATTACGGGCGAGTTCTTAAATCTTGATGAAGATGTTTCCCTCAGTCAAATTACTGACAAGTTCTTAAATCTCAATAGAGTTTTTCTCAATTGAATTACAGACAAGGTCCTAAATCTCGACAAAGTTCCTCCGTCGAATTACAGACAGTTCCTAAATCTCAGCAGATAAGTTCTCTCAGTTGAATTACGGGCGAGTTCTTAAATCTCGATGAAGATGTTTCCCTCTAGTCGAATTACTGACAAGTTCTTAAATCTCAACAGTTTTTCTCAGTTGAATTACAGACAAGGTCCTAAATCTCAACAATGTTCCTCCGTTGAATTACAGATAGTTCCTAAATCTCAGCAGAGAAGTTTTCTCAGTTGAATTACAGGTGAGTTCTTAAATCTCGATGAAGATGTTTCCTTCCAGTCGAATTACTGACAAGTTCTTAAATCTCAACAGAGTTTTTCTCAGTTGAATTACAGACAAGGTCCTAAATCTCGACAATGTTCCTCCATTGAATTACAGACAGTTCCTAAATCTCAGATGAGAAGTTTTCTCAGTTGAATTACAGGCGAGTTCTTAAATCTCGATGAACATGTTTCCCCAAGTCGAATTACTGACAAGTTCTTAAATCTCAACTGAGTTTTTCTCAGTTGAATTACAGACAAGGTCCTAAATCTCGGCAAAGTTCCTCCGTCGAATTACAGACGAGTTCCTAAATCTCAGCAGAGAAGTTTTCTCAGTTGAATTACGGGCAAGTTCTTAAATCTCGATGAAGATGTTTCTCCCTCAATTGAATTATGGACAAGTTCCTAAATCTCAACAAAGATCAGACTTCCCCAGCGGAATCTTCCTCAACAACAGGTATACAAGCTCTCGCTAAAGAATCTCTTATGCGATCGACACCCCTTCAGATGGCATCTTTAAGCCCATCCTCCCGTCAACAATCTCCCAATGGCATCTGTAAGCCCATTCCCGACATCACAAGGCAGGTACCACTTCATGCGAGTGAAAATTTCTGGGCACTCTAGTGTTCAATCATCTTCCACCCTCAGATCACGAAAGGCATGAAAGACAATCTACATCCTCAGGTTTAAGAAGATTGAACAGGGGCAGCTGTTGTACCCCAAAATTTATCCTCCTATATTTCTCAAAACATTGCAAGAAAAAATCTCCAAGTTGCTCAAGGTTGCTCAAAGATTGACCAGACAAGCTCTCTCCTAAGACAGTCTACCCCAAATTAGGGTTTTGTGTTGCATCAAGATCCTTGAGACCAAATGACCTCAAGTGCTCCCATAGGTCCTAATATGTTCTCAAGATCATCCATGTCAAGTTTCAAGCCTTGCAGAGGAAGTTTGCTCAGTCAATTGCTCAAAGGTCCAAAAATCGACTATGCTAGGGCAAAAGTCAACTGTGACCTACATACAGTGAAACTTCAAGATTTTTTGTAAACATTATCATTTTGAAGTATATTTCATCATTTTATCAAAGGTTGATCATGATTCATCAAGACTCAAAAGTTGATAAATTAGGGTTTTGCAGGAAAAGTCAACTCAACTTTGACCAAGCATAACTTTCTCATACTTTATGAGAAATGACCCATTAAAAGTTCATTTTGAATAGGATTCAATTCCATACAATCCATCTTCATACCCCAAGATCAAAAAATGCACTCACAAGAAGTTATGAATTTGGACATTATAGGTCATTTTGAAAAGTCAACAAAAACACCTTTTTTTGTCAAAGCTTCTAACTTGAGCATGGAATATCAAAATGAGATGATACCAAAAGAGTTGATTATAGGACATCTCAATATTTCTAAAAATTCCAAGAACACCTCCAAAAGTTCAAAATTGAAGAAGTTATGCAATGTTGAAGTTGGACTTTTTTGAAAAATTGCGAAAAGTCAACTATCCCCAAAACTTCAAATTTTGCCAAATGGGCCCATTCGTTTTCACTTGTTTTGAGTTTGCCTTATTTCCCACGTGCTCTAGCTTTGGCCATGTGTCCATATCACATTTTTATTATTTAATTGGATTTTTATTTGAATTAATTCATTTTAAATCAAATAAAATCACATAAAATCTAAGGCATTGATAACAAATGATTTTCTGGTTGTTTTAGGCTCCAAATACAGCTAGCATTGCAATCAAATTCGTATCAAGGGCATTATGCACAAGGAGATTGGATTTAGACCAAGTTTGGAAAGTTTTAATGGAAGAATTAAATCAAATTCAAGAGCATTGATAAGGCAAGATTTGGAAAAAGTTTGTTACTCTAATACAATGCACATTACATAAGCAAGCAAACGGCACGAGAATCAGGGTTAGAGATCACTTGTGGAGGCAGAACAAAAGTTGCAAAGATAAAAAAAAATGGGAGATCGAAATCAAGGTTAGAGACATTTTCAAGGCTTGAGACTTGTCTCAATCGATTGCTGGCCATCTCCAGAAGCTAACCCAATCCAAACCACACGTTTTCAAGAATTCTAAAGCACTTTAAGCAGTCCACGAATCCGCCATGTTCTTGAAATCGAAACTCACTATTCTTGCATCCATTGAATGAAATAACTGCATATTCTTGACCCTCACATCATTTGCAAACTATTGGTAATAACCAATTTGATTTATATGCTCTGTATCGTGAAACGCCATTGCTAGGGTTTTGCTTTTGTTTTTAGGGATTTTTGTTTCAGGTACAATTGGTCCACATGAAGGACATGGTTGTGATCAGGAGGTTATGACGAGTCCAACCATGGTCTTAGAGTCCATTGTTATGGCCTGTGTGAGATTTTGAAGGTGTGAAAGCTTATAGCGACGAACCTTTGTTCGTTGGTATAACTGTTCTGATTTTTAGCCACGGTTGGGAGGTCAGGGATAATACGTGGCATCTATCCATTGGCTGGTTCAAACGAAGCGCGCTTTTTTTTGTTTTGTATGGAAATTGATTTGTTTTTTTATATAATATATTGTTTGTATTATTATTAACAAAACAAAAACTTGGCCTAGTGGTGGCCACATAAATGTTCAAAGACCAAAAGGCTAGAGGTCAGTGATTCGATCCCTGCCTCCAGCAACTTGCATTTTCTTCTTATTTTTCAGGTAATCTGGTGTGCATTCAAGTCCATCATCCACCATGCGCCTCACTCTTCAACACGCCAGATGGCCAGATGGCCAGATCTGGTGGTCAACATCAGAGGAGCACCAAAATCCAGGTCAACGCATCGTAGTGGATCACTAAAGTCCACTTGGATCAGCTACTATTGGGCCAACAAAAATGCTTCCTGCACCCCCAAATCAGGCCCAATTTCTCATTCTCTTTATATTTTATTTATTTAACTTATTTACTTTATTTTTATTTGATTAATGTCTAACCAATAGATTAATTTTCTTTTTATCAAAAAATCACAAAAAAATACCTTTATCCTATAAAAATTCAGAACTTTATTTTTCTTTTTAAATACTAACTAATTAATTTAGGTTTTTAATTCTAGGAAACTTTAATTTATTTTTGTAAATATTTAAAATTAATTAGAAATCATTAGGTTTTAATTCTAATTTAATTATTTTATTTTCTTTCTTAAAATAATAAAAACTCCAAAAAACATGTCATTTATTTTTTTTTCTCATTTAATTAATTTAATTTAGTTATTTAATTTAGGATTTAATTTCTCTTCTTAAAATAAAAACAACAAAAAAACATCTTTAATTAAAAGGGTCAAAACCCTAATCTTTAATCCGATTTAATTTTGCGTCGCGATTTACTTTTCTTTATCCATATTGATGTATCTGCTTCCGGTATGTAATAGATAATTAGGACATTTTAATTATTTTACCGCTTTATTTTATTTTTACAGGGTTGCTTTTGGTGATGTAAATACCCGACGCCTTGTAATTTAATTTTCGCACCTTTAATTTCTGCAAATTATAATTGTTAGATGTTTGATAATAGGGTTTGCATGACAAGAATGAATGCTTAAACTAAAATCAAATTAGATCACCCTCAATATGTGCAAAGATAAAAATAACTGAAAACGACACACTCGCACATGCGCACTCTTAGGGTACACCCCACTTGGTTTCCTTCGTACACGGTCATTGAGTATAGGTCGTTTTAGAGGTCGTCCTCTTGTCTAAAAGATCATAGTTGCCTCGCAACAGTTGCCTCGGATATTGTTGCCTCAAACAAATGATCTAAGACATTAGGGTTACCGCTAAGGCGCCCTATCATTGCTTTGGTGACCGTATGTCCCTCATTCGAATTGACCCTTAAACTCCAACGCCGAGGCTACCCACTCACTAATAGTGGGATAGCATTGTCTAAAGGAAATTACCATAGAACGATTCCTTTTTCAAGTAGGTAGATAGTTCTTAGATACTTGCTCTTTCAAAAACAAAACTTTTCACACTTACACTCCTTTTCGAACAAAGTTTTCAAAAAAACACTTCATTACACTCTTGAGGACAGAAGCAAGAGTTAAATCGAAGTTTCAAAACAAAAACTTTTTCAAACCCACAAGCACCAAGAAAACAATTTTGAAAACAATTGAGCAAGTACCTAAGAGCCCGTAGATAAATACGTATAGAAAGGGTGCTAATACCTTCCCTTTCTATAATCTACCCCCGTACTCAGAAATATCTCGAAAAAGGAATTTTTCTGTGCTTTTTTCCCTTCCTTATTGGATAAAATGAAAGTCGTGGCGACTCTTGCTTACCGCGACATTTTGCAAAAACAAACGCAAAACGCAAACCAGCATTCCAAAAAACAGTCAGTTCTTCCCACTGTATCACAAATATTATTCCCCGTAAGGAACCTTCCCACAAAGGATGTTCTTGCTTATGCACGCCACGTGACCTCTATAAGGCCATGGGATCTGGTTACCATTGAACATTCACCATGTTCTATCTTCCATGTTATTCCCTCAGTCAAACCTTCATCACAATAATCCTTTGGTCTATCATGATTCCTAGCCTGTAGGACTCCAATTTGTCTATTACAATTCCTAGCTTGTAGGAATTCCCGTCTCTCTGATACAATCCCTAGCTTGTAAGGATTCCTCTTCGTCTTTCATTATCTATAATCCTTAAGGAGTTCCTTATGTCCATCACAATCTATAAGTCAATATAGGGTATCCTCATTTCCATCTCTGTCTTTAAACCCGTTTAGGTTTTCGTAGGAGTGTCATAACCCTTAGTTTGTAGGGGCCTCCTCTTAACTATCATCTGTAGGACTTTCCTTATGTCTGTTATCATATCTAACTTGTAGGGGTTACTATTTTTCTAGCACAATTGGTAGCCCTTAAGGGGCTTCCTTGTGTCTGTCACAATCCGTATAGGTTGTCCTTAGGTTTATCTTTGTTCTAACCTCGTATTACATTGCGTCTCCATCAAAATATTTCTGCATACCCATAAAACAAAAATAATTTTGCATACTCATGCATTTTCATTCACATACATGTTCATACATTTGCATAAACCTCATATCGATTTACACTTGCGCCCTTATCCAATTGTCTATGCTAGTTAATTTCCTGAGACTTGTAAGGGAATTCGAAAAAGCCTTAAACTTGGGGAGAGGAGATTAACCATTGAAGATTCAAATGAGCTTGGCCCTATAAGTCAAATTGAAGATATAAGGCAGCCCTTCACTATACAAGCCTACGCAACGCCTCAAATGCAACTACCATTGGTGATTCCTCTATATCAGAGGCAATGGTATCGACAAGAGCAAATGCCCTCACATAATAGGTATGCCCAAGAAAAGTCAAAGGTCACTCCCATACTTTGAAAAATCAAAGAACTGTGAAGCGTCTCCTAAAGTCAAGTGGATCAATGAAGAAACTCTTCCATAGGATCATTAGGCTTTATCATTTCAAATTATAATTTCCTAGTTGCTAAGTTGTATTTGTTGTAACTTTGTATCTTTTGTTAGAGCAAGAAAGCTTCGAAGCAATTCTTTTTTTTTATGATAACAACCATATATTTTGTGAGTAACAGTTTTAGTGCTACTAATGGTTTCATTGAGTGTGCATATCTAATAACATGAAACATTATATAAAAGAGCATGCACAAATATAGCTCAGAAAGCTGAAGATGCAAGAATCAGAAAGCTCCTACAACTGAAGTTGTCTCTCAAGATAAGTTGCTTCTTATACATGTGAATATGTGATCATCCATCAGAAAGATTCTAAGAGCTTGCGTAAATATAGCTTAGGGAGTTGAAGATACTTGATTAGAAAAGCTTCTTTAACTAAAGTTATCTTTCAGATAAGTTGATGCCTAAAGTTCTGAAAAACAAGACGTGTTCCAAAAGTTCAATCTATTGTTTCTACAATACATCAAATAAATGGTTTCTAAACTACTCATCAGAAGAATAAGACAAGAAATAAGTCTCAAGCTCAGCACTTCAGAATCAGAAACAACATCTTCTGAAGAAATCAAGTTCTACATAAACAAATTAGACACAGACCAAAAAAGTCAAGATACATCTTCAGTTATATCTTGGATAAATAAAAAGGAATAAATCACGCCTCCTACACAGTAATCATATTAAATTTAAAAATACACGCTAAAATGCATTATGTGCTCCAACGGAACTATTCTCTCAATCCTATATAAAGCAACTTTGTTATAAGAATGGTATATAAGAAAATAAGTGAATGTGTGAATATGTTACTATGTGGCGTGTGGCTGAACATCACCAATAATTTCACAAACACAAAGTAGTATCACCTTGAAATGCAATATTTACACTGAGTTGTTGATCTATAGTGTAATATTTCATTAAGCATATTAAAGTGTTGACAACTTACTAAGAAGCAACATGTTCATCACAACTTAGTTCCAAAATGGTTGTCAATCTTATAAGAAAAACATCACAACAACAAAAAGAATAAAGGATCGACAAGCAATAAGAAACATGAGTTGATACTCGTGTACTGATCATTGAAGAAAATAAGCTAAAGATCTAATCAATATGTCATTCAAAATATAAATCAAAGCGTATCTCAAGAGAAACCAGAAAAGAATATAGAAGTTGTTTTATTTAGCTTGATTAACAAAAAAGATGAAGATAAGAAGACTATAAGATGTTTTGCACTTAATCTCGATAACATTCAATCTTGTAAAAACAAGCAAACCACAAGAGGTTGTTGCTCTAATCGTGTTATCTCTTAGAAAATTTCATTTAAATTGTTTTAGACAAAGGGGTTGTTTCTTAAAAGCTTGTCAAAACAATATTTACTATAAGTAGGAGAAATCTGCTTGATAAGAAGCACTCTTGTAAATCTCAAGAAAAACGATTCTTTCTAGAATTGGTGTTTTCTCAAGTAACTTTCTAGTCTATATACTTGAGAGGGCTAAGAGGTCTTTCTAGACTCTTAGAGGTTGTTTCTAGAATTGGTGTTTCCTCAAGTGACTTTCTAGTCTGTATACGTGAAAGGGATGAGAGGTCTTTCTAGACTCTTAGAGGTTGTTGTAATCTTTCAAGATTAGTGGATTATGTCCTTTTCTAAGGAAAAATCCCATGAGGAGGGTGGACAAGATTTATCCCTGGTTGAGAAGGTGAACTTGTATAAAAATGAATGTGTTCTTTATTGCTATTAATTTGTACTTGCTCAAAGGCTTCCACAAACTCTTTAGAAAGGGAAAAAATTTCTATCAACACAATTCAAACCCCCAATTTCATGTTATTTATTCTTAAATCAAACACTTAACTGTGTAGAGAGATCAAGTTAGAGAAAAACCAAAAACATCTTGAGAAACAAAATTATCTGAAGTAAGCATCAGAAGCTCTACATACTTGAACTAGCTATGTTTTGGAGAAAAGGATAATTCTCTATAGGAAGACAGTTCCAGAGAATTCTAGAAGGGTTCTCAAGAAAGTGACTTTCTTTTCCACAACACAGTAGAATGCGTCTAAAGAAATAAAAAGTTAGAAGTCAACCCTTTGAAACTGGCTAGATTATTCAGAACCTCTAAAAGACAGCTCTGAAGAAAGCATAAGACAATAGAAGTTGTTCATAAGTTGGTTCTAAGAGAAAGTTAAAGTCAAAACCAGAATGGAGAGCACTCAGATAAAAGAATCACTGTAAATATTTTAGTATCTCAAAGGTATGTTTTCTTTTATATTTAACTTATTAGAACTTCTAGTAAAAATACGTCTACAAGTTAGAAGATGTTATATAAATAGAAGCATTCCAAATATTAGTGAAATTCCAAGTTGTAATGTTTCTGGTTAAGTGAAAATCTCAAGATCTGGAACATTCTCTCTTCCAAGAGAAAGATCTTTTAATCAATTCTCTAGACAATATGAACTTGTGAGTTCTCTGATGATGAGCCAAATACTTTACAAATTTTTCTGTGATCATAGCTTCTCATTCAAGAAACCATGTTCAATATGTTTTTGATTATGTTATGGTATGTCACCTCTAAATGCTAATTCCCTCAAAGTCCTTATTTAGAACATGTATGATACTTTATCCTTTTAAAGACTGGTTCACTCCAATTTTTGAAATTCTTATCTTGTGTCAGTGATCTATGTCATTCATGCAGATTAGTACATCTCCCTCACCATCTTATATATATATATATATATATATATATATATATATATATATATATATATATATATATATATATATATATATATATATATATATATATATATATATATATATATATATATATATATATATATATATATATATATATATATATATATATATATATATATATATATATATATATATATATATATATATATATATATATATATATATATATATATATATAAATATAAACAGTGATTTATCATATTTATCTCATTGTCTCATAAACTAATTCCTATCAAGATTTTTCCTCTCATCTGTTTCATCATGCCTCAACCAATCTTTCTTGGAAAATAAGATCTTCTTGAAATCATCATCAAAAAAGAAATTTAAATTTCCTCTCTTGAAAGTAACATTGCTTCGAGCGTCTCAGATGTGTTCTATTCTCAACAATGGACAAGATACTTCAATATGCTGGAGATACTTGTTTATGTGAATCTTGTTAAATAATTATGGAAGAATGACTATCTTGACTATTAAAAGGGTTTAATTCATTCCTATATCTTTGAAATTTCCATCACCGATACTCCCTTCTCAATCACTTTGGCCATTGGGTGTGAGAATCTATGTGTCACATATGACTATGTTAAGTCTAGGTTTGTGATGTCTGATAAATTTGATTCTCTTCATGACATATCATCAGGATATGAGCCTATCAATCCTGAAAATCTACTACCCATTCCCAAAGCTTGGTTCAAGCTTGTGTTGTCCAACCTTCTTCCCATATGGGATAATCAAGACCTTCTGAGGCATGATGACCAACCACTCATCTATCTTCTGTTGAACAATAATCGTGTAAGCTTTCCACAGTCAATCTTCATCTTTATTTGGAAATCTATTTTTGAGTCCAGGAATCACATAAGGTCTTATATTCCTTATGGATGAGTTTTGTCTGAAATTATTTTCCAAGAGGGAATAGTGGATATGTTCAAAGAAATGATAGCATAAAGTGGTTCACAAAATAGTCACGAAGATTTCTTGTTAAAATCTAAGTGCGAGATTTTCATTAGCTAGGAAAATATGACTTATCTCTTCAAAAGTATGATTGTTTTTCTTGGTTGATCATGTCATCTATTTAGTTCTTTATTTTAAACGTGTATCTGCTAAATTGTCTTAAATTAATGCAGTCTTTATTTTATAAGTTTTTGTTTGTTAATTTTGCCTATCATGAAAAGAAAAGTATTTAGGTATTATAAATTCATTAAAGCCTAAAATAAAATAGTCATGCATGTGTCTCCTGGTCAAATATTAGGTCTCTGATCTTGATGTTTTTTAGTTACTTTATTCACGTTTTAGAAAATAGCCTTTTTTAAGTTTTGAACATTTTGATATACCCTCATAAATGAAATCAACTATTCTTTTTCCCTTCCCCATACATCTATGTGACCTAGTCTACTCTATACTCACAATTGATTCAAATATATAAATTGTTATTCATTTCACTATCTTCTGAGTTCAACTTCAACAACTTCTCATGAAAATGATGATCACTTGGAAGTTATCATTGAAAGACATCCAAGACTTTTTGGTGAGAATTCGGAATTCCATCTCAGCATTCTCTTTCAAAACTATAATCACTATCTTTCCTTACTAAGAGGACATGTTTTTCCAAATCTTGTGAAGACTTTCTGGAAAAATGCCTTTGTCAATTTCGGTGGTTCCTCAATCTCCTCAAACATCTAGGGCTGGGATGTTTTTTTCACTACCAAATGTATTATTGGGATAATAAATTTTCCATGTGTAGGTATCGCGACTGGTCGTGTCTCTCTTGATAGAATTCCTGATGGTGACATCATTTCCATCTTTGAAGAATCTTCTGAGTTCCACTACACCAACCCTGAGAGTCTTAAGCCCATTGCGAAAGACTGGTTTTGCTTTATTCTGGCAATTCTTTGTCCATGCGAAACTACCAAAAAAGTCTTAACTAATGATGATAATACTCTAATTTTTTGTCTGATCAAACGAATTCCGATCAATATTCCTCAAGTCATCCTAAATCATCTCAAAGGATCCATCACTTCCTACAAAAATTTAAACAAAACCTCCATTCCCTATGGAAGAATTAGGTCAGAAGCGTGTGTTCAAAATGAGATTGTAAGAATCCTTCGAAGGATTCTTGATGGTCCTAGTGATGCTCTGCATCAAAAGAAGTGTGAGATGTTTGATTATCAGTTGTTCCCATAGGATTTTATTTTGTAATTTTTTTAATTCTATCATCAATGCAACAATTTCTAAATAAGCACTTATTGTTTCTTGTGTTAAATTTTTTTCATGAATAATCATTTGTTTTGATGATGTCAAAAAGGGGGAGAAGTATAATGATTTTGATGAACCTAAAGAGAAGCAAAAACAAACTCATCATAATAATAGAATGATATAAAATGTGCATTTACCACTAACGTGTGGTTATCTATTTGATAATTAACCAAGGAACTATGAACAAGTTCACTAGGCTTTTTATGACAGTTCAAAATGAAAGAAATATATTTAGATTGATTTTTCATATATTCGAAGATGTATACTCTATGAACATATGTTCAAGAATCAGATAAACCCAATACTATTAAGAAGTTGAGAACTTTCTGAAAGTTCAAGTTATCTTGACTTTGGTATCATAATGTTCAGAAGAAATAAAACGTCGATGAACATGATTTTCAAAAAATAAGAATCAAAAGCAGAAGCAGATGTATTCCAGAAGAACAAAGAAAACCAGAAGTTGAAAACTCTAAAATTCCTAAAGTCAATACTCTCATGATCTGGATATGTGATCTATTGGAACCAGGGGGAGTTTTACTCAAATTATTCAGAGTCAGGATAATCTATCATCATCAAGTCATTGACTCAGAGCGAGCTATCCAGCTCAGGGGGAGCTCAGGGAAAGTTAACTCAAAATCTGTTTATACTTTTACGCAAGCAAAATTGTTTCATCAAAATACATGATTTTTGTCATCATCAAAAAGAGGGAGATTGTTAGAGCAAGAAAGGTTCTAAGCAGTTCTTCGTTTTGATTATAACAACCACATATTTTGTGAGTAACAATTTTAGTTCTACTAATGGTTTCATTGAGTGTGCAAATCTAATAACAAGAAACATTCTCCCAACACCTTATATGCAACAGTTACCACTCTATCCGAATTTTGATACGAGCCAATAAACTGAGGAGTAAGCTTCTTCGATTTCAACATTCGCCCAACACCGGTCATTGGGTTAACTCTCAACAAGACATGATCTCCTTCCTGAAATTCAAGGTCCTTCCTTCACTTGTCATGGTAACTCTTTTGTCTACTCTGTGAAGCTTTCATCTTTTCTCGAATTAACTTCACTTTTTCCGTAGTCTCTCGTACAATTTCGGGTCCAAGCATCACACTTTCACCAGATTCGTACCAACACAAAGGCGTTCTACACCTCCGGCCATACAATGCCTCAAAAGGTGCCAAACCAATACTGGAATGAAAACTATTGTTATAAGTGAACTCAATCAAGAGGAAGGTAACTATCCCATGTACCTCCTTTCTCAATAACACAAGCTCTAAATAAATCCTCTAATGAATGAATAGTCCTTTCGGTTTGACCATCAGTTTGTGGGTGATACGCAAAACTCAATCTCAGTTTAGAACCTAACGCATCCTGCTGACTCTTCCAAAAATCAGAAGTAAACCTTAGGTCTCTATCGGATACGACACTTGACAGAACACTATGTAGCTTCACAATCACACAAATATAAATGCCTGTTATCCTTGACACTAGAAAACTGATACCGATTGGAATAAAATGAGATGAGTTTGTTAACCAATCCACAATCACCCAAATCGCATCATGTCCTCTTATAGTTCTTGGAAATCCCGTCAAAAAGTCCATGGATATATTATCCCATTTCCATTCTGGAATATCTAATTGTTCCAATAGCCCTGCCGGTTTCTGATGTCTGACTTTCAACTTCTGGCAAGTCAAACATGCATACATGAACCGCGCCACATTAGTTTCCATCCTAGCCACCAAAACAACTTCTTTAAGTCTTGATACATCTTAGTCGCACCCGGATGAATACTCAATCTACTTCTATGACTCTCTTCTGGAACCATCCTTTTCATCTCGGAGTCATCAAGAATACACAATCTATGTCAGAACCTCAGCACACCTTGTATGTCTACCCTTAAATCACTATCTTCAGACTAATTACTCCCAACCATCAAATCTACCAATTTGACATCCAACTTTTGAGCTTCTTTAATATCATTCATGAAGTCATTGTTGATCTTCAACATTCCCAACATCATACTCTATTGTGTCACTTCACATACTAAGCTCATGTCTCTAAATTCTTTGATCAACTCTAATTCTCTAAACATAATGGCAGGCATATGTAATGACTTCCAACTTAAAGAATCAGCCACGACATTAGCTTTACCAGGGTGATAGTTTAAACCAAAGTTGTAATCTTTCAACATTTCTAACCACTTGCGTTGTCTCATATTCAATTCCTTTTGATCAAACAAATATTTCAAGTTTTTATGATCACTAAACACTTCAAATCGAGAACCATAAAGATAATGCCTCCAAATCTTTAAGACAAATACTACTGCTGCTAATTCTAGATCGTGGGTAGGATAATTCCTTTCATGAATCCTCAATTGTCTTGAGGCGTATGCCACTACTTGATCATTCTGCATGAGCACACCACCTAAACCCAATTTAGAAGCATTACAATATACAAAAAATGATTCTTCAGGATTGGGTAATATTAAAATTGGAGTTGTCGTCAATCTCTTCTTCAACTCAACAAAACTTTCTTCGCATTGGATGTCCCATATAAATGTATTTACTTTACAAGTAAAATGAGTTAGCGGAAGTGCTAACTTAGAAAAACCTTTGATAAACCTCCTATAATAGCTATCCAATCCCAAAAAGCTTATGATCTTTATAAATGACTTTGAAGTCTCCCATTGTAATATTGCGTCTCCCTTGGACGGGTCTACCGCGATTCCTCCACCTGAAATAATATGGCCAAGGAAACTGACCTTCCCTAACCAAAACTCACACTTAGATAACTTCACATATAACTTATTTTCCTTTAACACTTGCAGCACAATTCGCAAATGCTCAGCTTGTTCTTCCTTTGTTTTGGAATATATTAAGATATCATCGATGAATACTACCTTAAACTTATCCAAATAAGTATGAAATATACGGTTCATGTACTCCATAAAGACACCTCGTGCGTTAGTAACACCAAAAGGCATCACTGAAAATTCATAGTGTCCATATCGAGTCGGAAACCTGTCTTCAGAATATCCTCACCCTTTACTCAAATTTGGTGATATCCCGACCTCAAGTCAATCTTGCTAGACACGCATGCATCTACCAATTAATCCATCAAATCATCTATTCTCGGAAGTGGATACTTTTTTTTTATTGTAACTTTGTTCAATTTTCGATAGTCCATACAAAGTCTCATACTACCATCCTTCTTTTTTACTAGCAACATCGGAGCTCCCCAAGGTGACACACTTGGTCTAATAAGTTTCTTTTCAAGTAATTCTTCTAGTTGTTTCTTCAATTCTGCTAACTCAAATGCCGACATTCGATAGGGTGCCATATAAACAGGTTTGGTACCCGAAGCAAGATCAATAGAAAATTCTACTTCCCTTTCTGGTGGCACATCTGTAATGTCATCTGGGAAAACTTCCGGATAATCACGCACAACTTGCAACTTATCTCTAGAAACCTGCTTCTCAACGGACAAGGGCGTCATTAATGAAAATACCAGAGCTTCACCTTGCATCAATTCCTTCAACTGTCTAGAAGATAAGAACTTCGCTTCCTCTTCTTCATCAGGAGTAGAAAATCGCACATGTTTGTTGTAACAGTTAATATGAACATAATTAAATTCCAACCAGTTCATACCCAAAATTACATCTAGACCACTCAGCGGTAAATAAACTAGATCAACAAAGAATTATCTCTCATATATGTACAAAGGACACTTCAAGCATACTAAAGAAGTAGTCACTGATCCCTTAGCTGGAGTTGTGATAACCATTCCTCCATTCATAGAGGATAACTCGAGACCCAAATTTTTAGCACAATTAGAAGCAACAAAAAAATGCGTAGCACCAGTAACAATAATAGTAATTAAGGAGTACTATTAATGAAGAAAATACCTTTAATCAAACAGTCGCCACTGGATGTTTGAGTTCCAGCCAAAGCAAAAACTTTCCCACCATTCTGAGCTTTCTTTGGTTTCTAGCACTGAGTACTGAAGTGTATTTCCTCACCATAGTCGAAACATATCACTGCCTTATGTCTACAGTCAGCTACCTCATGCCAAGCTTACCACAATGAAAACACCTCTTCACTTCTACAGTACATGCATTACTTTGGTGACCTAACTTCCCATATCTCTAACATACAACGTTAGTAGGAGCACCTCCCCCATTGATTCTTCTTCCATCAATAATCCTCTATCTGCCTTTGTCATTCGGAGCATTGTAAGGATTCCCACGATTCTTCTCTTGCCTACCTCTTTTCTCAATTACAGCTTTGTAGTGAGCCTTACTGTGCTCCTCATAAATTCTGCAACAATTCACCAAATCAAAAAATTTACAGATTCGCTGATACCCAATTACTTTCTTGATCTTAGAACGTAAGCCATTCTCAAACTTGACACACTTAGAAAATTCAGCAGTCTCCTCCGTGTAGTGAGGATAAAAGTTTTCCAACTCCGCAAATTTGGCAGCATACTCAGTTACCACTAAATCCCCTTGTTTCAGTTCCATATATTCAATCTCCTTCTTCCCATGGACATCATCTGAGTAATACTTCACCAGGAATTCCCTATGAAACAAAGCCTAAGTAATAGCCTCACTTGTGCCTTCCAGTCTCTAGTGAGTAGCAAACCACCAGTCACCAGCCTCTCTTGCCAGCATATGCGTACCAAAATGCACTTTCTATGCATCGGGACAGTCCATGAGTCGAAGGATCCTTTAAATATCCTTGAGCCACTCCTATGCTCCTTCAGGATCATGCTTCCCTTTGAACATATGTGGATGGTTCCTGTGAAAAGTTTCTAAAGCACGAGTCCATCGTTCCCACCAACACTAGGCTGATTATGCATTTCTTGAGCCAAAGCCTGCAACGCATTAGCCAAACACTGCAAAAGGGCGACATTTTGAAAATGATTCCACCTTAGCACGCAAAGGGAGAAGGGACTTTAGTCATATGAGTGAAGACCTTACTGGGGAATATGGGATAGAGGCTTCAAACTGTGCAAACCCGAAATCAAAATGAACCAAGACTTGACTGGGGAAAATGGGATCACAAACTCAACACCGCACCATACATCCATTGGTATCATCTCTAACTATCTGAGAAACACACAAAGATCATACACATACCAGCAAAAGTAACTTGAGAGAACCTTCCTG
Source organism: Vicia faba (assembly GCA_948472305.1). Taxonomy (NCBI): domain Eukaryota; kingdom Viridiplantae; phylum Streptophyta; class Magnoliopsida; order Fabales; family Fabaceae; genus Vicia; species Vicia faba. The sequence continues at coordinate 1,393,174,305 of OX451736.1, read as the reverse complement.
GGGAAAACAATCTTCTAAAATTTCAGACTTCGGCCATCCTTAAGATCACCACATTTGTTTTTCGTGAGTCACAAAATCTAAAGTAAAAAGTAATTTGTAAATTCTTTTCAAAAAACAATTCTGTTATTTAATCTTTTTGTTTTGAAAATTACTATCAATAATAAGTGGAGTCTTTGTAAGTAGAATAAAATAAGAACTACAAAGAATTGGATAAAAGCTCAAACTTTATTAATAGAATGGTAGTCTGCGAATGGAGAGACTCCATAAATGATTACAAAGTTTGGAAAATGGTAATATATTGGAAAAGATACATTGATATACAATGGCCACTATTCTACGTAAAAACGTTGAATTCCTGAGCAGTGACTTCTGTTGAAGTATGTCGATAATCCAAGAAGATTGTTGCTTCAATGATCAAGTCTTGTCTGATGCAGTTACTTTCCAAGAAATCCCTAACTTTTTCCTAGGTTTCCCTCGCGGGTTTTCAACCTAGCGGGAAGAATTTATTCTGTTTATCTCTCTTATTTTTTCCTAGACCGCCCTTTCGGGTTTTCAGCCTACTGAGACGCACTTTTTTTCCTAAGTCACCCTTTCAGGTTTTCAACTTAGCGAGCTGTTCTTTTATTTCTTTAGGCGAAGTATTTCTTAAGTGCATCAGCATTCATAGGACATGGGAACTCCTTGCCATCCATAGTTTCAAGATTTAATGCACCGCCAGAGAAGGCTTTCTTGGAAACATATGGGCCTACAAAATTGGGAGTCCACTTGCCCCTAGAATCAGCATTAAAAGACATGATCTTCCTGAGCACGAGGTTACCTTCTCTAAATTCACGAGGCTTTCCCTTCTTATCAAAAGCTTTCTTCATTCTCTTCTGGTATAACTGACCATGACATAAGACCGTCATTCTCTTTTCTTCAAACAAATTCAATTGGTCAAACCTGTTCTGGACCCATTCAGCCTCTGAAAACTTGGTTTCCATTATCACACGTAAAGAGGGAATCTCAACCTCAACAGGGAGAACTGCTTCCATACCATGCACAAGGGAGAACGAGTTTGCCCCTATTAAAGTGCGGACAAATATACGATACCCGTGCAAAGCAAAAGGGAGCATTTCATGTCAATCTTTATAAGTAACAACCATTTTTTGGATGATCTTCTTAATATTTTTATTAGCAGCTTCAACAGTCCCATTCATCTTTGGCCTGTAAGGAGATGAATTGTGATGGACAATCTTGAATTCTTGACAAAGTTCTGCCATCATCTTGTTATTCAGATTCTAGCCGTTGTCAGTGATAATCCTGCTTGGCACACCGTACCGACATATAAAATTATTCTTGGTAAAGCGTACTACCACCTGCTTAGTAACATTAGCATATGAAGCTGCTTCCACACACTTGGTAAAGTAGTCTATTACCACCAAGATAAAACAATGTACATTTGATGCCTTGGGTTCGATCATTCCAATCATGTTAATACCCCACATAGAGAAAGGTCACGGGGAAGAAATAACATTGAGAAGCGTCGGAGGAACATGAATTTTGTAAGCATAAATCTGGCACTTATGGAATTTCTTTGCAAATTTATAATAGTCAGATTCCATTGTCATCCAATAGTAACCTACCCTAAGTATCTCCTTTGCCATTGAATGTCCATTAGCATGATTGCTGAAGGAACCTTCATGGATCTCATGCATCAACATGTATGCTTCTTGTCTATCCACGCATCTGAGCAAGACCATGTCATAATTTCTCTTATATAGCAAATCTTCATTGAGGAAAAAACTGCCTGCCAACCTTCCCAATGTCTTTCTATCTTTGTTTGACGCACCAATTGGGTATTCCTGAGTCTGGAGAAAATTCTTGATATCATAATACCAGGGATTTTCATCTGACGTTTCCTTTGTTGTAAACACATGAGCTGGCCTATCCAAACGTCACATTATGATATGAGGCACATCATTCCAAGTATTCACCTAATACATAGAAGCTAGAGTAGCCAAAGCATCTGCCATCCGATTTTCATCTCTGGGAATATGATGGAATTCAACTTTATTAAAGAAGGGTAATAAGCTTTTAGCATAGTCATTGTAAGGGATCAAGCCAGGGTGACGAGTATCCCATTCTCCTTTAATTTGAATTACTATCAAAGTTGAATTGCCATGTACATCTAGAATTTTGATTATGAGATCAATAGCCTCCTCGAGACCCATGATACAAGCTTCATACTCTGGCATGTTATTGGTGTAATCAAATTTCAGCCTTGCAGTAAATGGGATATGCGATCCATGGGGAGTGATAATCACAACACCAATTCCTTTCCCATAAGCATTCATAGCTCCATCAAACACCATGCCCTAACGTGATTCAGGATTAGGACCTTCCTCGTGAAACGAATCATCATAATCTTTCACTTTCAGAAACATAACATCCTCATCAGGGAAATTATATTTAACAGACTGATAATCATCAACCGGTTGGTGAGGAAGATAATCCACCAACACACTACTTTTGATAGACTTCTGAGTATGGTATTCAATATCATATTCAGACAACAATATCTTCCAACGGGAAATTCTCCCAGTAAGAGAAGACTTTTCAAAAATATAGTTAATTGGATCCATTTTGGAAATCAACCAAGTAGTATGATTCAACATATATTGCTGGTACCCGCTTTGCCGCCCAGGCCAGAGCATAACATAACTTTTCCAGCATAGAATATCATGACTCACAGTCAGTAAACTTCTTGCTGAGATAATAAATGACATATTCCTTCTTACCTACTTCATCTTGTTGTCCTAAAATACATCGCATAGAATTATCTAACATTGTCAGATACATAATCAATGGTCTTCCTTCAACGGGCGGGAGCAAGATAGGAGATTCAAGCAGATACTCTTTAATACTTTCAAATTACCTTTGGCAATCATCTGTCTACACACAACCTTGATCTTTCTTTAATAACTTAAAGATCGGCTCACACGTTGCAGTCATATAGGAAATAAATATGGAAATGTAATTCAAACACCCGAAGGAATGCACTAACTTGCTTTTCAGTTCTTGGCCCTGGAATTTCTTGAATTTCTTTGACTTTATCAGGCTCAAATGCAATCCCTTTTTGACTGACACTGAAACCTAACAATTTCCCTGATCGAACACCAAAGGTGCATTTATTTGGATTTAAGCGGAGATGTAATTCCTCAAACGCTGAAACAATTTCAAGAATACTTCTATATGCCCTTCTTCAATCTGGGACGTAGAAACCATATCATTAACATATACCTCAATTTCCTTATGCATCAAATCATGGAATAGGGTTGTCATAGCCCTGTGGTGCGTTGCACCACCGTTCTTCAATCCGAAGGGCATCACTTTGTAACATAATATTCACCAGGGTGTGATAAATGTTTTTTCCATGTCCTCGGGAGCCATTCTAATTTGATTATATTCGGAAAATCCATCCATGAACGAGAATACTTTGAATTTTGCTATACTATCAACCAACATATCAATATGTGGCAATGGAAAGTCGCCTTTTGGACTAGCTTTGTTTAAATCTCTATAAGCAACGCACATGCGAAATTTTCCGTCTTTATTTGGTATTGGGACAATATTGTCAATCCACTAAGGGTACACCGATGTCACAAGAAAACTGACATTAATCTGCTTTAAAACTTCTTCTTTAATTTTCACTGCCATATCAGGGTGAGTTCTTTGCAACTCCTGCTTGATTGGCGGGCAATCTAGCTTTAGCGGCAAATGATATTCCATAATATCAGTATCTAAACCAGGCATATCTTGGTATGAACAATCAAATATGTATACATACTCTTTCAACAATTCAATCAACCTTCTCTTTACGTCGGGATGCAACAATGCTCCAATCTTGACTTCCTTTGGATCGTCCTCTGAACTCAAATTAATCGTCTCTGACGGCTCTTTATACGTCTGAATGGCACTTTCCTCACGCTCAAGAAACTGCGAAACCTTTTCTGTGATTTCATCATACTCTTCTTCTTCGGCCACATACGCAGGATATTCAAAGTTGGGAGAGGGTGCAGGGTCATTGTATTCAACAGGTTTTTCAATTACAATTATTATTTATTTTGAAAGGTTTTTTTTTCTTCTGATTACCTTTTTCCAATAAAAAGATGAAAATAAAAATACAATTTGGGAATCAAAGACAACTTTTATTATTGATTTTAAAGATCACAGCAACATATATGCCCATACAATATCAACTTTTACCTTGGGCAAAGTGAAAGATTTTCTAAAAGATTAACAAAAAACAAATTACTTTGAGACATGAATGCAAGAGGGAACATCGATGGTGATCCAATTTTGGACTCTAACTCCATGCATCGTGTAGTTCAGCATCTCCTGCTCTGCCTCATCTTCCAAAATATCATTAATCCTAGGAACAGTTGGGTGAAGATAACTCCTGCTACAAAAGATATCTTGATATTTGCCCAAAGTAGACTTCGACTTCATGTTCTTACCTTTATCATTCTTCACAGAGAATCCCAAACCAACTCTATTCTTATTCACATGTGGATCCACAATCTTCCCCCATACTTTACTATGGCAATTACGCACTACCTGCTGAGCATCCTTCAACGAAGCTATAGAATTTTCATTTTCCCTTATATTATCAATGGATAAAGCTTGGAACGGAGTTCCAACATCAGCTTCATCCACTTCCACAACACTAAAAGAGAATAAATGGGATATTAATAATGCCTATTCTCCACTTATGATGACCACTTTTCCTTCACGCATAAAAACATCAGCTTTTGGTGCAAAGTTGAAGTGACAGTCCCTGCCTCGTGTATCCATGGTCGTCCTAGTAAACAATTGTAAGTGGGTACGTTATCCATAACTTGGAAAGTGATCTGAAATAAGTGCGGGCCTATATGAATAGGAAAATCTACTTCCCCGATGACAAACTTCCTTGATCCATCGAAAGCTTTCACAATTATGCCACTTGGGCGCATGGGAGTTCCTTGGTACTTCAGCTTCATAATCGTGCTCCTTGGTATGAAATTTAAAGCAGACCCATTGTCAATCAGCACATTTGATAATGAATCGTTCTTGCAGTTCATGGAGATATAGAGAGCCATGTTATGATTCCTTCCTTCATCGGGCAATTCGTCATCATAGAAACTCAGGTTATTACAAGATGTAATATTCCCTACTACACTGCTGAATTGGTCCAAAGGCATATCACTTTCCATGAAAGCTTAATCCAATACTCTCATCAAAGATTTGTTGTGGGCAGAAGAGTTCATTAGCAAGGCTAGAATAAATATCTTTGACGGAGTCTACAATAATTGATCTACGATCCTGTAGTCGCTCATCTTGATAATCTTCAATATAACGTCCACATCTTTTTCCAGAGTAGTACCACTAGATCACCCATCCTACGTAAGCGGCCTTACATAAAAGTCGTGAGCAGCCTCACACTTTCCAATTAATGTCTCTAGGTAACCTTACCAATATTAGCGACCTTGCTATCCATTTCACCTTTCTAATCCACCGAGTTGATACTATTAAAGCAACCATATGGATATGGGTGCAAAGCCCAATTCCCGTCTGGCCCATCTTTTCAAAATCCTAGTTCCCTTCTGGCCCATCTTTTCAAAATCCCAGTTCCCGTCTGACACATCTTTTCAAAATCCCAGCCCCTAATTGGCATGGCTTCGTAGAAAAAATAAACCTTGGCTAATAGTCTGCCTTGAGCATTGGTTCGCAGTTCAAATAAACGGGGGCATTGCATTTATCAACCATCGCATCATTTCAATTCATAACATTATCATATCGAGCATACATACCATACATCCTGCATACATCAAGCATAATCATATCAAACATGCATACATGCATTACATTCAATCATACATGCCCATAGAAAACTACGGAAAAATCTCAAAGCATGACTACCAGCTAAGACTAACTCAAATTCAAATCCAAGATCAACATTATCCATTCACCTTGATATAGCTATCTCGGTTGACAACGAACACAATCGTCAAAGGCGTCGCTATCAAAATCTCACTAGGAAGCTTACCTATGCTTCATATCCACGCCTACATCCATATCCACGCCTATTTCTATGACCACGCTGTTGCACCCCAAAATTTTCCCTCTAATTTTATTCAGGGCATGCTCATTAAGGTCCCTAGTTTCTCAAGGGGCTTCAAATGATTTTCATGGCACCCTATATGCTTCAGCATAATGGCATAGCTGAAAGAAAGAAAAGAAGTACATATGACAAAGTGTAGGTCGAAGGCTGAAGATATGCCTAAGGGTTGTTGGGTCGAAGCAGCTTCGACAACAGCATGTAGGTTAATTTGATGGATCTAAGGAGGGATAATTTAAAAGAAGATGTCAGGAGGCTTTTAATAAGTCTTCGATTGGAAAAGCTGATAAGGAGCTTCAAAGGATTCATTTTCGAACCATGGAGATGTAAGACATTCGAAGAGTTACAAGGGAGGCACCTTTCAATTGACATATTGCCTGAATGGGCACTTCAAATATGAGTCACCTCAGAGCTTCTGGTATGTACCGGAAGAAATGTTGGATGTTTGAAGAGAAGTTTTGATGCTCTTAGGTTACCCTTCGATTGATGCTCTTAGGCTGTATATCCAAAGAAACGTGTGGAAGGCCCATGATTCGAAGGACATGCCATCTTTAAACATGGCGTGATCGAAGGACAATTTGAGATGAATCATCTAAATATAAGTCAAATTAGAACTTCTGGAATGTACCTGAACATGTGTTGGATGTTTGAAGAGAAGTTCTGATGCTCTTAGGTTACCTTTTGATTGGTGCGTATCAGCTATGTTCACCAAATGAAGGTGAACTAGTGATCAGCAGGAAAGATATTTTTGTAGACAAGAAAAGGGTGGGAGTTAGAGTCAAAGAGCCATTTGCACAATTACATTCGAAGTAAATAACAAAATGAAGCTTCGGCATGCTAGAAGGAAGTGTTCGATTGGGCTAGTTGGATAGTTTCAGATCAAGCAACTAAGGCATATAATGGCTCAATCGAAGAAGCCATAATGATGAGGCCTTGAGCCATTTGAATTGGAACTCAGATCCAATCGAAGAACAAGGTTTGAGAGCATTTGAAAGAAGTCAAGGGGTGAAACCTGTCCAGGTTCATTCAAAAACCAAAAAGGGTAGAAAATCATCAAAAAAAGGCAACCTTTTAAAACATTCGATTCTGCCTTCAAAGCCATGGTTAATGGTTGATTCTTACCATTTCCATTCACCACTGCACCCCTATAAATACAGAGCTAAAGTGAAATCCAGAGACACGCGCATCATCTAGACGAAACATTGCCTCCAAAGACGAAAACATTGCCTCTAGGGACGCACAAATCACCCCAAAGAGCCACAAGAAAATTGCAAAAAAATACATCAAAGTTGTAAAATCCAAAAACATATTTCTAGCTTCTTTTGATCCAATTCAAAGGTCCCATCACTTTCCTGGGAATATCAGGAGCCTATCCCTGCCGTTTCCAAAGCCCGTAGCATCCTTAAATAGTTGGATCGTGTATCATCGTTTGGTAAGTTTTGTTAGAATCAAAATCTCATATGCACGCTTTGTTGATACATTTAACGGTTTGATTCAAGTTCAGGGGAACCATTAGAAAAGGTTTGAGGTATTGTATGCAAGTTTTGACGTGTAAAACAGAAACTGCCATTGTTACGGCATCCATGGCCATTGAGTTTCGTTCTCATTGATACAATAAGTTCCAGACCAAATTAACCCTACCATCAGATTCGCAAGGGTCCATTTAGTCTAGTAGGATTATTAGTTTTCTTATTTTCATTGATTTATGTAGGATTCAATTTTTAAGCCATCGTAGAAGATAAAGGGTGTTTTGACTCTGGCCTGGTCCAAAACGCTGACTCCGTCGTTGCACATGTCTCTCTGCCATTGGCCCTTTTGGTTAGCGCACGCATTTTATGTTTTCAAATATATTTGACTTATGTTTTCTAATATAATGTTATGATGTTGTTTATATAAACGAATGAATAAGTGGCTGAGTGGTAAGGTAGGTGAGTGTGCAAGGAGGAAACCTGGGTACGATGCCCAGGTTATGCATTTTGTTTTTCTAACGTTTCATTTGCAGCTCCAGTGCTGGCATGTCCCACGTGTGCATCATGAACCATCAATCTAAGCCATCAGATCATAGTTGATCCATATCTGTTGTACCCCAAAATTTGCCCTCCCATATTCTCCAAGAAATTGCCAAGTCAAGCTGCAAAATTCCCCAAGGGTTGCACAGGGCAAAGGTCTCCTATACAGTCAAGATTAGGGTTTGTGTTCTGATCAATAAAATGAAGTTTTCAAAGGTCCAACCAAGTCTCATATGCCTACAAATATGGTCAAGCATCCTCATATCAAGTTTCAAGGCATTCAGCACAAAATTGCACAGTCAAAACCCTAAATTGCACTACAGTCAACTGTAGGGGCAAAATGGTCATTTGACAGTCAAAAGTTCAAATTTTTGGTCAACATATCATTTTGAAGCCACAAACATCATTTGATCAATGCTTGATCATGATTCTCAAAATTTGGCTCAGAAATCATCAAGATGCAAAAGTTTCCTTATTTGGACAGTTGAAAAAGTCAACTGAAATTGACCAGGGCATAACTTTCACATGGATTATCATAAAAATTCCATCCAAAGCTCATTTTGAAGAGAAAGACATTTCCTACAACTCATCTTCATACTTCAAGTCCAAGAAATTCTCTCACAAAAAGTTATCAATTTCAACATTATAGGTCATTTTCAAAAGTCAACAAAAGGGACTTTAAGTCAAAGGCCATAACTTGAGATTGGTAAATCAAAATGACATGGGACCAAAGGCATTGGTTAGAGGACTCAAAGACCTTTCCAAAATGTCCAAGAACATGAGAAAAGCTTAAAAATTGAGCAAGTTATGCCTTGTGGAAGTTGGGAAATTTTTGGATATTTTGAAAAGTCAACATTGATTCAAATGACCTAAAATTGCTAATGGGCCCATTTTTCTTCCACAATTCATCATTCCAAGCATGTGCACGACCACTTGGCCCAAAGGGAAGTATTTTCTCATTTTTTATTTATTTATTTGAATTTTTATTTATATTAATTCATTTAAATCATTTAAATATATGAAAAATATTTAACTCACCCTAACCAATCTTTTTATACATGTTTTAGCCTCAAGATTTCGTGCATATGCAAATTAGGAAAGATTTGGATTGATTGGCTTGATTGAGAACAAAAAGCACATGAAAAAGATATGAAAATCATGGTGAAAAAATCAAATATTGGATTCTTTAATTCATGGATCTTTAGACAGTTTTTGTTAACCTAATACATTCACTACATAAGCATAAACCTAAACCTAATCATGGGAGAGGCGCAGCTGTTCAAAAAACTCCATTGACAACTTGAAAAAACTTGCAAAAAAGTCAAAACTGTAAACACCCCTACAAGGCGATTCAAAGCACAAGACTTGGTTCGATAGCTTCCTCAAGGTCCACTGAACACATTCCAACCAAAAACATCCATTCAAACTCCAAGAATTGGTAACATGAACGCAAGCTGTATCAAGAAAATTTCATAATCGTATATCATATTCCATGCATTCTTTGTGAAATTTAATTGTGGATTCATGTTCCTTGTGAAGTTTTGAAGCTAACCATATGCCTTAATTTGATTATTATACTGTATACACGATTTTGCCATGTTTATTTTCTAGGGTTTGCAGGATGTGAATTTGGGGATTTTGAAACGAGGAAAAATTGAGACTCAAGACTACCACCATTCAACTCAGCGTATGGAGACAATCTTGAACCACCCATCGCGCTCAATTTATGAGTGCTTGAGAGCTAGTCGCTATTTTCTAATAGCATACCTAAAACAACGCTAAAAAACCGTGGTTCAATGTTTTGTGTTTCAGGGAAAACGAAGAAGAAGACCTCGTGGCCAGCAACCATTGGTTCTTTTAAATTTCGCGCGTTTTTGAAGCACTAACCTTTGTTTTGTTTTATTATATTCGTTGTTTATTAAATATACAAAGAACCCAAATGGCACGATTGGCAGGCAAACGCATTGGCAACCCTTAGGACCTGGGTTCGATCCCAGGTCCCCACACTTTCCATATATTTTTCTTCAAAAGATATTCAAGTGCAGTCATAACATTGTAGACCATGATGCACCTCTTCATCAAGCCAGCCACGCGTCCCATGGAATCAGGTCAAGGGTGCAGATCTGAAGCACACCATGAGCATAGGTCAACGCTGCAGCATGCCATCTGGAAAGTCAATAAAGGCCAGATCCTTAATGGGTTTAAAATGCTTATAATTCACCTCCATATTGGGGCCTGAACCCCCCCTGGTTTGCAAATCTCTACATTTTCTTTATATTTTATTTTCAATTATTGTTTTATTTGCTTTATTGTTTTGATTTAATTAATTATTTTTACAAAATATAAAAAATGCCTAAAAAATCAGAAAAGATAAAAACATGATAAATATTTTTATTTTAATATTTTCTTGTAAATAAATGCTTGGAAATTAATTAGTTTAAAATAGGTTGCAATTTTAATTCTTTTCACAATAAAAATATAAAAAACATAGAATTAGGTTTAATCAATGTTTTATTCCTTTTTTTTAATTTTTCTTTTTCACAATAATATTTATTTATTTTATTTATCTTTATAATCAAATTTGCATGAAAATAACTTAGGTTTAAATTAGGTTAAAGTTCAACATATTTCTTAATAAATTAAAACATAACTAGAATTAGGGTTTGCCTTTTATTTTAATTTTAATTAATTCTTTTTCTATTAAATCTTAAAATACATAAAAATATCAAAAAAAACAAAAACAATTTCTTTTCTTAAATTAATTAATTCATGTAATTTAATTTTTGCAAAAGGGTCCAACGCCCTCTGTGATCGGTGGATCTGGAACTGACTGTTTAACGCTGGTTCGCGAAATGTCGCGGTAAGCAAGAGTCGCCACCGTCTTTTATTTTCTCCAAATGGAAAGGACAAAAGCACAGAAAAATTCCTTAAAGAGATTGCTCTCGGTTCGGGAGGTAGGTTATAGAAAGGGAAGGTGTTAGCACCCTTTCTATCCATGGTTATCCATGGGCTCTTAGATACTTGCTCTTTATGTTTTCAAAATTGTTTTGTTTGCTTTTCAATGTGGGTTTAAAAAAGTTTCTTTGAAAAATTTCAGTTCGACTCATACGTCAGAGTGTTTGAAAAATTTGCTTTGAAAGCTTTTGAAAAGTGTTGGTGTGAAAAGATTTCAGTTTGTTTTGAAGAGAGCAAGTATCTACGAGAACCTACCTACCCTAAGGAATTCGTCTGTGTAAATGTCCTTAAAAGTAGTGCCATCCCACCATTGAGAGGTAGGTAGCACCACCGTTGGAGGTGTTCGGGTCAATTCGAGGTTCGGGACATGGTGATCACCAGAGCAATGGGAAGACACCTTAGAAGCTACCCTCATGCCAGGTTCCCGGATCATGAGGACTTACTAAAACATCCTCTACTCGACGATCACCTTTCGAGGCAAGGCAACAGTGAGGCGTACCCTAGGGGTGGTGTGTGATTTGTGTGTCAGATTCATTTATTTTTGTCTTGTCAGGTTATTGGTGATCTAACGTTTTGTTTTTATTTTTGTCATTCATTCTTGCATGCATTTATTTAACAGTTAAAAAGTGCGGAAAGATAAAATTCCTAAACTATTACAAAGGCGCGGGTCCACATCGCCAAATATTAAACCGGACCCGATTTATCGGAAAATAAATGAAGCAAAATAAAGTGCGAAAAAAAATTTAGAGTTACAACGCTTTGGGAGAATTACATAATTATAATAAACGACATAAGATAAATGCGCGAAATAAAATAATTAAAAACAATGGGCGTTGGACCTTTTTGCAAAATATTTAAAGTTAATGAGAATTAAAATTAAAAATTAAATGTTTTTTGGTATTTTATGTGTTTTAAGATTTAAAAGAAAAAAAGAAGGAATTAATTATAATTGACTAACCCTAATTCTATTGTTTTTTAAGTTTATTGTGAAAATATTATATTAACCTAAATTAAACCCTAATTTTTATTTATGTACATTTAATTATAAAAATAAAATAAATAAATAAATAATATTGTGATAAAAAAGGGAAAATTAAAAGGTATAAAAATTATTAATTAACCTAATTCTATATTTTTGGATTTTATTAAAAAGGAATTAAAGTTAAAAACCTAATTAAACTAAATAATTACATGTAATTTATTTATAAAAGTAATTAAAATAAAAATTATATTTTTGATCTTTTCTGATTTTTAATGGAGTTTTTGTATTTTGTTAAAAAAATAAATTAATTAAATAAACAGTAATAAAAATAATAATTAAAACAAGAATAAGAAATAAATAAAATAAAAGAAGAATTTAATAGTAAAGGCAAACCAGGGGGGGGGGGGGGGGGGGGGGTGTAGCCCCAAATTGGAGGTTTCAATTGTGAAATTCTGGCCCAAAACATCCTAAGTCCATTTGACTTTTTGAATGGTATGCTGAAGCGTTGACTGAGGTACATGGTACTCTTCAAATCTAAGCCTTTGGTTTGATCTCCAGGGGGACGTGTCAAGGCTTGGTCTGGGGTATATGATGCGTCTTCATACCAGTATTGCATGGGAACGTCTTTGGAAAAATATTGTTGAGAATGATACAGACCTGGGGTTCGAACCCAGGTCTTGGACTTTGCAAAGTGACACCTGCACCACTGAAGCACTTCAATGCGTTTATTATATTAGTAAGCAATAAACATAATAAAAGAAGATAACACGTGAATAAGTTAGACGCGCGAAATTCAAACCCACGTATCCTCCACTGCCACGAGTCCTTCTTCTTCGTTCTCTCTTTTATTTTCTGAAACATAAAAACAGAAAGCAACGGTTTTAACCCGTTGCCATAGAGGCCATATCAAAAAATAGCGAATAGGAATCTATTGGTCATAAATTCATCGCGAATACACCATTCTCATCGTCCAGACGCGTTGAACTTAGTGGTCTTAGTCCTAGCCTCTAATTTTTCTTGATTGCAAAAACCCCAATTTTAAAACCTGCAAACCCTAATATCCAAACATGGTAGATTCGCATATGTGGCACCAAAACACAATTGAATACGTTGGTTAGCTTAGAAACATCATTATGAGCATGAATCAATAAAGAAAAATGCAAAAAGATGCTTGAATTATGCTATACGATTTCAAGAATTTTGCTTTACAGTTTGAGTTATCTCTACCAATTCCTGGAGTTTTGAAGGATGTTTGGAGTTGGGATATGATCAGGAGTCCACGAGCAAGCTTTTGGGATGAGTATTAGGGCTTAAAACCACCTATAACCTTGAAATCAGTTTTGTATTTTTATGGAAAATTTTCAATGGTGAGTATGGCTTCTGAGCGCAGCTGAGAGTTCCTTTGGCTTAGGGTTGTGCTTCTGAATATGTATGGAGGCTTTTAGGTCAACAAAACTTGACAAAATCCAAGGCATTCATTGTTTGGATATTTGATTTTGTTAAGAATCTTTTCACATCTTTTTTCATGTTGTTTTTGCACAAATCATATCCCAATGCTCCAAATCTTTCCAAATTGGCTTAGGCACGAATTATTGAGCCTAAAATGTGTACAAAAAGATTCATTAGGTCAAGTTAGATATTTTCTATATATTTAAATAATTTAAATGAATTAATATTAATATAAATTCAAATAAATAATTAAAAAATGAGAAAATACTTCCCTTTGGTCCTAATGGTCGTGCATAGGCTTGGCATGAAGAAACTTGGAAGAAAAATGGGCCCATTAGCATTTTTGGATCATTTGCATCAATGTTGACTTTTCAAAATTCCCAAAAATTTCCCAACTTCCACAAGGCATAACTTGCTCAATTTTTAAGCTTTTCACATGTTCTTGGACATTTTGGAAAGGTATTTGAGTCCTCTAACCAATGTCTTTGGTCCCATGTCATTTTGATTTACCAATCTCAAGTTATGGCCTTTGACTTAAAGTCCCTTTTTGTTGACTTTTGAAAATGACCTATAATGTTGAAATTGATAACTTTTTTTGAGAGCATTTCTTGGACTTGAAGTATGAAGATGAGTTGTAGGAAATGTCTTTCTCTTCAAAATGAGCTTTGGATGGAATTTTTCTGATAATCCATGTGAAAGTTATGCCCTGGTCAATTTCAGTTGACTTTTTCAGCTGTCCAAATATAGTAACTTTTGCATCTTGATGATTTTCTGAGCCAAATTTTGAGAATCATGATCAAGCATTGATCAAATGATGTTTGTGGCTTCAAAATGATATGTTGACCAAAAATTTGAACTTTTGACTGTCAAATGACCATTTTGCCCCTACAGTTGACTGTAGTGCAATCTAGGGTTTTGACTGTGCAATTTTGAGCTGAATGCCTTGAAACTTGATATGGGGATGTTTGACCACATTTGCAGGCATATGAGACTTGATTGGGCCTTTGAAATCTTCATTTTCTTGATCAGGACCCAAACCCTAGTTTTGACTGTATAGGAGACAGTTGAACTTCACAACCCTTGGGGAATTTTGTGACCTTGACTTGACAAATCTTGGAGAATATGGGAGGGAAAATTTTGGGGTACAACAGTTGCCCCTGTTCAATCTTCTTGGACCTGAGGATGCAGATTGGCTGGCGTGCCTTTCGTAATCCGAGGGTAGAAGATGATTGGACACTAAAGTGCCCAGAAATTTGCGCTCACATAGTAGCAGCGTGATGGGGGGAATGGGCTTATAGATGCCATTTGGTGATTGCTGGATAGGGTGATGGGCTTATAGATGCCATCTGGATGTAGATCGCGTAGGAGATCCCTTAGCGAGAACCTGCATACCTGCAAAAGAAAAATGAGTACCTGACACGTTGCAGGAGCTGATTTTAGATGCTTGGTATAGATATGTCCTGACTGGTTACAGGAGCTGAGTCTGGAGCTTCAAACGCTGATGAAGGAACCAGGAATGGTTACTGCCTTAGTATGAATGGTAAGAGAACCTTGGGCGACTTTAGCTTCAACAACGCTCGTTGAGAAAAATCTTGGCGGGAATTATCATCTTTGCAATGTCAGGAAGGGAACCATAGCCAATTATAATCTGAAGGGGAATCACCTCACTCGCCGTTGGAGAGGGAATCATAGGAAAAGGAATTGTCACCTCACACACCGTCGGAGAGGGAACCATGGGAGACTATCACCTCACACTCATCGTCAGAGAGGGAAACACCTGAAGAAGGGATTACTACCTCACACACCGTTAGAGAGGGAACCATAGGGAGAATATCACCTCACACTCATCGTCGGAGAGGGGACCATCTTGAAAAGGGATTACTACCTCACAAACCGTTGGAGAGGGAACCATAGGGAGAATATCACCTCACACTCATCGTCGGAGAGGGAAACATCTAAAAAAGGGATTACTACCTCACACACCGTTGGAGAGGGAACCGTAGAAGAATATCACCTCACACTCATCGTCGGAGAGGGAAACATCTAGAAAAGGGATTACTACCTCACACACCGTTGGAGAGGGAACCATAGAAGAATATCACCTCACACTCATCGTCGGAGAGGGAAACATCTAGAAAAGGGATTCTGGAAGCAGTATCAGAACGTCACCATATCTGGTTTACATCTGAAACTATATCTGGAAAGAAATCTGGAAGCAGTATCAGAACGTCACCATCGCTGGGTTTACATCTGAAACTATATCTAGAAGGAATTCTGGAAGCAGTATCAGAACGTCACCATCGCTGGGTTTACATCCGAAACTATATCTAGAAGGGAATCTGGAAGCAGTATCAGAACGTCACCATCGCTGGGTTTACATCTGAAACTATATCTAGAAGGAATTCTGGAAGCAGCATCAGAACGTCACCATCGCTGGGTTTACATCTGAAACTATATCTAGAAGGAATTCTGGAAGCAGTATCAGAACGTCACCATATCTGGATCATATCCGAAACTATATCTAGAATGAATTGCGATAGTTGATAGTAGTCATTTTTGTATTGACCTTTTTCCTGAAAAGGCAAAACATAATTGTATGCAAAATCATGATGCATGAACTGTATGTTTTCAAGATTAAGGAGATTCGTGTAGCATGATGCATATGCATGACGATGTGATGTTTATGAATGTATTTTTGTCTAAGAAAATAAATCCTTGACGGGTGCCGGGAAATCACTCCTGGGCTGATGTTGAAGAACAGACTTTGCCTCCGTTGGGGATGATAGTTGCAAGTATACCGGTAGGAGAAGATAACTCCGTTGGGGACTAAACTTGGCGAATGAATAATTTGGCGGGAAGAAAAGGATATTCTAGCGACCATGCTGGGAAGAAATACTCTGTGGGGAGATGCTTTTGCTGAATTGCTGAGAGTGACTTACTGTATTGGAAGTATGAATGGACTTCGCTGGGGATAAGAAGATTCTGTCGACGACGCTCTTTCCGTGGCTTTTGGCTGAGGATAACCCAGTTATATCCTGTTAAGGAAATAACTCTTTAAATCAAGCCGGACGACGCGTTCGTGCCCTGCTAGGGGATAAACTTCCAGAGTCTACTGGGGGTACGCTTATTGCTTGGGGAGATGTATTCCAACTTTCCTGGGGAAGCTGGGTTGGACTCTCCTGGGGAAGTTTTGAACTGCGTTAGCTATGTTCTTCAACGGAGCTTACCCTGATACCTTGGAGGACAGAACAATCAGATTGCTTAGACCATCCATTATTGCCCCTGTTTCTGATGTGGGAGCGGAAGATGCCTGTGGAGGTGCTTGATAGTTGTTGATGGACAAACACTTCTTTTGATAGGCAGTTGACAAGATGACAGGACATAGTCGTACGCTTTAATCCCTACCTTTTGCCTGGACCGCCCTTTCGGGTTTTCAGTCCACCGGGATACCCATTTTTGCCCAAGCCGCCTTTTCAGGTTTTCGACTTGCCGGGCGTACAGATATTTTCATTTCATCCCTTATTTTTGCCCGAACCCTTTTGGTTCGCCGGGAAGCCCTTATTTTTGCCTAGGTATGTCAACCTAGCGGGTCTTTGATTTTGCGTAGTATTTTTCCGACTATGTCCGTTCTCAGAAAGTAGGGAGTTGCCCCTGTTTAGAAGTGTTTTGTCACCAGAAGATGTTTGATCAGGCGAGATTTGTTGTTGAAATGCCCCAAGTGACTCTGGTGGAGATTTGCCCCAGGCTGGTTGGCCTTTTGAGAGATTCTCCGAATCTTGATTGGACTGCCCCAGATGATAGACAATAGTCATGCCATGCCCCTTGATTGGAGGTGCTTTTGTTCACTAGGTATTCATCGTGCGAATTTCCCTGCTGTTCAAACAAATAGTCATATGCAAACAATGTTATATCAAAAATGCAAAGCTTATGTCTGTCTTGAAGATTTTGAAAATGCATTCTTTTTCATAAAACAAGTGAATGTTTGTAAAACGTGATGTCA
The DNA here is from genome assembly GCA_948472305.1 of Vicia faba. NCBI lineage: Eukaryota > Viridiplantae > Streptophyta > Magnoliopsida > Fabales > Fabaceae > Vicia > Vicia faba. The sequence goes on along the minus strand of OX451736.1, from coordinate 1,393,156,774 downwards.
ACTCCGTATTTACCGTAGGCCTTAAGGAGTCAGGATACCTTTCGTAACAGTATGCTTTCGAACTAACCCATGCTTCAGCTAGGACTTTTAAGGGTTATAACGTGGCCTGGTTCACGGTTTAAGAAACAAAGGATAAAGGCTCAAAATATTTGTACCCACCCGCTCTTCGTGATGTTCTCCAAACCTAAACTCAGTTGATCATACGTTAGACCTTGTTTGAGTCTTTGCTCGAATTTTCCGGTGATGATTCGGATATTGAACGTTTATTTGAGTAGGCAGTCATCTCCTTTTTTTGCTGAGGGTTTGTAAGACCTCTTTCTTGTCTGATTTTCTTTGTTATCCCTTTCTTTTTTTGCCTGAACTGTTTCCTTTTTCGGAATTACAGTCAGCGGGATGCCCCAGTTTTGTAAGTCTCCTTCACGGGTTTTGACTTAATGGGCTTTTTTATTTTGAGAGATATAATGACTGCCTGTCCTTCTTGATTATTCGGAACCATCACTGTCTTTCTTCGTTTTGTAAGGACCTCTTTGGTGTCATTCGTTATGCACTTGGATCAACTGAGAGACTACCCTGCCCCAGGTTATGATCAAGGGTTTTAAATTTCGAAAAGAAAAACTCCTACTTCTTTGGCTCAGATGGGTTGACGAGGGATTATCACCCTTATAACTCCAGTGTTTAGGGATTGAAACAATGCCTGTACCTCATCAGCGGGGTCTGTTCAAAAGCATACTGTACGTTGTGGTATCGTTTTCGTCATCCTCCCTCAAGAGGCTTAGAATTTTAGATCAAGAACTGACATCAGAAAAAATATGAAAACAGTTTGCATATAGTGAATGCGAATATATTGCTTCAAAACAGACATATGCGATGCATTAATGGAATAACAATGTTTAACATGAATAAATGTCTAAACAATCAAAGAACAACACAACTTGAACATTCGAATGAACAAAAGTCTTTTCATCTCAGGGCTTGTCACTTCAAATGGTGAGCCTTGGAGGGATGGTAGAAAAATTCTGCCTGGCCATCTTGTGTGAACTCCAGTGCTCCTTCGTCAATTAGGTCCTGAATCTTGTTCTTTAGAGACCAACAGTCGTTTGTATTATGCCCCGGGCTGTCGGAATGATAAGCACAACGGGCGTTGTGGTTATACTTTGGTGACGTTGTATTTTGGTTCTTCAGAGCTTCTTTTAGAGTTACCAGCTTGGTCTCCAGCAACTGTGGCAGTATCTGGGATAAGGCCATGCTGAGCCGAGTGAACTGCCTTCTCTCGCTCTTTTGTTGGTTGTGATGTTGAATTTGTGATACTGGAGCCATTTGAGGAGCTCTCCCCTTACCTCCTTGTCTCAAAGGTGGTTGAGCGATGACTGGCTTTTTACCCTTAGACTTTTGCCCCAGTTGGTTACCCTGAAGCAGTTGGTTGACGAGAAACTCCGAGCTCTTCTTGTCTTTGAGCTAAGCCTTGAATGAGGGCCCTTTGCCCCAGCATCTGGGTTTTCAATGTGTCTACCTCAGCTTGTAGACGTTTCAGATGTTCGTCCTTGTCATCTTCAGGACTCTTTCTGATCAGATTCCCCATGAGGAGTGTCCTCAACTCTTCTTGCCCCTTGGATAGACCTAGGAAGATTTCCCTGAACTGAGTCTCTTGAGCATGAAGACCCTGGTTATCTGGTTGGAAGGCCATTGCTGAAATAAACAGCGAGAAAGGTAAGTGACCTGCAACAAAGATACCTGTTATGTAATGATGTGTATGACATGCATGCAATGTTTTCAAGGATCTCGCGGGGTAAACAAGAAAATTTGTTAGAACTCGGGTCCGGTAGTTTGATTGAAGGAACTGCATGTTGTTGAGAGTCCTTCTTCAAAGGGTCAAAGGCTCACCATATCAAGTGGGTCATAGCCCCTGACTTTAGTCATCATGTCTGGTTTTGATTTCCAAACAACCTTGGTTAAGGGAACCTTCTTCAGGAGTCAGAGCTCACCATATCGAGTGGGTCATAGCCCCTGACAACCTTGGCTAGAGGAAAATAAATCCCATTTTCCCCTTGCTAGATAACTGGCTCATCATGACCTGCATCACAAGCCCTTGAGATCCTTGAAATGGGTTAGGATGTATGCAATGGTATGATGTTATGCTATGCATGGGGTAATGTAGGTAACCCTGTTATGAGTCCCAGTTAAGGACTGCAAACCAAAACCTGTAAGAAGCTCGGTAAAACCTGTCATGAGTCCCAATTAAGGACTAAAACAAACCCTGCAAGAAACTCGGTAAACCTTGTTATGAGTCCTAGTTAAGGACTAAAACCTGCAAGAACCTTAGTAAACCCTGTTATGAGTCCCAATTAAGGACTATAAACGAAACCTGCAAGTAGTTCATGTGTCAGATAACAGGCATGCAGATAGTCAAGTACGAAGGCACGCAAGTCACACAAGAGAAGCCCTTAGAGTTTAGGCCAACATGAGGTCTAGGTACTACCCTCTTGAAGTTGGTGGGTTCAACCTGTCCTAATCAAAGTAACCGGGTTCTAAGGTTCCCAATATCACGAGATTACTTTCATTGTTCATCGTTTCGATTTAGCCACTGAACTGGCGACCGAAATATTCCAGGAAAGCAACCCTCAATTGAGTGTAGTATCGAGTATCAACCAACCTCGGACTGCACCAAAGTCAGTTATCTCACTACCCTAAAGAGGCCAAGATAGTTCAATTAAGGTTCCTAAGGTCTGTTGATGCTTCACGACACCACGCGGAGGCCCCGTACTCTCCTTGACTGAACTCAAGGGTTACCGGTACACACCAAAGTGCCACATCAACGTAGCAGACTGTTTCAACCATGTCGGTATACCCCGCACAGTTCCCTCACAGCCTTGTTGCTACTTTCTAAGAAAGGTATCCCCAGATCCGGGTTAGGATCTATAGAACTCCCAAGACAGTACCCACAATAATAAAGCAAGCAAAGAAGACAATTGAAAACATAGTTATGAGCTAGCCCTAAGGTACACCTCACTTTAAGTTTCCCCAGCAGAGTCGCCAGTTCTGTGATCGGTGGATCTGGAACTGACTGTTTAACGCTGGTTCGCGAAATGTCGCGGTAAGCAAGAGTCGCCACCGTCTTTTATTTTCTCCAAATGGAAAGGACAAAAGCACAGAAAAATTCCTTAAAGAGATTGCTCTCGGTTCGGGAGGTAGGTTATAGAAAGGGAAGGTGTTAGCACCCTTTCTATCCATGGTTATCCATGGGCTCTTAGATACTTGCTCTTTATGTTTTCAAAATTGTTTTGTTTGCTTTTCAATGTGGGTTTAAAAAAGTTTCTTTGAAAAATTTCAGTTTGACTCATACGTCAGAGTGTTTGAAAAATTTGCTTTGAAAGCTTTTGAAAAGTGTTGGTGTGAAAAGATTTCAGTTTGTTTTGAAGAGAGCAAGTATCTACGAGAACCTACCTACCCTAAGGAATTCGTCTGTGTAAATGTCCTTAAAAGTAGTGCCATCCCACCATTGAGAGGTAGGTAGCACCACCGTTGGAGGTGTTCGGGTCAATTCGAGGTTCGGGACATGGTGATCACCAGAGCAATGGGAAGACACCTTAGAAGCTACCCTCATGCCAGGTTCCCGGATCATGAGGACTTACTAAAACATCCTCTACTCGACGATCACCTTTCGAGGCAAGGCAACAGTGAGGCGTACCCTAGGGGTGGTGTGTGATTTGTGTGTCAGATTCATTTATTTTTGTCTTGTCAGGTTATTGGTGATCTAACGTTTTGTTTTTATTTTTGTCATTCATTCTTGCATGCATTTATTTAACAGTTAAAAAGTGCGGAAAGATAAAATTCCTAAACTATTACAAAGGCGCGGGTCCACATCGCCAAATATTAAACCGGACCCGATTTATCGGAAAATAAATGAAGCAAAATAAAGTGCGAAAAAAAATTTAGAGTTACAACGCTTTGGGAGAATTACATAATTATAATAAACGACATAAGATAAATGCGCGAAATAAAATAATTAAAAACAATGGGCGTTGGACCTTTTTGCAAAATATTTAAAGTTAATGAGAATTAAAATTAAAAATTAAATGTTTTTTGGTATTTTATGTGTTTTAAGATTTAAAAGAAAAAAAGAAGGAATTAATTATAATTGACTAACCCTAATTCTATTGTTTTTTAAGTTTATTGTGAAAATATTATATTAACCTAAATTAAACCCTAATTTTTATTTATGTACATTTAATTATAAAAATAAAATAAATAAATAAATAATATTGTGATAAAAAAGGGAAAATTAAAAGGTATAAAAATTATTAATTAACCTAATTCTATATTTTTGGATTTTATTAAAAAGGAATTAAAGTTAAAAACCTAATTAAACTAAATAATTACATGTAATTTATTTATAAAAGTAATTAAAATAAAAATTATATTTTTGATCTTTTCTGATTTTTAATGGAGTTTTTGTATTTTGTTAAAAAAATAAATTAATTAAATAAACAGTAATAAAAATAATAATTAAAACAAGAATAAGAAATAAATAAAATAAAAGAAGAATTTAATAGTAAAGGCAAACCAGGGGGGGGGGGGGGGGGGTAGCCCCAAATTGGAGGTTTCAATTGTGAAATTCTGGCCCAAAACATCCTAAGTCCATTTGACTTTTTGAATGGTATGCTGAAGCGTTGACTGAGGTACATGGTACTCTTCAAATCTAAGCCTTTGGTTTGATCTCCAGGGGGACGTGTCAAGGCTTGGTCTGGGGTATATGATGCGTCTTCATACCAGTATTGCATGGGAACGTCTTTGGAAAAATATTGTTGAGAATGATACAGACCTGGGGTTCGAACCCAGGTCTTGGACTTTGCAAAGTGACACCTGCACCACTGAAGCACTTCAACGCGTTTATTATATTAGTAAGCAATAAACATAATAAAAGAAGATAACACGTGAATAAGTTAGACGCGCGAAATTCAAACCCACGTATCCTCCACTGCCACGAGTCCTTCTTCTTCGTTCTCTCTTTTATTTTCTGAAACATAAAAACAGAAAGCAACGGTTTTAACCCGTTGCCATAGAGGCCATATCAAAAAATAGCGAATAGGAATCTATTGGTCATAAATTCATCGCGAATACACCATTCTCATCGTCCAGACGCGTTGAACTTAGTGGTCTTAGTCCTAGCCTCTAATTTTTCTTGATTGCAAAAACCCCAATTTTAAAACCTGCAAACCCTAATATCCAAACATGGTAGATTCGCATATGTGGCACCAAAACACAATTGAATACGTTGGTTAGCTTAGAAACATCATTATGAGCATGAATCAATAAAGAAAAATGCAAAAAGATGCTTGAATTATGCTATACGATTTCAAGAATTTTGCTTTACAGTTTGAGTTATCTCTACCAATTCCTGGAGTTTTGAAGGATGTTTGGAGTTGGGATATGATCAGGAGTCCACGAGCAAGCTTTTGGGATGAGTATTAGGGCTTAAAACCACCTATAACCTTGAAATCAGTTTTGTATTTTTATGGAAAATTTTCAATGGTGAGTATGGCTTCTGAGCGCAGCTGAGAGTTCCTTTGGCTTAGGGTTGTGCTTCTGAATATGTATGGAGGCTTTTAGGTCAACAAAACTTGACAAAATCCAAGGCATTCATTGTTTGGATATTTGATTTTGTTAAGAATCTTTTCACATCTTTTTTCATGTTGTTTTTGCACAAATCATATCCCAATGCTCCAAATCTTTCCAAATTGGCTTAGGCACGAATTATTGAGCCTAAAATGTGTACAAAAAGATTCATTAGGTCAAGTTAGATATTTTCTATATATTTAAATAATTTAAATGAATTAATATTAATATAAATTCAAATAAATAATTAAAAAATGAGAAAATACTTCCCTTTGGGCCTAATGGTCGTGCATAGGCTTGGCATGAAGAAACTTGGAAGAAAAATGGACCCATTAGCATTTTTGGATCATTTGCATCAATGTTGACTTTTCAAAATTCCCAAAAATTTCCCAACTTCCACAAGGTATAACTTGCTCAATTTTTAAGCTTTTCACATGTTCTTGGACATTTTGGAAAGGTATTTGAGTCCTCTAACCAATGTCTTTGGTCCCATGTCATTTTGATTTACCAATCTCAAGTTATGGCCTTTGACTTAAAGTCCCTTTTTGTTGACTTTTGAAAATGACCTATAATGTTGAAATTGATAACTTTTTGTGAGAGCATTTCTTGGACTTGAAGTATGAAGATGAGTTGTAGGAAATGTCTTTCTATTCAAAATGAGCTTTGGATGGAATTTTTCTGATAATCCATGTGAAAGTTATGCCCTGGTCAATTTCAGTTGACTTTTTCAACTGTCCAAATATAGTAACTTTTGCATCTTGATGATTTTCTGAGCCAAATTTTGAGAATCATGATCAAGCATTGATAAAATGATTTTTGTGGCTTCAAAATGATATGTTGACCAAAAATTTGAACTTTTGACTGTCAAATGACCATTTTGCCCCTACAGTTGACTGTAGTGCAATCTAGGGTTTTGACTGTGCAATTTTGAGCTGAATGCCTTGAAACTTGATATGGGGATGTTTGACCACATTTGTAGGCATATGAGACTTGATTGGGCCTTTGAAATCTTCATTTTCTTGATCAGGACCCAAACCCTAGTTTTGACTGTATAGGAGACAGTTGAACTTCACAACCCTTGGGGAATTTTGTGACCTTGACTTGACAAATCTTGGAGAATATGGGAGGGCAAATTTTGGGGTACAACACCCTCCTTTCGACTTAATCGTTTAATTTTGCATATTTATTTTATTTCGCTTGAATAATCATGTACCTCTCCCGAAGCCTTGTAACGTTTTAATTACTTCTCGCACTTTACTTTATTTGCTTTATTTATTTTCCGTCAAATCGGGTCCTGGTTAATTTTGGCGATGTGGACCCGCGCCATTTGTAATAGCTTTAGATTTACTTTTTCCTCGTAACATTTAACTGTTAAACAAAACATGCAAGAATGAATGGACCTAAATAAAATCAAGCGTAGAACACCGATAACATGACAAGACAAATATCTGAATCTGACACACAAATCGCACACACCACCCCTAGGGTACGCCTCACTGTTGCCTTGCCTTCGAAAGGTGATCGTCGAGTTGAGGATGTCTTAGTAAGTCCTCATGATCCGGGAACCTGGCATGAGGGTAGCTTCTAAGGTATCTTCCTATTGCTCTGGTGATCACCATGTCCCGAACCTCGAATTGACCCGAACACCTCCAACGGTGGTGCTACCTACCTCTCAATGGTGGGATGGCACTACTTTAAAGGACATTTACACAGACGAATTCCTTAGGGTAGGTAGACGACTCGTGGATACTTGCTCTAATTTAATTTCAAAACAAATTCAAAATACTTTTCACACCGACACCTTTTCAAAAAGCTTTCGAAAGCAATTTTTTAAACACTCTTGAGGACTGATACAAGAGTCGAACTGGAATTTTCAAAGAAACTTTTTAAAACCCACAGTTGAAAAGCAAACAAAACATTTTTGAAAACACATTGAGCAAGTATCTAAGAGCCCATGGATAACCATGGATAGAAAGGGTGCTAACACCTTCCCTTTCTATAATCTACCTCCCGAACCGAGAGCAATCTCTTTAAGGAATTTTTCTGTGCTTTTGTCCTTTCCATTTGGAGAAAATAAAAGACGGTGGCGACTCTTGCTTCCGCGACATTTCGCGAACCAGCGTTAAACAGTCAGTTCCAAATCCACCGATCACAATATCCAATGTACCCAAACGCGCAAATCACCATGCACTCTCCAAGGCACCCCTCACTTGATTCACAAGAAACCTGGGCTTCAATAACTTGGGCCTAGCATTTTTTTCACACACCGCAGTTTTTGTTTTTACTTTTATCGCTTTTCTTAATTTGTTTAATTAGTATAAAATAAATAAAAATCACAAAAAAAACATTACGTTATTTTTTTTTATTAATTAAGATAATTTTGTAAATAAATTAATTAATTACTTTGATATTTTCTTTAATTTAAAATCAACAGACTTAAGTTTCTAATCAATTTTTAGTTCTATTTCTCAAACAAATACCAACAAAATCATTTTTCTTAATACTTAGGGTTTCAGGACATTTTTATATTTGTTATTATCTTTTTTCTATTTATTTTCCATTTAAATTCTAGAAAGACTGTATAGGTTGCATGGGAAATTTTGTCCGTATATCTCTATTATGTAATTGCCCACAGGATGTAATAGCGTAGGATTTAATTTCCGCACTTTATATTTTTCGTGCATATATTAACTGCTTAGATGTATGGTAATAGGATTGTATGGAAAGAAATTAAAAACAAAATGTTAGAAAACCTAACATCAAGATAAATAACTGAAACACAATACAATTGCACATGCGCATCTTTAGAGTACTCCCACTTTGGTTGCCTTCGGAAAAAACAGTCCCAACTCTCAAAACGTGAGAGATTTTAGTGGCTACCCTCCGGTTTGAAATATCATAAGTCCCTCGATGTCCCTCTTGTTGTTGCCTCGATAAAAATGATCTTAAAACCCTAGGGTAGTTACTAAAATTTCTTACCCAATTGTCTTTGTGATTATAAACGTCCCTTCGAATGTCCCTCATACATCCAACGACTAGGGCTACCTAATCTCTAATAGTAGGATAGCACTGTCTAAGGGAAAAGAGGAAAAGAACAATCCTTTCGAGTAAAGTAGATAGTTTTTAGATGCTTGCTCAAACAAATATTTTTACACTTACACAAAACAACTTTCAAAAACCTTTTCAAAACGCTTTATCAACACTCTTGAGGACTGATACAAGAGTTATCATAAAGCAAATTGCCTTGCTATTGGAATTTCAAAATACTTTTCAAAAACACACAAAGCACAAGGTATATTTCAAAATGAGCTAAGCACCTAAGAGCACGTTGAAAAATACGGATGGAAAGGGTGCTAACACCTTCCCTTTCCATAATCTACCCCCCTTACTCAGAAAACTCTCGTAAGGTCTTTTTCTGCTCATTTCACCCTTTCCTTTGTTGGATAAAAGAAAAGTATGTGGCGACTCTTGCTTACCGTAACATTTGTGAATACAAATGAAAAACCAGTATAACAGTCGGTTCTGCCATTGCATTACACACGCCTACACCTACGTCCACGTCCATACCTACGTCCACGTCTACACCTACGCCTGCACTTACGATACAAGTGTCAAGACACTCTTCATCATGTCCACACCAATTCATCATGTTGGGGAATTGATAACTTAAAACCAATGGTTTAGCAAAGGAGAATTATCAAAAACATTTTCAAACTACTTGGGGCATACACACTCAGATAACATACGCTCGGGCTTCCATATCAATATCATACATTCAACGCACAGGGTTCCATATCAATATCAGACATACACTCAAGGTTTCATATCAATATCAAACATTCAATACACATACACTCAGGGTTCCACATCAATATCAGGCGTCATACACATGCGTCATACAACAAACAAACAAACAATCTCACCCTCGATTCAGCTATCTAAGGGTCAATCAGCAAAGCACACTTCTTCTACAATCCAACCTATCACCTAAGACTCCATGCAGTGATGTGTTCAGCCCATCATCTAAGACTCCATGCAGTGATGTGTTCCATACAACGTAGCATTACCTAAGTCTCCATGCAATAATGTGCAAAACCCAGTACATTACCTAAGACTCCATGCAGTAATGTGCAAAACCCAGTACAGTACCTAAGTCTCCACGGAGTAATGTACAAAACCCAGTACATTGTCTAAGACTCCACGCCGCAATATTCAGAAAGCCAAATAGGATCTGCCTCCTAAGACTCCATGTTGTGACGTATTCAGCCCATCACCTAAGACTCCACACAATGATGTTTTCCCTCTATAATATAGTTCATTACCTAAGACTCCGTGCAATAATGTACGAATCTCGGTAAATTTCCTAAGACTCTATGCAGCGATGTATTCCCCTCATCTTTACCAATTACCTAAGACCCTAGGCAGTAATGCGCGAAACTTAGTTCATTGCCTAAGACCCCAGGTAGCAGTGTAACATAACCCATTTGCCTAAGACTCCATGCAATGATGTGTTTCCCTTCCTTTACCTATTACCTAAGACCCCAGGCCGTAATGCACAAGATTTATATCATTTCCTAAGACTCCATGCAGCAGTGTTCGAAACCCAAATTTAGCTTATTGCCTAAGACTCCATGCAGCGATTCACGAACCTAACCCATTGCCTAAGACATCATGCAGTAGTGCGGTTCCTTGTTCCGTAATATAGACCATTTCCTAAGACATCGTGTAGAAATGTGTTTCTTTATTCTGCAACACAGACCATCACCTAAGACATCATGCAACGATGCTCGAAAACCAAAATTTATCCTATCGCCTAAGATGACATGCAGCGATTTGCGAACCTAACCCACTTCCTAAGACGTCGTGCAGTAGTGTGGTTCCTTGTTCTGTAATAAAGACAATTTCCTAAGACGTCATGCAGCAATGTGTTTCTTTATTCCACAACACTGACCATCACCTAAGACATCATGCAGCGATGCTCGGAAACCAAAATTTAGCTTATCACCTAAGACGACATGCAGCGATTCGCGAACCTAACCCACTGCCTAAGACATCATGCAGAAGTGCGGTTCCTTGATTCTGTAATAAAGACCATTTCCTAAGATGCCGTGAAGCAATATGTTACTTTATTCTGCAACACAGACTATCGCCTAAGACGTCATGGAGCGATGCTAGAAAAAATACAAAATCTAGCTTATCGCTTAAGACGTCATGCAGCGATTCACGAATATAACCCATGGCCTTAGTCTCCAAGCAGCCATGCATCATCAATTGTTGTTTTATTCATCTGCCAAATGGGTGAATAAGCTAAAGCAAACCAAGACATACAAGATTTCTCTCTCAAGCTCAAGACCATTTGCCTCATCACCAGACCCTGGTAAGTGATATATCATTAGCTTTGCCTACTTCCTCAAGACTCATAAGGGTATGCTATATCAGCGTAACCTTATGTCTGTCAGAAAAATTTTGGGGTATTCCAAGTATTCAATAAACTCCCAATCAAAATGCGCAAGACTCGCGTATTCTCACGCGATTCGATTGGAAGATAATTTAATAGGGGCAGTTGTCGTACCCCAAATTTGCCCTACCTTTGCGATTATATTTACAAGATTTAAAGATAGAAGAAGATGTTTTAATTAGGGATGGTTCAGCAATATCTGATGGTCCATTCTTAAATCCAAAACAATCAGGAGGTGTATTTTAATTAAGGGAAAATGGGGCTTTCTAAATCAGAAATACCCATGTATCTGTAAACCCATTTGCGAAGCATGTTGGCCGATGGCCCATGAGATTCGAAAATGGAAAACTATTTAATAATAATTATTAAGTTCTTAAATCATAAGCCCATTTAAGTGTTGATGTTATTAGAAAAAGGAGGACGTGAGATTGCAATTTACAAGCCCATCTTAGAGGGCCCATTTTTTGGGCATTACATAATAAGAAAGGGAGTATGGTTATAAATTATAGGTTCATTGAGTTTTTTAAATCAGGCCCATTTAACATTTTTACTGTTATCAAAATTTTATCTTACAATTTTGTAAATTTGAATTTGGGTTGGAAGGGAAGTAATTTTAGGGTAAGGGGCCGGATAGGCCTAATCTGTATCCAAAAAATCATTGTTGTAATAATAAGAAAAATAGTCACTGGGTAAAGCAAGGCCCTGACTCAAAAATGTTAGGGGATAAAGAGTTATGGTTTAAATTTAATTTTGCACGTGTTGGTCCAAGAAGAATTAACGTAGGCCCAATTGAAAACGAGACTTGTTTCAGTCATGAAATATTTGCGCACGTTTTTGATTCATTAACAGATGTTGTTTAAATGGTAAACATCATATCATTTTTTACAATAAAATGATACAAAGCATAAATTAGGCAAGGAACAAATCTTTTTCCATATCAAATCTTCAGAATTATAGTCCAAGCCCAAGACTTTTTACAGTACAATGCTAAATCAAATCTTTGTTCATAACTTAAAGCCTGAGATAATACAAAATCATATTTACGCCTAAAGTTATAACAGATCCAAAAAAGCCCAGAATCAATATTCACACAAATACAAAAACATTTTTATAAACAAATATGTCTGAATCAAATAATACATAATTAAAATCAATTAGTGTATTGTACCCTAAAATTTGCCCTCCCATTTTTACTCAAGACATGCTCATTGAGGTCCCCAATTGCTCAAGGTTGACCAAGAATTGACCAGACAAATTCTCCTCCTAAGAAATGGATTTCCATCCAGGGTTTTCATTTCTCACAAAGAATATTGGTTTGCAAAAGCTTCAAATGATTTACATGGCACCCTATATGCCTCAGCATAATGGCATGGCTGAAAGAAAGAAAGGAAGTGTACATGACAAGGTGTAGGTCGAAAGCTGAAAATGTGCCTAAGAGCTTTTGGGTTGAAGCAACTTCGACAGTAGTATGCAGTCTAATTTGATGCCCAACAAAGCATTAGGATCGAAGGAAAGATAATTCGAAAGAAAGCGTGAGGAGGACTTTGTGAAGTCTTCGATTGATGAAGAGCTAGTAAAGAGCGTCATTGAAGGGTTTGTTTTCGAACCATGGAAATGTATGATATTCAAAGAATTATAAGAAAGGTACATTTTGATTGCCATGTTGGTTGAATTGGCGCTTCGAAAAGAAGAAGATGTTGAATTCGAAAAGCTTTGATCTTATGGTTTAAAGGACATGCATGTACCTGGACAGGCGAGGAAGAAGTTGGATGATTGAAGTGAAGTCTTGGTGCTCATGGGTTACCATTTGATTTGTGCATACAAGTTGTACTCACCAATTGAAGATGAACTAGTGAGCAAGAAAGATTTTCTTGTAGACAAAAGCAAAGGGTGGGAGTTGGAATCGAAGAACCACCTACATAACTGTGTTCGAAGGAAAGAATAAAATGAAGATTCGACAGGACAAGATGAATAAGTGTTTGAATTGAAGGAAAGGAGATCGAAAGGAACAAGAACTTTGTTCGATTAGGTTGATTGGATGGTTTTTTCCAAATCAAGCAATTAAGGCAAATAGTGACTCAATCGAAGAAACCATAAGGATGAGGACTTGAGCAGTTCGAATTGTAACACAGAGCCATCGAAGAAAAAAGCTTAGGAGCATTCGAAAGAATCAAGATGTGAAAAGTTGAAACGAACACCTAGTGGTATGAAACCTGTCCAGGTTCACTCAAAGCCCAAAATGGTAGAAAATAATAAAAAATGGCAACTTTTTAAATCTTTCAATTTTAGTTTCAAAGCCATGGTTAATGGCTGATTCATGCCACTTTCGTTCACCACCACACCCCTATAAATATAAGACAGACATTGCCCATAAACAAACACACATTTCCTACACCTAAGAGATTGTCTATCAAAGCTCCATACACAAAGAACCACCTCCAAAAGTCATAACACATTCTCAAAATCTTCACAAAGTTGTCATAATCGAAACAATCTTTACAGGCCTCCTCACTCCAAAATAAGCATTCCACTCACTCCCTGAAGGTTCCAGGAGACGCTTCCAAGCATTAGGCAAGTCCAACACTGGAAGGAGCACCAGTCACACAATCCCTTCGTTGGTAACTTGTCTTGGATCTCAAACTCGTTTAACCTTTAATCTAGGTCTCTTTCGATTGCATATTCATGTTATTGTCATTATTTATGAATGGTTTAATGTTATTCATGTGAGTTTCAGTGACCAAAAAACAAAATGCCATTGCTAGGGCGTTCAAAATTGGCTCTCTCGAATCTCAGGATTCATGGTGTTTCAGGATAAAATAGCTTCAGATTTGGACTCAGAGGTTCGAATTAGGTGGGAGTTTCAATTAACGGGGAGGACCTGAGTTCGACATCCAGGTCATGCATTTTGTTTTTCTAACAATTGTATTTTAGATCCAATGCTTGCAGGTCTAACGTGCACACCATGCACCACGCGGTTAACACCAGTAGATCCCATCAATCCAGATCCAGTACCCTCAGTGTGCAGTCCATCATGCACTTTCAACAACCTCCCTCATTGGATTGAAAGATAACCTCCCTTGTTGGATCGAAAGACAGTTTCTCTCATGGCATCGAAAGATAAACTCCTCTCACTTTGGGCCCATGTTTTTAAACTTACACCACCCCTTGTTTACTTTTGCTGCCTGGCCCATTTTATATGTTTGTTTTTTATTCTTTTAGTTACTTTTTCTTTAATTATAAAATCAGATAAAAACCACAAAAAATTAGGTTTTAGTTTTTTTTATTAAAGTTAATTTTGTTAATTAATTATTAATTACCTAAACACTTTTTTAAAATTAAAATTAAGTAGACTTAGATTTTATTATCTTTTATTAAACAAAAACCAACAAAACGATTCACTTTATTTAGGATTTAGGCGTCCTTTCTAATTCGCGCACGATTTTTATTTTAGCATTATTATTTTTCATACTATTGTACCTGCTTCCTGGTTGTAATAGACTTAAATATGACTTTACTTTCAATGCTTCTTATGTTTCCCCATTTTGAACTTGTAAATTCCCCCTCCCCGAAGCCATGTAATAGTTAGGATTTTACATTTTTGCACTTTTAATTTCTGCAAATTATTAACTGCTTAGATGTATGCCTAATAGGATTCTATGGTGTGATACGGTGGGAGAACTGACTTGAGGTTTTGCATTTGTGTTCGCAAATGTTGGGGTTTAGCAAGAGTCACCATCGACTTTTCTTTTATCCAAAAGGAAAGGTGAAAAAGCACAGGAAAGACCTTTCGAGATGTTTTCTTGAGTTCGGGGGGTAGATTATGAAAAGGGAAGGTATTATCACCCTTTTCATCCATGGTTTACCATGGGCTCTTAGTTACTTTCTAGATCACTTGCTTTTGTTTGAATGTGCTTGTGGTGTATGGTTTTTGAAAGTATTTTGAAAATGTAACTTTGTAATGATTCTCGTTTCTATAAGAATGTACACAAAGTGTTTGTTTTGAAAGTAGTTCAAAGATATGTTTGTGAGATGTGTTTTTGAAGGTATTTTGAAAATGTAACATTGTAAGGATTCTCATTTCTATAAGAATGTATACAAAGTGTTTGTTTTGAAAATAGTTCAAAGATGAGAGCATGGGTATATAAAATGTTTTTGTTGTGAGCAAGCGAGTAACTGAGAGCGAACCTACCTACTCAAAAGGTCTTAGATGTGCTTTTCCTCCTCCTTTAGATTTTGCTATCTTACCATTGATTTGATAAGAAGCCCCATCGTTGGATGTGAAGGGACGGGCATTGAGACGTTTGTATAGTCATAGAAGGCAACATATGAGACGTTTTAACAATGTCGTTTTAGGGACTAGATCATTTTCCGAAGGCAACATCGAGGGTCATCAAGGGACTACGATATTTTATCGAGGGTCTTTTGCTAAAACGCCCATGTTCGAGGGACATGACTATTTTTCAGATAGGCAACAAGTGAGATTACCCTAAGGATGCATGTGTGCAAAGTGTGTTTGATTGCATGCATTTGTCTTTGACTTTTGGTGGTCTACTTGTTGATTTTATCTTGCCATACATGCCTAATTACTAGCATTTACATTTGAAAGCGATAAATTGCAGAAATGTAAAGTCCTACGCTATTACAATATTTAGGGGATGGGGGTACATATTTATGAATGGGGATTGCAAGTGAAAATAAGTCCTAAATTATTATTACAACCATATTGAAATGTGCAATATAAGAAAGAAATGGACTTTTTTAGAAAATGCTTTTTGTCTTAAGGAAATAAATTAAAAGGAAATATTTTTATGTTTTTTATGTTAATATTGAAAAGGAAAAATAAATGCAAGGTAGAAACAGCGTGTTGCTGCAAACAAAGAAACAAGGATCAGAAATTCTGAAGTCAGGCGCGTGGCTCAGCAGGAAACATAAGTGGGATCAGAAGTTCTGGATTCGTACACTCGGAGGTCCTGCAAAAAACGTCAGAGGGAAAGGGAACAGAGGTTCTGGATCGATACACTCTGAAGTCCTGCAAAATGTTAGAGGGAAAACGCAGAGGTTCTGGGTAGGGTTCATCCAGTGAACCAAAAGTCAGAAGTTCTGTATTACACTAAAACAGTGAGCAAACGTCAGCAGTTCAGTGTATTTGACATGTAAGGAGAACTCAGAAGTTCTGTGTTGTGCTGAGCTAGTGAATGAACCTTAGCAATTCAATGCGTTATCAGCATGTGAGAATCAGAAGTTTAGTGTGTGTTAATAGTGAGAAAAATCATAAAAGTTATGTGTGTTATCAGCATGTGAAAATCAGTAGTTCTATATTACATTTCAACTCTTTTCTCATATTAATCAGCACATCAACAACTCATTCATTTTTGGCAAACAACAACTCAGAAGAAGAACAGCACAACAGTTCATAGAAGTTCTAATCCTAAGTCTGAGTCTAGCATTATTCTAGATGTTCTAATCCGTAGTTTTTCTATTCATGCAATGATATGTACAACATTAATACTATGATATTTACATGCTAATGATGTTCAAAATGAAAAACAAGTAAAGTTAGAAAGACCTACCTGCAGCGTGCTTGGAGCTTTGAGTGGCTGCCTTTGGATGTTTCTGGAATCAGCAAGAGTAATGGGATAGGAAACGTCAAGCTCTTTGATTCAAAAAGAAGAACAAAGGTTTGTTTCTGTGTATGATAAATCTGGATTTTTATGAAGGTTTCACAACTTTGTTTTCTCTCCTTTTTGCCAACCTCTCTCCAAAAGCCAGCCCTTTGAACGTGTGATGAAGCCAAGTATTTATAGATGAATTTTGTTGTGATTTTGGGGGGGAAACAAATGGGATTTGAACCTGTTTTGGCATCATGTTTCTTTGCTTTTATGTCACAGTTGTCGTATGCTAGTTTGGTGTAATTATGGGATGCAGGCGTAGGCTGAGCTAGCTGTTGGTCATAGGTCTGCATCAGGTTGTGTAAACCCAGTTTTGGGATTTGGTCAAGTTCTGACCAAAGCATCGATATAGCCTTCATGTGTTGAAGTGTTGCCTTGTTTTTGAAGCAAGCATGGTGGCTGTCAGCAGGAATTAAGGAAAAGTAAAAAGCAAAGCATGGGCTTAGTGCCAGAGTTTACCGTCCCAAGACAGTAGAGGTACACGTGGTGGAAATCCTTTAGATGAAGACTCATAAGGTGGTTGTGAGCATTAAATGAGCATTAAATGATGATGATACTTATCACATCCAGAAATCCTGTAACATGAGATTCTACACCAAGGCTTAGTTCTGGATCAGAAGTTCTGAGCTTGCGTAGCATCCAATCTTCTGATCCTCTAATCTTCTGGCTCTAGCATGTCCTGAAGGAGCTTTTAGAATTTCCAGTAAGCTTGCAGTATGCTTTGTAATCTTCTTTGAATTACCCTGGAAAACTCTGACTGAGCTTTTGTGAAAACTTGCCCAGAAGGTCTGACCAAACTCTGTCTTGAGAGTGTCCAGAATTTGCTGAGTGTAATGGTGATAATATGGTCAGAAGTTCTGAGCTTGTCATATTTTCTTAAATACTTAGAAATTTTTTTAGAATTTTGACTTCTTCAAAGTAGTTTTGACTTTTGAATTTCTTGACAAAACGAACTTCATATTTCAACATGTCTTGATGAAATATGATTTTTGAGATTTGATTTTGATCCAAAAGTCAAAGTTAGACTTCTCAGTGTGTGAATGACCATTTTCCCTTGTGAATGACTTTCTTGGAAAATTAATAATTCAAGGCTTGGAATTGGATGAAAGCAAACTTGAAGGTCCAAGGTGATCCTTGAGAAATGAGAGGGAAAATTTTGGGGTACAACAGCTGCCCCTGTTCAATCTTCTTACACTTGAAGAGTTAGATTGGTAATTTTTCCATTCATGACTTGAAGGTGGAAGATGATTGAACACTAGAGTGCCCAGAAAATTTGCACTCGGAGATGTGTTACTTGATTATGTAGGGAATGGGCTTAAACATGCCATTTGGAGAGGTAATGGATAGTTGTAGGAGATGGGCTTAAAGATGCCATCCAAAGGTGATTGTATCTGGAATGTATTTCAATATTGGGTTGTTTGATGATGAGTCCATGTAAAACTGTATCTTGGAAAGAAGGAACCTGTGTAGGGTTGCCTGATGGTGAGTCCGTGTAAAACTACACCTTAGAAAGAGAAGGAACCGGTGTGGGGTTGCCTGACGATGAGTCTGTGTAAAACTGCATATGAAATTTCCTGAGAAGGGACTTGTGTAGGGTAGCTTCATGATGAGTCCGTGTAAAACTGCATCTTGGAAAGGAGGAACCTGTGTAGGGTTGCCTGATGATGAGTCCGTGTAAAATTGCATCTTGGAAGGAAGGAACCTGTGTAGGGTTGCCTGATGACGAGTCCGTGTAAAACTGCATCTGTGTAGAGAGAAGGAACCTGTGTAGGGTTGCTTCATGGTGATGAGTCCGTGTAAAACTTCATCTGTGTAGAGAGAAGGAACCGGTGTAGGGTTTCCTGATGATGAGTCCGTGTAAAACTGCACCTTGGAAGGAAGGAACCTATGTAGGGTTTCCTGATGATGAGTCCGTGTAAAACTGCATCTGTGTAGAGAGAAGGAACCTGTGTAGGGTTTCTTCATGGTGATGAGTCCGTGTAAAACTTCATCTGTGTAGAGAGAAGGAACCGGCGTAGGGTTGCTTCATGGTGATGAGTCCGTGTAAAACTTCATCTGTGTAGAGAGAAGGAACCGGTGTAGGGTTGCTTCATGGTGATGAGTGCGTGTAAAACTTCATCTGTGTAGAGAGAAGGAACCGGTGTAGGGTTGCTTCATGGTGATGAGTGCGTGTAAAACTTCATCTGTGTAGAGAGAAGGAATCGATGTAGGGTTGCTTCATGGTGATGAGTCCGTGTAAAACTTCATCTGTGTAGAAAGAAGGAACCGGTGTAGGGTTGCTTCATGATGATGAGTCCGTGTAAAACTGCATCTGAAATTTCCTGAGAAGGAACCTGTGTAGGGTTGCTTCATGATGAGTCCGTGTAAAACTTCATCTGAAATTTCCTGAGAAGGAACCTGTGTAGGGTTGCTTCGTGATGAGTCCGTGTAAAACTTCATCTGAAATTTCCTGAGAAGGAACCTTTGTAGGGTTACTTCATGATGAGTTTGTGTAAAACTTCATCTGAAATTTCTTGAGAAGGAACCTATGTAGGGTTGCTTCGTGATGAGTCCGTGTAAAACTGCATCTGAAATATCCTGAGAAGGAACCTGTGTAGGGTTACTTCGTGATGAGTCCATGTAAAACTGCATCTTTGGAAAGAAGGAACCAGTGTAGGGTTACTTCATGTCGAGTCTGTGTAAAAATTCTTCTAGGGAAGAGAAGGAACCGGTGTAAGGTTGCTTCATGATGAGTTAGTGTAAAACTGCATCCGAAAGGAGGAACCGGTGTAGGGTTGCCTGATGATGAGTCTGTGTAAAACTTCATCTTAAATGAGAAGGAACCGGTGTAGGGTTGCTTCATGATGAGTCCGTTTAAAACTGCATCTGAAATTTCCTGAGAAGGAATCTGTGTAGGGTTGCTTCTTGATGAGTTAATTTAAAACTGCATCTGAAATTTCCTGAGAAGGAACCTGTGTAGGGTTACTTCATGATGAGTCCGTGTAAAACTGCATCTTTGGAAAGAAGGAACCGGTGTAGGGTTACTTCATGACGAGTCCGTGTAAAACTTCGTCTAGGGAAGAGAAGGAACCGGTGTAGGGTTTCCTGATGATGAGTCCGTGTAAAACTTCATCTTAAATGAGAAGGAACCGGTGTAGGGTTGCTTCATGATGGTCAAGTAGATAGTTGTCCTGTCTGGTTTCAGGTATTAATCTACAATCAGTCGTCCACAGATAGTTTTCCTGGCTTTTTACAGGTATTAATCTGGAACTTGAAAAGGTTGATGGTATCCATCTGTTGATCGATCTTTCCTGAAAAGGTAAAGAGTTAGTCGTATGCAATGTCATGATGTATGCATTGCGTAATGATGTTCTCAAAATAAATGAGATTTTGTTGTGTTTACTTATCATGTATGCAAATAGGATGTCTGAAATGTGAAATGTTTAATGAATGTATTTTTGTCTGGGAAAATAAATCCTTGACAAATGTTGGGGAGTCGTTAAACCCTGGATTGCTGTTGAAGAGTTGGTGTGTCTTCAAACTTTGCTTAGAATATTCCCACTGAGGATTCCTGTTTTTTTGTTTGAGGAGAACTCCGCTGGGGAATGTTGAAAATTCTGTGGGGAGAATGTTTATTCCTGCTTGGGAAAAGAGTTCAGGAGTCTCGGTTGTTCGTTGCTCTACTGGTGAGTTGAAGTTGAACTAACATTTGGTCGGGTCCAGGTTTCATAATAACTTGCTGGGGATTGTAGAGTAGTCTACTGGGGAAGAAGAGTTGTTGTCCTTTGATTTGTAGTAGTCGGAGAGGAAAACTCAAGTTGGGGAATCTTACCATTTGTTGGGGAAATAAACTATGTTGCCGGTCTGCTTGAGAGGTGACGACTTCGTTGGGGAAAGTCTTCGAGGACTCTTGAGGTTGTTTCAGTTGGGGGAAGGTTTTCAGAGATTAAACCCTTGCTGGGATTCATCCTATGAGAAGGATTTTGGGAAGACTTGTCATTTCCCCTAGAAGCAAATGTTTGTCTCATTGCCAAAAAATGTTTGATTGTACATAACCCTTTGTTGGGATTGACATTCAATGCCCCAAGTGACGAAGATGGAGGCCTGCCCCTGGTTACTCTGCATTTGTTGAGAGGTTTCCTGGAATCTTGATTGGAGTGCCCCAGGTGTGCTGGATAGTGACATGTCATGCACCCTTGTTGATAGGAGATTTGTCAATGGAAGTGTCATCCTTCTTGAATTGATTTTGTTCACCGAGAGAGCTCTCGTTCATTGGATATTCGTTGTGTGAATTTCTCTGTTGTCAAACAAATAGCCAAATGCAAACAGTGATATTCAAGTAATGCAAAATTTATGCTTGTCTTGAAGTTTTGAAAAATGTGTTTTTAGCAAGTAAAGAAGTTTGTGATTCAACTTTGGATTTAGACTAAAGCCTTACGGGAGTCAGGATACCTTTTGTAACAGTATGCTTTTGAACTAACCTATGCTTCAATTAGGACTTTTGAAGGGTTGTAACGTGGCTTGGTTCACAGTTTAAGAAACAAAGGATAAAGGCTCAAAGTATATTTGTACCCACCCGCTCTTCGTGATGTTCTTCAGTCCTAAACTTAGTTAATTGTACGTTTGAACTCCAATTGAGTCTGGAATGACGTTTTGGTGATGGTTCAGACAATTTAAGTTTATCGGAAGGCAGTCATTTTTGCAACATTTTTTCATGTTGTTGAGGATTTGTAGTGACCTCTTTTATTTTATTTGTTTATCCCTGATTTTTGCCTGACTGTTATTATTTTGAGATTACAGTCAGCGGGATGCCCCCGTTTTCTTAAGTCTCCTTTGTAGGTTTTGACTTAGTGGGCTTTAATTTTTTGAGAAATAGTGACTGCCTATGTGATAGGGAACCATCACCATCTTTTGATTTCAGAGGAACGCTTTTTGATGTGATTTGTTATATTACGAAATGAGAGTTTGCGATTGTTTGAACTAACTGACAGAGTACCCTGCCCCAGGTTTTGATTAAAGGTTTCATTTTTTTGTGAAAAAGGAAAACTTCTACTTCTTTGGCTCGAAGGGGTTGACTAGGGATTATCTTCCTTATAACTCCAGAGTTTGGGATTTGAAAAAAATGCTTGTACATCGTCAGCAAGGTCTGTTCAAAAGCATATTGTATGAGACTATGACATTGTTTTCGTCATCCTCCCTCTAAAGGCTTGTAACTTTTAGCAAGAGTTGAATGTCATAAAGTGAGTAAAAAGCACAGTTTAAATGTAATGAAAATGAGTGGATCAAATAAAGACAAACATATGTAATGCATTAATGAAACAAAGTTTGACATTAATAGATAATTGTTTGAATAAAAAAAGAAATTACAATTGAAAATTCAAAATGAACAAGTTGCTCTCAATGATTTGGCAAAGGAGTAGTGATCACGTTTGGAGTCTCCGGAGGGTCAAACTCGATCTCCTTGGCATCAATCAAGTCTTGAATCTTGTTCTTCAAGGTCCAACAGCCGTCACTGTCATGTCCGGGACTGTCAGAATGATAGGCACATCTTATGCTCGGATTGTACTTAGAAGAGGAGGTGTCGGGATTTTGAGGAGGATCCTTTGGCGTGATCAGCTTCAACTTCAGCAAATGTTGTAATGCTTGAGACAAAGGCATGTTGATGTTAGTGTACTGCCTTTCTTGATATCTTACCCTACGCCTATTTCCTTGTCTTTGTTGAACAGGCGTGGGATTAGAGATTAGGATTGCCCCTACATGTTGATCATGATGACTATTTTGACCATACACAGCATTTGACTCTTTCTTCCCACTGTATGGCTTTTTCTGAGTGTCAGAGGGTGTAGATCCTTGGATCTTTCCACTTTTGATGCTAGCTTCGACCCTTTCGCCGGTCAGTATTACCTCGGTGAACCCGGATGAGGAGCTTCCGATCAAGTGATTGAAGAAAGGCCCTGTCAAAGTTCCCATGAAGATGTCAATCAGCTCCCTGTTAGTTAAAGGGGTTGCACCATACCAGCCAGATCTCTCCATTTTCGGGCGTACCCTTTGAAGCTCTAGTTGGAACCCGTGGTCATGTTCTACAATTACACACGAGTTAGTGCAAGATCAACGTTGTACTGATACTGTTTGTAAAAATCAGCAACTAAATCCTCCCAGGTGTGGATGCGAGAACTCTCCAGTTGATAGAACCATTCGAGTTGAGTCCCTACTAGGCTTTCTTAGAAGAAATGGATCCAAAGCTTCAGATCAGTTGTGTACGGTTGAATCTTGCGGACATAAGACTTTAAGTGCATCTTAGGGCAAAAGACTCCATCGTACAAGACAAAAGTAGGGATTTTGAACTTTGGGGGGATGACCACTCCAGAAACCAAACCCATGTCTCCTAAATCCAAGCCAGGTATCTGTTGAATCTCCATAGCACTGAGGCGATCCTCCAACTGTTTGTACTTGTCATCGGTGGGAGGATATTGTTCCTCGGAGCAGTCAGCTTCGGCTTTACCAATCTCCAGATTGTGGTCTTCTTCAAGACTATCCCCCATGTTGGATGGAGTTGAAAGATCTAGAGCTCTCTTGACTGGTCCTCTAGGTCCTCTTCTCGATTTCAAGACACCTACTGACTTCTTGGACTTCTTCCTCTTGTCTTTGAGAAGGAGAGTTTTCAGGTCTTCTTGCCCCTTAGCCATAGCGAGGAACATTTGTTGGAATTGAGCGTTTTGAGCTTGAAGATTTTTCACCGTTTGTTCCATATCTATCTTACTGGAATAAACAGTAGGAAGGTAAGGAAACCTGTATGGGAGAAACCTGTCATGATATGATGCATGTTATGTGGATGCATGTTTTCAAGGATCTCGCGGGGTAAACACAAGAAAAATGTTAGAAGTTGAACTTCAATCAACAACTTTGATTGGATAGCTTGGTATCGGTGGATGTCTTTCCACGAGAATTAAGCTCACCATGTCAAGTGGGTCATAGCCCTTGACTCAAGTTGTTGTACTTGGTCTTTGACGGCGTTTGGTTGGAGGAAAATAAATCCTCGTGCCCCTTGCTAGATGTCTGGTTCAACGTGACCCTGTATTAAAGACCCTTAAGATCCTTGAAATGGTTATTGAAAATGCTATGGTATGATGTTATGATGTTATGTACAGATAAGAAAGTTTATATACAAATAATCATATTTACACAAAGCAAATAAATCCTTAGTTTTAGGCTTGCAAGGAGTTTTGTAGGTAAATACCCTCTTGAAGTTTAGTTGGCTCAACCTGTCCTAGTTAATAGTAACCGGGTTCTAAGGGATCTCAATATCACTGACCTTTCCCACAAGCTTCGTTCAATAAGCAATTGACTCGCAATCGAGCAAAACTCAGGGGTCATGTCTCAATGAGTGTGGCATCGAGTATCAACCAATTTTCGGCTTTACACCGAAACCGACTATCTCACTACTTCCTAATGGCCAAGTTGGTCAAGTAAGATTCTAAGGTCAGTTGATACTTCACGACACCATGCGGACGCCTCGCACTCTCCTTTATTCAACTCAAGGGTTACCAGTACCAACCAAAGTTCCACATCAACATAGCTACTGCTTCAACCATGTCGGTATACGCCACACAGTTCCCTCACAGTTTATTGCTACTTACCTAAAAGGTGTCCCCAAATCCGGGTGTAGGATTTAAAACAAACCCAAACAAGGAACCAAAATTTAAATCAAACATATCAAACAATGTAAGCAAGTAAATGTGATCTAACCCCAAGGTAACCCCACTTTTAGAATACTCCTCAGCAGAGTCGTCAGTTCTGTGATACGGTGGGAGAACTGACTTGAGGTTTTGCGTTTGTGTTTGCAAATGTTGCAGTTTAGCAAGAGTCCCCACCTGCTTTTCTTTTATCCAAAAGGAAAGGTAAAAAAGCACAGGAAAGACCTTTCGAGATGTTTTCTTGAGTTCCGAGGGTAGATTATGAAAAGGGAAGGTATTAGCACCCTTTTCATCCATGGTTTTCCATGGGCTCTTAGTTACTTGCTAGATCACTTGCTTTTGTTTGAATGTGCTTGTGGTGATTGGTTTTTGAAAGTATTTTGAAAATGTAACTTTGTAATGATTCTCGTTTCTATAAGAATGTATACAAAGTGTTTGTTTCGAAAATAGTTCAAAGATATGTTTGTGAGATGTGTTTTTGAAGGTATTTTGAAAATGTAACTTTGTAATGATTCTCGTTTCTATAAGAATGTATACAAAGTGTTTGTTCCGAAAATAGTTCAAAGATGAGAGCGTGGGTATATAAAATGTTTTTGTTGTGAGCAAGCGAGTAACTGAGAGCGAACCTACCTACTCAAAAAGTCTTAGATGTGCTTTTCCTCCTCCTTTAGATGTTGTTATCTTACCATTGATTTGATAAGAAGCCCCATCGTTGGATGTGAAGGGACGGGCGTTGGGACGTTTGTATAGTCATAGAAGGCAATATATGGGACGTTTTAGCAATGTTGTTTTAAGGACTAGATCGTTTACTGAAGGCAACATCGAGGGTCATCGAGGCACTACGATCTTTTATCGAGGGTCTTTTGCTAAAATGCCCATGTTCGAGGGACATGACTATTTTTCCGATAAGCAACAAGTGAGATTACCCTAAGGATGCATGTGTGCAAAGTGTGTTTGATTGCATGCATTTGTCTTTGACTTTTTGTGGTCTACTTGTTGATTTTATCTTGCCATACACGCCTAATTACTAGCATTTACATTTGAAAGCAATAAATTGCATAAATGTAAAGTCCTACGCTATTATAATATTTAGGGGGTGGGGGGTACATATTTATGAATGGAGATTGCAAGTGAAAATAAGTCCTAAATTATTATTACAACCATATTGAAATGTGCAATATAAGAAAGAAATGGACTTGTTTAGAAAATGCTTTTTGTCTTAAGGAAATAAATTAAAAGAAAAATATTTTTATGTTTTTTATGTTAATATTGAAAAGGAAAAATAAATGCAAGGTAGAAATAGCGTGTTGCTGCAAACAAAGAAACAAGGATCAGAAGTTCTGAAGTCAGGCGCCTGGCTCAGCAGGAAACGTCAGTGGGATCAGAAGTTCTTGATTTATACACTCTGACGTCCTGCAAAAAATGTCAGAGGGAAAGGGAACAGAGGTTCTGGATTGATACACTCTAAAGTCTTACAAAATGTTAGAGGGAAAACACAGGTTCTGGGTGGTGTTCAGCTAGTGAACCAAAAGTCAGAAGTTCTGTATTACACTAAAACAATGAGCAAACGTCAGCAGTTCAGTGTATTTGACATGTAAGGAGAACTCAGAAGTTCTGTGTTGTGCTGAGCCAGTGAATGAACCTTAGAAATTCAATGCGTTATTAACATGTGAGAATCAGAAGTTCAGTGTGTGTTAATAGTGAGAAAAATCATAAAAGTTATGTGTGTTATCAGCATGTGAAAATCAAAAGTTCTATAATACATTTCAACTCTTTTCTCATATTAATCAGCATGTCAACAACTCATTCATTTTTGGCAAACGGGAAATCAGAAGAAGAACAACACAACAATTCATAGAAGTTCTAATCCTAAGTCTGAGTCTAGCACTATTCTAGAAGTTCGGATCCGTAGTTTTTCTATTCATGCAATGATATGTACAACATTAATACTATGATATTTACATGATAATGATGTTCAGAATGAAAAACAAGTAAAGTCAGAAAGACCTACCTGCAGTGTGCTTGGGGCTTTGAGTGGATGCCTTTGGATGTTTCTGGAATCTCCAAGAGTAATGGGAGAGGAAACGTCAAGCTCTTTGATTCAAAAGGAAGAACAAAGGTTTGTTTATGTGTATGAGAAATCTGGATTTTTACGAAGGTTTCACAACTTTATTTTCTCTCCTTTTTGCCAACCTCTCTCCAAAAGCCAGCCCCTTTAACGTGTGATGGAGCCAAGTATTTATAGATGAATTTTGTTGTGATTTTTTTGGGGGGGGGGGGGGGGGGGGAATGGGATTTAAGCCTGTTTTGGCATCCTGTTTCTTTGCTTTTTCGTCACAGTTGTCATATGCTTGTTTGGTGTAATTATGGGATGCAGGCGTAGGCTGAGCTAGCTGTTGGTCACAGGTTTGCAGTAGGTTGTGTAAACCCAGTTTTGGGATTTGGTCAAGTTCTGACCAAAGCGTTGATATAGCCTTCATGTGCTAAAGTGTTGCCTTGTTTTTGAAGCAAGCATGGTGGCTGTCAGCAGGAATTAAGGAAAAGCAAAAAGCAAAGCATGGGCTTAGTGCCAGAGTTTGTCGTCCCAAGACAGTAGAGGTACACGTGGTAGAAATCCTTTGGGTGAAGACTCAGAAGGTGTTTGTAAGCATTAAATGATGATGGGACTTATCACAACCAGAAATCCTGCAATGTGAGATTCTACACCAAGGCTTAGTTCTAGATCAAAAGTTATGAGCTTGCGTAGCATCCAATCTTCTGATCCTCTTATCTTATGGCTCCAACATGTTCTGGATGAGTTTTCAGACTTTCCAGTAAGCTTGCAGCATGCTTTGTAATCTTCTTTGAATTACCCTGGAAAACTCTGACTGAGCTTTTGTGAAAACTTGCCCAGAAGTGCTGACCAAAATCTGTCTTGAGAGTGTCCAGAATTTGCTGAGTGTTATGGTGATAATATGGTCAGAAGTTCTGAGCTTGTCATATTTTCTTAAATACTTAGAAAAAATTCTAAGTATTTAGAATTTTTACTTCTTCAAAGTAGTTTTGACTTTTGAATTTCTTGACAAAACGAACTTCATATTTTAACATGTCTTGATGAAATATGATTTTTGAGATTTGATTTTGATCCAAAAGTCAAAGTTAGACTTCTCAGTGTGTAAACGGCCATTTTCCCTTGTGAATGACTTTCTTGGAAAATTAGTAATTCAAGGCTTGGAATTGGATGAAAGAAAACTTGAAGGTCCAAGGTGATCCTTGAGAAATTAGAGGGTAAATTTTGGGGTACAACATATGGCAAGAATAAAACAAAGCGCTAGCAAACTTAATGCAAAGACATAAATAACTGAATACAACACACTCTCACATATACACCTCTAGGGTATCCCTACTTTGGTTTCCTTCGGAAAACAGTCACAACTTTGGAAACGTGAGATATTTTAGTGGCTACCCTCCGGTTTAAAGATCATAAGTCCCTCGATGACCCTCTTGACGTTGCCTCGGTAAAAATGATCTTAAAACCCTAGGGTAGTCACTAAGGTTTCTTGCCAAATTGCCTTTTTTGACTATAATTATCCATTGGAATGTCCCTCAAACATCCAACGACTAAGGCTACCTACTCACTAATAGTAGGATAACACTATCTAAAGGAAAAGATTAAAAGAATAATCCTTTCGAGTAAAGTAGATAGTTGTTAGATGCTTGCTCTAACAAATTTGTACACTTACACAAAACCACTCTGAAAAATATTTTCAAAATGCTTTATCAACACTCTTGAGGACTGATGCAAGAGTTATCATAAAGCAAACTGCCTGACTATTGGAATTTCAAAATTACTTTTCAAAAACATACAAATCACAAGGTATTTTTCAAATGAGCTAAAGCATCTAAGAGCCCGTAGATAACTACGGATGGAAAGGGTGTTAACATCTTCCCTTTCCATAATCTACCCCCTTACTCAAATAATCTCGAAAGGTATTTTTCAGTTCTTTTCACCCTTTCCTTTGTTGGATAAAAGAAAAGTCGGTGGCGACTCTTGCTTACTGCAACATTTGTAAACACAAACGCAAAACCAGTCTAACAATTGGTTCTGCCACCGTATCACAGAACTGGCGAATCTACTGGGGAAACTTTATAAAGCGGGGTTACCTTAGATCTTAGTTCATTTTTAGATTGCTTTACATTGTGCGTTTGTATGCTTTATGTTTGAGGGCTTATTTGGGTTGTTACTAAAAGATCCTACACCCGGATATGGGGAACCTTTTAGGTAAGAAGCAATAGATCGTGGAGACTGTATAGCATAGACCGATATGGTTGAAGCGATAGCTACGTTAGTGTGACACATTTGTTGGTACCGATATCCCTTATGTTAAATCAAGGAGAATACAGGGCCGTTGTGTGGTGTCATAAAGCACTAACGGACCTTAGAACCTTAGTTGAACAAACATGGCCATTAGAAATTAGTGAGATAGCCGAGCTCAGTATAAAGATGAGGATTGGTTGATACTCGATGCTACACTCATTGAGATCAGACTATCAGGATATTTCGGCCGCGATAAAAGATTGCCTGAGCTGAAACAATGCCTGATAAAGAAAGATCAGTGATATTGAGACTCCTTAGAACTCGGTTACTTTTCTAGAACAGGTTGAGCCAACTGAAACTTCAAGAGGGTACTTACCTTTAAACCTCATGCAAGCCTGAACCTAAGGCTACTTGTGTGACTTGTTTTATTTCATTATCTAATAACTTGAACTCCTTATAGGGTTTCTTTGTGGTCATTATCCAATAACTTAGATTTCCTGGAAAACATACTTGTCTTCATCACCTTATAGTTTAGCTTGATGCATAGCATACACATCATAACATCATACCATAGCATCTCCTTAACCATTTCAAGGATCTCAAGGGCTTGTGGTGAAGGTTATGATAAATCAGACGTCTACCAAGTGGCAGGGGGTTTATTTTCCTCTAGCCAATATCGTCAAAAGACCAAAACGCGATAATTTGAGTCGGAGGCTATGACCCACTCGACATGGTAAGCTTGATTCTCGTAGAAGGACCTTCAACGATACTAAGTTCTTCAATCAAAGTTGCAGTCGAACTCTAACAGTTTCTTATGTTTACCCCATGAGATCCTTGAAAACATTGCATGCATGTCATTACATAATAGGTCTTCCAATACAGGTTTGTCATTTCCCGCTGTTTATATCAGCAAGGAAAATGGCTCTCGAGCAGATTGTCCAAGATCTCCAAACTCAAGATGCTCAATTCAAGGAAATGTTCCTAAATCTATCCAAGAGGAAATATGAGTTGAAAGAACTCCTTGCTATGAACTTGACCAAGAAAAATCCTAACAACAACAAGGATGTCCAGTTGAAACAACTGCAAGCTGAGATGGAAAGGATGAGAATCCAGATGAGTAGTCAAATGGATCTTATCCAAAGTTTAGTTCGGGGACAAGAAGAGTTGAGAATTCTCATAAGCAAGCTTCATGAAGATAGATACGACCATCTGGGGCAAACTTCTAGAGCTTAGGGCCTAATCAATGATCAACCTCTCTTTCCAGGTAATGAATTGGGTGACATGTTCATGCGGGGGCATGTTGAAACTAAACTCAGGAGAAGTGAAATTCAGGGGACTGCATCTTCAAGTACTCAAAAGAGACCATACCATGGAAAGAAGGAGTCTAGTACTATGTACGACCAAAAGGGCCGCAATAAGAGTAATCTCAACCAATATGTGGGGGTAGTACAGATATCTGATCCATCACCAATGCAGCAACAACGACAAGGCAATCAGTGTGAGCAGGACAAACCCAAAAGGAAATTCACCAAAATCAATGTGTCCTTGGCTCAAGTATTGCAATACATTTTGAAGATGGAGTTGATTATGTTGAGGGATCCTCCTCGGAATCCCAATACCTCTGCTCTTAGCAATCATCTTGATGCAATGTGTGCATATCGTTCCAATAGTCCTGGATATGATACGAATGGCTGTTGGGTTTTGAAAAATAAGATTTAGGACTTGATCGACAAAGGGGTGCTAGAGTTCACACAAGATGGTCAGACTGAATTCTTCTGCCATCCCTCAAAGGCACGCCATGTGAAGTGACAAGTTCAGACAAAGAGGCTTTTGTTCATTAGAATTTTCAAGTTGTAATTTTCTTTTGATTGTTCAAACACTTATTTATGTCAAACTTTATTATTTCATCAATGCCTTGCATATGTTTGTCTTGAATTAATTCATTCGTTGTCACTATACTGAAATTGTGCTTTTACTTCCTTTTTGTGATTTCAACTCTTGATTAAAATCTATAAGCCTTTAGAGGGAGGATGACGAAAAAGATACCATAATCTCTACAGTATGTTTCGGAATAGACCTTGCTGACTATGTACAAACGTTCTTTCAAATCCTAAATAGTGGAGTAAACTGCAGGTTTGTTATAGGGTATATGAATTGATACTATTTGAGTGGATTTGTCCCTGGCCTAGTATGCCCCCAGAATATGAGAGTTGCTCCAAAATGGGTTAACTATTCTGGTGTGTTGTTTATGCTTTTCAGTTTTTTTTATTGTTGATACCTTTCCTTTTTGATTATGTCGAATCAAATGTCCCAACATGTCATAGGATATCTAAGTTCTGCCATACCAGAATTTCAATTGGTATCAGAGCAGACATCTTGTCTGTTTCTGGATGAGTTCCATGGGGGATACTTTCTGGTTTATGTGCAAGGTAGAAGGTTCTACTAAAAAGTTAGTTTAACTTGGATAGTTCATATATTTTTTGAACGTTCCCATGAAGTGAAGGATGGACTATTCGTGACAGGATATGTATTGGACCTGTCTGTTATTATCAGGTGTGAAGCTTTGATGGTGAGCTGCTGTGATAGGTTTGATTTATTTTAAAACCTAGGATTTTTTTATTACACCTGGAGTGTTGTGGTTATGTGAAGTATGTTGTTCCTGAAGACTGCTTAGGAGTTTTGTGTTGTTGTGTATTTCGTTACATGGTATATGTTGTAATCATGGTCGCTCCTTGTGTTGTAATTAAAGGAAATACTTTAGGGTTTGGTCTCTTCAGCAGGTTTGGTGTTTGATGTTGTAGTGTATGCAAGACAATCTCAATTGATTATGTGAAGTTGCCAATGATACTTGAGTTTTACCTCTCAAGTCCACTCATGAAGACACTTTTGATGAGTTTGTTGAAAAAGATTAGAGCCATTTAATATGGCTTCTTGCAGAGTCTTCCTTATTCTTGACCTAATTAGGAAAGTGACTTTGAGTCTTGCTGCAATTTGTTATTGTTGAAGCTTGGAATATTTTTGTGAACCTTGAAGGTGTCAAGGATTGTCTGTTCTCTAGAAGTAGTGTTAGGCTTCAGAATAAAGCTTTGTTTTATGAGTTCCAGACGTAGGGAACTAATGTCCTACAAGATGTTGGGAGATTGTGTCATCAGCCGTGTGGATTCCTGTTGCAGAATAGATGCTCTGGGTGTCAGACAAATGTGTGTTGATCACATATGTTTAGAGCCTACTCCTTACTTGGAAGAGGAGGCATTTGTGAAACTTGAAGGTGATCAAGGGTTATCTATTCTCTAGAAATAGTGTTAGGCTTCAGAACCAAGCTTTATTTTGTGAGTTCCAGAAGTAGGGAACTAATGTCCTACAAGATGTTGGGACATTGTGACAGTATGCGTGTAGATTCCTATTGCAGAACAGATACTCTGGGAGTCAGACAAATGTGTGTTGATCACATATGTTTGGAACCTACTCCTAACTTGGAATAAGAGGCATTTATGGTTGTATCTAATATGTTTTATCCAAAAATACATCTTTGATTGAATTGGTTGAGAGATGATCAACCAATGGTGTGCTTCTTGGGTCAGTTTATTTCTGATTCACGTTAGTAGAAGTGTAGAGGTTGAGATTTAGTGTCCTGAAGAAATTTGTTATCTCAGCCGGTAAATTTCATTTATGAAGGTTAAGTTCATATGTGAAGTGAATTCTCTTTGAATTCTGGAAAATCCTTCTAATCAAAGGAGCCAGATTTATTTTGGAATCTTGATTGTGGACAAGGAACAAATTCTATTTGGGTGTGCAATAACCACATTTATGTACTGCTATTAAGGAGGAGAATCTATGATTCTCAAAGTGTTCATAGCAGTTGTTGAAAAAGAATCCCTAATCTGGAGTAGGAGATTCTTGAGATGTTAGACATAATGTCTTGACATCCTTGTGTTGAGAATTTATTTTTCTCAACTTGGCTTGACTGGTGTTTCTCTCACACAGGAAGGAGGTTGTTTACTCAAACTTGATATCTCTTATCAGGTTTATGAGAGCATTGAACTCTTGTTCTACTAAAGTGAAATAGACATTATAGGGGTTGTGTGCAATGGATATGCATCAACCTGAGGTAAGTCAATATTCTGGAAAATTAACTTACAGTCTTGATGAGTTGTCCAGAGGAATTGGGAGAAGCAGAAGTACTTTTGGACAATCTGTTTGAAGGGTTTATGATCATACAAAACCATGTGTATGGTGTTCTGAATGGTTGAGGGAATCTCCTCTTTAGGTGCAGAAGAGTTGGGATCAAGTACCTCAAAGTTAGATAGGTGGTCTGAATTACATGCTTAAGAAGAAGGTCCTTGAGGTGTGTCATGTGCATGCTTTGCATGTATGTTGATCTGGTCTTGAAGGTTGATCAACTACTGGTTGTTGACTCTCTTGTGTTCACTTAAAGAGTGGTGTATGGATTAATATTTTGTTGTCTACAGAACCATAATTAAAGGTGAAATCCATGTGACTGAGATTGATGTCTGAAAAGTTATTGGAAAAACATCTCAGGTGTTTGTAGCTTAATGGAATAAAGTTGTATTGAAGATCAAGGGGTGACTATTATTGTTCACCATTGGATTTCTAAGTTGGAATGAACTACCGTGATTGAGTATGAAGTCCATTTGTTGAACAAGTCTATAATATTGTGAATAATCCTCTTGTGGTAGGAATATGAAAAAGAAGGATGTCAGAATAAATGTTCTAACATCTGTTGAAAGGAAGCATCATCTACAACTGTGTGTGTGAGGAAGTTTTCCTCTGATGACAAATATCTTGTTGAGAGTTGGGTATAAGTCTGATCTTGTGAAGGTGTGCATATTACTGATGGTAAAGACCTTGTCGGGAGCTGGGTAATTATCTAATCTGTGGAAGAAAACCTGGTTTCTGAACTCCTTGGTTCAGAAAGTTTATGAGCATTTATTTCTCTCATTGGGTGTTCAGGTGTCTATGAGTACTTGAATCAGCTGCAGATGTTGTATGCTTTTGATATCTTCTTGCTTGAAAGGAATATCAAGTATAATAAGCTCTTTTAATGATAAATAAAGAACCATTTGATTAGGATCTGTGAAGAAAAGTTGATGTCCTAAATGATGTTGTAACATCATTTTTTTTGTTATCCCTGAAGGACGTCTGGGATTATTATTATGGAGGATTGAGGATCAACTTTGCTGTCAGAAAATGGAGTCTGACTTTGTGGATCAGAATGTGCAGATTTTGATCCTGTCTACAGTAGCATGCTTGCAAAATGCATGACTACTATGTTGAAGTCTTCACCAGTATCAGCAATTGCTAGTGAATGAAAGGGCTGAAGAAGAGTATTAGATAGGGTAATTTGATCAACATAATTGTTGAGGAGGTGGTTTCTTCTACTACAAGTGACATAGTGTGGCAATCTGGATCTTGTATAGCAAGCAAACTAAGGACATTTGTTCTGGAATATGTGAGAAATTCCAAATCAAGTGTGCTTGTAGAATTGAAAGGACATTACCAAATTTGTCCTTGATACTCAGGGTGCTTAGAGTTATTCCCAAAGATCTGGTATATATGGATCTGTAAAAGTCAGGTTTGATTTTACAACATATGAAGGTGTTCAACAAAGGTGTTCATGTAGATATGTGATGTGTTTGTTATCCATTATGACATGAGAAAATCTTCATTTTTTTTCAAGTACCCATCATCAGCAGGAGCTTTTGTTATCCATAACAGGGGGAGTGAAGTACTTATCTATGGGTTGTTGTTGTAGTAGTGCAGATATTATGGAGCTTATGTGTGGTTCAAACTTGTGAAGATTATGGTGTCAGAAAATGTGCCGTGACATGTGGCTACAAGGTGTAGTTTTTTATCCCCTTAACTAGGTCTGTGTGGTTCTAGCCAGGAGAAGCTAGTCTATATTGTTCTACTCTAAGAGACAGTATGGTTTTCTACGAGAATTTATTTTTCTCTGCAGTATTAGATGGGACCGAGTGTATGGTCTATTTGGAGATACCATATCTGATGTTTTGGTATCTTGGGTTATGTCACTCTTGAAGGCTGAAAGGAGTGATTTGGAGTCTAGTGGGAGGCATTGTGTTTATTATTATATGCTTATGGATAAGTCTGAGAGTTATCTTAGACTATGTTGATGAAGAAGCTTATTTATGTTGTGGGGCAATGTCTGACAGGTTGTCATGACATTTTTCTGGACATTTGTTTCCTTGAGACCAATTAGGAAATATTTTGGAAATATTTCAGGAGGGTGTGTATCATGAGAGACTTGTTTTCTGAGTTACCCAAGATGGTGGTTGATTTGTTCTTAAGGTTCCTCTTATGCCACCATTGGTATTTTAAGTTCTTGAGTTAAGGGGGGAGTTGTTTATCTTCTTTCTCATGTACACCATGACTTCAGGACTTTCTCCTTTTATCCTAAGGTTGTTTTTCTATGGTTTTAAGTATGTTTGGGCTAATGTGAAGAGATGATGGATGTGATGTTCTGACATCAATCAGGCTGATCATTAATTCTCCTTGCTACCGTCGTCATATTTTGGCTAAAAAGAAGGAGAGAATATGTGTTATATGTTATATGTTATGTGCTATGTGCGAGAAGCTTTTAAGGGGGAGAAAATATGTGTTATATGTTGATTCCTTTAAAAGAGAGAGAGAGAAAGAGAGAGAGAGAGAGAGAGAGAGAGAGAGAGAGAGAGAGAGAGAGAGAGAGAGAGAGAGAGAGAGAGAGATCATCTATATTTGACTGTCATGAAGAAGTCCTACTGTAGATGTTGTGACATCATGTGGGATGACAGTGAAGACTGAAGATTATCAAATGTGAAGACTAATGACTAACTGCTTCTGACGTCTTTAGTTTATGGTTTCTTCTAAATGTTTTGTATTGTTTAAACATTTGATTTATTGTGCTATTTCTTCTTCATGCAAAGTTTATGTAAATTAATTTTACCCAAAATAAGCCAAAGGGGGAGATTGTTAATTCTCTGAATTGTGTGATTGTCATTATGTTTGGTAAAACTAATATAGCAACAATATGTTAGATATGAGATCTTAAATTGCTAACAGGAACAGGTTGATCAAGAATTCTTGTCTTATGTTAGTAAATGTTGAGTTGAAGTGTTTCAACATCTGGAATAACATGTCGGATAAGATGTCATATGAAGGAGCATACGACATCGCGCCTGAGCTGAACTGGACTGTTATATTCTATTAAGCCATAAAGATGGAATATACTTTGAGGATATTATATTATCCTAGGTGGTGATGATTTGTAGGTCAATAAGAATCAAGAAGAATATTGCAGAATATTGACTTTCTTAATATGGGGTTAATTTAGGAAGATTTGATTAGGGACTTATTTTTATGCAAAATTTTATGCAGTTTTGTAACAGCTGATGAGCAGAGTATGAAGGCCAAAATCCAGTTGGATATAGGTTATAAATAGAAGCATTATAACCTCAAGAAAGGTCCCATCCGAGAATTCTAAATATGTAATTATTAGGGCTAAGTCGGTTAGTCACTCTCTAGGAGAGTTGCTCTGTGTGAACAACTTGGACTGTGAGATGGTCACTGTTGTTCTCACTTAGAAGGTGTAAAGAAATGCGTTGAGTATTGTTCTTGGAGGAAGCTTGTAACCAACTCCAAGTTGTGGTCTTAGTCAAGAGTATTGGCTAGAGATTGTCATGGAAGTGTGTCTTCATGTTTGTTCAAAATTGTGTTGATCTAATTGTTGTCTGTGATTGAAGAGGGATTGATGAGGGCCTTATATCTAGGTGAGTCTTAGATAGAAATCTAGCAATGATAGTGTGATCGGTGGATCTGGAACTGACTGTTTAACGCTGGTTTCACGAAATGTCGCGGAAGCAAGAGTCGCCACCGTCTTTTATTTTCTCCAAATGGAAAGGACAAAAGCACAGAAAAATTCCTTATAGAGATTGCTCTCGGTTCGGGAGGTAGGTTATAGAAAGGGAAGGTGTTAGCACCATTTCTATCCATGGTTATCCATGGGCTCTTAGATACTTGCTCATTTGTGTTTTCAAAAATGGTTTGTTTTCTTTTCAACTGTGGGTTTTAAAAAGTTTCTTTGAAAATTCCAGTTCGACTCTTGTATCGGTCCTCAAGAGTGTTTGAAAAATTGCTTTCGAAAGCTTTTTGAAAATGTGTCGGTGTGAAAAGTATTTTTGATTTGTTTTGAAATTTAGAGCAAGTATCAAGAGCCGTCTACCTACCCTAAGGAATTCGTCTGTGTAAATGTCCTTAAAGTAGTGCCATCCCACCATTGAGAGGTAGGTAGCACCACCGTTGGAGGTATTCGGGTCAATTCGAAGGTTCGGGACATGGTGATCACCAGAGCAATAGGAAGATACCTTAGAAGCTACCCTCATGCCAGGTTCCCGGATCATGAGGACTTACTAAAACATCCTCTACTCGACGATCACCTTTCGAGGGGCAAGGCAACAGTGAGGCGTACCCTAGGGGTGGTGTGTGATTTGTGTGTCGTTTTAAGATATTTTGTCTTATTCATGTCATGGGTGATCTACGCTTTTGTTTTTATTTTAACATTCATTCTTGCATGCAATTTATTAGCAGTTGAAAAGTTGCGAGAAATATAAAGTTCCTAAACTATTACAAAGGCGCGGGTCCACATCGCCAAATTTAATCCAGGACCCGATTTGACATAAAATAAAGTAAAGTGCGAGAAATATAAATGTCCGAATTACATGGCTTTGGGAGAATTACATTAATATTTATGAGAAAATAAAATAACGTGCGAAAAGAATAAAAATAGAACGTTTGAGGGCGTTGGACCCTTTTGAAATTAAATTGAATTAAAAATTAATTAAGTATTTAATAAAAGAAAAGAAATGTTTTTTTTTTAGGTTTTTGTTTTTGTATTTAATGAAAATAAAGAAAAGAATTAAAATTATAGTTTAACGAAACCCTAATTCTAAATTATTTTTAATTATTAAGAAAATATTAAGGTTTAACCTAATTTATTAAATAATTAATGTACATGTTTATTTACAAAATATTTAGTAATTAATAATGATAATAATGATGAGAAAATTATTTATTTAAAAAAATGATGAAAAGTTAAAAAAACCTAATTTCTACATATTTTAATTTATTAAGAAAAATATTAAAGTTTTGAAACCTAAATTAACTAAGTTAATTATTAAAGTTTATTTACAAAAAATAATGGTGAAATTAATATTAATAACAATAAACATTTTTAGTTTCTGATTTTTTATTATGAAAATTATTTTAGGAAATTAAAGAAAACAATTAAAAACAATTAAAAGAATGAAAAAGAAAATCAAATAAAAAAATAAAAATGATGCAAACCATGGGGGGTGTCTGGCCCTTTTTGGAGGTGAATTGGAGTGGTTTGGCCATGTATTGGTGTCATGCATAAGTTGTTCTACTTTGGCCATTTGGCTTTTGGCTTTTGGCCATTTGTGTTTTGGCCTCAACGTTCCTTAATCTTCTCAAGATGTCTGTCTCGCCATGTATTAGTGTCATGCATAAGTTTTTCTACTTTGGCCATTTGGCTTTTGGCTTTTGGCCATTTGGCTTTTGGCCTCAACGTTCCTTAATGAACCTGCATGGGATCCTGTCTAAATCTGCAGTGTTGAATCTCATGAACACATTAAATAAAATCATAAAATGCAAATAAAGCCAATATATGAAGAAATTTAATGTTTAGGCACAATATGGCATGTATGAATGATTATACCCTTTTGATCATGGAGATCAAATCAATCTTACCCTTACTGGAAAATTAGTGACCGGAATGCTTTTATGCCTTACTGGAAAATTAGGATCATGGAGATCAAGCCAGCCTTATCCTTACTG
Organism: Vicia faba; assembly: GCA_948472305.1. Classification (NCBI taxonomy): domain Eukaryota; kingdom Viridiplantae; phylum Streptophyta; class Magnoliopsida; order Fabales; family Fabaceae; genus Vicia; species Vicia faba. Next base: position 1,393,118,197 of record OX451736.1, on the reverse strand, counting down.
AAGAAGTAGTGAGGTATTGGTTTGTAACTGTGATGGCTTGTTTGTAGTGAGAGAGGGATTTGTAATAAGGATTTCAAGGTTTTAGGGTTCTTGAAAGAGTTTGATATTCTAACAGTGTTGTGGCAAGGTTTTTTCTCTCTTTTTCTCTTCTCTTTTTCTCCTCTGGTTTGTGTGAAAATAAGGTGATTATATAATGGAAATTAGGGTAAAGCAAATGGGCTTTGAATGTGCAATTGGGCCTCCAATATTCACTTGAATTCGTCACTTTCCAGGCTAAATCGCAGGGGCTTAAGTGAATTTTTTGAAGTTGAAATGTGAAAACAAAATGTAGCCGACATCAATAGCTAACTGCTGTCCAAAAATCGGCTCAATCGGATAAACGGTGAATTAGTTATGAATTTTTGAAGTTTCAGCTCAGACAAACTTATTTTGGGCTCCAGTGTCGACTCTGACACGTTCTTCAATAAAAAACTGGTATTGATCGGAGCATAATCCGGTCTCGACTTTTGAAGAAAAGTTGTAGATCTACAAGTCAGGGACCTTGTGTAAAAATATGAGCCCAATCCGATAAAAATTGACCGAGTTATGAATTTTCGAAGTTTCGGCCCAGATGAAATAATATTCAGCATTCAGGATTTTCGGTGTGTCACGCACTCTGAGCAAAAAACGAAGGCCTTTTGAATACCGTTTGAACTCAATACCTTCTATGAAAATGTAGCCAACTCAATTTGTGAAATTTTGGCGCCGGAACCAGCTCGATACGATGAAAATCGACCAAGTTATGATTTTCTGAACATGACGCAAATAAACTTCTGTCACAAATTTTCTGTATGAAAATACTTGATAAATCCACATTTTTGAAGACCTTCTGATCGAAATTGGCTTCCAGCCGTGAGAGATGAAAACATAGATAATGTCAAGACGGAATTTTGGCCACCGGAACGGGTTCAAAACGAGCCACGATCTTCAAGTTATGAATTTTTTAGCGCGTAAAAACTGCACTTTCAGCACACTTTTTTCACCATATTTCTTCGAGAAAACTCACACATTCTGATACCTTCTTTAAATAATTGACTCTTGAGCCGAACCTGAATTTGAGAATATGTTATCAGAGATATCTTGGCGAAAGAACACCTGAATATGATGCGCCGGGTTGGACTTGTGAATTTTTCTTGAAATATTTTGAGAAATATGGGAGGGCAAATTTTGGGGTACAACAGTTGCCCCTGTTCAATCTTCTTAGACCTGAGGATGCAGATTGGCTGGCGTGCCTTTCGTAATCTGAAGGTGGAAGATGATTGAACACTAGAGTGCCCAGAAATTTGCGCTCACATAGTAGTATGATGTGGGGAATGGGCTTATAGATGCCATTTGGAGATTGATGGATAGGATGATGGGCTTATAGATGCCATGCTAAGGGATGATGGAAGGTGGATGGGCTTATAGATGCCATCTGGATGTTGATCGCGTGGGAGATTCCTTAGCGAGAACTTGCGTACCTGCAAAAGAAAAATGATTACCTGACCTGTTACGGGAGCTGGTCTTCAAACTCTTTGTATGGATGTGTCCTGACTGGTTACAGGAGCTGGATCTGGAGCTTCAAAAGGTGATGAATGAACTAGGGATGGTTACTACCTCAACGGGAACGGTGAGAGAACCTTGGGCGATTACTATCTCAACAGGAACGCTGAGAGAACCTTGGACGATTTCAACCTCAACAGTAACGCTGAGCGAATCTTGGGATGATTACTACCTCCGCAGTATCGGGGAGAGAACCACAGGCGACTATAACCTCAACAGCAATCATTGAGAGAATCTTGGATAACTTCAACCTCAACAGCAATCGTTGGGCGAATCTTGGGATGATTACTACCTCCGCAGTATCGGGGAGAGAACCACAGGCGACTACAACCTCAACAGCAATCATTGAGAGAATCTTGGATAACTTCAACCTCAACAGCAATCGTTGAGAGAATCTGGGGATGATTACTACCTCCGCAGTATCGGGGAGAGAACCACAGGCGACTACAACCTCAACAGCAATCATTGAGAGAATCTTGGGCGACTTCGACTTCAACAGTATCATTGAGCGAATCTTGGGATGATTACTACCTCCGCAGAATCGGGGAGAGAACCATAGGCGACTACAACCTCAACAGCAATCATTGAGAGAATCTTGGATAACTTCAACTTCAACAGCAATCGTTGAGCGAATCTTGGGATGATTACTACCTCCGCAGTATCGGGGAGAGAACCACAGGCGACTACAACCTCAACAGCAATCATTGAGAGATTCTTGGATAACTTCAACTTCAACAGCAATCGTTGAGCGAATCTTGGGATGATTACTACCTCCGCAGTATCGGGGAGAGAACCATAGGCGACTACCACCTCAACAGCAATCATTGAGAGAATCTTGGTTGTCTTCTACTGAGTCTTTATCAGGAAAATCTGTTTGGGGTCGATTTAACTGGACTAGAGAAGGCCTTGGACTGGATAAGAAACAGAAAATCTTAGGGTCGATTAACTGAACCGGTCTAGGTCTTGAAATGTCTTCAACTGGGTAAGAGACAGGGAGATCTTAGGGTCGATCTGACTGAACCAGAGAAGGCCTTTGACTGGATAAGAAACAGAGAAATCTTTGGAGTCGATTTAACTGAACCGGCCTAGGTCTTGAACATAGCTGAGAACTTAACTGACTCTTTCCTGAAAGGTAAAAGTTAGTCCTATGTAATGCATGATATGGATCAAGCAATGATGTTCTCAATATAAATGAGATTTATAAGATATGATGCGTATATGCATGCTATAATGATGTATGTGATGTTTAGGAATGTATGTTTTCGTCTAGGAAAATAAACCCTTGACGGGTGCCGGGAAGTCATATCATGGGCTGATGTTGAAGAATAGATTTTAGCTTCCGCTGGGGATGATAGTTGCAAGCATACCGGTAGGAGAAGATAACTCCGTTGGGGGATAAACTTGGCAAATGGATTACTCTGCGGGGAGAAAGTACTCTAACGATCTTGCTGGGAAGCAAAACTCTGTGGGGAGAGAGATACTTTGTTGAATGCTTGATAATAACTTGTTGGGGATACCCTTGTTGTGTTGGAAATGTTAATAGACTTCGCTGGGGATAAGGAGACTTCGTCGAGGACGCTCTTTCCGTGGCTTTTGGCTGAGGATAACCCAGTTATATCCCGGTAGGGAAATAACTCTTAGAATAAAGCTGGAGGACGCGTTCATGCTTTACGAGGATAAGCTTCCAGAATCTACTGGGGATAAGCTTACTGCTTGGGGAGATGGATTCCAACTTTCCTGGGGAACTGGATTGGACTCTCCTGGGGAAGTTTTGAGCGGTATCGGGGAAGTGACACCACTGAATGTCTGGTATACCACCGGGGAACAATCTTTAGACCAAGATTGTCGGGGATGCTTGTTAAGAATGTATATATGCTGCTGGGGAATATTGAGACCTGCTGGAGGATACCCAACTTCCTTAAGTTTGATAGTATAGCTTTGCTTGGGGAGAGTGCACTGACTTGCTGACGCACTCTCTGGGGAATTAAGATATCCGGTTATGTTCTTCAGCTGAACTTATCTTGGTACCTTGGAGGACAGAACAATTGGATCACTTAGACAACTCTTTATTGCCCCTGTTTCGGAGATGGGAGAGGAATACCTGTGGGGGTGCTTGATGACTGCCGATTGCCAACTCTTCATTGCCCCTGTTTTCATGTGAGAAGGCACCTGTGGGGTGCTGATAGTTGTTGATAGACAAACCTTCTTCCGGTAGGCAGGTGACAGGATGACGGGACATAGTCGTACGCTTTAATCCCTAACTTTTGCCTGGACTGCCCTTTCGGGTTTTCAGTCCACCGGGATACCCATTTTTGCCCAAGCCGCCTTTTCAGGTTTTCGACTTGCCGGGTGTACAGATTTTTCATTTTCATCCCTTATTTTTCCCGAACCCTTTTGGTTCGCTGGGAAGCCCTTATTTTTGCCTAGGCATGTCAGCCTAGCGGGTCTTTGATTATGCGTTTTTTTTTTCTTTTTTCGACCATGTCCGTGCTTTCAGGATGCAGGGAGTTGTCACTGTTAGGAGTGTTTTGTTGTCATACCACCCGAAGATCTTCGTTTGATCGTCCAATGTCCCAAGTGACTCAGGCGGAGATTTGCCCCAGGCTATTAGGCGTTTTGAGAGATTCTCTGAATTGACTTAACTGCCCCAGATGATGGACAATGATCATGTCGTGCCCCTTGATTGGAAGTGCTTATGTTCACTAGGCTTTCATCGTGTGAATTTCCCTGCTGTTCAAACAAATAGTCATATGTAAACAATGTTATATCAAAAATGCAAAGCTTATGTCTGTCTTGAAGATTTTGAAAATGCATTCTTTTTCATAAAACAAGTGAATGTTTGTAAAACGTGATGTCAACTCCGTATTTACCGTAGGCCTTAAGGAGTCAGGATACCTTTTGTAACAATATGCTTTCGAACTAACCCATGCTTCAGCTAGGACTTTTAAGGGTTATAACGTGGCCTGGTTCATGGTTCAAGAAACAAAGGATAAAGGCTCAAATTATTTGTACCCACCCGCTCTTTGTGATGTTCTCCAAACCTAAACTCAGTTGATCATACGTTAGACCTTGTTTGAGTCTTTGCTCTGATTTTTCGGTGATGATTCGGATATTGATAACTTATTTTGAATAGGCAGTCCTTCCTTTTTTGTTGAGTGTTTGTAAGACCTCTTTCTTTTTGATTTTGCTATCCCTGAATTTTGCCTGAACTGTTTCTTTTGTGATTACAGTCAGCGGGATGCCCCCGTTTTATAAGTCTCCTTCATAGGTTTTGACTTAATGGGCTTTTTTATTTTGAGAGATATAATGACTGCCTGTCCTTCTTAATTATTCGGAACCATCACCGTCTTTCTTTGTTTTGTAAGGACCTCTTTGGTGCCATTCGTTATGCACTTGGATCAACTGAGAGACTACCCTGCCCCAGGTTATGATTAAGGGTTTTAAATTTCGAAAAGAAAAAACTCCTACTTCTTTGGCTCAGAGGGGTTGACGAGGGATTATCTTCCTTATAACTCCAGTGTTTAGGGATTTGAAACAATGACTGTACTTCATCAGCGGGGTCTGTTCAAAAGCATACTGTAAAGATAGCGGTATCGTTTTCGTCATCCTCCCTCAAGAGGCTTAGAATTATTAATGGAGAGTTGACATCAGAAAAAATATGAAAATAATTTGCATATAGTGAATACGAATATATTGCTTCAAAACAGACATATGTGATGCATTAATGAAATAACAACATTTAACATGAGTAAATGTTTGAACAAAAGAAAATTACAACTTGAAAAATTCTAATGAACAAAAGTCTTTTCATCTCAGGGCTTGTTATTTCAAATGGTGAGCCTTGGAGGGATGGTAGAAAAACTCAGCCTGACCATCTTGTGTGAACTCCAATGCTCCTTCGTCAATCAGGTCCTGGATCTTGTTCTTCAAAGCCCAACACTCATTTTTATCATGTCCTGGACAGGCAGAGTGGTAGGCACACCTTTTATTGGGATCATAAGTAGGATGTGCTGTGTTGGGATTCTGGGGATGAACCCTTAATGTGATCAAATTCAATCTCAACAGGCGTTGTAAAGCTTGAAACAACGACATGTTGAGCTGGGTGAATTGCCTTCTGGGCTTGTCTGGCTGAAGCTGGTGAGGTTGATGCTGAATTTGTGGCGCTGAAGTCATTTGAGGAGCTCTCCCCTTATCTCCTTGTCTCAAAGGTGGTTGAACGATGACTGGCTCTTTACCCTTAGACATTTTCCCCAGTTGGTTACCCCGAAGCAGTTGGTTGACGAGAACTCCGAGCTCTTCTTGTCTTTGAGCTAAACCTTGAATGGCAGTCCCCTGCCCCAGCATTTGGGCTTTCATTGCATCCATTTCAGCTTGCAAGTGTTTCAGCCGTTCGTCCTCAGCGTTGTTCCTGACCAAAGTCTCCATGAGAAGTGTCCTTAGCTCCTCCTGCCCTTTGGATAGATTCAGGAGGATTTCCCGAACCGAGTCTCTTGAGCAAGAAGGTCCTGGTTATCTTGTTGGGAAGCCATTGCTGAAATAAACAGCGAGAAGGGTAAGTGACCTGCAACAAGAGTACCTGTTATGCAATGATATCAATGACATGCATGTGATGTTTTCAAGGACCTCGCGGGATAAACAAGAAAATTTGTTAGAATTTGGGTCCGGTAGCTTGATTGAAGGAACTGCATATTTGTTGAGAGTCCTTCTTCAAGGGTCAAAGGCTCACCATATCGAGTGGGTCATAGCCCCTGACACCCTTGGCTAGAGGAAAATAAATCCCCTTTGCCCCTTGCTGGATAGTTGATTCATCCTGACCTGCATCACAAGCCCTTGAGGTCCTTGAAATGGATTAGCCTTTATGTGGGATGCATGCAATGGTATGATGTCATGATGCATGGGGTAATATGGGTAAACCTTGTTATAAGTCCCTATTAAGGACTATAAACGAAACCTACAAGCAAACTCAGTAAATCCTGTTGTGAGTCCCAATTAAGGACTATAAACAAAACCTGCAAGAAACTCAAGTGTCAGATAACAAGCATGCAAGTAGTCAAGTACGAAGGCACACAAGTCACACAAGAGAAACCCTTAGAGTTCAGGCCAACATGGGGTCGGGGTATTACCCTCTTGAAGTTGGTGGGATCAACCTGTCCTATTAGAAGTAACCGGGTTCTAAGGGTCCCAATATCACGGGATTGCTTTCATTGTTCATCGTTTCGATTTAGCCACTGAACTGGCGACCGAAATATTCCAAGAAAGCAACCCTCAATTGAGTGTAGTATCGAGTATCAACCAACCTCGGACTGCACCAAAGTCAGTTATCTCACTACCCTAAAGAGGCCAAGATAGTTCAATTAAGGTTCCTAAGGTCTGTTGATGCTTCACGACACCACGCGGAGGCCCCGTACTCTCCTTGACTGAACTCAAGGGTTACCGGTACACACCAAAGTGCCACATCAACGTAACAGACTGTTTCAACCATGTCGGTATACCCCACACAGTTCCCTCACAGCCTTGTTGCTACTTTCTAAGAAGGTATCCCCAGATCCGGGTTAGGATCTATAGAACTCCCAAGACAGTCCCACAATAATAAAGCAAGCAAGTCAATACAATTGAAAACACAGTTATGAACTACCCTAAGGTACACCTCACTTTAAAAATAGTCCCCAGCAGAGTCGCCAGTTCTGTGATCGGTGGATCTGGAACTGACTGTTTAACGCTGGTTTCGCGAAATGTCGCGGAAGCAAGAGTCGCCACCGTCTTTTATTTTCTCCAAATGGAAAGGACAAAAGCACAGAAAAATTCCTTATAGAGATTGCTCTCGGTTCGGGAGGTAAGTTATAGAAAGGGAAGGTGTTAGCACCCTGTCTATCCATGGTTATCCATGGGCTCTTAGATACTTGCTCATTTGTGTTTTCAAAAATGGTTTGTTTTCTTTTCAACTGTGGGTTTTAAAAAGTTTCTTTGAAAATTCCAGTTCGACTCTTGTATCGGTCCTCAAGAGTGTTTGAAAAATTGCTTTCGAAAACTTTTTGAAAATGTGTCGGTGTGAAGTATTTTTGATTTGTTTTGAAATTTAGAGCAAGTATCAAGAGCCGTCTACCTACCCTAAGGAATTCATCTGTGTAAATGTCCTTAAAGTAGTGCCATCCCACCATTGAGAGGTAGGTAGCACCACCGTTGGAGGTATTCGGGTCAATTCGAAGGTTCGGGACATGGTGATCACCAGAGCAATAGGAAGATACCTTAGAAGCTACCCTCATGCCAGGTTTCCGGATCATGAGGACTTACTAAAACATCCTCTACTCGACGATCACCTTTCGAGGGGCAAGGCAACAGTGAGGCGTACCCTAGGGGTGGTGTGTGATTTGTGTGTCGTTTTCAGATATTTTGTCTTATTCATGTCATGGGTGATCTACGCTTTTGTTTTTATTTTAACATTCATTCTTGCATGCAATTTATTAGCAGTTGAAAAGTTGCGAGAAATATAAAGTTCCTAAACTATTACAAAGGCGCGGGTCCACATCGCCAAATTTAATCCAGGACCCGATTTGACATAAAATAAAGTAAAGTGCGAGAAATATAAATGTCCGAATTACATGGCTTTGGGAGAATTACATTAATATTTATAAGAAAATAAAATAACGTGCGAAAAGAATAAAAATAGAACGTTTGAGGGCGTTGGACCCTTTTGAAATTAAATTGAATTAAAAATTAATTAAGTATTTAATAAAAGAAAAGAAATGTTTTTTTTTAGGTTTTTGTTTTTGTATTTAATGAAAATAAAGAAAAGAATTAAAAGTATAGTTTAACGAAACCCTAATTCTAAATTATTTTTAATTATTAAGAAAATATTAAGGTTTAACCTAATTTATTAAATAACTAATGTACATGTTTATTTACAAAATATTTAGTAATTAATAATGATAATAATGAAGAGAAAATTATTTATTTAAAAAAATGATGAAAAGTTAAAAAAAACCTAATTTCTACATATTTTAATTTATTAAGAAAAATATTAAAGTTTTGAAACCTAAATTAACTAAGTTAATTATTAAAGTTTATTTACAAAAAATAATGGTGAAATTAATATTAATAACAATAAACATTTTTAGTTTCTGATTTTTTATTATGAAAATTATTTTAGGAAATTAAAGAAAACAATTAAAAACAATTAAAAGAATGAAAAGGAAAATCAAATAAAAAAATAAAAATGATGCAAACCATGGGGGGTGTCTGGCCCTTTTTGGAGGTGAATTGGAGTGGTTTGGTCATGTATTGGTGTCATGCATAAGTTGTTCTACTTTGGCCATTTGGCTTTTGGCTTTTGGCCATTTGTGTTTTGGCCTCAACGTTCCTTAATCTTCTCAGGATGTCTGTCTCGCCATGTATTAGTGTCATGCATAAGTTTTTCTACTTTGGCCATTTGGCTTTTGGCTTTTGGCCATTTGGCTTTTGGCCTCAACGTTCCTTAATGAACCTGCATGGGATCCTGTCTAAATCTGCAGTGTTGAATCTCATGAACACATTAAATAAAATCATAAAATGCAAATAAAGCCAATATATGAAGAAATTTAATGTTTAGGCACAATATGACATGTATGAATGATTATACCCTTTTGATCATGGAGATCAAATCAATCTTACCCTTACTGGAAAATTAGTGACCGGAATGCTTTTATGTCTTACTAGAAAATTAGGATCATGGAGATCAAGCCAGCCTTATCCTTACTGAAGACGTAGTGAGGTATTGGTTTGTAACTGTGATGGCTTGTTTGTAGTGAGAGAGGGATTTGTAATAAGGATTTCAAGGTTTTAGGGTTCTTGAAAGAGTTTGATATTCTAACAGTGTTGTGGCAAGGTTTTTTCTCTCGTTTTCTCTTCTCTTTTTCTCCTTTGGTTTGTGTAAAAAGAAGGTGATTATATAATGGAAATTAGGGTAAAGCAAATGGGCTTTGAATGTGCAATTGGGCCTCCAATATTCACTTGAATTCGTCACTTTCCAGGCTAAATCGCAGAGGCTTAATTGCATTTTTTGAAGTTGAAATGTGAAAACAAAATATAGCCGACATCGATAGCTAACTCCTGTCCGAAAATCGGCTTAATCGGATAAACGGTGAATTAGTTATGAATTTTTGAAGTTTCAGCTCAGACAAACTTATTTTGGGCTCCAGTGTCGACTCTGACACGTTCTTCAATAAAAAACTGGTATTGATCGGAGCATAATCCGGTCTCGACTTTTGAAGCAAAGTTGTAGATCTACAAGTCAGGGACCTTGTGTAAAAATATGAGCCCAATCCGATAAAAATTGACCGAGTTATGAATTTTCGAATTTTCGGCCCAGATGAAATAATATTCAGTATTCAGGATTTTCCGTGTGTCACGCACTCTGAGCAAAAAATGAAGGCCTTTTGAATACCGTTTGAACTCAATACCTTCTGTGAAAATGTAGCCAACTCAATTTGTGAAATTTTGGCGCCGGAACCAGCTCGATACGATGAAAATCGACCAAGTTATGATTTTCTGAACATGACGCAAATAAACTTCTGTCACAAATTTTCTGTATGAAAATACTTGATAAATCCACATTTTTGAAGACCTTCTGATCGAAATTGGCTTCCAGCCGTGAGAGATGAAAACGTAGATAATGTCATGACGGAATTTTGGCCCTCGGAACGGGTTCAAAACGAGCCACGATCTTCAAGTTATGAATTTTTTAGCGCGTAAAAACTGCACTTTCAGCACACTTTTTTCACCATATTTCTTCGAGAAAACTCACACATTCTGATACCTTCTTTAAATAATTGACTCTTGAGCCGAACCTGAATTTGAGAATATGTTATCAGAGATATCTTGGCGAAAGAACACCTGAATATGATGCGCCGGGTTGGACTTGTGAATTTTTCTTGAAATATTTTGAGAAATATGGGAGGGCAAATTTTGGGGTACAACAGTTGCCCCTGTTCAATCTTCTTAGACCTGAGGATGCAGATTGGCTGGCGTGCCTTTCGTAATCCGAAGGTGGAAGATGATTGAACACTAGAGTGCCCAGAAATTTGCGCTCACATAGTAGTATGATGTGGGGAATGGGCTTATAGATGCCATTTGGAGATTGATGGATAGGATGATGGGCTTATAGATGCCATGCTAAGGGATGATGGAAGGTGGATGGGCTTATAGATGCCATCTGGATGTTGATCCCGTGGGAGATTCCTTAGCGAGAACTTGCGTACCTGCAAAAGAAAAATGATTACCTGACCTGTTACGGGAGCTGGTCTTCAAACTCTTTGTATGGATGTGTCCTGACTGGTTACAGGAGCTGGATCTGGAGCTTCAAAAGGTGATGAATGAACCAGGGATGGTTACTACCTCAACGGGAACGGTGAGAGAACCTTGGGCGATTACTATCTCAACAGGAACGCTGAGAGAACCTTGGACGATTTCAACCTCAACAGTAACGCTGAGCGAATCTTGGGATGATTACTACCTCCGCAGTATCGGGGAGAGAACCACAGGCGACTACAACCTCAACAGCAATCATTGAGAGAATCTTGGATAACTTCAACCTCAACAGCAATCGTTGGGCGAATCTTGGGATGATTACTACCTCCGCAGTATCGGGGAGAGAACCACAGGCGACTACAACCTCAACAGCAATCATTGAGAGAATCTTGGATAACTTCAACCTCAACAGCAATCATTGAGAGAATCTGGGGATGATTACTACCTCCGCAGTATCGGGGAGAGAACCACAGGCGACTACAACCTCAACAACAATCATTGAGAGAATCTTGGGCGACTTCGACTTCAACAGTATCATTGAGCGAATCTTGGGATGATTACTACCTCCGCAGGATCGGGGAGAGAACCATAGGCGACTACAACCTCAACAGCAATCATTGAGAGAATCTTGGATAACTTCAACTTCAACAGCAATCGTTGAGCGAATCTTGGGATGATTACTACCTCCGCAGTATCGGGGAGAGAACCACAGGCGACTACAACCTCAACAGCAATCATTGAGAGAATCGTGGATAACTTCAACTTCAACAGCAATCGTTGAGCGAATCTTGGGATGATTACTACCTCCGCAGTATCGGGGAGAGAACCATAGGCGACTACAACCTCAACAGCAATCATTGAGAGAATCTTGGATGTCTTCTACTGAGTCTTTATCAGGAAAATCTGTTTGGGGTCGATTTAACTGGACTAGAGAAGGCCTTGGACTGGATAAGAAACAGAAAATCTTAGGGTCGATAAACTGAACCGGTCTAGGTCTTGAAATGTCTTCAACTGGGTAAGAGACAGGGAGATCTTAGGGTCGATCTGACTGAACCAGAGAAGGCCTTTGACTGGATAAGAAACAGAGAAATCTTTGGAGTCGATTTAACTGAACCGGCCTAGGTCTTGAACATAGCTGAGAACTTAACTGACTCTTTCCTGAAAGGTAAAAGTTAGTCCTATATAATGCATGATATGGATCAAGCAATGATGTTCTCAATATAAATGAGATTTATAAGATATGATGCGTATATGCATGCTATAATGATGTATGTGATGTTTAGGAATGTATGTTTTCGTCTAGGAAAATAAACCCTTGACGGGTGCCGGGAAGTCATATCATGGGCTGATGTTGAAGAATAGATTTTAGCTTCCGCTGGGGATGATAGTTGCAAGCATACCGGTAGGAGAAGATAACTCCGTTGGGGGATAAACTTGGCAAATGGATTACTCTGCGGGGAGAAAGTACTCTAACGATCTTGCTGGGAAGCAAAACTCTGTGGGGAGAGAGATACTTTGTTGAATGCTTGATAATAACTTGCTGGGGATACCCTTGTTGTGTTGGAAATGTTAATAGACTTTGCTGGGGATAAGGAGATTTCGTCGAGGACGCTCTTTCCGTGGCTTTTGGCTGAGGATAACCCAGTTATATCCCGGTAGGGAAATAACTCTTAGAATAAAGCCGGAGGATGCGTTCGTGCTTTGCGAGGATAAGCTTCCAGAATCTACTGGGGATAAGCTTACTTCTTGGGGAGATGGATTCCAACTTTCCTGGGGAACTGGATTGGACTCTCCTGGGGAAGTTTTGAGCGGTATCGGGGAAGTGACACCACTGAATGTCTGGTATACCACCGGGGAACAATCTTTAGACCAAGATTGTCGGGGATGCTTGTTAAGAATGTATATATGCTGCTGGGGAATGTTGAGACCTGCTGGAGGATACCCAACTTCCTTAAGTTTGATAGTATAGCTTTGCTTGGGGAGAGTGCACTGACTTGCTGACGCACTCTCTGGGGAATTAAGATATCCGGTTATGTTCTTCAGCTGAACTTATCTTGGTACCTTGGAGGACAGAACAATTGGATCACTTAGACAACTCTTTATTGCCCCTGTTTCGGAGATGGGAGAGGAATACCTGTGGGGGTGCTTGATGACTGCCGATTGCCAACTCTTCATTGCCCCTGTTTTCATGTGAGAAGGCACCTGTGGGGTGCTGATAGTTGTTGATAGACAAACCTTCTTCTGGTAGGCAGGTGACAGGATGACGGGACATAGTCGTACGCTTTAATCCCTAACTTTTGCCTGGACCGCCCTTTCGGGTTTTCAGTCCACCGGGATACCCATTTTTGCCCAAGCCGCCTTTTCAGGTTTTCGACTTGCCGGGTGTACAGATTTTTCATTTTCATCCCTTATTTTTCCTGAACCCTTTTGGTTCGCCGGGAAGCCCTTATTTTTGCCTAGGCATGTCAGCCTAGCGGGTCTTTGATTATGCGTTTTTTTTTCTTTTTTCGACCATGTCCGTGCTTTCAGGATGCAGGGAGTTGTCACTGTTAGGAGTGTTTTGTTGTCATACCACCCGAAGATCTTCGTTTGATCGTCCAATGTCCCAAGTGACTCAGGCGAAGATTTGCCCCAGGCTATTAGGCGTTTTTGAGAGATTCTCTGAATTGACTTAACTGCCCCAGATGATGGACAATGATCATGTCGTGCCCCTTGATTGGAAGTGCTTATGTTCACTAGGCTTTCATCGTGCGAATTTCCATGCTGTTCAAACAAATAGTCATATGTAAACAATGTTATATCAAAAATGCAAAGCTTATGTCTGTCTTGAAGATTTTGAAAATGCATTCTTTTTCATAAAACAAGTGAATGTTTGTAAAACGTGATGTCAACTCCGTATTTACCGTAGGCCTTAAGGAGTCAGGATACCTTTTGTAATAATATGCTTTCGAACTAACCCATGCTTCAGCTAGGACTTTTAAGGGTTATAACGTGGCCTGGTTCATGGTTCAAGAAACAAAGGATAAAGGCTCAAATTATTTGTACCCACCCGCTCTTCGTGATGTTCTCCAAACCTAAACTCAGTTGATCATACGTTAGACCTTGTTTGAGTCTTTGCTCTGATTTTTCGGTGATGATTCGGATATTGATAACTTATTTTGAATAGGCAGTCCTTCCTTTTTTGTTGAGGGTTTGTAAGACCTCTTTCTTTTTGATTTTGCTATCCCTGAATTTTGCCTGAACTGTTTCTTTTGTGATTACAGTCAGCGGGATGCCCCCGTTTTATAAGTCTCCTTCATAGGTTTTGACTTAATGGGCTTTTTTATTTTGAGAGATATAATGACTGCCTGTCCTTCTTAATTATTCGGAACCATCACCGTCTTTCTTTGTTTTGTAAGGACCTCTTTGGTGCCATTCGTTATGCACTTGGATCAACTGAGAGACTACCCTGCCCCAGGTTATGATTAAGGGTTTTAAATTTCGAAAAGAAAAAACTCCTACTTCTTTGGCTCAGAGGGGTTGACGAGGGATTATCTTCCTTATAACTCCAGTGTTTAGGGATTTGAAACAATGCCTGTACTTCATCAGCGGGGTCTGTTCAAAAGCATACTGTAAAGATAGCGGTATCGTTTTCGTCATCCTCCCTCAAGAGGCTTAGAATTATTAATGGAGAGTTGACATCAGAAAAAATATGAAAATAATTTGCATATAGTGAATACGAATATATTGCTTCAAAACAGACATATGCGATGCATTAATGAAATAACAACATTTAACATGAGTAAATGTTTGAACAAAAGAAAATTACAACTTGAAAAATTCTAATGAACAAAAGTCTTTTCATCTCAGGGCTTGTTATTTCAAATGGTGAGCCTTGGAGGGATGGTAGAAAAACTCAGCCTGACCATCTTGTGTGAACTCCAATGCTCCTTCGTCAATCAGGTCCTGGATCTTGTTCTTCAAAGCCCAACACTCATTTGTATCATGTCCTGGACAGGCAGAGTGGTAGGCACACCTTTTATTGGGATCATAAGTAGGATGTGCTGTGTTGGGATTCTGGGGATGAACCCTTAATGTGATCAAATTCAATCTCAACAGGCGTTGTAAAGCTTGAAACAACGACATGTTGAGCTGGGTGAATTGCCTTCTGGGCTTGTCTGGCTGAAGCTGGTGAGGTTGATGCTGAATTTGTGGCGCTGAAGTCATTTGAGGAGCTCTCCCCTTATCTCCTTGTCTCAAAGGTGGTTGAACGATGACTGGCTCTTTACCCTTAGACATTTGCCCCAGTTGGTTACCCCGAAGCAGTTGGTTGACGAGAACTCCGATCTCTTCTTGTCTTTGAGCTAAACCTTGAATGGCAGTCCCCTGCCCCAGCATTTGGGCTTTCATTGCATCCATTTCAGCTTGCAAGTGTTTCAGCCGTTCGTCCTCAGCGCTGTTCCTGACCAAAGTCTCCATGAGAAGTGTCCTTAGCTCCTCCTGCCCTTTGGATAGATTCAGGAGGATTTCCCGAACCGAGTCTCTTGAGCAAGAAGGTCCTGGTTATCTTGTTGGGAAGCCATTGCTGAAATAAACAGCGAGAAGGGTAAGTGACCTGCAACAAGAGTACCTGTTATGCAATGATATGTATGACATGCATGTGATGTTTTCAAGGACCTCGCGGGATAAACAAGAAAATTTGTTAGAATTTGGGTCCGGTAGCTTGATTGAAGGAACTGCATATTTGTTGAGAGTCCTTCTTCAAGGGTCAAAGGCTCACCATATCGAGTGGGTCATAGCCCCTGACACCCTTGGCTAGAGGAAAATAAATCCCCTTTGCCCCTTGTTGGATAGTTGATTCATCCTGACCTGCATCACAAGCCCTTGAGGTCCTTGAAATGGATTAGCCTTTATGTGGGATGCATGCAATGGTATGATGTCATGATGCATGGGGTAATATGGGTAAACCTTGTTATAAGTCCCTATTAAGGACTATAAACGAAACCTGCAAGCAAACTCAGTAAATCCTGTTGTGAGTCCCAATTAAGGACTATAAACAAAACCTGCAAGAAACTCAAGTGTCAGATAACAAGCATGCAAGTAGTCAAGTACGAAGGCACACAAGTCACACAAGAGAAACCCTTAGAGTTCAGGCCAGCATGGGGTCGGGGTATTACCCTCTTGAAGTTGGTGGGCTCAACCTGTCCTATTAGAAGTAACCGGGTTCTAAGGGTCCCAATATCACGGGATTGCTTTCATTGTTCATCGTTTCGATTTAGCCACTGAACTGGCGACCGAAATATTCCAGGAAAGCAACCCTCAATTGAGTGTAGTATCGAGTATCAACCAACCTCGGACTGCACCAAAGTCAGTTATCTCACTATCCTAAAGAGGCCAAGATAGTTTAATTAAGGTTCCTAAGGTCTGTTGATGCTTCACGACACCACGCGGAGGCCCCGTACTCTCCTTGACTGAACTCAAGGGTTACCGGTACACACCAAAGTGCCACATCAACGTAACAGACTGTTTCAACCATGTCGGTATACCCCGCACAGTTCCCTCACAGCCTTGTTGCTACTTTCTAAGAAGGTATCCACAGATCCGGGTTAGGATCTATAGAACTCCCAAGACAGTCCCACAATAATAAAGCAAGCAAGTCAATACAATTGAAAACACAGTTATGAACTACCCTAAGGTACACCTCACTTTAAAAATAGTCCCCAGCAGAGTCGCCAGTTCTGTGATCGGTGGATCTGGAACTGACTGTTTAACGCTGGTTTCGCGAAATGTCGCGGAAGCAAGAGTCGCCACCATCTTTTATTTTCTCCAAATGGAAAGGACAAAAGCACAGAAAAATTCCTTATAGAGATTGCTCTCGGTTCGGGAGGTAGGTTATAGAAAGGGAAGGTGTTAGCACCCTTTCTATCCATGGTTATCCATGGGCTCTTAGATACTTGCTCATTTGTGTTTTCAAAAATGGTTTGTTTTCTTTTCAACTGTGGGTTTTAAAAAGTTTCTTTGAAAATTCCAGTTCGACTCTTGTATCGGTCCTCAAGAGTGTTTGAAAAATTGCTTTCGAAAGCTTTTTGAAAATGTGTCGGTGTGAAAAGTATTTTTGATTTGTTTTGAAATTTAGAGCAAGTATCAAGAGCCGTCTACCTACCCTAAGGAATTCGTCTGTGTAAATGTCCTTAAAGTAGTGCCATCCCACCATTGAGAGGTAGGTAGCACCACCATTGGAGGTATTCGGGTCAATTCGAAGGTTCGGGACATGGTGATCACCAGAGCAATAGGAAGATACCTTAGAAGCTACCCTCATGCCAGGTTCCCGGATCATGAGGACTTACTAAAACATCCTCTACTCGACGATCACCTTTCGAGGGGCAAGGCAACAGTGAGGCGTACCCTAGGGGTGATGTGTGATTTGTGTGTCGTTTTCAGATATTTTGTCTTATTCATGTCATGGGTGATCTACGCTTTTGTTTTTATTTTAACATTCATTCTTGCATGCAATTTATTAGCAGTTGAAAAGTTGCGAGAAATATAAAGTTCCTAAACTATTACAAAGGCGCGGGTCCACATCGCCAAATTTAATCCAGGACCCGATTTGACATAAAATAAAGTAAAGTGTGAGAAATATAAATGTCCGAATTACATGGCTTTGGGAGAATTACATTAATATTTATAAGAAAATAAAATAACGTGCGAAAAGAATAAAAATAGAACGTTTGAGGGCGTTGGACCCTTTTGAAATTAAATTGAATTAAAAATTAATTAAGTATTTAATAAAGAAAAGAAATGTTTTTTTTTTAGGTTTTTGTTTTTGTATTTAATGAAAATAAAGAAAAGAATTAAAATTATAGTTTAACGAAACCCTAATTCTAAATTATTTTTAATTATTAAGAAAATATTAATGTTTAACCTAATTTATTAAATAATTAATGTACATGTTTATTTACAAAATATTTAGTAATTAATAATGATAATAATGAAGAGAAAATTATTTATTTAAAAAAATGATGAAAAGTTAAAAAAACCTAATTTCTACATATTTTAATTTATTAAGAAAAATATTAAAGTTTTGAAACCTAAATTAACTAAGTTAATTATTAAAGTTTATTTACAAAAAATAATGGTGAAATTAATATTAATAACAATAAACATTTTTAGTTTCTGATTTTTTATTATGAAAATTATTTTAGGAAATTAAAGAAAACAATTAAAAACAATTAAAAGAATGAAAAGGAAAATCAAATAAAAAAATAAAAATGATGCAAACCATGGGGGGTGTCTGGCCCTTTTTGGAGGTGAATTGGAGTGGTTTGGCCATGTATTGGTGTCATGCATAAGTTGTTCTACTTTGGCCATTTGGCTTTTGGCTTTTGGCCATTTGTGTTTTGCCCTCAACGTTCCTTAATCTTCTCAGGATGTCTGTCTCGCCATGTATTAGTGTCATGCATAAGTTTTTCTACTTTGGCCATTTGGCTTTTGGCTTTTGGCCATTTGGCTTTTGGCCTCAACGTTCCTTAATGAACCTGCATGGGATCCTGTCTAAATCTGCAGTGTTGAATCTCATGAACACATTAAATAAAATCATAAAATGCAAATAAAGCCAATATATGAAGAAATTTAATGTTTAGGCACAATATGGCATGTATGAATGATTATACCCTTTTGATCATGGAGATCAAATCAATCTTACCCTTACTGGAAAATTAGTGACCGGAATGCTTTTATGCCTTACTAGAAAATTAGGATCATGGAGATCAAGCCAGCCTTATCCTTACTGAAGAAGTAGTGAGGTATTGGTTTGTAACTGTGATGGCTTGTTTGTAGTGAGAGAGGGATTTGTAATAAGGATTTCAAGGTTTTAGGGTTCTTGAAAGAGTTTGATATTCTAACAGTGTTGTGGCAAGGTTTTTTCTCTCTTTTTCTCTTCTCTTTTTCTCCTCTGGTTTGTGTGAAAAGAAGGTGATTATATAATGGAAATTAGGGTAAAGCAAATGGGCTTTGAATGTGCAATTGGGCCTCCAATATTCACTTGAATTCGTCACTTTCCAGGCTAAATCGCAGGGGCTTAAGTGCATTTTTTGAAGTTGAAATGTAAAAAAAAAATATAGCCGACATCGATAGCTAACTCCTGTCCGAAAATCGGCTTAATCGGATAAACGGTGAATTAGTTATAAATTTTTGAAGTTTCAGCTCAGACAAACTTATTTTGGGCTCCAGTGTCGACTCTGACACGTTCTTCAATAAAAAACTGGTATTGATCGGAGCATAATCCGGTCTCGATTTTGAAGCAAAGTTGTAGATCTACAAGTCAGAGACCTTGTGTAAAAATATGAGCCCAATCCGATAAAAATTGACCGAGTTATGAATTTTCGAAGTTTCGGCCCAGATGAAATAATATTCAGCATTCAGGATTTTCGGTGTGTCACGCACTCTGAGCAAAAAACGAAGGCCTTTTGAATACCGTTTGAACTCAATACCTTCTGTGAAAATGTAGCCAACTCAATTTGTGAAATTTTGGCGCCGGAATCAGCTGGATATGATGAAAATCGACCAAGTTATGATTTTCTGAACATGACGCAAATAAACTTCTGTCACAAATTTTCTGTATGAAAATACTTGATAAATCCACATTTTTGAAGACCTTCTGATCGAAATTGGCTTCCATCCGTGAGAGATGAAAACATAGATAATGTCAAGACGGAATTTTGGCCACCGGAACGGGTTCAAAACGAGCCACGATCTTCAAGTTATGAATTTTTTAGAGCGTAAAAACTGCACTTTCAGCACACTTTTTTCACCATATTTCTTCGAGAAAACTCACACATTCGGATACCTTCTTTAAAGAATTGACTCTTGAGCTGAACCTGAATTTGAGAATATGTTATCAGAGATATCTTGGCGAAAGAACACCTGAATATGATGCGCCGGGTTGGACTTGTGAATTTTTCTTGAAATATTTTGAGAAATATGGGAGGGCAAATTTTGGGGTACAACAGATAGTGATTAAGGGATTATGCTATAAACTTGAGGTCTGTTGTAGGATCTATGAATTGATATTATTTTTGAGTGGATTTCTCCCTGGTTTGGTATGTCCCCAGAGTAAGATAGTTGTTCTGAACTAGGTTAACGATTCTGGTATGTTGTTTATGCTTTTCAGTAATGTTTTTATTGTTGATACCTTGCCTATTTGTTTATGTCGAATCAGATGTTCCAACATATCATATGACATCTGAGTAATGTCATACTAGAATTCATAATGAATTAAGTAACCAAGATCAATAAAAGGTCACATTATGAAAGATCACTATGCCAAACAAGCACATAGACAGCGCTTTTTTTGGCAATAGATAAAGCTTATAAGTGATGCCTATTCCTGCGCTGCTGTAACCTTAGGAAGCGCTTTTAGGCTATGTGAAAGCGCTGCTTTAATTAGACCTTAGACAACACTTTATTAAATAAGTGCTTTCTAAAGGCCCCTATATGCAACACTTTTAATAATGTAAGTGCTTTTTATAGTGTGCCTATAGCAGCGCTTTCACTTTAGACAGCGCTTCCTCGAGCTGTCTAAAGTGAAAGCGCTGCTATAGGCACACTATAGAAAAAGCGTTGTCTTATGTATTCTTTTTTCTTTTTTTTTTATATTTTAGGCAAGCGTTGTCTAAAGTCCCCTTTTAGGCAGCGCTTGTTATTTCAAAAGCGCTTTCTATTCCCCATAATAGGCAGCGCTATCTAATGTTAACGGATTTTTTAATATATTCAGCTTGTATTTTAAGCGCCCTGTACACATAATCACTTAAAATTTAAGTGTTGTCTTTGAAATTTGCACTAGAATTTATAAATTTGAAGCTTTAATCTAATAAATATGCACCAAATTTATATATTTATATATACAACTTTAATCTAACAATTTATATATACATAAATACAACTTAAAGTGTTCAATAATTTATATAAACATAAATTTAAATCTTCTAGAGTTGTTATATTCTACTATCTTCTCTATAAACAACAACAATGAAGAATCTTAAATGAATCTATATATCTTCTACATATGCACATACCTGAAACAAAACAAACAAAGGCATATATATCATAATCAAGCTATATATATAACACTTAAAAATCAATGTAACAAAAATAAATCAAGATTCATACAAACAAAATTCTCTGATTCATACCATACATACAAACAAAATTCCCTAATTTCGTCCATCCAAACAAACAAAAGTCCGTTATAACCCACCATTAAAAATTCCCCGATTTATACGTACAAAAAAATTTCCCGATTCTGTATAACACACCATTAAAAATTCCCCGATTCATACCATAGAAACAAATTTTCATCTCAATAACAATAACAACATTGCAACAATTTACTACACTATGACGACATAGTATCTCATTAACTCAAACTTATATATACTCAAAATTCTCATCAATGAAAGTGTCACAATACCTTATAAAATTATCATCTCAATAATATATTGACACCAATCCTCCTTTATTTCGTCCAAATGATCTTTCAAATAAGTAGAACACTTATATTCATCAAAGTACTACATTATATAACATAATATGATTTAGTTAAAAATAATTAATTAGATGAAATGTGTTACATATGTTAGAATAAATCATAGGTTAGAAACTCATATCATGAATGGAATCTCTATTTGATTCAAAAGAATAATTTCTTTCATAAACCTCAACATGAAATAACCACAATCTATACCATTGGACTGACAAGGACACTACACATGGAAAGATAAACAAATATATATCATCTCATATAACTTACCTTATTTTATCAAGTAGCATCACTAATATAATCAAAATTATGAAAATATACCTGCACTCGAATCCATGTAATGTTGTTTGCCTTATTCTTTGGTACTTGAATATTTTTTTGTGATCTAAAAATTTGTATAACCCTAACAAAATATAAATAAAGATTTAGAACAATCTCACATAAAAAAATAAATAAGTATACAAATGAAGTTTTAGAACAATCTAACTTACGTATCAACCATCTCCTTCATGTTTGGGTATTTTATCCAATCGTCTTCTAACGAATCCAAATAATATACAACTTCTCTTATTGGATTGATCGCAACCAAAAACCAGTGTCCACTTTAAGATTAATAAAGGTTAGATTCAAACTTTCTACAAAACGTCAAAACACGAAAAATTATAATAGATGAAGTTTGAATAAAAATATTACCCATTGCCAGTATTAAATGGAAAAAACAAATTTTACGTATCTTTGTTGGCTATAAATGTACAAACAAAATACTCTTTTACATCATCTGGTCGTTGTTGGATTAATAGTGCGTTGATATTGTTTGGAGATAAGAAGGAGAATCTTTGGTCCAATTAATGCGGGCGCATCAATTTGGCATACATGAAACTTAAATAAATACATCATTAACATTAAGACCATTCATTGAAATTAGTAGATAAATTGTTCAATAAAAATAAAATAAAGTTGATCGGAGAATACCTGATGTATGTAATGACAACACCGAGGCCTAATTCTTCATGTTTAAGAATTTGATCCACATCCTCTCTACTTATTGTTTCGTAATAGGAAAAACCAAAAATACCTTCCTCCATAGGTATATTACGAGCACATCTGTCGGCCAAATCTGAAATTCCCATTAATGACTGAAGGCACGACCTATACCGAGAAGTAGGGTTTTTTCTAGCCGCAGACTTTACCACATCCCTTTTTTGTGCGGATATGTTACTCATATGGACTTGTTGCATGTCTTTAACATGAATCTAAATATCAAATGCATATAATAAGTTAGGTGAAGTATAAGATCGTGAATTAACCTTTTCTATGCATAATATATATGTATATATCAATTTACCTCCTTTTTGAATGCAGCTGACTCGGTCTATGGCTTAATCCCCTTATCTTTTGATTTGGATTTCGTGGGAGTATAACATTACCGTGAAAAAAAATGTACGTTAAATGGTCGTAATATTTTTCATAATAGTTTTCAACACTGCAAATGTTAACATACCTCATCATCTATGCAAATGAGGCTTGATGGCCATGCAACATAAGATCGTATTGCCTCTCCGACCAATGTTGCATATGAAATATCGTCAGGCAACGGTAATGGCGTATCCCTCTCTATAGCAATTTCAAGTGATACTTTCAAAAATCCAGCAGGGAGCGGTTTATGGTGAAGTACTTCTCCCAAGGTGTTATGCACTTTTCCCTTGTCAACCATGCAATAAGTCGGTGACGATAAATATAGCTGACAAGGTGAAATTCTCTAAACCAATAATAAATACGAAATTGTTAATGTTTATATATGTCAATTAAAAAAATTGTGCAAATTCATAATAATATATGTTACCTCAGGAATTTTCTATTGGAAATCACAATTGATACTATCTTTGTCACTAGTATCCTTGAACCCTGACCCTTACCTTTCTGACATGTATTTTTCTTTCTCCTTTTCCAACTCATGAACTTTAGCTTTTAATTTTTCTAACTCTTCCATCACTTCTGTATTGCTATGAACCTTCTTCTTTTGAGGAATATCCAAAGATGTTGGAGTCACCCCGAATCCCTTACCCCTTACACGACCGGTATACTTATGAACATTTAATACTCGATAATGTATGCTCCTGCAATCCTGGTCTTCAGCTTGAGTTAAAGATTAAGATAGACTCTCCTGAAATTAATATACATAGAGAAATAAATTAGTTGTGATTAAACTCATAAATTCTGTATTTTAATAAACTTTTGATTTAATTATTTGAATATTGATATACTTACATATTTCTCATAAATTTGAAGCACATCTTCCTTAACAACTTTATCCTTACTCACCCAGGCAGCCTTCCACAGAACATGTTCCGGAAGAGATATTTCTTGACTTTTCTCCTCTTCTAACTACACATTAAGAGAAATAATAAATCAATAATATAACATGATGAACAAGTATATCATATCATTTATATATACTTACCAATCTTTTTTGCAAGCGTGCATATCCCATACACCTTTTTTTTGTATGGATACGGGGGACTTGATGCTCGTTGGCGATTTACGCCACTCACATCCTGAAAATATGAGGTTCTTCTTTTGTCTTTGAAGGTTTCCCATTCTTCAAGCGAAATCAAGCATGCATACGCTTTTGGATGCTCGGCATCGATAAAATTGTTATCAGCATCCCTAAGAAACTTTTTTGTCAAAAAAGATCGAAACCCTCTTAGTATTTTTCCGGTCAATTGAAGACAATATGATTTTCGATCATCATCAATGTTAAAATACCTCTACAAAAAAACATACATAGAGTGCGTTAGTAATTTATATACATAAGTGTCAACAAAACCTAAAGACATCACATATTACATCTGTATTTCAGTCCATATTTTTTCTTTAACGGGTTTCAGCTCACGCCTTCTCCAATCATCACAAGTGATTGGAACTTCTCTCCTTACAACGGAACCAATGTAACTTGTCAACATTGAACGGTTAGGCTCAATTAGCTGTTTGTCTTCATTCCAATGTACGTCAAATTTGGTACCTTTATCTCTTGCATGAATTATTGACTTCATAATTTTTATTCTTCGTCTAATCTCATTCTCCATATCACGAGCTAGTTCATTTCCATCAACATTTGAAGCGGGATGATTTTTTCCTCATTAGAAGCCATTTCACCTGTAATATTAAAGAAAAACATAAACACCATATAAAATTCAAGTAGAATTGAATTAATAGCCAAAAAAATAAAAACATAAACACAATATAAAACCATAAACACAATATAAAAATAAAAACACAGTTTTATTGAGTGACAAAACATATAACATTTCACTAGTACCTTTTCCACTAACATCTCTTTCATTTCTTGGTTGGAATATGAATTACTTGGCTCTTAACAACTCGGACGGATGGATTGATCCAAATTCCCTCATTATGATCATTTCTAATATATGATTCATCCGCTATAATATTCTTATCTTGATCATTTCGTACATACGACTCATTGCCTCTAACATATGACTTATTCTCAACATCAACATCACTTTAATTTACATTTTTATCATCAATCACTTTGTTAGTAAAATCACGATAAACCATTTGGAACTTGTCGGATCAGTGACGTAGAACACTTGTTTAGCTTGAGAGGATGGAATAAAAGGCTCATCTTTGTACCCCATCCTATTAAGATCCACTTGTAAAAATTACAGCTTATCCATCCGTATGCCTCTATTATGTACCCACTTGCAACCAAAGATAGGCATCTGAAACTTCTCATAATTAAACACTTAAATGTTCTCGATAACCCCAAAATATGATAGATTAGCATATTTGGGATTTAAATCATTCATACTTGAAATGTGCATTGCTTCAGCTAAAACAGTGACACCACTATTTTGCATAGTACTTTTATCATCTTGTTCTTTGGTATAAAATGTGTATCCATTAATTGCGTATGCGCTATAAGAAAACACGAGCAAACTCGGACCATATGCTAAACATCTCAACCTCTCTGTTATTGAAGCGGGATCTAAGTCAAACTTTGAATAAATATGATCTTTAAACCATTGTATAAAACTTTGATTATGCTCTCGTACTATCCAATTTTCATTTCTATTCGGATTTAAACCCCGGAGTACATCCTTGTGCATTTCAACATACGGCCTAACCTCATTGTCATTGTGCAGAACATATAAATGCACTTGATCCCGTTCAACCCTTGATACTGTCACAATTTTATTTCTGATTAAATTTTTTCCTTCCTTCCTTTCTATAATATGAGATTTGGGTAGTCCAATGGATTGAACATTGGTTAAATATTCAGTACAAAACTCAACCGCTTCTTCAGCAACGTATCGTTCAACCATACAACTTCCTGGCTGACTTTGATTTTTCACGTACTCTTTTAATATTTTCATATAACGCTCAACAGGGTACATCCATCTCATATAAGTTGGTCCACACAATTGCGTCTCTTTCACAAGATGAACAACAAGATATAACATAATATCAAAAAACGAGGGAGGAAAATATATTTCAAGCTCACACAAAGTAATAATTATTTCTTTTTGCAATATTAGTAAGATCTCAGGATCGATTACCTTACTACAAATTGACCTGAAGAAAAAACACAATTTAGTTATGGCGCTTCTTACTTTTTCTCGAAAAATAGAACGTATACCTATTGGTATAAAATGCTCCATTATAACATGGAAATCACGTGTCTTTTAACTCTTTAACTTAAGGTCTTTCATAGACACAAGTCTTCTAATATCTGAAGAGTAACCTTCTAGAACTTTAACTTCACTTAGAAACTTACACAATATTTTATTCTCCTTTCTAGATAAATTATAAGCAGCAGGCAGAAGATATGTTCAAGTTCCTTTCTTCATGCGTCCTAATTCAGTTCTTATTCCTATTTATATCAAGTCCTTTCTTGCTTTAAGGCCATCCTTAGACTTTCCTTGTATATTGAGTAACGTACCAATAACACTTTCAAATACATTTTTTCAATATGCATAACATCAAGAAAATGTCTTACATACAATGACTTCCAATACGACAATTCAAAAAAAGTGACCTCTTCTTCCACCCACCTTTAACAAGCATATTTGCAAAGGCTTGCCAAACTGGGTACTCATATGTTTCACCTTTTCAAAAAACTTGGTCACCTGTCAACATAGATGGAGCTCTATCATGTTCTGGATTTCCATTGAATGCCTTTCTCCTCCCACGCTAGTGATGATTAGAAGTTAAGAATCTACGATGACCGGGAAATACATTCTTTTGACAAAATTCCAATCGCTTCCAATTTGTGTGTTCTTCATAAATAGGACACGCTTTTTGACCCTTAATTCTATACCCTGATAGATTTTCGTATACCGGAAAATCATTAATTGTGCCAAACAACATCGGCCTCAAATTGAAACTTTCTTTCCTATATCCATCATAAACCTCCACACCGTTCTCCCACAAAATCTTTAAATCTTCTATTAACGGTTTCAAGTAAATGTCTATGTCATTCTCTGGTTGTTTAGGTCCAGAAATTAACATAGATAACATCATGTATTTACTCTTCATGCATAGCCATGGAGGTAGGTTATAAATCATAATAATCACAGGCCATGTGGTAATGTGAGATACTTTGAAGACCACGCGGGTTCATTCCATCAGTAGATAATGCCAAGCGAAGGTTTCTCGCTTCTCCTCCAAAATCAGGATAATCATTATCAATTTTCGACCACTGTGGTGAATCTGCCGGATGTCGAAACTTTCCATCAATAATTCTTTCATATGCATGACAAGTCAAGTGTCTTGCATCAGTTTCACTACGAAACATGTGTCCAAATCTCAGAATTATAGGAAAATACATAAGACTTTTGCTGGAGACAATTTTTTCTTATATCGAGATAAACCGCATTTAGGGCACTCATTTAACGATGCATATTTATTTCGAAACAAAATGCAATCATTTGGACAAGCATGTATCTTATCATAGCTCATGCCAATAGAGCACAACATTTTTTTGGCCTCATAGGTTTGATTAGGAAGAACATTATCCTCCAGAAGCATATCTCTCATAATGGCTAATAACTCTGAAACTTTTATCCGACCATCCATTGTCTGCCTTTAAGTTGTACAACTTTACTACCGCAGATAGTCTTACGAATTTAGTGCAACCTTTATACAACGGTTTCTCTGCATCGCTTACCAACCTCTCGAACATTTTGGGATAATCCTGAAGATCTTCTTCAAGTGCTTCTGCAATCTCTTTGACTCGATCACGATCGTATGTATCTGTGTCATTGTCGTCTGAAGCATATGTCGTACTATCCCCCGGTTCAACATTCTCGTAACTTTTCTCACCATGGAATATGCAACATGTGTAACTTCGATCAATTCCATGCCTCAATAAATGCGATTGCAACCCAACTGCGTCAACCCGACCCACAAAACAATAATTTAAGCAAGGACATTTCATTCAATTGGCATCTTCGGCGTGTTCAACAACAAACTTAACGAATTCCAATACCCCATTCTCGTACTCTTTGGACAATCGATTGGCAGACATCCATTTTTTATCCATAGTCTTACTATTAAATAAGCTAAACAAAAACAATACTTAAAAAAAGGACATAGACTAAAAAACTTAATACCAATTAGGCATATTCATCGAAAATAAAAATACTATAATTATTCAAGCAACTATAGGAAATTAAAAGAACAACTAAATATCTGTAGAGAAGTCAGCAACTTCTGAAACCACATAGTGTAACATTCTTGGAAACGCTCAGAAACTCCACTCTTCACAAGTAACCTATATAAATGATCAATTAATTTCATTATAGTAAAAAAAATATATAGAATAAGAATTACATTAGAATATTTATACAATATTAAACATATATGTATACACCATTAAATAATCACTAATATTCTTTTTAACATATATTTTACTAATATTAATCTATATTAACCTATAAAACAATATTATCACTAATATAAATATTATCACTATATTAACCTATATTAATCACCAATAAAACAATATTAACCTATATAAATCTTATCACTAATATTTATATTATCATTTCAACTTTACATTATCATCAAATAATCATTTATATTATCAACTTTACACCATCAACTATATGAGTTCTTTCAATTTCATTTTCAACTATATGTGAAGTGCTTTCAATTTCAACACTATAGGTGTTATTACGACAATCTCTCAAACCAAAATGTGTAGCTCGATTAATTGTATAGGAATATATTTTCTCTCAATCAATACATGCAATATTCATTGTAACATTTACACAAACACCTTACATGCCAAACTCATTGTGACATTTTCACAAACACCTTACATGCAAAAACCACATTGTTGTACCCCAAATTTTGACCTAAGATACCATCTCGTCATCTGCATCATTACCTTGCAAGCGTTTTGATCTATTGATTTTTAAAATTTATAACTTTTTCGAGTCGAGAGCTGTTTATTTTTGAACGCTAAATTTATTAATCGATCAATGCTAAAGCAATGTTTATTAATTATTTATTATCCTAAATTTAAATAATTGAAATTTGTTTTCAGTTATTATATAATTTAAAGATTTATGAATAATGAAATAAATATTTGAAAAGAGGTTTATTAATTGATCAAGCAATGTTTATTTAATTATTTACTGTTCTAAATTTAAATAATTGAAATTTGTTTTCAGTTATTATATTTTAGAAGAATTGAAAATAATGAAGTAAATAATTGAAGTTATTATTTGATAAATGATGTTTATTTATTTGTTTATTATTCTGAATTTAAGTAATTGAAATTGATCTTCAGTTACTATATAATTTAAAGAATTATAAACGATAAATAATTGGAAAGAAAAAGAATTAATTGGGAAATAATAGAATTTTATTCACTCTATTCTATTTATTACAATTGTTATTTAAATATTGTATATTTACAAAATATTTATAATGACAATTACATAAAAGTTTAAAGTAAAATAAAAACTATTTTTCTAAGATTCTAATTCTTCATCTTCTATCCAATGTTTCTTTGTCTGCTCATTTAATTTTACCTGCAAAACAACTAAAAGAAAAAGTTAGAAATAAATAAATAATTAAAAGCAGAAAATTATTTTTAGTGTTCATCATTAAAAGCAAACGGCTGGAATCAGTTTTTACCCTTTTTGCAAATCGCGGGATTTCTCCCGGTTCACAAAAAGGGATGGATTTTTATTTTCAAAAATGAATGCACAAATTTAAATATGCACAAATTCACTTCTTTTGTCAAAATTGCATTTTAATTGTAAACTGCATAATCTCAAATCATTTCATTTCAAAAGCATATGCATTTTCAAAATCCATTGCATAAATCAACATAAAATGCATAAAACAAAACAGCATGTGCATTTTAAGATAAATTGCAACGTAAACCATGCCATGCATATAGGAAGAAGTCAAAACAAATAGGCTCCTACTGTTACATTGCAAGTCAAAGAGAGGCATGCAATTTTAAATCAAATATGCAAGCATGAAAACATTTCCATTTACATCATTTTCTAGCAGTAGTGCTTTTTCAGAACAAATGCATAACATATAATTTTTTATGTCAAATTTGCATTGAGGAGAGAGAAGAGAGATAGAAGTATGGTTTTGCAGGTTTTGGTTTAGGCGGGAAGAGATACAAAACAAATCAGCAGTATTGCAATAAGAAATAAGAAAGCAAGAAATTAGAATACAAACAAACTGTATGAAGCAGATGTGCAGAAGGCCAAAGAAATATATTAAAAATATACCATAAAGCTAACGTAAACCAAGCCAGCAATTGATATATACAACATTACAAACCCCTTCAAATATCAAGAGTTCATAACCTGCAAAAGCCTTCTACACAAAAGACTATCAAAGCAAAACCTTGTTTTCTCCAAGTCTCAAACAAAAACCAGTAGAGTCTACTGTCAAACCAAAAAGCCATATAACCATTTTCAAACAAATATGGCCTAAAACCATAGAATCTGCCATCACCAAAATCAAAAACCATTCCTACTGCATAAAACCAGTAAAACCATCACCAAATTCAAATATCAAACCAGTATGGCTTAAACCATACAAACCTGCATATACCAGTTACAACCATTAACCTGCATAACCATTACCAAAACCTTCCACCTACTGTCAAAAACACCATAACCAGTTCAAACCCTGCTATCTGCATAAACCATCAAATAACAGGGCCTAAAACCATTAACCTGCTATCTCATAAACCACCAACCTATTCCATAACCTGTTAAACACGAACCTTGGCCTAGACCATATCAAAACCTTAACCATGGCCTAAAACCATAACCCCTGTCTATCCAACCAAAGCAAAACCAAGAACAATGCAAGCTTTTTATCAAACTCATGTCAAAACATTTCAATAATAACATGTCCAAACACGAAGACCTCAAATACATCATCATTGGCCATTAAAAAAAGCATACAGTAGCAAGGCGAGAAGAAGAAGAAAAGAAGCTAGTCAAAACAAACATTTCAACAGTAGCATTCAAGCATTCAGAGGCATCATAAGCAAGCAACGAGGCTAACAGGAGTATACGAAGCAAAGCAAAGGAAGAAAGACGAAAAGATATCATAAAGGGTTTTCAACTGTCATCATCAAACCACTAAAAGAGAATCAGAAACGCAAACCAGGAAGCAGAAGCTTCATCACCGCTGTCACCTTGCCGTCAAAGCCCTCCTACGCACTCAACCCTCCTCCTCCATCTCCAGGTAATGATCATCTTTCTTTTCTTTCAATACCTCAAACAATCATGTGAAAACGAATAAGAATCAGAATAGGCAAAAACCATGACATGCAATAATCAACAACCATTAACGATAAAAGTTGGAATTGTTACCTAATCCGTCGCCATGGCACTTTCGTGGAGGGAAGAAGAAAGTTGAGATGCCGGTGGCTTGGGCTGTGGAACGCAGAAGCGGACATGAGGAAGACGAAGAAGAACGCATGAGCAAGAGAACGAGCGTCGTCGCTGTTAAACCAAAACCTAATCCCTTTCTCAATGAACCAAAACGAGTTTAACCCTAAAACAAGAAAATTATGAAATGTGCTTTGGACTTAACCCTGCTTGCCTAAGCCCAATGAAGCTGCTTATGCACCCCCCCCCCCCCCCTTGTCTTCAGTTTTGATTTGGGCCCTTTAGACCTTTAGCCCATAATTATTTATCATCCATTTTTTTCTCTATATCTTTTTTTCTATTTTTTCCTTTAGTTTTTTTTCTTTTAGAATTTTATTAGTCTAGATAATTAGTAAGTGTAATAAAAAACAAGAGATGTATTTAATTAAAACATTTTAATAATTTGATCATTTTATTAAGTTAACTTTAGGACTAATTTAATAATTTTTAGTATTTCTTTTAATTAGATTTAAGTTAATAACCTTTTAAGTTTTAATTTAGTAATTAATAAAATAATGCTTTAATAAAAACTATTAAAAAAACATATAATAATAAACTTAAAAAATATTTTTACTTCTTTTAATTAATTCACTCGTTTTAGTTAATACTAATACAAAAACATAAAAAAAAAAATAGAAACATATAAAAGCCTTAAAAAATATTTTATTTCTTAATTAATTCTCTTGTTTTGCATATATTAAACAAAAATCCAAAAAATGCATATTTGCACCACTTAGTCTTTTATTTGAATTGTTGTATATCATTTATTTATCATGATTTTCTGTTTACTTGATTATTCTGTTTACGTTTAAATCCAAGGGAAAAACGATTAAATTTGTTGACTTCATGTCCTCAAGTCCGATCACGCGAATATTTTTTTGTGCATTTCATTAAAGCTTAAAACAATTTTCCCCCAAAACTCAATCTTTTCAAAACTTATACCGTTCAAGCCAAAACTTCGACATTAGGTCGTTGTATCTTCAAAAACCCGTCCATACCCCTTTTCGGCCAAAATAATTTATTTCCTAATCAAACGGTCAATTTTAATAAAACAGATATTTCAAAAGGTTCCTGTAGAGTACTATAGATACATTGGGTGCTAATACCTTCCCACTGTATAACCAACCCCCGAACCATAGATCTCTTTTCAAAACACCTTGTATTTTTACTTTTTTAAAAAGTATTATTTTACATTGCATATTTAGGGTTTTATTTCGCTCTTTCCCCTTTTCCCATGGAAACAATAAAGCGCGGTGGCGACTCTTACTTTTGTGAGACGAATTAATCAATAATTCGATCTCCGATTTACCCCGCTACATTTTTTATCGCTACAGAATTGGCGACTCTGCTGGGGAAAGATTGACCTCTTGCTGGTCCATCCCTAAGTGGGTTAAGCCTAATTTGTTTTATCTGTTTTATTATTATTTGCTTGATTATGTGTTTAAATTGGGGTGTTTGGGTTTTTTTTGCGAAGGACGAATCCTATACCCGGATTAAGTTACACTTAAGGAATAGGACGGGCGGTACAGTCATGTTAACTTTGAGGGAGTAATCCCGAAGAAGGAGGCATGAGATCCCCCACTCAATGGAAGGCCCTCTTGAACTTAATATTTGTTTACCGAGTAATCGGGAAGACATTATTATTTTTGACCTAGGAGCCCGAGAAGTTGAGGACCGTAGAACCCTAACCCATCTTAGCCTTTTTTAGGTGTAGCGCGGAGACTATAACGGAGTAATTCGGAAGTAGTTGTTACGCGATGCTACGCTCGGACGAGTTTCTCTTGAGAATATTGCTAATTATTGAGTAATCAAGACGTTGGTAATATCCGAAGGAGGAATGTATACTCTGGGAACTCTTAGAACCTTGTCTTACAGGTGTGATTGAACCGTTAGTACATACCTTTGGGTGGGCTTTACCCTCGACTCCATGCTGAAACGTTGAACCTTTGAACCCCATGTTTGCAAACTTGTGTTTAACTGTTGCATTATCATTCATTCATGCATTCATCAACATTTTTTGTGGAAAAACTTGTTTTTCAAGGAACTTCGGAATGATTTTTGCAGACACCTCAAGTATTATGGAATTTGGAAGGAGAAACACTCGAAGTTTTAGTTTTAAGGAGCCCGAGATTGAAGAACTGAAGAGTTTGATTCCTAAGATCGAGAACCTGACGGATTTTCAGAAGAAGTATGGGTCCATTATACCTCTCATGAAGCGCAAGATGAAGGAAGGCATTCTTAATACGTTGGTTCAATTCTACGATCCCTTGTACCGATGTTTCACCTTTCCGGATTACCAGTTGATGCCCACCTTAGAAGAGTATTCCTACATACTTGGTTTGCCGATCACCGACTGTGTTCCTTTTTCCGGATTAGAAGAGGAGCCCAAATCTCACGAGATAGCGACCGTCACTCACTTGAAGAAATCAGAGATAGAGGAGAACATGACTACAAAATGGGGAATCCGAGGTCTGTCTGTGCAGTTTTTGTTGAGGAAAGCTCGTCATTTCGCTGAGATGAAAGATATTGTTGCCTTTGAAGACGTGTTTGCTTTACTCGCTTATGGTCTCTTCTTGTTCCCTAACGTTGATAAGTTTGTGGATATCAACGCCATCAGAATCTTCTTGATTGGAAATCTGGTTCCTACGCTGCTCGGAGATACCTACTACTCCATCCATCTTCGAAACTCTTATCAAGGAGGGGTGATTATTTGTTATGCACCGTTGTTGTATCAGTGGTATGTCTCGCATCTACCTGGGTCTGATGTTTTCTGGGATCTCGAGAAGGAGCCGCGTTGGGCGCCAAAGATTATGGCTCTCACTCATTTCGACATTGATTGGTATAATCGAGTTTACTATGACGTGAAGATCATCGATAGCTGTGGTGCTTTTCCTAACGTGCCTCTTCTTGGTACGAGAGGTGGAATTAACTATAACCCTGTTCTCGCGCGTCGTCAGTTTGGGTACCCGATGAGAGATAAGCCAAACAACATCCATGTGAGTGGTTTCTTTCTACAGGAAGGACAAGATCATCAGGCAGCTAAGAGGGAGATCGAAGGAGCTTGGCGCCACATCCATAGGAAAGGGAGAGAGATGTTAGGACATAGAGGTGCCGTTTCTTTGGAGCCTTACCTACAGTGGGTCCGTGCTAGGGCTTGTGCTCTCAAGATGCCCTATAAACTTGAGAAACCTTTATTCCCTACCGTCGCATCATCATCTGTTGTTATCCCTATCGCGAATATAGGAGAATACCAAGGAAATCTGGCTAGGATGAAGTCCGAGAGAGATGCTTGGAAAGAAAAGTATAATATGTCTGAATATGAGAATCGAGTCTTGACTCGACAGCTAAAGGAAAAGGAGGATTTACTCTTTATTCAAGACGGCTGGTTCGTTGACCACGATAAGAAACTTCGTCAAAAGGATGCTTTACTGAAGAAGTATGCTAGTGAAAGGAAGAGAAAGAAGGAAGGTTCGGTAAGCGTGGCTCTCGTTCCTAACCCACAGAAGGAAATCATTGATCGACTGGTAGCTGAGAAGAAAGAGATGGAAGACTTGTATGAAGAGAAGATCAAGAAGCTCCGGTTACAGTTGGTGTTTGGTCCTTCATCTGATGATTCTGAGTGATCTTTAGCTTTTAGTTTTATTTTTTGATGTCATTTTGTAAAACTTTGTAAAAAGGGCCTCATGCTCCGAAGTTGTAATTTACTGTTTATTTAAGGGCTTCATGCTCCGAAGTTGTAATTTACTGCTTTTATTAAGGGCTTCATGTTCCGAAGTTGTAATTTACTGTTTTATTAAGGGCTTCATGCTCCAAAGTTGTAATTTATTGATTTATGATGGACTTCATGTTTCAAAGTTGTAATTTATTGCTTTATTATGGACTTCATGTTCCAAAGTTGTAGTTTACTGCTTTATTATTGGGTTGTTATCCCAAAGTTGTAATTTATTGTTTTGTTATTCCAAAGTTGTAAGTTGTAATTTACTGTTTTTGGATTGAGTTTTTGTTGTTCCAAATTCCTCTACCATTGATGTATGCAAAATTATCGAGGTTCCTTAAAAAACTATTAAAATGAATCATCATTTGCATCACACATCATGCATCATTCAACATTTCACTTCACATGTTTTCTAGAGTCTTATCCTTGTTTCTTTTTCCACTCCAAAGGTTGTCAAGTTGTCTCACCGATACGACACTCGAGCCAATCGTCAGAGGAAAATGGAAGATCTGGAACAGGAAAACCATGAGCTTCGTGGGGAAGTTTCTACCCTTCGTATCGAGATGGAAAAGTTAACTGCGTTAGTGGAAAGTTTGGTGGCTGTTCAGAATCAGCCATCGACTACAGTTGCTGAGATTCAGGCTTCAACTCCAGTGGTTTCCGAGATTGTCACCGTTCTAATATCTGTGACTCAAATCAACTCTCTGCTTCAACATCAGATGCCGAAAGGTTTTCCGTGGGGAATGCCTTACAACTTTGTGCCAGAGGGGTATCAGCCTGCCGTGCAGCCTTTGTTTCAACCTTCTTTGTCTCCTCCTCAACCAGAGACAACTGCCTTGCCGCCAGTAATCCCGTCTGTAACACCTTTTCCGCAACTGGTAATGATAACTGTCGCTCCTGTGGTCCACTCCGTGCCATACTTGAATGAACCTACTTATCCTGCCGAGCCTGCTGAAAGTTTGGGTCTTTTTTATAGAATGGAAGAATTTCAAGATCAGTTCCAAGAAATGCAGAAGGAGCTTAGAGCGTTAAAGGGGAAGGAGTTGTTTGGGAAGAACACGCATGACCTTTGTTTAGTTCCGAATGTCAAGATTCCAGCAAAATTCAAAGTGCCAGACTTTGAGAGATATAAGGGTGATTCGTGTCCTAGAAGTCATATGACTATGTACGTGAGAAAGATGTCTACGTATTCCGATGATCATGACTTATTAATTCATTATTTTCAAGACAGTTTGACGGGTGCTGCTCTAAAGTGGTATATGGGTTTAGACAGTATTCGGATCCGCAACTTCAACGATCTTAGCGAAGCTTTTGTCCACCAGTATAAGTACAACGTTGACATGGCACTGGACAGGGATCAACTCCGGGCGATGTCGCAAAGAGACAGAGAATCTTTTAAGGAGTACGCCCAG
This sequence comes from Vicia faba, assembly GCA_948472305.1. NCBI lineage: Eukaryota > Viridiplantae > Streptophyta > Magnoliopsida > Fabales > Fabaceae > Vicia > Vicia faba. Next base: position 1,393,081,750 of record OX451736.1, on the reverse strand, counting down.
AGGTGGCGTGAAATTGCTGCTCAAATCTATCCACCTCTTGAGGAGAAAGAGATGACTAAGATATTTTTGAAGACTTTAGGTTCCTTTTACTATGAAAGAATGATTGCCAGCGCACCCAGTGACTTCACCGAAATGGTAAGCATGGGCATGCGGTTAGAGGAAGGGATTCGTGAAGGGCGTTTGGTTAAAGAAGGAAGTTCGTCTAGCAGTACTAAGAAGTTTGGAAGTGTTTTCCCGAAAATAAAAGAGCAGGATGTCAGCGCATTGTTCCCAGGGAGACCAAGGAGAGGTTACTCGCACGTTGCGGCAGTCACTCCGACTGTCCGCCCGGCTTTGATGACCCCAGCTCATCAAACCCCACCAACTCAACAACGACCATTTCAGCAGCAGCCTCGACAACAGGCTTATCCATTCAACAATCAGAACCGTTCACCCAGAAAACCGCAGTTCGATGCCATTCCTATGACTTATACTGAATTGTTCCCTGCTCTCATCAGAAAGAATCTCATAACGACAAAGCCTCCTCCTGTCGCACCGAACAGTACTTCTCCGTGGTACAAGGCGGATCAGTTTTGTGAGTATCATCAAGGGTCGCCGGGGCACAACCTTGAAAACTGTTTTGCTTTGAAGGCGGACGTGCAGAGATTGATTAAGAATGGTATTTTGTCTTTCAAGGATGTTAATCCGAATGTTAGAGATAATCCTTTTCCTCGACATGGGGCAGCTTCAGTGAATATGGTGGAAGGTTGTCCGGGAAAGTTTCGAGTTTTTCAAGTTGAACACATAAGAGAGTCCTTGATCAGGTTACATCAGAGTTTGAGAAGACTTGCCTTTGTTACGCATCAGCATGATTATGATGTTTGTGAATTTTGTTCAAGAGAGGTTGATTGTCCTATTGTGAAGGAGGATATTCAGAAGTTGTTAGACCGGAGAGTTATCACTATTACGTATGACAGAGATCCGGAGGATGAAGTGAATGTTACCATACCGCAATTCAATTTGCCTGAATCAGTATAGATCGTTTACGACAGTCAGACTGCACCTGTTGATCCTTTGATTATTTATCCACCTGGTCATGTGCCTTACAACTCAGACCAAGTTGTGCCGTACAAGTATAATGCCACAATGATTGAGAATGGGGTAGAAGTCCCTATACCGACAAGGCCATATTTTGTTAACATTGCTGATGTGAGTAGAGTTACGAGGAGTGGACGTGTCTTTGCAGCAGTACCTTTGAAGAGACCAGAAGTTCAAGTCAGGAGGCCCATACCTGCAGAAATTCCAGTGAGAAACGTTGAGCCAAGGGTTGAGATAGGCCGATCCAGTGAACCTATCCCTCGCCCTGAGGATGATGAGATTCTGAAGCTTATCAAGAGAAGTGAATATAAGATTGTGGACCAACTTTTGCAAACTCCTTCCAAGATTTCTTTGCTTGCTTTACTGAGAGATTCTGGTGCCCATAGAGAAGCTTTGATGAAGGTCTTGGACCAGGCGTTCGTGGATCATGATGTGACGGTTGACCAATTTGATGGAATTGTGGGAAATATTACTTCGTGTAACAATCTTGGTTTCAGTGATGAAGAACTCCCGGAAGAGGGGAGAAACCATAATATGGCTTTGTATATCTCAGTAAGTTGCGGAAATGATACTTTGTCAAGTGTGTTGGTAGATACAGGTTCGTCGTTGAATGTAATGCCCAAGACTACATTATCTCGACTCTCACATCCAGGTGCTCCTATGAGACCTAGTGGAGTAATTATTAAAGCGTTTGATGGTTCTAGGAAGACAGTCATTGGTGAAGTGGATCTTCCTATAGTAATTGGTCCTCATACTTTTCAAATCACTTTCCAAGTGATGGATATTCGTGCTGCCTACAGTTTCTTATTGGGTCGTCCATGGATCCATGATGCGGGGGCAGTCACTTCCACGCTCCATCGGAGACTGAAGTTTGTGAGGCATGGGAAGCTAGTAATGATCGGTGGAGAGCAGGCTATGGTGGTAAGCCATTTATCATCCTTCTCTTTTATTGATGCTGACGAGGATGTTGGAACCCAGTTCCAAGGTCTTTCTGTTGCCAAGAATGAAGTGAAGAAGCAAGGGGCATCCATTTCTTCTTTTGAGGATGCGCGACGAGTGATGGAAAGTGGTTCGGCCGAAGGATGGGGCCAGGTGTTGACTTTGCCCGAGAACAAATCTGGGGAAGGTCTTGGTTTTCGTCCCGTGTCTGCGAGAGTCAAGAAGGAGGTGGTTGTTCGTCCGATTCAAGAGGTTTTCCGAAGTGCAGGGTTTATACGTCCTGAGGTTGATGCTATCATAGAAGACGATTCCGAGGAAGATTTGCCCGATTTTGTGACGCCTGGATTGGCTTGCCAAAACTGGATAGCTGTTGATGTTCCTGTTGTGATGCATATTTCCGAGTAATGTTTTATTTTGTTTTTTTGAAAACTTTCGCTCTGCCCAAGGCGAAAAGTATTTTGAGTCGGGCCATGATAAAATAAATCCTTTTGCTCTGCCCAAGGCAAAAGAGAAATGTTTGGGCCTTTTGTTTCAAGTATTTCCCTTCAATGAATAAAATTATTATTTTGTCCACTACTGTTTTATTTTTCTCTTTTTCTGGGAAATAGCAATGAAAATTAATTGGTAGTAATAGGAAATATAATAACCTTTTGTTTTATTTGCACAAATCGATTTCTAAATTAAAGCATAATCATATGTGCAAATTAATCCATGACTTAACCATCGAAAACAATGATCCTATGCCCTCTCCCAACTTTGAATTCCCCGTGTTCAGAGCCGAAGAAGAGGATAGTGAAGAGATTCTTGTTGAAATTTCCCGTTTGCTTGAGCATGATGAGAAGATCATTCAACCGTTTGAAGAACCTGTAGAGTTGGTCAACTTGGGTGATGAAGAAGATAGAAAGGAAGTCAAAGTAGGAGCTTTGCTTATCCCGAAAATCAAAGAGAAAATGTTGGAGCTTCTCAAAGAGTATGTTGATGTGTTTGCTTGGTCCTACCAAGATATGCCGGGTTTGGACAACGATATTGTGGAGCATCGTTTACCGTTGAGACCTGAATGTCCGCCGATCAAGCAGAAGTTGAGAAGGACTCGTCCCGATATGGCTGACAAGATCAAAGAAGAGGTTCAGAAGCAGATTAATGCAGGTTTCCTTGTTACATCGGTCTATCCTCAATGGTTAGCCAACATAGTGCCTGTTGCTAAGAAGGATGGAAAAGTTCGGATGTGTGTAGACTATAGAGATCTGAATAGAGCTAGCCCAAAGGATGACTTCCCATTACCGCACATTGACGTATTGGTCGACAGTACCGCCAAGTTCAAAGTCTTTTCTTTCATGGACGGTTTCTCTGGTTACAATCAAATCAAGATGGCACCAGAGGATATGGAGAAGACCGCTTTCATTACACCTTGGGGAACTTTTTGCTATCGGGTTATGCCGTTTGGTCTGAGGAATGCTGGCACAACATACCAAAGGGCCATGACTTCTTTGTTCCATGACATGATGCATAAGGAGATAGAAGTGTATGTGGATGACATGATTGCCAAATCACAGACTGAGGAGGATCACTTGGAGTATTTGCTGAAGTTATTCCAGCGCTTGAGAAAGTATGAACTCTGTATGAATCCCAACAAGTGCACTTTTGGTGTTCGTTCTGGAAGACTTCTGGGGTTCATTGTCAGTCAGAAAGGTATTGAGGTAGATCCTGATAAAGTCAAAGCTATTCGAGAAATGCCCGCACCCAAGACGAAAAAACAAGTAAGAGGATTCCTGGGGAGACTGAACTATATTTCTAGATTCATATCTCATATGACTGCTACGTGTGGGCCGATTTTCAAGCTTCTCCGAAAGAACCAAGGATGTGTGTGGACAGAAGATTGTCAGAGAGCTTTTGATAGCATCAAAGAATGTTTGCTTGAACCTCCCATTTTGATTCCTCCGGTGGAAGGAAGACCTTTGATTATGTACCTGACTATATTGGAAGATTCCATGGGATGTGTGTTTGGTCAACAAGATGAGACTGGAAGAAAGGAACATGCTGTATATTATCTGAGTAAGAAATTCACAGACTGTGAGTCTCGATACTCATTGCTTGAGAAAACCTGTTGTGCTTTAGCTTGGGCTGCTCGCCGTCTGCGCCAGTATATGATTAACCACACCACTTGGTTGATCTCCAAAATGGATCCGATCAAGTATATCTTTGAGAAGCCCGCCTTATCTGGAAGGATAGCCCGTTGGCAGATGTTGTTATCTGAATATGACATTGAGTATCACACTCAGAAAGCAATCAAGGGGAGTATTTTAGCCGATCATTTGGCTCACCAACCAATTGACGATTATCAATCCATCAAGTTTGATTTCCCAGATGAAGATATTATGTACTTGAAAGCTAAAGATTGTGAAGAGCCGTTACCTGAAGAAGGACCTGATCCTGAATCGCATTGGGGTTTAATATTTGACGGAGCTGTGAACTCTTATGGAAATGGAATTGGGGCAATCATTGTCACTCCCCGAGGTACTCATATCCCGTTCACGGTGAGATTGAAGTTTGACTGCACGAACAACATGGCGGAATACGAGGCGTGTATTATGGGTCTCGAAGAAGCAGTGGATCTAAGGATTAAGATTCTTGATATTTATGGAGATTCGGCATTGGTAATTAATCAAATCAAAGGAGAATGGGAGACTCGTCATCCTGGTTTGATCCCTTACAGAGACTATGCTAGAAGATTGTTAACCTTCTTCAACAGAGTGGAATTACATCATATCCCTAGAGATGAGAACCAAATGGCTGATGCTTTAGCTACTTTGTCTTCAATGTTTCAAGTGAATGGTTGGAACAATGTGCCTACGATCCGAGTTATGCGCCTCGACAGACCTGCTCATGTGTTCTCAGTAGAAGAGGTCACCGACGACAAACCATGGTTCTATGACATTAAACGTGTTCTTCAAACTCAAGAGTACCTGCCTAGGGCATCCAGTAAAGATAGGAAGACATTGAGAAGATTAGCAAGCAGTTTCTTCCTCAATGAAGAAGTTTTGTATAAGAGAAATTATGACATGGTCTTGCTCAGATGTGTAGACAGACGTGAAGCCGACATGCTGATGCAAGAAGTACATGAAGGATCCGTTGGCACTCATGCCAACGGACATGCAATGGCTAGAAAGATGTTGAGAGCTGGTTACTATTGGATGACAATGGAATCTGATTGCTGCAAATATGTGAAGAAATGTCATAAATGCCAGATTTATGCGGACAGGATGCACGTGCCGCCGACCCTCCTCAATGTCATCTCTTCACCTTGGCCTTTCTCTATGTGGGGCATTGATATGATTGGAATGATTGAACCCAAAGCTTCAAATGGTCATCGTTTCATCTTGGTAGCGATCGATTATTTTACCAAATGGGTGGAAGCAGCATCTTATGCTAATGTAACCAGACAGGTGGTAGTCAGATTTATCAAGAATCAGATCATTTGTCGATACGGTATCCCGAGCAAGATCATCACTGATAATGGTTCGAATTTGAATAACAAGATGATGAGAGAGCTTTGTGAAGAGTTCAAGATCAAACATCATAATTCTTCTCCTTACAGACCGAAGATGAATGGGGTTGTTGAAGCTGCTAACAAGAATATCAAAAAGATTATCCAGAAGATGGTGGTAACTTATAAAGATTGGCATGAAATGCTTCCGTTTGCTTTACATGGATATCGTACTTCAGTTCGAACTTCAACAGGTGCAACCCCATTTTCCCTAGTTTACGGTATGGAAGCAGTACTCCCCGTGGAGGTCGAGATTCCGTCTCTGAGAGTGTTGATGGAAGCTAAACTTTCTGAGGCTGAGTGGTGTCAAAGTAGATATGATCAGTTGAATTTAATTGAAGAAAAGAGATTGACAGCTTTATGTCACGGTCAATTGTATCAGCAGAGAATGAAGAAGGCTTTTGATAAGAAGGTTCGACCGCACGAGTTCAGGGAAGGTGACCTTGTGCTCAAGAAGATATTATCTTTCCAACCTGATTCTAGGGGCAAGTGGGCTCCGAACTATGAGGGACCATATGTCGTTAAGAAAGTTTTCTCTGGAGGTGTTTTGATCCTCACCAATATGGACGGTGAAGAGCTCCCGCGTCCCATGAACGTCGATGCAGTCAAGAAGTATTTCGCTTAGATTTGAGTTGACAGTTCACTAAGTTGAAAACCCGAAGGGGCGGCTTAGGTAGGCTTTTAGTCAGACCAGTCTTGGCATTTGAGCACATTTTGGAATTCGAAGTTGTTAGGGAGAATAATGATCATTGTTTTTGTGTAACCTTTTTATTTCATGTACTATTTCCCAAACTTTTGTAAACCGTTGGAGTCGCATTGTTAGCGAACTACCATCTTATTAATGAAATTTGAGCATTTACCTTTTGTGGGCAAAATTTTAATTTCATGGAAATATTTGAAATAAATTTATTTAAAGTATTCTTATTTTAAAAATGTGTCGTGAATAGCGAAAGGAATATTAACAGTTTGTTCCAAGGATGGTCAAGCCATGAAATGCAAAACAGTACGGTATTTTATCCTTGCTTGTTGAACTTGTTTTCTTTCAAACCGTCATGAGGTGTTGGTTGTGTAAGCTTGTGTTTCTGGTGGTACTAAGTTTGGTGACTCCCCAGCTTTTCCAGTTAAGCGTTGTTTTGGCTACCTTTGTTCGAGCAGATTTCGGAAGTGTGGTACGCTTTGTCTCTTGCCAGTGGTCTATTGGGATTGTAAGATTGGATTTGAATGCTTTTCTCCACAGAAGACTTGAGCCTTGTAGCGTGTTACGCTCTGACGTTGCTTTGGGGTTCCAGTTCCAGTTATCTTCCGTCTTTTTTAGGATTGGCCGAGTATCTATCATGCTGTGACATCTTATTATCTTCAAGATATTCCATGTGTTCGTTCTGTCAGCATAACATTCATTTACTCATTTACACTCATATCACGCATGCATATTCACATTTGCCGTTGATCTTGGGTTGTACTTTGTTTATTCAAACAGCGTACATTTTTTCATTCCAAGTAGAAGGTTAGCTTAGGCAGAAAATGTGTTTCCTTTCTAAATTCCCCAACTGAGCTAATCCTCGTGGATGATTTTTGATTCAGCTTACCTTATCCATTTCTGGATAGGATGAATCCCCAGTCGAGTTACTTTCTCATTGGGTGGAGTCTTGTTTGACTGTTTTCTCTCTAGTTATTCCTGGATGAAGTTGTTGTCTCTTGCATAGGCTATCTCATGATTTTCCCCAGTGAAATCGCGACCTAGACGAATGGTGCATTTATTTTGCACATTTAAGTATGTGATCTCCTCGGGAAGGATTGATTCATGATTCTCTTTGACGAAGATTTTTGTTCTCTGCCAGTGTCATCGCAACTTCCTTCTGAGTTACTCTTCGGAAAACGACAAGCGGCAGCTCTTCACGAGCAACTTGTGCGTTATCATCGTTGGAAAACGACAAGCGGCAGCTCTTCACGAGCAACTTGTGCGTTATTATTTTTTGTTTGGAAAACAACAAGCGGCAGCTCTTCATGAGCAACTTGTACGTTATAGACATCGTTGGAAAACGACAAGCGGCAGCTCTTCACGAGCAACTTGTGCGTTATTATTATTTTGGGAAAACGACAAGCGGAGGTCTCTTCATGAGCAACTTGTACGTTATAGACATCGTTGGAAAACGACAAGCGGCAGCTCTTCACGAGCAACTTGTACGTTATTATTATTTTCGGAAAACGACAAGCGGCAACTCTTCACGAGCAACTTGTACGTTATGATTTTTCTGGAATACAGCAAGCGGCAGCTTCTTTATTTGAGCAGCTTGTATGTTATTGGTATTTTCTTTGGACGACAGCAAGTGGAAGCCTCTTTATTTGAGCAACTTGTATGTTATTGGTATTTTCTTTGGATGACAGCAAGTGGCAGCCTCTTTATTTGAGCAGCTTGTATGTTATTGGTATTTTCTTTGGACGACAGCAAGTGGCAGCCTCTTTATTTGAGCAGCTTGTATGTTATTGGTATTTTTTTTGGGAAGACGGCAAGTGGCAGCTTCTTTATTTGAGCAGCTTGTGTATCTACAATCTTATTATTATCTCAGCATTAATGAGTATATCTCCGGAAATCTCGCAGAGAAAGTTTGTTATGAATCTTTACCTTCAGAAGTCGGTAATCTGTCGCCAGCAAATTTGATACTCTCTGTCTATCTTTGACTTTGAGTTGTGAACTCACTGTTTTGGGGTCAATAATCTGTTTTATGGCCTATGCAAGATGCCTTCTTTGTTAGGGTCGGAGGTCGTATTCCCTCAATTTTATTCACCGTCAAGAGTCTGTCGTTTGAAGTTGATAGCTCGTTTCCCCAGTAGTGTATAATCCATGTCTCTGTGTTTTGCTGGTGTTTGATTTCTCCAGCATTGTCTTGTTTCATACAATATCTTTCTCTGTGAATTCAATCAATGCATTCATATCAAACATAATGGTGGTATCTTAGGGTAAAAATTTGCGTATTATGTATTTAAGTACCTTCAATCCCGTCGAAACGAAGATTTTAATCTTCATATCTCCGGATAGAAGAAACTTAAATAGGGGCAGCTGTTGTACCCCAAATTTTGACCTAAGATACCATCTCGCCATCTGCATCATTACCTTGCAAGCGTTTTGATCTATTGATTTTTAAAATTGATAACTTTTTCGAGTCGAGAGCTGTTTATTTTTTAACACTAAATTTATTAATCGATCAATGCTAAAGCAATGTTTATTAATTATTTATTATCCTAAATTTAAATAATTAAAATTTGTTTTCAGTTATTATATAATTTAAAGATTTATGAATAATGAAATAAATATTTGAAAAGAAGTTTATTAATTGATCAAGCAATGTTTATTTAATTAATTACTGTTCTAAATTTAAATAATTGAAATTTGTTTTCAGTTATTATATTTTAGAAGAATTGAAAATAATGAAGTAAATAATTGAAGTTATTAATTGATAAATGATGTTTATTTATTTATTTATTATTCTGAATTTAAGTAATTGAAATTGATCTTCAGTTACTATATAATTTAAAGAATTATAAACGATAGATAATTGGAAAGAAAAAGAATTAATTGGGAAATAATAGAATTTTATTCACTCTATTCTATTTATTACAATTGTTATTTAAATATTGTATATTTACAAAATATTTATAATGACAATTACATAAAAGTTTAAAGTAAAATAAAAACTATTTTTCTAAGATTCTAATTCTTCATCTTCTATCCAATGTTTCTTTGTCTGCTCATTTAATTTTACCTGCAAAACAACTAAAAGAAAAAGTTAGAAATAAATAAATAATTAAAAGCAGAAAATTATTTTTAGTGTTCATCATTAAAAGCAAACGGCTGGAATCAGTTTTTACCCTTTTTGCAAATCGCGGGATTTCTCCCGGTTCACAAAAAGGGATGGATTTTTATTTTCAAAAATGAATGCACAAATTTAAATATGCACAAATTCATTTCTTTTGTCAAAATTGCATTTTGATTGTAAAGTGCATAATCTCAAATCATTTCATTTCAAAAGCATATGCATTTTCAAAAGCCATTGCATAAATCAACATAAAATGCATAAAACAAAATAGCATGTGCATTTTAAGACAAATTGCAACGTAAACCATGCCATGCATATAGGAAGAAGTCAAAACAAATAGGCTCCTACTGTTACATTGCAAGTCAAAGAGAGGCATGCAATTTTAAATCAAATATGCAAGCATGAAAACATTTCCATTTACATCATTTTCCAGCAGTAGTGCTTTTTCAGAACAAATGCATAACATATCATTTTTTATGTCAAATTTGCATTGAGGAGAGAGAAGAGAGATAGAAGTATGGTTTTGCAGGTTTTGGTTTAGGCAGGAAGAGATACAAAACAAATCAGCAGTATTGCAATAAGAAATAAGAAAGCGTGAAATTAGAATACAAACAAACTGTATGAAGCAGATGTGCAGAAGGCCAAAGAAATATATTAAAAATATACCATAAAGCTAACGTAAACCAAGCCAGCAATTGATATATACAACATTACAAACCCCTTCAAATATCAAGAGTTCATAACCTGCAAAAGCCTTCTACACAAAAGACTATCAAAGCAAAACCTTGTTTTCTCCAAGTCTCAAACAAAAACCAGTAGAGTCTACTGTCAAACCAAAAAGCCATATAACCATTTTCAAACAAATATGGCTTAAAACCATAGAACCTGCCATCACCAAAATCAAAAATCATTCCTACTGCATAAAACCAGTAAAACCATCACCAAATTCAAATATCAAACCAGTATGGCTTAAACCATACAAACCTGCATATACCAGTTACAACCATTAACCTGCATAAACATTACCAAAACCTTCCACCTACTGTCAAAAACACCAAAACCAGTTCAAACCCTGCTATCTGCATAAACCATCAAATAACAGGGCCTAAAACCATTAACCTGCTATCTCATAAACCACCAACCTATTCCATAACCTGTTAAACACGAACCTTGGCCTAGACCATATCAAAACCTTAACCATGGCCTAAAACCATAACCCCTGTCTATCTGACCAAAGCAAAACCCAGAATAATGCAAGCTTTTTATCAAACTCATGTCAAAACATTTCAACAATAACATGTCCAAACATGAAGACCTCAAATACATCATCATTGGCCATTAAAAAAAGCATACAGTAGCAAGGCGAGAAGAAGAAGAAAAGAAGCTAGTCAAAACAAACATTTCAACAGTAGCATTCAAGCATTCAGAGGCATCATAAGCAAGCAACGAGGCAAACAGGAGTATACGAAGCAAAGCAAAGGAAGAAAGACGAAAAGATATCATAAAGGGTTTTCAACTGTCATCATCAAACCACTAAAAGAGAATCAGAAACGCAAACCAGGAAGCAGAAGCTTCATCACCGCTGTCACCTTGCCGTCAAAGCCCTCCTACGCACTCAACCCTCCTCCTCCATCTCCAGGTAATGATCATCTTTCTTTTCTTTCAATACCTCAAACAATCATGTGAAAACGAATAAGAATCAGAATAGGCGAAAACCATGACATGCAATAATCAACAACCATTAACGATAAAAGTTGGAATTGTTACCTAATCCGTCGCCATGGCACTTTCGTGGAGGGAAGAAGAAAGTTGAGATGCCGGTGGCTTGGGCTGTGGAACGCAGAAGCGGACATGAGGAAGACGAAGAAGAACGCATGAGCAAGAGAACGAGCGTCGTCGCTGTTAAACCAAAATCTAATCCCTTTCTCAATGAACCAAAACGAGTTTAACCCTAAAACAAGAAAATTATGAAATGTGCTTTGGACTTAACCCTGCTTGCCTAAGCCCAACGAAGCTGCTTATGCACCCCCCCCCTTGTCTTCAGTTTTGATTTGGGCCCTTTAGACCTTTAGCCCATAATTATTTATCATCCATTTTTTTCTCTATATCTTTTTTTCTATTTTTTCCTTTAGTTTTTTTTCTTTTAGAATTTTATTAGTCTAGATAATTAATAAGTGTAATCAAAAACAAGAGATGTATTTAATTAAAACATTTTAATAATTTGATCATTTTATTAAGTTAACTTTAGGACTAATTTAAGAATTTTTAGTATTTCTTTTAATTAGATTTAAGTTAATAACCTTTTAAGTTTTAATTTAGTAATTAATAAAATAATGCTTTAATAAAAACTATTAAAAAAACATATAATAATAAACTTAAAAAACATTTTTACTTCTTTTAATTAATTCACTCGTTTAAGTTAATACTAATACAAAAACATAAAAAAAATAGAAACATATAAAAGCCTTAAAAAATATTTTATTTCTTAATTAATTCTCTTGTTTTGCATATATTAAACAAAAATCCAAAAAATGCATATTTGCACCACTTAGTCTTTTATTTGAATTGTTGTATATCATTTATTTATCATGATTTTCTGTTTACTTGATTATTCTGTTTACGTTTAAATCCAAGGGAAAAACGATTAAATTTGTTGACTTCATGTCCTCAAGTCCGATCACGCGAATGTTTTTTTGTGCATTTCATTAAAGCTTAAGACAATTTTCCCCCAAAACTCAATCTTTTCAAAACTTATACCGTTCAAGTCAAAACTTCGACATTAGGTCGTCGTATCTTCAAAAACCCGTCCATACCCCTTTTCGGCCAAAACAATTTATTTCCTAATCAAACGGTCAATTTTAATAAAACAGATATTTCAAAAGGTTCCTATAGAGTACTATAGATACATTGGGTGCTAATACCTTCCCACTGTATAACCAACCCCCGAACCATAGATCTCTTTTCAAAACGCCTTGTATTTTTACTTTTTTAAAATGTATTATTTTACATTGCATATTTAGGGTTTTATTTCGCTCTTTCCCCTTTTCCCTTGGAAACAATAAAGCGCGGTAGCGACTCTTGCTTTTGTGAGACGAATTAATCAATAATTCGATCTCCGATTTACCCCACTACATTTTTTATCGCTACACACATGCCACACAAAACACAACATAATACAACATTATCAATATTAAATCAACACTAAATCAACAATATCAACTAAACTAAATGCAACATTATATATCAACATTATCAAATATATCAACATTATCAAATATATCAAAAATCATACCTAGAGGAGAAGAGAACCTTGGTTATGAATGGAAGAAAGGATGAAACGGTCTTAAATGGAAGAAGGATGAGAACCTTGAAGAAAGGATGCAATGATTTTCGTAAAGAATCAAATGAAAAAGCTCGTGAAAAATGGGTGTGTTCATAAATGTTGTTCGTGAAAGGGTTTCTGCAGAAATAATAACGTTACTGTGAAAAAAGGGATGTTGGGCGTGTTTTATTTTTTTTAATAACAAAATTTTAGACAACGTTTTGTAAAAGCGCTGCGTAAGTCCATCCTTAGCCAGCGCTTGAAGTAGAAAGCGCTGCTTAATCCCCCCTTTAGGCAGCGCTTCAACAAAGCGCTGCTTAATTCCCCCTTTAGGCAGCACTTTAACAAAACGCTTTGTAAACACACCCTTTAGGCAGTGCTTCTCCGAAGCACTACAGTACCTACCCCCTTTAGCAGCGCTTTATAAAACCATATTAACCCCCTTTAGGCAGCACTTTCATAAAGCGCTGCTTAAGCCCACCCTTTAGGCAGCACTTCTAAAAAGCGCTTTGTAATCCCACCCTTTAAGCAGGGCTTCAGGATCTACCCCTTTTAGCAGCGCTTTATCAAACAATATTCACCCCCTTAGGCAGCATTTTTTTAGAAAGCATTGTCTAAGGTATACGACAAAATTTTCGTGTCTTTTAAATGCACTTTTAGCAATGCTTTTGATAAGAAGCGATACCTTAGGTGTGCTGTCTAATCTTATTTTTAGCGTAATGGATGAAGATCCAAATTACCAAAGGTGGATCTATAAAATTACCAAATAATTTCAAACTTGCTTCAAATCATCCCTAAAAATAAATTTTCCAAGCTTTGATCTAGAGAAATAATGAAGAGAAAGTGTTTGGATAGAGGTTTAGCTCAAAGATTAGTAAACTTCAATGAAAAGATTACTTGGCAGATCGCTAAACTTCAATGAAAAGATTACTCATCTCTTAAAACATCTATGATCTGACTACTAGAATTTCAATGAAGTTTGATGCAAAGAAGAAAGGTTACTTGACAGATTATTGAGGGCATGTGCATGGTGTTAAGTTAGTTTTATGAAAAAAAATCAATATAAATTTTAATATATTAAAATAATGAGATTAAATAAAATTAAATTATTCTAAATATGATTAAAATTATCCTTTAATAGGATTTAAATCTTTCCAATTTATTACTCTGATTTAAAATTTATTTACCCTTAAATATTAAGATTTTGTATTAATTAATTATTATAATTTTTTTTGACAGCGTTAATTATTATAACATTATTAATTATATTTTGTTATAAAGAATGAATAAAATAATATATATATATATAAAATGAATAAGTTTATAACTTTAAAATATTTTAAAAAATTAAAATAAGTAAAACGCATTTCAGCCCTAAAACTTAATTTACTAGTAGTTTCTCTCTTAAATTGGTTTACTCATAAAAACCCTAACCGTCATATTCATCTGCTTGGAGCGCCTCACACTTCTCCGTTCATCATTATGGTTGCTTCTTACAAGGTTGTTATTTCATCTGCTGCACTTTATCACTACTCCTTCTTCGATCTACATTAACTCTTCCTCTTTATCTCTTTCACTTATTCAATTTTGATTTTCAGATTTGGGCTCACAAAATCTAGTTTCTGCAATTCCTTAGCATCATGACAATTTTTCAATGTTTCTCGTTCAAATCCCTATATTTCCTCTTTTATCAATTTTTCAACAGTATTGATTTCATTGATTTATAATTGTTTGGTGTGTGTAGGTGCTTCAAGTGAACTGGGAGTTGTTGCAGCCTTAGCAAATCTTCATTTCATCCGTCTTTCAAGAGAACCTGGAATTCTTTATTGTAAATAGCAAAATGATTCTTTGTTGTATATATAGCTTTAAATAGAATTTTAGCTTATTTTTAGTTTTAGTAGATTTCTTTATTTAGAATTGCAAAAATGAATTTTATTATTAATTTAATACTAGTATTTGATAAAACGTAATTTTCAATATTATATTTAACATTGAAATAGATATGTCAAGAAAAGGCAACAGTTTTAAAAGTGTTACTAATAGACTGCGGTTTTAAAACTGTGACTTGCGATTTTAAAAATGTAGCTGAATCAAAGTCGTTGCCTAAAATAAGTTTAAAAACCAAGGGCTATTCACATAATTTAGGCGACGCTTAATAGTATTTGAGGGCAAAAGTGAAAAAACCGTAGTTTATGAGAAAAGGCAACGACCGCTTATTCCACGGCTGGATAATCGTAGACTAAACATATAGGCTACGGTTTTTAGGCTTTTGAGTATGGTTTTCAATCATTGCCGAAATGCATTATTGTTGTAGTGTTTGCATGGTGGACATAAGTTGGTAAAGATAAATCTCAAGGATAAAGCATGAAGATTGATGGATTTGGCATGGCATTAAAAAATTGGTTATGTGTCTTTGGAAACGAGGGGTTTTTTAGAGGCAAAACTTGATGTATTGCAATAGTTGGATCCTTTGAATACTTCTTTGTAATAGAGATAGGGTCTTGTATTTATGAGCTTGTATGTACCTCTTCTGAAAGTTAAATGGTATCTCCATCCAACATCTTTCTTTTCTAAGCTTCAAATATTCCTTTTGAATTGTGTTTCAAAAATGGCACGATGCTTGTAATGATATAACATGGTTTACAACCCTTTGAATTTAAGGAAAATACTTAATATATTCCAAGTAACTTCCTCTTAAGTTAAATTACTTTCTTTTGATTTTGTATTGTGATGTATTGGTGACCTTGTAACATGTACCTTCTTTTTATTCTAAGTCCACCAAAAGTAATGAACTTTTGCCCATGAAATTGTTTTCAAATGGCTTCCATGTTTCACTTGATTAATAGATTTTATGGCTTTTTGGAATGATGATGAAGGTGTAAAGGTTTGTACATGGCTTTGTAATCTTCAAGGAATTGAATCCAAGGAAAATTTCTCTTATTTGAATGGCATACTTTTCTTTTTTGATTTTATATTGTGATGATGTAATGAAATTTGAAGTCATGTTTCCTTAATCTTGTGAATGAAACATGGACATGTTTTGATTTGTTGAGAAGTGGAATGAGCCCTAATTCTAAAGCAACCTCTAATGATTTATTAAATTCATAATCCTATGGCCTTTTATCTCTAATGCCCTAATCTCCTATGGGAAACTCCTTACTTTGAGCTTGCAACATTTGAATGAAGTTTTAAAGGAAGCTTGTGTTATAAGTAACAATGATCTTCTCTTGCGGTAAATGATGTCAAAGATGTTGAGAATAAAGGCCCTTAGAAGATGCAGTTTGTGGACAAAAAACCTAATTATGCTCATTGAGTTATGAGTTGAGACAAACCTTTACACGAGAGTGAAACACTAGTGCACAAGTGAAACCTAGGTTTCTTGACCTTTGATCCCAAATGCCAAGCTTTGTTGTTAATGAATGCATGAGGTATTTGATGACTTAATAGAAGATATGTACCTGAGGAATGTGAGAAGCATAAGTCAGATGATTTAAATTAAAGGGTAAGACATATTTGGAGTATGACACATATGAATTAGATCCAAGCCCAAGTGTATGCAAGACTTTGTTACAAAATAATATGTTTTATTTTACAGTTATGTTATTTTTGTTATTTCCTTCAAGTAGGCTAGGCCCAGTAGTACAATCCAATAGGATTACTGCTTGTATTTAAAGGACTGATGTCTTAATGCCAAAGTATAAAATTATTTATAATTTTATTTCCTTCTTTGTTTTGTGTTTATTCAATGGTAAACCCTAGTTTTATAGTAGTTGTTGAACGCTTTTTATCAGATATCAAGCAATGTGAAACTGATATTTGATATTTAACAATGCACATCTACTTAAACTATAATACAAATCAAGAATTGTGCATTAATTCAGAAAATATTAATTGAACCCTAACAAGATTTTGAAGAAAAAATAAATTAGAAAATCTAAAACAGATAATCAGGGAACAAACTAAAAGTCTAAATAGGAATGTGAATTCAAATATAACTTTAAGGTATCATTCCAATACAATCAAATAACATATAGAAATAGGAATTTATGTTATTTTTGCTAAACCCCATAATATATAGAAGAGGGCAACATAAAAGATTCATGAATATGCAAAGACAAACACTCCAAAGATCATAGTCAAAGATCAAAGTCGGCTTAAATTAGAGACGCGAAGATTGAAGAAAGTCAATGGAGATCAATGAGAAACCGAAGATACATACCTCGACGAGAAACCCAAAAATTAAGCTGAGAGTGTTAGATGGTATAAATGCTTTGGACTGGTTGTTCCAATCGGAAGTTCTTCGGTTTTTATAACATTCCAAATGAAAACAGACTTCCTATGGCTTCTTTTTACATGAGGGGAGAAACCATAAGTTTGTATAAGTGGATGTTCCAAAGTCAACAACTAACATATTGGAACACTTTTTCTAGAGAGCTTGAATTACATTTTGGTCCATCAACCTATGAAAATCATCAGGCCCAACTCTTTAAACTTAGACATCATGGTTCAGTGGCAGAATATCAAACAAATTTTAGAGATTATGAAAAAGGGTGTTGGGTTTACCACCACAAGCAATGCTTAATTATTTTGTCTCAGACATAATTCAAGAAATTCAGAATGAAATTGCTATCCACCAACCATACTCTATCTCTCAAGTGGTGGACCTTACAAAACTGATTGAGTCCAACCACAAGGACTCCAAACCCAAATTCACCAAAACACCAACACATTATACAACCTCGTCTTATATCCCACATAACACACCTCTATAACCTTCCACCTCAAATATAACCACTTCAACTACCTTTTAAACCCCAACTACGACCACCGTAAACATTCCAACCAACCATTTTCCCATTTGCAGAATTACTGCTTCCCAACGAGAAGAGGTTTGGGCTAAAGGATTATGTTTTAATTGTGATGAGAAATTCATTCCAAGACACTGTTGTGCTGTTGGAAAATTCGTTTTACTCATGATTGATGATGAAATCCCTCTTGACAATGAAGGGGCTGACAAAATTAATGAATCGGTGGAAGAGGATTCTCAGCCTGAAGAAACTTACTATATATCATCTCTCACCTCAAGCTATTAGTGCTCATTTTTCCCAAAAAATGATGAAATTCAAAGGCATTTTAGATGGATTAAAAGTCACTATCTTAATTGATACAGGCAACACCCATAATATTCTCCAACATAGCTTAACACCTCAAAATTATGACCAAACTAATTTCGAATTTTTCTGTTTTGGTTGGAAACGGTTCCCAATTGAATTATCCAGTTTATGCCCTCATGTCCCAATCACCTTACAAAAGAACTTATTTTTCATTCATTTTTATTTACTACCTATTGAAGGGGTTGATGTGGTTTTAGGAATATAATGGCTAAGAACCTTGGTGTGAGTGAAACTTGCCTTCATATTTGTTTTGAATGATATCAAAAATGCGAGAATCAAGCATCTCAGTAATTAGATGTTATCTCTAAGTTTAGTGTGGCACCCTGTTCACCGTGTTTTCTGGTTAACAATCGCTGATCTTCCAAAAAGGATAACTTTTTGGTTACTCGCATGATCGATCAGTTTGATCCTAGGACATATACTAATTTTTAGTGTTGTTTGGACATAAATGTTAATGTGGGCGAAGAACTCTTTGCAGATAAAGTGCAGATAAAGTGAATAGAAATTAAAGTGCAAACAAGATAAAGTGGTTGAGGAGAGGGGTTAAGGAGAGGTTAGGTGCACGAATTTGGGTAAAAGTGCAAATAAAGTGCAAACAAGATAAAGAGGCGAGAAATGTAAAGAGAGAAATAAAAGACTTTCATTGTAAAATATGGTGTTTCAAACGTACACTTTTCAGTATTCTTTCTCACTCGGCGGGTACTTGAATAGTATTGAATAGTTTTTACAATCAGTTGAACACCCGGAAATCTACATAAACATCCTATATTTATACTAAAACTAGGTAACCGTCGAGGAGTTGCCTTGCTCCAGGATGAAGACAAGTTTTTTCTGCATGCGCTTCGACCCCTCTTTGCACGCCACGTTGTTTTCCTCAACTGCCAAGCGAACTTCTTTTCCTGCCTTTCTCCAGATTCAAAAATCTTCTGGGGCAGATACGAAGCTTCCTTCTGGTCGAAGACCTTGGAGTCCCTTCAGTCGAAGGGATTGAGAACCTTTTTGTCGAAGACTCACTTTAACTTAGAGTTTCTCTAAGTACTTTTCTACTTTGTCGAAGATTTTCCAATTTAGACTTGTTAAATCTATTTTTTGGCCCATAAGACCAACTTGTTGTAGGTGTTGAATTTAAGAGCTAAAAAATTGCCCCCCAAGAATATCAGTTTCTACACAAGGAGAGATGATTATTCTTTGAGATTCCCATTCGACATCCGTCTTTCTTTTTTACCACAAAAATCGCTTGTGCGCTTTTCGCCTTCTACCAACCCCTGCTGATACTCAGAGTCATCATTACCTTTTCTCAACACGTCGCTGTCAATCAGCCATTACCATGCTGCCATGATGGCCATTATCCCTACAACCTAGGAAAGTATGACAAACGTTTTCATTTCTCGTACGATAACTGCTTTAATGTTCGCCATGTGCCCCATTAACTCTGCAGCATTAAATAGTCTTGGGAAAAGCACTCCTTCCTAAACACTATAAATAGACAAATCTTCTTTTAGGAATTCTTTTACAACTCCTAGTATTCTTAACTTCCTTGCAAAAAAAAACCTTAATAACTTTGTCTTCTTCGCTCTTTCACTACTACTTTCAGCCATGGCCTTCCTTTCCAGTGCACCTAACAATCCAAAAACTAAGAACGTTTCTGATCTTCAAAGACAACCAGAGGTTTTCTCTGCAAACCTTGTACCTGTTTCGACTGGGGAACGAAGGGTTGTATCTGAATCCATGGCCAAAGAGTGGCGTGATGCTTATGACTCCCAATTGCTTATCCCTATTAGGTATTATGGGCAAATATATGTTATGTCTGGCCCATTGTCTTCATGTTTCGAGAACCCAAAATAGAATCGCAACTTCTTCCAACTCACCCTAGGCTCAAGCCTATAGGTTGTGCGAAGAAACTCAAGAATGATCCTGAAGATGTAACTCCTGCCAACCAGCAACATCCTCAAACGAAGGAAGATATCAACCTTCAGTTCATAAACAAAGGAAATAGAATATTTCGATCTTGTCCTAGTCTTACTTCAGAATACTCAGAATGGTTGAGTAAGATGGAACAAGTACAAGCCCAAATCTAGAAAGATATGGGGATCTATGACTTGATCATGTTGTCGAAGATTGGGCTAGCTTATTGCCCTCTCATGCTGGTGGCTTCACTGTATTTCTGGGACAACGCCCATTTTACCTTCCATTTGCCTTGCGGAATGGTAACTCCAACTCTCTTCGATAAAGCTGCCATTACTGGTCTTCGACCAACGGGTGACTACTTCGATCCTGAGGATTTGTCTGAAGATCCTATCGGGTTTTCGGCCATGAAGCCCACGTATATCGTATTCATCAATCATTTCCACGACAAATCAAGTACCACTGTCTCTGAAGTGGAGCACATAGCTTTTCTGGCTTTGTGGTTATCTCGTTTTGTTTTTTGCACTAAGTCACTTCAAGTGACTAAGAAAATGCTTACTCTTGCAACACAACTTCACCATGGTTATCCTCTTTGTCTGGCTGAGTTGATTCTAGCCAACCTGTATGAGTCCATCAACAATGGTGTGACTCAACTTAAGGTTATTGGGGATAAGGCGAGCTTACTTCTTTCCGGCCCCTTTTGGCTTCTACAACTTTAGCTAAACGCCACTTTTGAATCTTTTCTTCCATAGAATAATAAGATTAACGAGAGGTCCCCAGAAGTCCTGAATAGAAGGGTCGAAGGGACTATGACTCCAACTGACGAAGTTCAACAATTCAAAAGGCGTTCACCAGCTTTTTAATGATGTTTGCAAAGCGGAAGGAATTTGATTCGACCATGGCTCCCTTTGCTAGTAGAAAGGTTGGCCTGGAATGGTTCATTCGACCATACCCTTCGTCTGATGAAGATGACTATGTGGATGAATATATAGCTATTTGAGAGTCGTTTCTTCGACCGAGAATCATGCCTCTAAGATTCAAGAGTTTGAAGAATCAACTTAGCTTAATTGCTTATCAACCGAACCTTGTCTCTCGACAATTTGGTATTATCTAGTCGCTCCCTTCACCAATCTACTCTCGAGAAAAACTTCTGTTGTTTTACAATGCAGACTACTCATAGGATGCTGCTACCAGGCACATTGGTAGGTACGTTGGTCGAACCTTACAAACTCTGTTCGAATTCAAACTTAATTTCCTGTGTTCGCCTCTCTTTGAGGACTGGTGGAAGCAGTATTATAACAAAGAATTTTTAGAGGAAAAAGACTTCGCTGCTCACCTTCAAGAGGCGTTTTTGCTAGTTTTTGATAAGATAAAAAAGGGTAATCTTATTTAACCAAATGTTTTTATCGTCTCCAATCTAATCATTCGACACCTAATTTATCCTTGTTCATTTTCTAGAGGTCAAGAGGACCGTCACCAAGAAAGTCGCTGAAAGCGCAAAAGGAGGAGATCCTTTTGTGAAACCTTCACCCAAGGTAAACACTTTCTGCTTGTTGTGTCTTTCTTTCAGACATACTACTTTTGACGCTAATGCTTTCGACTCCTTACTTTCTGGTCATTTGAAATCAATCTGCAGAAGAGGAAAATTCAAGAAATTGAAATTTCCAGTGATGAAGAGGAGGAGTCTCCTCTTGTCCCTTTAAAAAGGAAAAAGTTAAATAAAGCAGCCCCCGTTCCTGAGCCTCGTCCAAAGACCAAGGTCAAGGTTAAATTAATTGGGTCGAGACCTCCTCCTGTCGTCATTAGTGAACCAACGGAGCAGGAGATAGCTGATAGGCTGAACAATCCTAGTGAGAGCGACAACTCAAGTCCTGGCGCTGAAATTTCGCCTAAGGTAGTTATTTTGACCCCTCATGATTGTTTGCTGACTTCGACTTCTTTTTCCCTTTTCCTTTTTCGATAGTTCTAATAACCATCTTGTAATCTTCAGGACACTGCTGGTTCTTTAAAGGAGAACCTTGTAGAAGAATCCGTCACCTTGATAAACAGTGAGGGTGATCCTACTTACAGGCCAAAAGGATCTTTTGTGAGTTCTGCTAGAGAAGTGAACCAAACTTCTGGGCACGAAGCCGTTGGGAAACCTAATGAAGAAGTTCCTAGCAAAGGGCATTCGAATCCTGGGACTTCGCAAGATAATAATGATGGACAAAAGGATGGGGAAGAGGAGGTTGTTGATGATGTGATCGAAACGGAGAAGGAAAACACGCCAGCGAGAGGAAATCAGACTGAAGATATTCTGGCGACTGATGAGGGAGAAAACCTTACAAGGGAAGCAGGAAACTCTGCGCGTGTTGAAGATGTTCCTGTGCAGACGTATGTCGAAGCCAATGTGGCTCGTGTTGTAAACAAGAGGGTCACTTCGATAGGCTCTCATACCAAGGAAGATTTGGCATTACTGAAATGGCAAAATCCTATTGGCTACTTGACTGCCATCCTTGAGGGAAGAGAAAATTCTTCTGATCAGAGTGCTTTGACTGTGTCTGGCAAATCCACTTCAACATCTCCTCTTGAAGAAACACTTCAAAAGGTTAAGTCACAGATTTTCAAAAGATATTTAATGTTGACCTTAGAGGGAGAACCTACAGCTCCTTCCTTTTTGAAGACTACTTTAAGAGATGTCGACTTCTTTGCTGCTTCGCCTGACATTGCCAGCGTTATCATGGATTTGATTTCCATCATCGATCAGGTTTCACCTGACTACAATCGTCAGAGAACTCTTACTCGTGAAATTGAGGAGGCCAATGGCCATGTAGCTGCTTCCTGAGGTGCTGCTGCTGAATCAGCTTCAAAGTTGAAGGAGTTGTCGAAGGCGCAAGAAGCTAGGCAGAAAGAAGTAGAAGAACTTGATCAAAATACAGCCATTATGAAGGCTCAGATCAGAGATCTAGAAGCCAAGATTGCTGCCAACGATAAACGAAAGGAAGAACTTCTCGCTGTCAGCACTGATTCAGAGAGTCAAGAGGAACTCAACAAGGGATTAGCATATGCCGAACGAGCCCAAGCATTGGATGTCAATATCGAGACGCTTCATTAGTCGAAATCCTTGTGCGATAGATGCTTAGAGCTACAGAAGATAAAATACCTCCAAATCAAGGCCAACCTCCCGTTTTAATTTCGACTTTTTGTTGTATGCTTATATATTTTGTAATGACTTTCAGCCATTTTGGAATTTATAATATATTTTCCATTTTGGCTTTTTAACTCGATTAAGATCAAGTATTGGTTACTCTAACCTCTTGAAGTATTGGTCTATACTTTTTTAAGTATTTACCATTTACTCTCAAGAGCCTTTGGTCTTCATATAACTCTGCGACCTCATATGTGCCACCAGATAACGTTTGGATGATCTTAAAAGGTCCTTCCCATTTAGGAGACCATTTCCCCATATTTCTATCCTTTCGATCCATTGGGAGGATTACTTTCCATACCAGGTCTTCAGGCATGAATACCATGGGTTTGACTCTTTTATTGTAAGATCTTTCCACTCTCCTCTTTTGCGACTTTAAGAGATCCAAAGCCCTCAATCTTTCTTCGTCCAAATCAGTCAATTTGTCTAACATCATATTCCAATAAACTTCGGAAGGGATGTCTTGATGTTTCTGAATTCTTGTTGACTGTAGACAGATTTCTGCTGGAAGTACTGCTTCATGGCCGTAAGTTAGTCGAAAGGGTGTTATTCCGGTAGCTTCCTTAGGAGACGTTCGACATGCCCATAAAATTTGATCTAAAGTCTTTTGCCAATTTTTGGCTTCTCTCCCACATTCTTCTTTATTAAGTTTATTATTACCTTGTTCTCCGCTTCGACTTGTACATTGGCTTGTGCATAGTAAGGCGTAGATGTCAATAATTTGAACCCCATTTCTGCAGCGAACTCTTGCATTTCTCGACCAATAAAGACTGACCCTTGATCAGTTGTTATTGTCTCAGGGATTCCAAACCTGTATATAATGTGATTTTGAATGAATTCAATGACATTTTCCTAGTCTACATTGACTAAAGGAATTTCTTCAATCCAATTAGTAAAATAATCAATGCCCACCAATATGTACTTCTGGCTTTTAGATGACGCTGGTTGAATCTCTCCAATGAGATCCAAAGCCCATCCCCTAAAAGGCCAAGGTTTCACAATTGAGTGAAGTTCGCTTGCAGGCATGTGTTGGATACTTGTATGTACTTGACATTCCTGACATCCTTTTGCAAACTCAACACAATCTTTCAACATAGTGGACCAATATAGTCCTTGTAGAAACAATAACCATTTCATTTTATGGCCTACTTGGTGTGCTCCACAGGCCCCAACATGTGTAGTTGAAAGGGCTATGTATGACTCTGTTTCATTTAGGCATTTTAATAGCACCCCTTCAGGCGTCTTTTTAAATAACTCGTTTCCCATTAGGGTATAACTCAGCGCCCTGTACTTTATCTTTCGTTATGTCGAAGCTACGGGATTTTGCAAATAATCCACTATAGGCTTTCTCCAATCTTGTTCTGTTAGATTATCTATGAATAAAATTTCAAAGTTTTCGATATCAGCGTACCCCAACTTTGTTGTTTTCAAATCCGTTGGAGACAACTTGGTCAATGTCACTCTTCCTCTAACTTCGATTACCTTTTGTAATTTCTCTTTCTAAATTTTGTACCCGGATGCAATCTGTGCTAAGTCATTAGCCACTTGATTCTCCAGTCTTGGTATATGTCGGATGTTGATCTTTTCAAAGTTTTTCAACAAACGATTGACTATTATAAAATACATGATAAGATTTTCTCTTATGCATTTATATTCTTTTGTAACTTGTTTTATAACTAACTCTGAGTCTACCGTTATTTCGACTCGAGTTTCCCCCAATTCCAACAATACTTCAAGGCCTACGATTAGAGCCTCGTATTCAGCCTCGTTATTCAAACAAGAACCTTTAATCTTGTACTTGAATGTTGTTGGAATTTTGTTTGGAGAAATAATTAGAACCCCTACCCCAGTTCCGTCTTTATGACTAGGATTGTCGAAGTATAACTTCCAAGGCTCGATCTCTAAGTAGTTGATTGATTCCTCATTTATTGAGTGGTCAACAATAAAATCCGCTACCACTTGACCTTTTACAGCCTTAAGAGGCATAAAAGTTAATGAGTACTCAGTTAATGCAAGTTCCCATTTTCCAATTCGACTGTGCAAGATGGGTTTCGAAAACATATATTTGATAACATCAAAATGAGACGAAACAAAAACATCAACCGGTTTAATATATTGCTTGAGCTTTATACAGGAGAAGTAAATACATAAACAGAGTTTTTCAACTTCGCTATATCTAGTTTTGGCATCGTTTAAAACTCTACTAAGGTAACAAATAGGTCTTTCGACACCGTTTTCATCCTCTTGAGCTAACATGCTTCCTAAAGTTTTATCGGATGCAACTATGTACAATCTCATACTTCTATTTCTACAAGGAGGTACCATAATGGGTGGTTTGGCAAGGTATTCTTTGATCTTATCAAAAGCCTCTTGTTGTTCTTGCCCCCACTCAAAGCCTCCTTTGTTAAGTCGAAGTAGTCGTGAGAAGGCTTGCGTTCTCCCACTTAAGTTGGAAATAAATCTCCTCAGGAAATTTATCTTACCAAGTAGAGATTGCAACTCCTTCTTGTTAGTTGGCGCTTTCGCTTCCAAAATGGCTTCACCTTTTCGCCCAGATCTATTTCTTCTAAAGGATCTTGCGCTAGCATTTTAACATTGTTTGCTAACGGATCCTTTTCAAAACCCAGAGGCTCATCGTCATAGATAGCATCCAGCCTCTGGTTTTTTATTTCTTCCTCCTTCACGTCAGGTGGCTCTGGATCGAAGTCTTTCCCAGGACCGTCTGGAAGAAATACTCGCTCATCGGCCTTAATGGCCATGTATTTTACTTTAGCCTCTAAGGCCGCTATCATTATATTTTCGGCTACATATGCCGAAATCTTTTGTAAAGCTTGTGATTCAGTCATCATCACAAAATTCACTTCCCTAGCCTGTTGGTCGTATGTCATCAACTGCTCCATAGTCGATGTTTGATAAGTCTTCTCTATTCCACTGGAAACCATGGTCAGCATGTAGGTAAAGGGAGCAAAAGGCATATAGTGCTGGCGCCAAATCGAACTCCGGAGGATTGAATGGTCCTATATGAGCCAAGTTTTTGTTGAAGCTATTTTTTCCAATGTTATTAACTTCACCCACGTAATAGCTTTGGTCGGCTTCTATATTCTCTACAATGCCATTAGGGCACCAAATCGTGACCCGTTTATGCATCGAAGATGGCACTGCACCTATGCCATGTATCCACTCTCTACCTAAGAGCAGATTGTAGTTGGGCTTCGCTAAAATGACCATGAACATAGTTGTTCGAAGTATTGTTCCCACCTTGAGGTCTAATTTTATCACCCCCATGGTAGTTCCAATACCTCCCTCATAGTTCGACAGAACCATGTTGTGGGGTTTGATATATCCATCCCCTTTGCCCATTTTCCTTAGCATAGATTGGGGGATTATATTTATTGTGGCTCCACAATCAACCAGAATTTTGTTGATTGTTATTTCCCATATCTTTTCTCTTATGAACAAAGGTTTTAGGTGATTTTTCATCACCTCAGTAGGTGGCTCAAAGAATGCATTTTGCTCCTCGACGCAACCATTGTTCATCACATAATAGTAGATTGGCCTATGTTTGGCCATCTCTTGTTCAACTTCCCAGTCGGTCTCTTCGAATTCGACTTGGCGGTCATATTCTCTGGGTGCACTGATACTAGATTTACCATAATGTCTAAAGTAGCATCAGAGTCAGAGTTACCTTCGTCATCTGATTCATCTCGATCTGACCACTTCAATCTTCTGGCAATTTGTTTCCTTTCTAAAGGCTTTCGTTGTTTTCCTTTGTCCATTATTTGTGGCACGTTGGTGCTTGACTCTGGTTGAGGCTCCTTTGTGGCCTCCCTTTCGGATTTTCGCCGTCTCTGAAATCTTCTCCACTGGGAGCGATACATAGGGTTTTTTCCCTTATAGTTGCTCGACACATGATCCACTTTGTTTGTAGTTGTAGTTTGGAACTCCTTCATATATTCCAAGGATGACCCTCTTGGCACATCGAATGTTCGCCATTTCTCTTCACTTGGCCTTTTCCTGGGTGCTGTCTTTAGCCAAGTGTCCACGGGGACATTTGTTGGAGGCTTGAAGGTTGATGGCCTCTGGTTGATTGGTCCTCTTTTGGGATCGTATCTAACATCAGAAACCATGTAAGGTTGGGAATTGGTGGCCCCTTTTTCTTTCATTATCCTTATGCCCTGTATGTGTTCGGCAGCCTTTTTGTCGAAGATGGAGCTGCATCTTGGGCACAACATAACTTCCTACTTTTTCTTCTGGCATCGTTGTAGAAAGTCAGCCAAATTCTCATTTTCTTTTGGAAATGCAGTTTTATTCACTTCCTCTTGTCTCATGGCTTCATCTAAAGCCTTTGCCTCAGATACTTCGACCACGTTGACTTGCATGTTTCTCTTAGCAGCGAGATTCATTTTTTGCATTTTGGCTTCAAGGTCTTCTGTCGAACCCTTGATGGCAGCCACATAAGAACTTAAAGTAGTCCTTTTGTTTGAGTCTTCAGTAACTCCTTTGTTTACGCCTTCAGTAGCCTTTTGGTTTAGGCCTTCAGTGGCCTTTCTAACCGCTTCTGTAGTCTTTATGGAGATGTTCCTAGTAAAACTTCCAAATACCGGCATATTGATGAAGTCTTCGGAAGTTTCGACCATGTTGATGCCTGCTGGTTCAGCATAGTGGGCATCAGCTCTCAGTGGGTCTACATCAATTTCCATTTGGGGTTTGTCAGCAAATTTGAGCCTGCCTTCTTTGATCAATCCTTGAACGAGATCCCTGAAAATAAAACATTGTAAAGTTTTATGGCCCAAAAATTATGATATTTACAAAAACCTCTTTTCTTTCTTTGTTCTAAAGGAGGCATTTTCTCCCCTGAGGGCACTATCATTTGGCCTTCTTTCACTAATAAGTCGAATATCTCATCACATGTTGTAACATCGAAACTATACATTTTCTTTGGGAATCTATCACTGTTCTTTTCATACTCAGTAGGATTCTTCCCATCTGATGGTAGTAACACTCTACAAGAGTATGGAGGCCCATGTTTTAACTTTGCTAAATCTATTTCGCTCTCTTCAACAGCTATAGGATTACTAGATGTTTTTGGATCATCATCATCTATTTCGACATAGGCTACCTTTTCTCGCTGATGAGTCTTACTTGCTTTATCTTTTTCAATTTTAAGACGTTCTACTTGTGGAACTCTATCGGCCAATTGGGCCATGTCCCTCAGATATTGGGTATCTAGTTTCTTCCTAATAGAATATTCTAGGCCTCCTGCTTCCATTTCGACCAATTCATGCTCAAGCACTTGTGTAAAGCATCTGGCTTTGAGAAGTCGAAACCTATTTAGATATTCGTCTATTGGCTCGGTGAATATTCTTTTCACGCTTGCCAGTTCTTTTGGACTTATTTTGGTTTGTCCCATGTAAAATTGTTCATGGACCAATCTCTCCAATTGATTCCAATTGTGGATCGAATTGGCTGGGAGGGTGGTAAACCAAGTAAAAGTGTTTTTTGTTAGAGAACTTGGGAAGTATTTAATCCTAAGGCTCTCATTATTTGATATTTCCCCAGCTTCTATCAAATATCTCGCTATATGTTCGACAGTTGATTCTGTTAGAACAAGATTGGTTCTGATCATATCTCAGAGTTTTGATGATAACAATAAAATATATTTTGTATAATTGATACTATGATGAGCATATTTCTTTGTTTCAAATAATGTTCTGACTGAAGTATTTTCTAAGGTGAAAATCATTTTACGTGTTGAGCTGAATAAAAATGAAGAAGTTATTTGATGAAAGAACTATCTATTTAGCGCAAGCTCTGATGTTGGCTCTGATAAGAAGTAATTTAAAGCATCCTCTAATCTTAGCAAGTTTCCATGCAAACTCTGTTCATAATTATTTTGCAAGCAAGCTCTGATGAGAAGTTATTTGCAAGCAAATTCTGAAGCAAGATCTGAAGCAAGTTCTGAAAGATTAAAGCACCAAACAGTCTTGTCAAGTTTCAGGAAACAAGCTCTGACAGTGCCATTTGTTCATTTAATGCAAAGACGGCTAAAGCACTCAAGTGTCTCTACGCTAGTTCATTGAAAGAAACAAAAATGCAAGCCAGCACGCAAACATTAATTGCTCCTCACTTTTGAAGGCAGTAACGGTCGTTTTCCTCATGCTATAAATAGAAGATCATTTATTCCAAGCCAACTACTCAACAAAACAAAAGAAACATCTTACGTGAAAATTATTCTGCTGCTCACAAATTATTTTGTTATTTTCACAAGTGCAAAACATATCTTAGTGATAAATCACAGTTTATGATATAGCTTTCTAAGAAGAAATTTGTTTCACTATTGTAAAGATTTAATTCTTGTATTTGTTCCTTGAGAGACCAAGCTTCGTCAGATTTCTCAAGAAGGCTAGGACTAGTTTGATTCTTAGTGGTGTTAGTCACTTGTAAGTTTACTTGTGTTTTTTATTGTTAGTCACAACAATTTGGTTGTGCTATTGTAATATGTTTGATTATAGTGAATTAAGTCCTTGTTGAGAAAGGCGAAATCACCTTGGCGGGTGGACTGGAGTAGTTTGAGTTCAAACGAACCAGGATAAAAATAAATGTCTTTCCATAATTGTTGAGCTAGTAAGAAAAAGAAAAAGGAAAAACTTATTCAACCCTACCTTCTAAGTGTTTTCTCACCCTTCAATTGGTATCAGAGCTTGACTCTGAGCGCAAACACTTAACAGTGTCAGAAAAAGATCCAGAAGGAAAACACTATGGAAACTGAACAAAACAACAATAACTACACCAAACCTCCTGTGTTTGATGGAGAAGATTTTGAATATTGGAAAGATAGACTAGAAAGTTTCTTTCTAGGTCATGATAGTGATTTATGGGATATGGTCTTAGATTGTTACACACATCCTATAGACTCAGAAGGAAACAAGATTGATAGAAAGATTATGGATAGACAACAAAAAACTGATTTCAAAAATTACCACAGAGCTAGAAACATCTTTCTGAATGCTATCCCTAAAATGGAATATGAGAAGACCATGTTAAGAAGATTATCAGAAGTTTACCCATAAGATGGGCACCTATGGTCACTGCATTCAAAGTATCAAAAGATTTGAACAATGTGTCTCTTGAAGAACTCATCAACGCTTTAAGAAGTCATGAGATAGAACTTGATGAACACGAGCCTCAGAAGAAAGGTAAGTCTGTTGCCCTTAAATCAATTAAAAAAATTGAAACTAACTCTTTTCAGGCAGAAGAAGGAAACTCTGAAGAATCTGCATCGGAAGAAGATGAACTATCCTTGCTCTCCAGAAGGATCAACCAGATGTGGAAGCACAGACAAAAAAAGTTCAGGAACTACAAGAGGTCAGAAGATAAATCAGAATCTTCTGGACATAAGAAGTCAAATAGAAGAGAGATAATCTACTATGAATGTAAAGAACCAGGACACTACAAGAGTGATTATCCAAAACTACAGAGAGAAAGACCAAAGAAAAAGTTTGGTAGAAAGAAAGGCATGATGGCCACCTAGGACGATTCAGAATCCTCTGAAGATGAATCTGATTCTGAAGATGAGAATGCCAACCTAGCTCTTATGGCTACCACAATAGATGACTCAGACTGTGAGTCAGAACCAAAAAAGGTATTCTCTGAATTTACTAGAGTTGAACTTGCTGAAAGTTTATCAGAACTTCTTGAAAACTATAGTCAACTCAAAATCAAATACAAGAAACTCAAAAAGAGTCTTGCATCTGATCTTGAGAAACTTGAAACAGAAAACTCTGAACTCAAAGAAAATAATTTTAAACTTAAAGAGGAAATTCAAAAAGTTCAAAAAATTTCTATTTCAGATTCTGCGTCAAGTTCAAGAGATATTCTTAAAGAATATGACTCTAGTTTTCAAACTTTTCTTCCTAAAAGCATAGATAGAAGCAAAATGGATTCAATGATCTATGGAGTTAGTGGGAACAACAGAAGAGGAATTGGATATGAAACTCCCAAAGGGAAGGAAACATATATACCAAAACATGTTGCTAAGATGGCTTTCACATATAAACCTCTGAACAAACAATTTAGTTTTGGGCACACGCATGACATTAAATACACGTCTCACTCTGGAAATTCTTATGCTAATCCAAAGTTCAAACAGAACTTTAGAAACTCTAACAAAAGAGGACCCAAAAAGATATGGGTACCTAAGGAGAAAATAATATTTGTTGCAGATGTCCTTAACAGCTCAATTGAAACACCAGTCATGGTACCTGGACTCTGGATGCTCACGACACATGACGGGAAGAAAGTCTATGTTCCAAAACCTGGAATTTAAATCTGGAGGAGACGTCAAATTTGGAGGAAATCAGAAAGGAAAGATTATTGGTTCTGGAACCATTGGAAACGATAACCTTCCTTCTATCTCTAATGTTTTGTTAGTAGAAGGATTAGCGTATAACTTGCTGTCCATAAGTAAATTAAGTGACAACGGTTATGACATTATCTTTAATCAAAATTCTTGTAGAGCTGTTAGTCAAAAAGATGGAACTATCCTCTTTTCTGGCAAGAGAAAGAACAACATCTATAAAATTGATTTGTCAGATCTTAAAACTCAGAATGTAAAATGCCTTTTGTCTGTTAGCGATGAGCAATGGGTGTGGCACAGAAGATTGGGACATGTCAGCATGAGAACAATCTCTCAAATAAATAAACTGAATTTAGTCAGAGGACTTCCCAATCTGAAGTTCAACTCAGAAGCTCTGTGCGAAGCATGTCAAAAAGGACAAAACCTTATTTTAAATCAAAAAATGTTGTTTCTTCCTCTAGGCCATTAGAACTACTTCTCATTGATCTGTTTGGGCCAGTTAAAACTGCATCCATCAGATGCAAGAAGTATGGATTGGTCATTTTTTATGACTACAGCAGATGGACATGGGTTAAGTTTTTAAAACACAAGGATGATTCACATTCTGTGTTCGTTGACTTTTGTAACCAAGTGCAAACTGAAAAAGATTTTAGAATTATAAAAGTTAGAAGTGATCATGGAGGATAATTTGAAAACCATTATTTTGAAAAATATTTTAAAGAAAATGGTATTGTTCATAATGTCTCTTGTCCTATAACTCCCCAACAAAATGGAGTTGTAGAACGAAAGAATAGAACTTTATAAGAAATGGCCAGAACCATGATTAATGAAACAAATATGGCTAAGCACTTCTGGGCAGAAGCAGTGAACACAACATGTTATATTCAGAATAGAATCTCTATAAGACCTATTCTTGAAAAGACTCCCTATGAATTGTGGAAAAATAGAAAACCCAACATTTCATATTTTCATCCTTTTGGATGTACTTGCTTTATTCTGAATACTAAAGATAATCTGAACAAGTTTGATTCTAAGGCACAAAAGTGTTTTCTGCTTGGATATTTTGAACGCTCTAAAGGATATAGAGTATACAACACAAACTCTGATTGTTGAAGAATCAATCAAAGTCAGGTTTGATGATAAGCTTGGCCAGCAACAGCCAAAGCAGATTGATATTTCTGTAGGTACAGAAGATCATCTCTCAAACTCTGAAAAGTCAGAAGCAAAGGACAACTCAGAAGATCCTCCTCTTGATAATGCTCTGGATAATCTCATAATCTCTGAACAACCCTCTTAGAAAAGGTTTCCCAGAAACGATGTGTGGGATCTAGTTCCAAGACCTAAAGGATTCAACATTATAGGAACTAAATGGGTATTCAGAAAAAAATTAAATGAGCAAGGAGAGGTGGTCAGAAACAAAGCACGTCCCAGACATAAGTGATTTTGATTTTGATGACTCTCTTGAAACCCAAACAAAACCATCTCAAACACCTATCTCACAAAATAATCCTGCTAAAAACTTTTCTCAAACACCTCCCAGACCTTTATCACCAAGACCTTCTGAAAGGTATGATGGCTCTTGGAAAATACCTGGAATAAACATACCTCTGGCCACACAAAAGCCACCTTTCACCCTACCTTCTGAGAATATCTTTGCTATGAACAGAACTCAACCACAAAATCCTACCCCACTGTTGAAAACACCATCATCATTTCTCCTGACGTTACTCCACCCATATCTCCAGAACTTACAACACCTAACTCACCAACATTTTCACCTCCTCAATCTCCAGAACATACCCTCAATCCATCTCATGAACCATCTGAAACTCTTGAACGATCAGCAACACCTGAACCATCTGAAAATCCTGACCAAACAGAAACACCTGAACAATTAAAAACTCCTTAACCAACTGACTTTCTGAAAATTGTAGTTGATTTTGAATCCCTACAATTTCTGAAAAATAAAACCTACAAAAAGGCAGTTCATAAACCTGTCCAGCCATATGTAAATGTATGTTTTCAGAATTTTTTAACAGAAGTACAATCTTGGGTAGACCTGCTGTAGGCAGACTGCACCAGCAACGTGAACCCTGCAGCAACAGATCTTCTGTGGGAAACGTTCAGACGAACATTAGATGCTGAATCACTGAAATTGCAAGACATGTGCCATTCTCAAGTGCTTGAGAATTTCTCCAAACATCTACATGCCTTTCAATTAGAACTTGTTAATACTTGGGACAAGAAGTCTACTCTTCTGATTGCCAATGCTCCTGCTGATCAAATGGAAATTTCAGAAGATGAGTATGAAGATGCCTCTGATGATTCAAATCCTCTAGAAATAACTCTGTTTAATCAACCTTCTACTAAAGCTGCACCAGAAGGTATGCCAACTCTTATGGTTGATCTGGGCACTCTTCTCTCAAATACTGTTCATTCTGACTCAACTGCTTCTACACCAAAGGTTATATCTGCTGAAGCTACTTCATCTTCTGCTCCTACTTCACTGGTTATGGATACTCTGAATGAGCTTAAGAAGGAAAATGAAGCTACTCATGAGCGCTTGGACAAGCAGGATGAGACAAACAAGGAAATCAGAAACTGGATGATGAAGCAAGAGGAATCTTCATCTGAAATCAAAAATCTTCTTTTGTCTCTTGTTTCTAGAAAATCTTAAGTGTCATTTTGTTTCTAGTTTTTTGTTTTGTTTTGTACCTCTGAATCTTTTTATAAAAACCTTTTACACTTTTTAATTCTATTTATACTTTTTGATTATGACAAAAAAGGGGAGAAAATGAGTATTTTGATCTAATCTTTGATTAGCAGTTATGGGACTATGTCTCAAACATTACTAACAAAATAAAAAGATTTATTTCTCTGTTTAAATAATTTTATAGGTATCACTAAACTCTGTAAGTTTAATCATCTGAACATCATCTTCAAAAGACTTGTTGAAAAAATTCTAAAAGAAAAATCTCAAAGCTCTGAAGAAAAATCTCAGAAAGTTTTTCTTATACATCAATTTTTTTCAGGGGAAGATTCTTATCTCTTGTTCAATTTTTTTCTCAAAACCTGAATATTTTTGTCATCATCAAAAAGGGGGAGATTGTTAGAACAAGATTGGTTCTGATCATATCTCAGAGTTTTGATGATAACAATAAAATATATTTTGTATAATTGATACTCTGATGAGCATATTTCTTTGTTTCAGATAATGTTCTGACTGAAGTATTTTCTAAGGTGAAAATCATTTTACGTGCTGAGCTGAATAAAAATGAACAAGTTCTTTGATGAAAGAACTATCTATTTAGCGCAAGTTCTGACGCTGGCTCTGATAAGAAGCAATTTAAAGCATCCTCTAATCTTAGCAAGTTTCCATGCAAACTCTGTTCAGAAGTATTTTGCAAGCAAGCTCTGATGAGAAGTTATTTGCAAGCAAATTCTGAAGCAAGATCTGAAGCAAGTTGTTGTACCCCAAAATTTGCCCTCCCATATTCTTCAAGATTTGTCAAGATCAATCTTCAAATGCTTCAAGATTCCTACAGGGTTGCACAGTCCAACTGCCTCCTAAGCCAGTCAAAATTAGGGTTTTGGTTCTTACAAAGAATTTGAGGTTTTAAATGGCTCAATCAAGTCCCATAGGCCTATAACCTTGTCAAGCATCTACATGCCAAGTTTCAAGGCTCACAGCATCAAGTTGCACAGTCAAAAGCCCCAATTGCTTCACAGTCAACTGCAGGGGAAAAATGGTCATTATACAGTCAAAAGTCAAAATTTTTGGTCAACATCTTATTTTGAAGCCACAATCATCATTTGATCAAGTCTTGATCATGATTCCACAAGAATGGCTCAAAGATCATCAAGGATGCAAAAGTTGTTATTTCTGGACAGCTGAAAAGTCAATTGTAACTTGACCAGGGCATAACTTTTTCATGGTTCATCAGAAAAATACCATCCAATGCTCATTTTGAAGGGGATGACATTTCCTACAACTCATCTTCACATTCCAAGTCCAAGAAATTCTCTCACAAAAAGTTATCAATTTCTACATTATAGGTCATTTTCAAAAGTCAACAAAAAGGCACTTTAAGTCAAAGACCATAACTTGAGATTGGTAAATCCAAATGACATGGGACCAAAGGCATTGGTTAGAGGACTTCAAGACCTTTCCAAAATGTCCAAGAACATGTTCATAGGATCAAAATTGAGCAAGCTATGCATGGGAGAAGTTGGGAAATATTTGGGAATTTGCAAAAGTCAACTTTGCCCAAAACACTTCATTTTTGCTAATGGGCCTCAAATTCTTTCTTGAAACATTGTCCAAGGCCTATGCACGACCCATTAAGCTTAAATTGATTTATTTCCTCATTTTTAATTAATTAATTGAATTTTTATTAATATTAATTCATTTAATTGATTTAATTGTAGGAAAATTCAAAAGATATGATTTTCAAATCTTTTTGTGATGCAAATGAACTCAAGACAAGCTGAAGATCTCGTGTACATATCAAGGGGACAAAATCTCCCAATTTGGCAAGGTTTTTCAATCAAAAAGATTGAAAAATATTTGATTGAAAATCAAAGATGCAAAACATTATTCCATGGATTCTTGGACAAAGTTTTACCCTAATTCCATTCCACTACATATACTAAAGCTAACCCTAATGCTGTGAACGTGAGGACTGCTGCAAAACACCATAACCAAATTCCAAAAAATCAAGAAAGAAGTAAAAACTGTTTTTCATATTGCAGGCCAATTCAAAGCTCTTTCTTGATTCCAATACATTGCTGGGACACTCAGGAACGCATTGCAATCAAAATCAAGTGTTAACACCCAAGGAATCCTAAGAACAGTCGTACAGTTTGCCCATTCGTTTTCATAATCGA
This sequence comes from Vicia faba, assembly GCA_948472305.1. NCBI lineage: Eukaryota > Viridiplantae > Streptophyta > Magnoliopsida > Fabales > Fabaceae > Vicia > Vicia faba. The sequence continues at coordinate 1,393,045,544 of OX451736.1, read as the reverse complement.
AACTCACTTTCTATGCATCATTAACATGATATAATTGTTGCTTTGCATTGCTATGACCTTTCTGAAGCTAATGGTATAGGTGAATTGAGTTATAGAGCCTTAAATCAAAAGACACCATTGGAGAAATCTAGGGTTTCGAAGCTTTGATTTTAGGGCTTTGCTGCACAAGTAAAATCAGAACCAATGATACCCATGGTTGAACTCAGAAGGACAAGATGAACTTAAACCAACCCTCGCGCCCTATTTATATAAACCAGAATCCTAATCGCTATTTTTCCTTTTGTTGTTTTGTGGGGGTTAAAAACCCCCGCTATTTGTTTTTTTTTACAGGCAAAAGGAAGAAGATGATTGCGTGTTGATACAGGATTGGCTGGTTTGAACGGGACGCGCGCTTTTTGTTTGGATAACATATGAATGAATTTTACTATATTATAATTAGTCATCATTATGTTAACAGATGCAACGCAATGGCCTAGTGGGAGATGATGTGTCTGGTAACCATTGGGACCTGGGTTCGATTCCCAGGTCCCCCAAAATACTTGTTCTATTTTTTCTAACCAATTCCCATGCAGGGCTTTCTAATGGTTCCACCATACACCTCAACCATCCAAGTGCCAGGTGTTCATAATCAGCAATCCAAGGGCTATGAAGTGTTGACCATCATGTTCCCTAGTCAAAGCCAGCGTAGACTATCCAGAAAGTCAAAGCAGGCTTGATTCTTAATGGGCCAAATTGCTTCTTCAAACCTCCATTGGGTCCATCAACCCCCCTGGTTTTCTTTCTATTTCTTTTTGCTTTCTTTTTATTTCCTTTTCATAATTATTAATTATTATTATTATTTAACTAACAAATAGCTATTTTAATAATTAATTCAGAAAATAAATATTTATAATATTTATTATTATGTATTAATTTCATTATTAATTTATTTTGTAAATAAAATACTAACAAATTAATTAGTTAAATTAGGTTATTTTAATCTTTTTCACAATAAATAAAATAGGTTAGAATTAGGGTTTTCTCTTGACTTTTTATTTCTTTTCTTTTTATTTTTCATTAAAATATTAAAAAACACAAAAACACTTTTTTTCTTGTAAATAAATAATTAATTAGTACTAGGTTTAATATTTTAATTAAATTGCAAAAAAGGGTCAAAACCCTAAGGACGCCCTGATTAAATTTATGTTCGCGCATTATTATTTATTTTGATCATATTGATGTACCTGTTTCCAAGGATGTAATAGTTAATTAGGATTTTATTGCTTTCTTTACTTTCCGCACTTTATTTTCCAAAACGGGTTTTATTTTTTGGCGATGTATAGACCCGCGCCTTGTAATAGCGTAGATTCATATTTCCGCACTTTATTTTCCGCACTCTTAGCTGTTAATATGCATGAAAGATTTGTATGAAAATTAAAAACAACTCGTAGATCACAAATAACATGTACAAGACAATTTAAACTGAAACAACACACATGCACATGCCACTCCTAGGGTACGCCTCACTGGTTGCCTCGAACGTGGTCGTCAAGTATAGGGTGTCTTAGAGGTCGCCCTCTTATCTAAGATCCAGTTGCCTCGAAACGGTTGCCTCGGATAAAAAGGATCTAGGACATTAGGGTTACCCCTAAGGTGTCCTACTATTGCTTCGGTGATCACACATGTCCCTTAATCGAATTGACCCGAATACCTCTAATGATGGTGCTTCCTACCTCTCAATGGTGGGATAGCACTGTCTAAAGGACTCTTACACAGCCTAATTCCTTAGAGTAGGTAGATTCTCCTGGGTAGTTGCTCTTTCAAAACAAACAAAAAAACATCTTTTCGCACTCACACTTTCTGAAAGTTTTCAAACAAATTTTTCATACACTCTTGAGGACAGATACAAGAGTTACTTAGAAATTTTTCAAATGAAACTTTTTCAAAACCCACACACACTTGAAAAGCAAACAAATTTTGAAAACATAAGAGCAAGTACCTAAGAGCCCATGGATAACCATGGATAGAAAGGGTGCTAACACCTTCCCTTTCTATAAATCTACCTCCCGAACCGAGAGACATCTCGAAAAGGAATTTTGTTGTGCTTTTTTCCTTTCCATGTCGGAGAACATAAAAGACGGTGACGACTCTTGCTTACCGCGACATTTCGCGAACCAACTTTAAAACAGTCAGTTCTATTTCCACCGATCACAGAACTGGCGACTCAGCTGGGGATACTTATAAGTGAGGTGTACCTTAGGATTAGATCATGCTTATGTTTTCAATTGCTTGCTTTGATTGTTCTAATTTTTGTGGGCATTGCATCGGAGTTTCATAGATCCTAACTCGGATCTGGGGATACCCTTTTAGGTAGCATAAGCTGTGAGGGACCTGTCCGGCGTAGACCGACACTGGTGAAGCAGTGGCTACGTTGGTGTGACACCTTGGTCTGTACCGATATCCCTTATGTTGCAACGAGGAGAATATGGGTCTTCTGAGGATTCATTAAGCACCAACCGACCTTAGAACCCTAAATTGACCCAACTTGGCCATAGAACAGTAGTAGTATGCTACACTCATTGAGGCTAAACTCTCGCGATGGTTCTGGCCGCAAGAAAAGATTGTGATGCTAGAGTTATGACAGATTGAGGGTAGTCGATGATATTGAGACCCTCTAGAACCCGGTTACTTTTGATAGGACAGGTCTTAACCAACGAAACTGAAAGAGGGTAGTACCTGAACTTCATGCTGACCTAAACTCTAAGGGCTGTCTTGTGTGACTTGTGTGCCTTATCATGTTTGCCTTTGTGAATATTTGTGCTGTGCTTTATCATAACATCATACCATCATACCATTGCATGCATCCTGCATAAGGACTGACCCATTTCAAAGACAAGAGGGTTTCATCTTTGCTCTGTTTTGTAGGACATCATGATGCCTGTGGGAAGGAATACTATTCGGCTCAACTTTGTTCACCCACCTGATCTGCTCAAAGAATTGGTTGACAAAATTCCAAATACTACTTCCTTCATCCAGAGGCATGGTTCTCTTCTTGGTTTAGTCACTTCAAAGTGGGACCAACAGCTGATGAGTGTCCTGACCCAGTTTTATGATCCCATGTACCATTGCTTCACCTTTCAAGACTTCCAGGTGGTCCCTACCCTGGAAGAATTCTCTGACTTGCTTGGTATCCCTGTTTTGGATCAGACTCCATTCACTGGTTAGGAAAAGACTCTTAGGCTTGAGGAGGTTGCAGCAGCCCTTCCTTTGACCAACAAGGAGGTAATGGATAACTGGGTAACTAGAAGCGGAGTTAAGGGCTTTTTGGCCAAGTTTCTGATTGGTAAAGCTAACAGTTTCTGGAATGACCTAGACTTCAGGGCGTACGAAGACATTGTGGCTCTCTTAATCTATGGTTTGGTTCTGTTTCCAAATCCGGATAACTTTGTCAATGTCAATGCCATAAGGATCTTCATGTTTCGGAATCCGGTACCCACTCTCTTGGGTGATATCCTGCAACAACTCTATGCTCGTACTGCCCGAAGACGGGGAACTCTGTGGTGTTGTACTCCTTTGTTAGTGAGGTGGTTTATTTCGCACCTCCCTAAGTTCGTGCTGAAGAACAAAGAAGGAAGGGGCTGGGCTCATAGGTTAATGTCTCTCACTGATAATGACATCATTTGGACTCTCAGAGGTTTAGATGAAGTGGCTGTTATTGATCGTTGCGGTGAATATCCTAATGTTCCATTGATCGGTACTCAAGGAGGGATCTCTTACAATCCATGTTTAGCTCTCCGACAATTTGGAAGAGCCAGAAGAGCAGGGCCTCATGAGATGTTGGTGCCTCACATCAGTTTTGAGTTTCAGGTAGATAGTGACGAGCTGCATCGTAGATTCATTAAGGCTTGGGACAGAACTCACAAAGCTGGCCCACATGAGTTGGGACCGAAGACTTCTCTACCTATGGAATCCTACTACAGATGGTTCCGCATCCGTGCTCAAAAGTTAGGTATGCCATACGAAGCTGTCAGGCCTATCATCCTTGAATTCCCTGATAGAGACGGGGTTCCTCCAACTGTTCTCCCTCCTCAGATACCCACTGATATTGATACATTAAAGAGGTCTTGGGCGCAACTACAGGAAGAACGGGATTCTTATCGGGAAAGGTTCAATGAACAGGAACAGAAAATCCAGAAGCTGACAAAGCAGTTGGAGAACGAGCGGGTCCTGAATGACTATATCCGGACTGAGAAGAGGAGGCCATGGGAGCACTGATGGGCCTTGGATATTTCTTTTACAGCTTTCATTTCCTTTTCAGTATTTTCATTTATGTAACGCCTAAGGGAAATTTCTTGAACAATTCAACATTAAATCTAATGAAGTGTGTTTCCTTTTTGTTTACAAAGTTGAACCCCGATTGTCTTTGAAAACATAAATCATACGCATTCCATTTATCATATGCATCACAGGTACTCTTTTTTTACAGGTTTCTTAATCTTCTTCGCTATTTATTTCACGCAGTCATCATGAATCCTGAATCATCCAATGAACAAGCTATCAAGGCCCTCCAGGCCCAGAACGCCTAGTTTCAAGAGCTGGTCATGAGCTTAGCCCAGGGTCAACAGGGATTGAAGACTCTGCTTTTGAAGAAGAAGAAGAAGAGGACTGTGCTGTTCAATACTGGACGGAGGTTTAGGAATACACTGCAAAATGAGGCTGATCAGGCTACTTCCTCTATAGGGAAAGACAGTCCCCAAGGGGGATGGGTTCCTAGTCCTGTGGTCTCCGACAACGAGACGGATTTCAATGATGAACAGTACCCTCCTACTGAGGACAGGTACAAGCAACTAGAGGACCTACTGAGCGCTATGGAGATTCAGCAGGTACCCGGGTTGGATTTTGGAGATCTAGGTCTATCTTCTGGGGTGGTGATCCCATACAAGTTCAAGGCACCTTCTTTTGCGAAGTATGACGGGGCTTCCTGCCCTAAGCTGCATCTCAGATCCTATGTAAGGAAGATCCAATTGTATACTGCAGACAAGAAATTATGGATCCATTTCTTCCAGGATAGCCTTTCAGGGGCTCAACTCGAGTGGTTCTATCAGCTGGATGGAACCAGTATTCGAAACTGGGAAGACTTGGCTACTGCATTTTATAAGCAGTATCAGTACAATGCCGACCTCGCTCCTACACGTACCCAACTCCAAGGTATGTCGCTAAGGATGGGCGAAGGTTTTAAGGAGTATGCGCAAAAGTGGAGAGACCTGGCTGGCAGGGTGCAGCCACCGTTGACTGACCGTGAACTCGTGGACATGTTCTTGGGGACCCTGTCTGGTCCATTCTTTAACCACCTGATTGGTAATTCTTCTGCAGGGTTTATAGACCTCATTCTGACTGGTGAAAGGATAGAAGCTGGTATCAAGTCCGGAAAGATACAGAAAGGTGCATCCTCAAGTTCTGAAAAGAAGCCTTTCAAGAAGGAAGCCAGTTCTGTTTATGGGTCAAGGAAATAGAATAAACCGGAACGCCGCCAAGCTGTCAATGCTGTGGTAATTTCAAAGTCTGCTGCTGCTCCTCAGCAATACAACCAACCAAGGGGTGAGAGACCCAAAAGACAGTACACTCGGCTCAGTATGACCTTGTCTCAGATATTGCCGCAACTGCTGTCAACCAATCTGGTAACTGTCAAAGAAGCTCCGAAGGTAGTGAATACAACCTCTCCAAAGTACAACCCCAACTCCCGCTGTGCTTATCACTCTGATAGCCCGGGGCATACTACTGATGATTGTTGGGCTCTGAGGAATAAGGTTCGGGACCTTATTGATGCTAAAGAAATAAAGTTTGAGGCGCCCGAGAGGCCCAATGTTGTGACTGCTCTCATGCCCCAGCACAGAGTGAATGCTATTGAAGACGACGTGGAGGAATCCGAATTTGACAGCTGGATCTACCCAACGACCAACGGTGGACTAAGCAACTGGACTGCCAAAGACTACATACCTATTACTTTTGTCACTCAGTAATGAACTCCTTTGTTTTGAATTTGTAACGAACAATAATTTGAAACTTTATGGCCCGGTGTCTTACCCGGGGCACTGTGGCTTCATTTGTGAGGGCTTATTATTTGTCATTTTCATATATCATGAATAAAAGCATTGGACGTTTTTCGCATTTCAAATCTTGCGCTCCTTTCCTTTCTTTATATATTGCAAAATAGCTATATTTACACACACTCACCTATACAGGTTCCAATCCACTATGGATCTCACTGGTAACGACTCTGCTACTGCCAGTTATGACTTTGAAAATCCGATCAACTTAGCCGAAGACGAAGGTGAAGATGATTGTGAAGTGCCTGGTGAGCTTGCAAGATTGTTACTCCAGGAAGAGAGGGCCATTCAGCCACATGAAGAGCCAGTGGAAACGGTAAATCTGGGTACTGAGACAGACAGAAAGGAAGTCAAGATTGGTGCCAATCTGGAGCTCAGTGTGAAACAACGGTTGATTTAGATGTTGCATGATTATGTAGAAATCTTTGCCTGGTCTTACAAAGACATGCCTGGGTTGGATACTGACATTGTGGTTCATCACCTGCCTACCAAGGAAGAATGCCCTCCGGTAAAACAGAAAGTCCGTCGTATGCGTCCAGAGATGTCCGAGAAAATCAAAGCTGAGGTTATGAAACAATTCGATGCCGGGTTTCTAGCAGTGACTTCTTACACTCAGTGGGTTGCCAACGTGGTTCCAATGCCGAAGAAAGATGGTAAGGTCAGAATGTATGTTGACTACAGGGATTTGAACAGGGCGAGCCCCAAGGATGATTTCCCTCTGCCTCATATCGACGTTCTGGTTGACAATACTGCTCAGCACAAGGTGTTCTCCTTCATGGACGGCTTCTCCGGTTATAATCAGATCAAGATGGCTCCTGAAGATATGGAAAAGACTACCTTTGTTACTCAGTGGGGCACCTTTTGCTACAAGGTCATGCCTTTTGGGTTGAAGAATGCTGGGGCAACCTACCAACGTGCCATGGTTGCTTTGTTTCATGATATGATCCATCATGAGATAGAAGTATATGTCGACGATATGATTGCAAGGTCCCAAACTGAGGAGGAACACCTGGACCATCTACAGAAGCTGTTTGACCGTCTGAAGTTGTACAAGCTGAGGTTGAACCCGAACAAGTGCACCTTTGGGGTGAGATCTGGAAAATTGATAGGCTTCATCGTGAGCGACAAAGGTATTCAAGTGGACCCTGCCAAAGTGAAAGCCATACAAGATATGCCAACTCCCAAGACAGAGAAAGAAGTCAGAGGCTTTCTAGGACGGTTGAACTACATTGCCCGATTCATCTCGCACCTAACTGCTACCTGTGAACCAATCTTCAAGCTACTGAAGAAAGATCAAGTGGTACGTTGGAACGACGAATGTCAGTCCGCTTTCGACAGAATCAAAGAGTATCTCCAGGAACCACCCATTCTTATGCCACCGGTTGAAGGGAGACCTCTAATCTTATACTTGACAGTACTTGACAGCTTGATGGGGTGTGTGTTGGGGCAACATGATGAGTCTGGCCGAAAAGAGCACGCCATTTATTACCTTAGCAAAAATTTTACCGACTGTGAGACCCGATACTCACTGCTCGAGAAAACTTGCTGCGCTTTGGTATGGGCTGCTCGCCGGCTGAGACAGTATATGTTGACTCACACTACTCTGTTGATTTCCAAAATGGATCCAATAAAGTACATTTTCGAAAAGCCCGCCTTGTCCGGAAGATTAGCAAGATGGCAGATGATCTTGACCGAATACGACATCCAGTACACTACGCAAAAAGCAATCAAGGGAAGTGTATTGGCAGATTATTTGGCACACCAGGCAGTGGACGACTACCAGTCGATGAACTTTGAATTTCCAGACGAGAATATCATGGTAGTGACTGATTGTGAAGTACCTGGACTAGATGAAGGACCTGAGGAAGGATCTCGATGGTCCATGCACTTTGACGGAGCCTCAAACGCTTTGGGTAACGGTATTGGCATTGTGATCATATCCCCTAAAGGCACTCATACTCCACTTACTGCCCGGCTATGTTTCAACTGCACCAACAACATGGCAGAGTATGAAGCATGTATCATGGGTCTTCAAGCTGCAATTGACTTAAGGATCAAGTTTTTGAGTGTCTTCGGAGATTCCGCTCTCGTGATCAGTCAGATCAAAGGCGAGTGGGATACGAAACACCCAAATCTTATTCCCTACAAAGAGTATGTGTTGACATTGATCCCCCATTTCACGTAGATAACTGTTGAACACTTCCCAAGAGAGGAGAATCAGTTGGAGGACGCGTTAGCTACGATGTCTTCTATGTTCAAAGTCAAATGGGACAATGAGGCTCCCAGGATCATTATCTGGAAATTGGATGAACCTGCATATTGCTGTGATCTTGAGGCTGAAGAGGTAACTGAAGAACCCTGGTACCATGAAGTGAAGAGATACCTTGAAGCTCAAGAATACCCCGAGGGTGCGTTTGTTAATGACAAAAAGTTTCTGAGAAGGTTCGCGGCAAAGTTCTTCCTCAGCAATGGCATTCTGTACAAGCGAAACCATGATTCAACTTTACTGCGTTGTATGGACAAGACTGAAGCAGAAAAGATCATGGCAGAGCTACATGAAGGTACCTTCGGAACGCACTCCAGTGGACACACCATGGCAAAGAAAATCCTTCGGGCAGGATATTTCTGGTCCACAATGGGAGCTGATTGTTACCAACATTCTCGGATGTGTCACAAATGCCAGATCTATGCTGATAAGGTGCACGTTCCCCCAGTTCCTCTGAACGTCTTGACATCACCTTGGCCTTTTACAATGTGGGGCATTGATATGATCGGCGAGATCAGACCTACGGAATCCAACGGGCATCGCTTCATCCTGGTAGCGATTGATTACTTCACGAAGTGGGTTGAAGCAGCTTCCTATGCTACAGTAACCAAGAACGTCGTGGCACGGTTCATTCGGCATAACCTGATCTGTCGATACGGCATCCCGGAAAGGATCATTACGGATAATGGTACCAATCTTAACAACAAAATGATCACTGAGCTCTGCGAGCAATTCAAGATACAACACCACAACTCTTCTCCTTACCGGCCGAAGATGAATGGGGTTGTCGAAGCAGCTAATAAGAATATCAAGAAGATTGTGCAGAAGATGACGGTGACCTACAAAGATTGGCACGAGATGTTACCGTTTGCTCTTCATGGGTACCGTACCTCAGCACGGACATCAACAGGGGCAACTCCCTTTTCCTTGGTCTATGGCATGGAGGCAGTCTTGCCTATTGAAGTCCAGATACCCTCTCTCCGGATAATGAAGGATGCAGGTTTGAGCGAAGATGACTGGATCCAGACTCAGCTTGATAAATTAAACCTGATTGACGAAAAGAGACTCACTACTATTTTTCATGGTCAGACGTACCAAAAACGGATGATCAGGGCATTTAACAAGAAAGTCAGACGACAAGAGTATCAAGTCGGAGACCTGGTAATCAAGCGCATCATCCTTCCTCAAAGTGATCCCAGGGGAAAATGGACCCCTACGTACGAAGGGCCATTTGTGGTTAAACATATCTTCTCAGGAGGAGCTATGATTCTAACCACCATGGACGGTGACGACCTTCCTCACTCCGCCAATGCAGACATAGTAAAATGATACTACGCATGATCAAAAGACCCGTTAGGTTGACACACCTAGGCAAAAATAAGGGCTTCCCGGCGAACCAAAAGGGTTCGGGCAAAAATAAGGGATGAAATAAAAAAAATTTGTACACCCGGCAAGTCGAAAACCTGAAAAGGCGGCTTGGGAAAAAATGGGTATCCCGGTGGACTGAAAACCCGAAAGGGCGGTCCAGGCAAAAATTAGGGATTAAAGCGCAATACTATGTCTCATTGGATCACCTTGCATCCAGAATTCGGTATCAACTATCAGGCTCAGACGGCATCGATCAATCAGCTTCATCTTCAACTAAGCAGCCAAGTGATGAGACGCTTGAAGACATAAAGGCGATAGCAGAGTTGGAACCCAGTGGGATTATTCTTTTCACATAGCTGTTTTGTTTTCCTTTTCACAAAATTGTATAAACTCTATGTTTGTTCAGCGGCGTCCTCTTACTAGGACGTCAACCTCTTGTATAAAAACACCTATTTACAGGCAAATTTCAAAATCAATACAAGCTCATCTTTTCCAGACAAATTGCCAATTATTTTTCCTTTTTCTGTTTCGTCTTGCGAAGAACGTTCAATGTTCATTTTTTATATATGCATTTGACATTAATTGCTAACTCATAAATATTTTCATGCGAAATAAAGGACTAATTACAGGTGACATCAGAAACAGGGGCAATAATGAGTTGTCTAAGCGATCTAGTTGTTCTGTCCATCAAGGTACCAAGGTATGTTCGGCTGAAGAATGAAGCCAAAATACCTTCACTCCCTGCAGAGTAAGACAGATTTCAGTCATACTCTCCTCAAGCAGAGTTTGGTCTCCAATCAGCCCCGAAAAGGCACAGCATCTCCAACAAGTCAGCGATACTCTCCCCAAGCAGAGTTAGTCTACTGTCAACCCTTAAGGAAAAGTTGGGTATCCCCAAAAAATCTCAATATTCCCCAGCGGAGTATACAGATGTTCCTAAGCAAGCATCCCCGGCAGTCTTGATCTAAGATTGTTCCCCGGCGGAATACCAGACACCCCAGTGGAGCCATTCCCCAGTACAGTTCAAAAGTTTCCCCAGGAAAGTTGAATCAATCTCCCCAGTAGATTTTGAAAGCTTATCCCCAGTAGATTCTTGAAGCTTATCCCTGCAGAGTACGAACGTCTCTCCCCGACCATATTCAAAGGTTATTCCCCACCAGAGCTTATAACTTGGTTATCCTCAGCTAATTGCCACAGAAAAATCGTCCTCGGTGAAGTTCTTCCTATCCCCCAACATAGCTCATCAACGGAATGCCCAGCGGAGTTCTCATCAAAACCTCAGCGAAGTATCTCTTCCCACAAAGTAATTCCCCGCAGAGTAATCTCTCCAACAAGTTTATTCCCCAACGGAGTCATCTTCTCCTACCGGTATTCTTGCAATCATCCCCAGCAGAAACGAAGAACTCAACTCTTTAACGTCAGCCCAAGATTTAACTTCCCGACTTCGTCAAGGATTTATTTTCTTAGACGAAAATACATTCATAGACATTTCACATTATCATACACCATGACGCATGCATATACGCATCATAACACACAATCTCATTTATTCTTGAGAACATCATGACATCATGCATTTCATACATCATGACATTGCATACAACTGATGTTTTGCCTTTCAGGAAAAAGGTTAATCAAAAGATGATTACTATCAACTGTCGCAATTCCAGATTCGATTCCTGTATCCAGCCAGGGCATATCTGTAGACGACAAATTCCAGATTCGACACCTGTATCCAGCCAGGGCATATCTGTGAGTAACTTATTGTAGATTCAATACCTGTATCTAGCCAGGGCATATCTGCATGAAGAGTTTAGAGATTCGATTCTTGTATCCAGCCAGGGCATATCTGTAGACGACCAATTCCAGATTCGATTCCTGTATCTAGCCAGGGCATATCTGTGAGTATTTGATTGTAGATTCGATTCCTGTATCCAGCCAGGGCATGTCTGCATGAAGAGTTTAGAGATTCGATTCCTGTATCCAGCCAGGGCATATCTGTAGACGAAGAATTCCAGATTCGATTCCTGTATCCAGCCAGGGCATATCTGTGAGTATTTGATTGTAGATTCGATTCCTGTATCTAGCCAGGGCATGTCTGCATGAAAAGTTTAGAGATTCGATACCTGTATCCAGCCAGGGCACGTCTGCAAGCAACCTTTTGAAGTTCCAGATTCGATACCTGTATCTAGCCAGGGCACATCTGTGAGCGATTTGTTTGTAGATTCGATACCAGTATCCAGCCAGGGCACGTCTGTAGGCAACCTTTTGAAGTTCCGGATTCGATTCCTGTATCTAGCCAGGGCATATCTGTGAGCGATTGATTGTGGATTCGATACCTGTATCTAACCAGGGCATATCTACATGAAGAGTTTGAAGATCAACACCTGTAACAGGCCAGGAAATTATCTTTCTTTCTCAAGTACGCAAGTTCTCGCTAAGGAATCTCTTACGCGATCGACACACAATTCCAAATGGCATCTATAAGCCCATTCCCGACAAGATTCTGTCACGTCTCCAAATGGCATTTATAAGCCCATTCCCGACAAGGTTTTGTCACACCTCCAGATGGCATCTATAATCCCATCCTCCTATCCACCATCTTTCCAAATGGCATCTGTAAGCCCATTCCCGACATCACATTGCTGATATTCTACTATGCGAGTGCAAATTTCTGGGCACTTTGGTGTTCAATCATCTTCCACCTTCAGATCACGAAAGGCACGCAAGCCAATCTACATCCTTAGGTCTAAGAAGATTGAACAGGGGCAACTATTGTACCCCTAAATTTTCCCTCCCATATTCTTCAAGGTTTGTCAAGATCAATCTTCAAATGCTTCAAGATTCCTCAAGGGTTGCACAGTCCAACTGCCTCCTAAGCCAGTCAAAATTAGGGTTTTGGTTCTTGCAAAGAATTTGAGGTTTTCAATGGCTCAATCAAGTCTCATAGGCCTATATACCTTGTCAAGCATCTACATGCCAAGTTTCAAGGCTCACAGCATCAAGTTGCACAGTCAAAAGCCCCAATTACTTCACAGTCAACTACAGGGGCAAAATGGTCATTATACAGTCAAAAGTCAAAAATTTTGGTCAACATCTTATTTTGAAGCCACAATCATCATTTGATCATGTCTTGATCATGATTCCACATAAATGGCTCAAAGATCATCAAGGATGCAAAAGTTGTTATTTCTGGACAGTTGAAAAGTCAACTGTAACTTGACCAGGGCATAACTTTTTCATGGTTCATCAGAAAAATCCCATCCAATTCTCATTTTGAAGGGTATGACATTTCCTACAACTCAGCTTCACATTCCAAGTCTAAGAAATGCACTCACAAAAAGTTATCAATTTCTACATTATAGGTCATTTTCAAAAGTCAACAAAAAGGCACTTTAAGTCAAAGACCATAACTTGAGATTGGTAAATCCAAATGACATGGTACCAAAGGCATTGGTTAGAGGACTTAAATACCTTTCCAAAATGTCCAAGAACATGTTCATAGTATCAAAATTGAGCAAGATATGCATTGGAGAAGTTGGGAAATTTTTGGGAATTTGCAAAAGTCAACTTTGCCAAAAACACTTCATTTTTGCTAATGGGCCTCAAATTCTTTCTTGAAACATTGTCCAAGGCCTATGCACGACCCATTAAGATTAAATTGATTTATTTTCTCATTTTTAATTAATTAATTGAATTTTTATTAATATTAATTCATTTAATTGATTTAATTGTAGGAAAATTCAAAAGATATGATTTTCAAATCTTTTTGTGATGCAAATGAACTCAAGACAAGCTGAAGATCTCGTGTACATATCAAGGGGACAAAATCTCCCAATTTGGCAAGGTTTTTCAATCAAAAATATTGAAAAATATTTGATTGAAAATCAAAGATGCAAAACATTATTCCATGGATTCTTGGACAAAGTTTTACCCTAATTCCATTCCACTACATATACTAAAGCTAACCCTAATGCTGTGAACGTGAGGACTGCTGTAAAACACCATAACCAAATTCCAAAAAATCAAGAAAGAAGCAAAAACTGTTTTTCATATTGCAGGCCAATTCAAAGCTCTTTCTTGATTCCAATACATTGCTGGGACACTCAGGAATGCATTGCAATCAAAATCAAGTGTTAACACCCAAGGAATCCTAAGAACAGTCGTACGGTTTGCCCATTCGTTTTCATAATCGAAACTCACTTTCTATGCATCATTAACATGATATAATTGTTGCTTTGCATTGCTATGACCTTTCTGAAGCTGATGGTATAGGTGAATTGAGTTATAGAGCCTTAAATCAAAAGACACCATTGGAGAAATCTAGGGTTTCGAAGCTTTGATTTTAGGGCTTTGTTGCACAAGTAAAATCAGAACCAGTGATACCCATGGTTGAACTCAGAAGGACAAGACGAACTTAAACCAACCCTCGCGCCCTATTTATATAAACCAGAATCCTAATCACTATTTTTCCTTTTGTTGTTTTGTGGGGGTTAAAAACCCCAGCTATTTGTTTTGTTTTTATAGGGAAAAGGAAGAAGATGATTGCATGTTGATACAGGATTGGATGGTTTGAACGGGACGCGCGCTTTTTGTTTGGATAACATATGAATGAATTTTACTATATTATAATTACTCATCATTATGTTAACAGATGCAACGCAATGGCCTAGTGGGAGATGATGTGTCTGGTAAGCATTGGGACCTGGGTTCGTTTCCCAGGTCCCCCAAAATACTTGTTCTATTTTTTCTAACCAATTCCCATGCAGCACTTTCTAATGGTTCCACCATACACCTCAACCATCCAAGCGCCAGGTGTTCATAATCAGCAATCCAAGGGCTATGAAGTGTTGACCATCATGTTCCCCAGTCAAAGCCAGCGTAGACTATCCAGAAAGTCAAAGCAGGCTTAATTCTTAATGGGCCAAATTGCTTCTTCAAACCTCCATTGGGTCCATCAACCCCCCTGGTTTTCTTTCTATTTCTTTTTGCTTTCTTTTTATTTCCTTTTCAAAATTATTAATTATTATTATTTAACTAACAAATAGCTATTTTAATAATTAATTAAGAAATCAAATATTTATAATATTTATTATTATGTATTAATTTCATTATTAATTTATTTTGTAAATAAAATACTAACAAATTAATTAGTTAGATTAGGTTATTTTAATCTTTTTCACAATAAATAAAATAGGTTAGAATTAGGGTTTTCTCTTGACTTTTTATTTCTTTTCTTTTTATTTTTCATTAAAATATTAAAAAACACAAAAACACTTTTTTTATTGTAAATAAATAATTAATTAGTACTAGGTTTAGTATTTTAATTAAATTGCAAAAAAGGGTCAAAACCCTAAGGACGCCCTGATTAAATTTCTATTCGCGCATTATTATTTATTTTGATCATATTGATGTACCTGTTTCCAAGGATGTAATAGTTAATTAGGATTTTATTGCTTTCTTTACTTTCCGCACTTTATTTTCCAAAACGGGTTTTTGTTTTTGGCGATGTATAGACCCGCGCCTTGTAATAGCGTAGATTCATATTTCCGCACTTTATTTTCCGCACTCTTAGCTGTTAATATGCATGAAAGATTTGTATGAAAATTAAAAACAACTCGTAGATCACAAATAACATGTACAAGACAATTTAAACTGAAACAACACACATGCACATGCCACTCCTAGGGTACGCCTCACTGGTTGCCTCGAACGTGGTCGTCAAGTATAGGGTGTCTTAGAGGTCGCCCTCTTGTCTAAGATCCAGTTCCCTCGAAACAGTTGCCTCGGATAAAAAGGATCTAGGACATTAGGGTTACCGCTAAGGTGTCCTACTATTGCTTCGGTGATCACACATGTCCCTTAATCGAATTGACTAGAATACCTCTAACGACGGTGCTTCCTACCTCTCAATGGTGGGATAGCACTGTCTAAAGGACTCTTACACAGCCTAATTCCTTAGAGTAGGTAGATTCTCCTGGGTAGTTGCTCTTTCAAAACAAACAAAAAAACATCTTTTCGCACTCACACTTTCTGAAAGTTTTCAAACAATTTTTTCATACACTCTTGAGGACAGATACAAGAGTTACTTAGAAATTTTTCAAATGAAACTTTTTTAAAACCCACACACACTTGAAAAGCAAACAAATTTTGAAAACATAAGAGCAAGTACCTAAGAGCCCGTGGATAACCACGGATAGAAAGGGTGCTAACACCTTCCCTTTCTATAAATCTACCTCCCGAACCGAGAGACATCTCGAAAAGGAATTTTGTTGTGCTTTTGTCCTTTCTATGTTGGAAAACATAAAAGATGATGGCGACTCTTGCTTACCGCGACATTTCGCGAACCAGCTTTAAAACAGTCAGTTCTATTTCCACCGATCACACAAGTTATGAAAGATTAAAGCACCAAATAGTCTTGTCAAGTTTCAGGAAACAAGCTCTGACAGTGCCATTTGTTCATTTAATGCAAATACGACTAAAGCACTCAAGTGTCTCTACGCTAGTTCATCGAAAGAAACAAAAATCCAATGCAACACACAAACATTAATTGCTCCTCACTTTTGAAGGCAAAAACGATCGTTTTCCTCATGCTATAAATAGAAGATCATTTATTGCAAGCCAACTACTCAACAAAACAAAAGAAACATCTTACGTGAAAATTATTCTGCTGCTCACAAATTATTTTGTTATTTTCACAAGTGCAAAACATATCTTAGTGATAAATCACAGTTTGTGATATCGCTTTCTATGAAGCAATTTGTTTCACTATTGTAAAGATTTAATTCTTTTATTTTTTCCTTGAGAGACCAAGCTTGGTCAGATTTCTCAAGAAGGCTAGGACTAGTTTGAGTCTTAGTGGTGTTAGTCACTTGTAAGTTTACTTGTGCTTTGTATTGTTAGTCACAACAGTTTGGTTGTGTGATTGTAATTTGTTTGATTATAGTGAATTAAGTCCTTGTTGAGAAAGGCGAAATCACCTTGGTGGGTGGACTGGAGTAGTTTGGGTTCAAACGAACCAGGATAAAAATAACTGTGTCTTTCCATAATTGTTCAGCTAGTACGAAAAAGAAAAAGGAAAAACTTATTCTACCCCCCCCCCCCCCCTTCTAAGTGTTTTCTCACTCTTCAGATTATGTCGTATCCCCCGAAAACTTAGTGAACTTTGAAACTTTCCACCTAGGGAGTAAATCCGTTTGCAAAAAATAATCTGACAGTGGGGAAGTAAAATTTGGCCTATGAAAGCCAACGTTCACTCCATTTTGTATCATGATTCTTTCGGTCATGGCTGTTAGATTATTCTCTGTGCCATAATTATGGTGTCGAACTTGCTGTATCAGTTCGTCAGCATTTTGGTTCCTATTTACCATCATTACACTTTGATCACTATCTCTAAGGATCTGCAAGGGAAGTTCGGGTATTTCGACCATAGGTTGTTCAATTTCTACCTTGTGGTTCCTCCTATCGAATTGTGGATTTTGGTTAATAATTACATCTTCTTCTAAGACTACACCTTGATCCTCTCTCATCGGAGCTCTCTGGGGTTGTCATATAGGTTGGGGAACCCCAAAAAATTCAGTCATGCGTGCCATTTGCGCTGTCATTTATTAGTTTCAATATTGTACTTAGAGTTTGGGCCATCATTTGTACCATGTCATGGTTGATTTCATCCATTTGTTGCCTCAAAATCATTGTGGAAGCGTTTGTGAGGCTTGGCATTGCAAGGGATGTCCCTCCTAAAAGTTGGTTCCTACCCATGCCAGTTCCAGACCCCTGTAATGGCGAAGATGCACTTACCAAAGGTTCTGAAAATGTAGACGCAACACTCATAAGGCTATCCATTTCAGTAGTTGGCATGCCATAAGGCTGGTCTCGACCCATCCAGGATATCGAAAATCTTGGGGGAGCGTGTGGTCGAAATCCTAGGTTCACCCTTGGTGGGGGTGTTCCTGTTGGACCTCTGTGACCTGCATACGAAAGTATTGGTCCCGTTTGGGTTGCTGTTAATGTTGGTATCGAACCAACAGTTGACGAGACAATTTCACTAACGGTTGGTATTACAAATGTTCCTGTAGTGATTAGTGGAGGTATTTCTCCATTAGTTGGCTGATTAGCCATATTGCTTTCACTATTTCTCTTTATAGTTGTACACTCGTTGGTGGTTACTTTACCACTTCTTAATAGCATGCAAAACTTTATAAAAGAAAGAAAATCATGCAAAGCATTTATATTAAGACAAAATAAATAAAGCAACAATAATTAGCAACGTCCCACTGGGTGTGCCAATTTATTCACCGTGTTTTCTGGTGAACAACCGCTGAACTTCCAAAAAGGATAACTTTTTGGTTACTTGCAGGATCGATCAGTTTGATCATAGGACATATGCTAATTTTTGTTGTTGTTTAGACATAAACGTTAATGTGGGCGAAGAACTCTTTACAGATAAAGTGCAGATAAAGTGAATAGAAAGTAAAGTGCAAACAAGATAAAGTGGTTGGGGAGAGGGGTTGAGGAGAGGTAAGGTGCAGGAATTTGGGTAAAAGTGTAGATAAATTGCAAACAAGATAAAGAGGCAAGAAATGTAAAGAGAGAAATAAAAGACTTTGGTTGTAAAATATGGTGTTTCAAACATACATTTTTCAGTATTCTTTCTCACTCAGCGGGTACTTGAATAGTATTGAATAGTTTGTACGATCAGTTGAACACCCGGAAATCTACATAAACTTCCTATATTTATACTAAAACTAGGTAACCGTCGAGGAGTTGCCTTGCTCCAAGATGAAGACAAGCGAATTGCTTTTCCTGCCTTTCTCAACTGCCACACCATGTTGTTTTCCTCAACTGCCAAGCGAACTGCTTTTCCTGCCTTTCTCCAGATTCAAAAATCTTCCGGGGCAGATACGAAGCTTCCTTATGGTCGAAGACCTTGGAGTCCCTTCAGTCGAAGGGATTGAGAACCTTATGGTCGAAGACTCACTTTAACTTAGAGTTTCTCTAAGTACTTTTCTACTTTGTCGAAGCTTTTCCAATGTAGACTTGTTCAATCTGTTTTTTGGCCTATAAGACCAACTTGTTGTAGGTGTCGAATTTAAGAGCTAAGACACCATAATCATTTAGAAGTCTTAGGATGTGTTGGAATCACATTGAAAATTGACTCATGCTTTAAAAAATGGTTTTTGCATAAAATTGAACTACATGTGTTGACACATTCGTATTTCTAGTCGACACATGTAACTCAGTAAATAGGCATTTAGCCTCTGACTTGGTTAGTTCGACACGTACATCGTATAGGTCAACACATATTGAAGAATTTCTAAAATTGCATAAATTCTTATTTTATGTATCGACACATACGATTTTCAGGTCGACACATTTACTGTTATTTTAAAGCCTATAACCTCTGAATTGGTTGGGTCGACCCATACAGACTTTTAGGTCGACACATACAGCTTAAAATTAACATATGTGTCTATACATACGATATATAGGTTGACATATACTGATTGTTTTGGTCAATTTTGTAAATTCTTTTAATTCCAAGTAAGTCCTTTTTCCCTAACTATCCGCAACTATAAATACATCTTTCATGCATTATTTACAACTTGATGAAACCATAAAATCAGCCTACATTTTCTCTTCATCTTCAACCTCCAATCTATGCATACACACTGACATTCTATTGTAATGATGTTCTGTTGGAGTACCATCTAGACGAGTTTTGATCACGTTCGATTTGGTTCATGTGTAGCCCAAAATATTGGGTAGATATTTGTAAGGGTATTCATTCAGAAAACCTGCGGGCTTGTCCTCCAAGATCATTAATTTTTGGGGGGGTTTTCGTGCAAGTCATTCAAGAGGTAATTGCGGCCAAGTTAAGTCTTTTGGAGATAAAGAACACAAGTAATCCTTTGGAGATATAGAACACAAAGGAAGTAGTGAGAGAACGGTGGATTACAATTGAGGTCTTATGTTGCAATAGTTGAAATTGATGACGCGTGAAAGCTTTAGAGATAAAGTACGCAAAGGAGTAGCAAGATCCAGATAGTCAATTTGCATCTATTGTGTCTTGGTCTTTCTCAAGATCAAAAGATGAGAAGGGGTTGAATCAACAACAAGCAATAGGTTTGTGGAGTTTCTCTTGAACACTTCTCTTGTATCAACTTTTTTTCATAGTAAGAATTATCCTAATTCCAAATAGACGTATCCATACATGATGATGAAAGTGGGAAACTGTGAAGACAAATGCTTGTGTCTCTTTTCTTATCGCTTTTACTTGCTTTATTATTCATCAATTATTTTGTCAAATAGAATTGCATTATCAATTGAACTATAAGTAATTTTCCAAATTGTTTTTTATTTACTTCAAGTGTTGATATTGCTTATAATCACTTTTGATTATAAGTGCTTTTATGAATCAACACAACTTAAAGAAAAATTCTGAAAATTCACTTGCACACCAAGTGTTTGATGAATTGATTTTGGTTTGTTCTTTTGAATATTTCCATTGGAAATAGCTTTACTAGTAACTTGATATAAATGTTAAATAAGTTGTAAAGTTATTTAAGCTTAATAATCAATTGTTGTTAAAATTCCATACTCTATTTGTTCTTTAGGTTTCATATTTGAGTTTCCAATAACATTCGTAAAGACGACTTATTTTAAAAAGCACTTCCGCTCAAACTCTTAAAAAACTAATCTTTCAAAACCAGGATTTTCTAGAAATTTTATTATGTATCTATTCACCCCCTCTAGATTTGTTATTGTCGTGTAACATTTAGGCCTTATCCTTGCTGATTTTTCAATTCCAAAAAAACCATTCACTCTGTTGTACCCCAAAATTTTCCCTCCCATATTTCTCAAAACATGTCAAGAAAGATCCTCAAGTTGCTCAAGGAAGTCCAAGGGTTGGCCAAACAAGCTCTCTCCTAAGGCAGTCTACCCCAAATTAGGGTTTCATGTTGCATCAAGATACTTGAGTCCAAATGGTCCCAAATGCTCAAAATTGTCCTAATATGTTCTCAAGATCATCCATGTCAAGTTTCAAGCCTTGCAGAGGAAGTTTGCTCAATCAATTGCTCAAAGGCCTGAAAATCGATTGTGTTAGGGCAAAAGTCAACTGTGGCCCACATACAGTCAAACTTCAATATTTTTGGTCAACATCCTCATTTTAAAGTATATTTCATCATTTGATCAAGGGTTGATCATGATTCATCAAGGATTGCTCATAATTCATCAAGACTCAAAAGGTGCTAAATTAGGGTTTTGTAGGAAAAGTCAACTCAACTTTGACCAATCATAACGTTCTCATACTTTATGAGAAATGACCCATCCAAAGCTAATTTTTAATAGGATGTAATTCCCTACAATTAATCTTCATCTCCCAAGTTCAAAATATGCACTCACAAGAAGATATAAATTTGGACATTATAGGTCATTTTAAAAAGTCAACAAAAACACCTTTTGGGTCAAAGCTTCATACATGAACATGGAAGACTCAATTGAGATGAAACAAAAGAGGTTGCTTAGGGGACATCCTAAGATTTCTAAAAAGTCCAAGAACACCCTCATAAGGTTAAAATTGAGAGAAATATGCATTGTCAAAGTTGGATAATTTTTGAAAAAAATGCATGAAGCAAATATTGACCAAACATGGATTTTTTCCAAATGGGCCTATCTTTTCAAGTTTGAAACTTATTCCTAACATGGTCCACGACCTCTAAGCCCATCCATACATTTTTCTACTATTTATGCTATTTATTTTGATATTTTATTCATTAAAATTCAGAATTAAATAAATAAATAATAGAAATAATGTAAATTTTGATGTGAATCCATTTTGGGAAAGTTTTATGTTGGTTTATGTCAATTGATTTCGTGCAATAAATTTTCAAATATGTCTAGGTTCATCCACATGTGAAAATGGCATAAAATCATCAAATATGGCATTTTTTTCAAATCTTGATCATGGTCTTAAAACACAACATTATGAGGGAGATTCTTTCCATGCTTTATTGTCTTCTCATCCTCCTCTATAAATATAGACCCATACAAGCTTGAAAGGTGCTAAAATCCTCTCTAAAAAGCTCTCAAAAAGCTCTTCAAAAAGCTCTCTAAAAGCTCTTCAAAAAGCTCTCCAGAAATCAAAGAATTGGTACAAGTCATATCTCGAGGTTCTGATCTCTCTCAATTGACATCAAGCCTCAAACCATCCTCTTGAAGTCCTCAAGAGTCTTACAAGGCCCAAGAGCAATCCATCACACGCCTAGCACGCCCCCGTTTGACAACACCGGTGTGGTAAAATTTTAAACTTCAAATCTCTAATTTTAATCATATTTTATGGTATGCTAACGTTTGTTTGAGTTTATATAGAACAGTTATGGATGGTTGAATCATAGGTTCCACGCAAGAATCAAAAAACACCATAGTTAGAGCATGAAGCTTTCGAAGATTCGGGCCTAGGGATTTCTGATGATTGCACCCCCTGTTTACTTTTGCTACTAGTCCCATCTTTATTTTCATGTTTTATTCGTTTTATTTATTTCTTTTGATCCTTTTTTTTATCAATAAACAAATATAAAAATTACATAAAAATAGATTTAGGATTTTTTTCTTAATTAAATTTTAATGTTAGGTAAAACTTTAATTTCTTTTTGTAAATAATTAAAACTAATTAGAATAAATAGGTTTTATTACTAACTTAATGGTATTTTATTTTTTTCCTAAAATAACAAAAAGATCAAAAATAGATTTTGCAATTATTTTTATTAATTAATTCAATCACTAATTAATTTCCATATTAAATTTAGAAAAACTTAGTTCTTTTCTTTAAAAATATTAAAAAATAACAAAAACATTTTTCTTTTGATTAAGAGGGTCAAAACCTTAAATTCTCGTTGATCTTAATTCTTCTCGCGCGCTTTATTTTTATTATTTACCATATTGATGTAAATGCCTACAGTTTGTAATAGTTTAATTAGGACGTTTATTTACATTTATCGCTTTATTTTCAAAGGGTTTGTTTTTGGCTATGTAAATACCTGAAGCCTTGTAATAGCGTAGTTTAAATTCCGCATTTTAAATTCCGCAAGTTATTAACTGTTAGATGTATGATAATAGGATGCATGACAAGAATGTATGATTAATTTTAAAACAGTTAGATCACCCTAAATGTACAAAGATAAATAAACTGAAATTGAATCATTCGCACATGTGCACTCCTAGGATACACTCCCACTTGGTTGCCTTTGGTAAACGGTCATTGAGTATAGGATGCTTTAGTGGTCATCCTTTTGTCTAAATAAAGATCAAAGTCCCGATTCGAAAAAGTTGCCTCGGAATGATTGCATCGGAATTGTTGCCTCGAATAATTGATCTAAGACATTAGGGTTATTACTAAGACGTCCTAACATTGCTTTAGTGGCCGTACGTACCTTTCGAATTGACCCTCAAAACTCCAACGACGATGCTACCTACTCACTAATAGTGGGATAGTGTGGTCTAAAGGAAACGAACATAGAACGATTCTTTTTTCGAGTAGGTAGATTAGTTCTTAAGTACTTGCTCAATCAAAACAAATTTTTCACACTTACACTCCTTTTCAAACAAGTTTTCAAAAACACTTTATTACACTCTTGAAGACAGAAGCAAGAGTTAAATCAAAGCTAAAATGAAAACTTTTCAAAGCACACAAACACAAAGAAAACAATTTTGAAAATGATGAGCAAGTACCTAAGAGCCCGTAGATAACTACGGATAGAAAGGGTGCTAATACCTTCCCTTTCTATAATCTACCCCCCCGTACTCAGAAATATCTCGAAAAAGGAATTTTTCTGTGCTTTTTTCCTTTGCTTGTTGGATAAAATAAAAGTAGGTGGCGACTCTTGCTTACCGCGACATTTTGTGAACAAAAATGCAAAACGCAAACCAGCAAATTCCTTAACGAAATAGGGAAACACGACCCCGGTTCTAGCCACCGTATCATAGAACTGGCGACTCTGCTGGGGATACTTATAAGTGGGGTGTACCTTAGGATTAGTTCATCATATTGTTTTCAATTGCTTGACCTGATTGCTTTATTTTGTGGGCTTTGTATCAAAGTTACTATAGATCCTAACTCGGATCTGGGGATACCTTTTAGGTAAGTAGCAATAGACTGTGAGGGAACTGTACGACGTAGACCGATATGGTTGAAGCAGTAGCTACGTTGGTGTGACACATTAGTTGGTACCGATATCCCTTATGGGGGAACAAGGAGAGTATGGGGCTGCTAATGGGTCATTAAGCATCAACTGACCTTAGAACCTATAATTGACCAACTTGGCCATAGAAAAGTAGCAGTATGCTACACTCATTGAGTCCATACTCTCGCGATGATTCCGGCTGCAAGAAAAGGTTGCTAAACTGGAATTATGACCGATCGAGGATGGTCAGTGATATTGAGAACCTCTAGAACCCGGTTACTATTACTAGGACAGTTTGAACCAACTAAACTGAAAGAGAGTAATACCTAAACTCCATGCCAGCCTGAAATTTAAGGGCTATTGTGTGACTTGTGTGCTTTCAACTTGAACTACTTGCACATGTTTGTTACCTAACAACTAGAGTTCCTTGCAGGTTTTGTTCACAGTCCTTATCCAATACCTTGGATTTCTTTCCGGATTTACTTGTTTACATTACCTCTTACTTTTGCTTAAACACATAACATACACATCATAACATCATGCCTTAACATTTCCTTAACCATTTCAAGGATCTTAAAGGTTTGTGATGCCGGTTATGGTAAATCCAACGTCTAGCAAGGGGCAAAGGGGATTTATTTTCCTCTAGCCAATGTCATCTAGAGATCAAAACACGATAACTTGAGTCAGGGGCTATGACCCACTCGATATGGTGAGCTTGACTCTTGAAGAATGACTCTTGACGACACGAAGTTTCTACAATCAAAGCTGCAAAATTCAAAATCTAACAGTTTCTTGTTTACCCCGCGAGATCCTTGAAAACATTGCATACATATATCATACATATCATTGCATAACAGGTCTCCCAGTACAGGTCTCTCATGTTCTCACTGTTTATTTCAGCAATGGCTCTCCAATAAGACAACAGAGATCCTCAAGAAACTCAGTTCAGGGAAATATTCCTAAACCTATCCAAGGGGCAGGAAGAGTTGAAAACACTCCTTGTTGGGGACTTGGTCAAGAAAAGTCCTGAAGACAATAAGGATGAATGGCTGGAACAATTGCAAGCTGAGGTAGATGCAATAAGAACCCAAATGCTGGGGCAGGTGGCTCTTATCCAAGGCTTAGCCCGGGAACAAGAAGAGTTGAGAACCATTATCAACCAGCTTCATCAAGACAGATACAAAAGTATGAAGCAAACAGTCAAGGTCGGGGACCAAGTTATTGATCAACCTTCAAGAATACAAAGGTTTGGGTTGGTAAAGAATGGACCTCTCCAAGTTGCTACTACCTCAAGGGTCCAACAACAACCTCGTCAAAAGCAACAGGTTAATCAGAGTAAGCCAGCCCAAAAGGCAGTTCACTGAGCTCAACATGCCGCGTCCTCAAGCTTTACAATGCCTGTTGAGATTGAATCTGGTGACGTTAAGGGACCCTCCTCAGAATCCCCACATAGCCTCCCTAAACTACAATCCTGATGCAAGGTGTGCATACCATTCCAACAGCTCGGGGCATGATACTGATGACTGCTGGGCATTGAAAAACAAAATTCAAGACCTGATCGATAAAGGAGCATTGGAATTTACACAAGATGGTCAACTGGAATGTTTTTGTCAATCCTCCAAGGCTCACCATTTGAAGTGACAAATCCTGAGACGAGAAGACTTTTTGTTCATTAGAATTTTCAATTTGTAATTTTCTTTTGATTGTTCAAACATTTAGTCATGTTAAAACTTTATTACTTTATCAATGCATTGCATATGTCTGTTTTGAATCAATACATTCGTATTCACTATATTCAAATTGCTTTCATTTTTGTGATGTCCAACTCTTGATTAAAAAACTCTAAGCCTTTAGAGGGAGGATGACGAAAATGATATCAAAATCTCTACAATATGCTTTTGAACAGACCCCGCTGACGATGTACATGCGTTGTTTCAAATCCTAAACAATGGAGTTATAAGGAAGATAATCCCTCATCAACCCCTTTGAGCCAAAGAAGTTGGAGTTTTTTTCTTTTCACGCAAATTTAAAAATAAAAATAAAAATAAAAACCTTAATCACAACCTGGGGGCAGGGTAGTTTTCTTAGTTAATTCGGGTGCACAATGAATGGCATCAAACAGGTCCTTCCAAAACAAAATACGGTGATGGTTCTGTATAATCGTCAAGACAGGCAGTCATTATCTCTCGAAATAAAAGCCCATTAAGTCAAAACTTATGAAGGAGACTAAAGAAAAACCGGGGCATCCCGCTGACTGTAATCACAAAAGAAACAGTTCAGGAAAAAGACAGGGATAATAAAATCAAAAATAAAGAGATCCTACAAACTCTAAACAAAAATGACTGCATGTTCAAAATAAACTCAGTATCCGAACGATCATTGGAATATAAGAGCAAAGACTCAAACGAGATCTAAATGCACAATTAGCTGAGTTTAGGATCGAAGAACATCACGAAGAACGGGTGGGTACAAATAAAATTTGAGCCTTTATCCTTTGTTTCTTGAACCGTGAACCAGGCCACATTATAACCCTTAAAAGTCCTAGCTGAAGCATGGGTTAGTTCGAAAGTGTACTGTTACAAAAAGGTATCCTGACTCCTGTAAGACTTGCTGTAAATCCTGGGTTGACATCACACTATTACAAAAAAAATACTTGTTTTACTAAAAAATGAATTTCCAAACTTCAAGACAGACATAAGCTTTGCATTCTTAAAATAAAATTGTTTGCATATTGTTGTACCCTAAATTTGCCCTCTCATTTTATCAGGATTTTTCCTCACAAGACTTCTTGGACTCCAGACAGGATTAGGGTTTGCTCAGTTCAAGACATCTCCTTGCACTGTTAACCTGAAATTAGGGTTTGAGTTTGCACAAGGATTTTTGGACCATCAATGCTTCATGTGACTTTCATACACCATCTTGGATCCCTAAGATTGCTCATATCAAGTTTCAAGCCTTGAATCACATTTTTGCCCAATCAATTGGACAGTTGACCTAGAAATCAGTTGTATTGGGGAAAAGTCAACCATGGCCAATTCACAGTCAAACTTCATAATTTTTTATCCACAACAACATTTTAGGCTCATATGTACCATTTGATCAAGTTTGGATCACAACTCCTCAAGAAATTTGGTCAGATCATCAAATGGGCAAAATGGTCAAAATTAGGGTTTTGACTGGGAAAGGGCAATTTCTGATTTTTGACCTAGCCAATGACCAATTGGATTCAAGCATGAATTCAAGGACTCAATGGCATCATCTTGAACTAATCACATAGCTCAAAAGATCTCAAATGCATAGGATTCACAGATGAATTTTGCAGTCAACTGATCAAAAATCAATTGTACACTGAAAAGTCAAACTTTGACCTTTTGGTCAAAATCAAGTGCCAATGGTCATAATTCATCAAGATATGTCAAAATGTGAAACTTGTTGATCAAGAAACATAAAATTGAAAATTAGGGTTTAATTTGAAAAAATTTCATAACTTAGAAAATTTTTTAAGTTATGGAAATTTCTTATTTTTCCCAACTTTCCATAACTTTTTCACCATGATGCAATTGGATTCAAAGAAAAATTCCAACATGAAAATTGTAGTCCTCAATGAAATATACAACTTTTATTCACAAAGTTTTCCCAAAATATGCTTGGATCTCAAGTTATGATTTTGTGAATAGGGGTCCATGAAACTTTTAACTTAGTGAAATTTTGCCCTAGTTTAGCAAATTTTTAACCTAACTCCATGGCAACTTTTCACCTAGTTCCAAGACGAATCTCAAAATACATTTTAAAGATGGATTGTAGGGCATGTTACAAGCTTTCCAAAATGTCAAATAAATCTCCAAGATCATTTATGGTTAGGGAGAATCGAAGAAATGAAAATGGCAATTTATCACTTTTGTTCAAGGCATTTTTCACAATGGTTCAAGTTGCAAATCTGTCCTAGCATGCTTGTACTTGGTATTACAGGTCCTAATCCTTTCTACACTCCATAATTGAATGCTAATTCAGTGGAAAATGGCTTTATTTTAATCTTTGGAGCATTGTACATTGAATTAATCCATTTATGGCATAAAGTTCACATTGCTACTTTGATAAAGTTTGCTTTTTCCAACTTTGCAAATCTTGAGCCATGGACCTAATCTTTTGCTGCAAACAATATCCACAAATATCAGGCAACTTGTACCAACTATATGCAGCTAGCAAGCAAGCCTGTACAGGCTTTGGCATTGTCACTTCCAACTTTTCTTCAAAAGCAAGAAACTTGCAAAAGTCAATAGGACTTGGGAATCTGATAAAGGCAAGCCTTAGCTTCATTTCAAACAACCTCAGAACCTTGTAACAAGCCAATACACGAGCTCATAGCATTTGAAACTCTCTCAAACACAAAAAACACTATTTTCTGCCCAAACAGGGCAATCTCTGCAAATCACAAGCCATTTCCATATTGCCTCGTGTGTTTTGCTTTGAATCACTTCAAACACATTCCATACCTCCTACCTAAATTATCCAGGCCTTTGTCTTGCAACTGTAACCCTTGTTTCAAGCTTCACCATTTTCATTTTTCGAGTTTATAGGTTGACTTCTACAAGGAGTTTCAGGCAACTTCAAGGCAAGCTGAGCATTGGAGAAGCTTGAGGGAACTTCAAGCCTCACTCAAAGTTCCCACATTGCCATATCCAAACTCAACTGAACAAGGTATTTGTCAAGTTTCTATCTCTCTATTTAGGCATCCTTAAGCTTAGGTTTGTGAAGCAAAGATGTAGTCCTTAACATGCTTGAGCTGTACATATGCATAGTTTCCATTTATATTAACTGAGCTAAGAGTATTTGATGGTTGAAGTTCATGAAAAAACTAGGTCAAAAATTAGGGCCATTAAAATTCTCCTTGGTCTTTTAGAGTTAGGTCATGTTCTTTATATCATTGGAATCGTGAGTTCATGAGCTACACTTTTCATGTTATAAGTTTTTGATTTTATGCAAAGAATAGCAAGAATAGGATTTGAAGTACAGCGCACGCGTTTGGAGAGACAGAGGTCAGGGATGAAGCTGAATTGGGCCTGGCGCTTGGGCCTGCTACTATTCACACCCCCCATTTTTCTTTTACACCCCCCTGACTTGTTATTTTATATTTTTTGTATTTTCTTGCATTTTTTTTTGTGCTTGCATTCATTTTTTCCAAATGATAAAAAAAAAACAAAATTATTTTCTTTATTTTTTGCATTTTTTCTTTTGCATAATAAATGGCTTATTGAGATTTTATACTTTATTTTCATAAATAAACTTGTAAGTAACATTAAAATACTTAAATATTTTATTTAATTATATTATACACATGAAATATTATTTTCTCACATATTTTAATTTTTAATATTTATACATAATATTATTATTATTTTTCTTAAACAAAAATTGACAAGAATATTATAAAACATATATTTTTCTTTTAATAAAAATTAGGGTTTCCCCTTTTAAAAATAATAACATTATTTTTCTTATTTTTAGGACTTAGATATGTTATTTTCTCATACATAAAACAATTACAAATCATTTTTTTGCATATTTACATTTTATTGCATCTTGAAATAATTGTTTATTTATTTATTGTACAATGAATTCAATCGGGTTGTAATTGTAAATTAGGATTTTATTTTATGCAAATATCACCATTCAAAACTTGTATCCCCCCTCCCATAATACTGTTGTAATAGTTTAGATTTACTTTACGCAATTTATCGCATTATATGCATGTTTAGTAAAAACTAGGGTTTGTATGATAAGACAAAATCAAACAAATAGCATGACCTAATACAAGACAAAATCATGAAAATGACAACACATTGCACACAACACCCTTAGGGTTCCATCCACTTGGTTGCCTTAACAAAATGGCCATGGTATGCATGCTAGGTATCTTGGCAAAACAAAACAAAACAAAAGATCATAGTCCCTCGATGACGCTATCACAAGGTTGCCTAAAAACAAACGATCTTAGACCCTCAAACTTGCTAAGATACTTGGCACCATTGCTATCATGGTCATACGATGACCCACGCCTGTCCCGCTTAACATCCAAAGATAGGGTTATCTACCAAAACAATGGTAGGTTAACAATATTAAAGGAATGAAAATGTATAGGAAAGACTTTTGAGTAGGTAGATAAGCTTCTAGTTACTTGATCAATTTGCAAAACAATCCTTGCTATTTTCTAAAACACACACATTTCCAAAACAATTTCCAAACAACTTTCAAAATATTGAAATATTTTTCAAAAGACAAACATCTTTATATACATTCTTACGAACAAGAATCATTACAAAGATTGCCTAAACGATGGACTCTTTTCAAAATACTTTCAAAACCACACAAAGCACCATTTCAAACAATTGAAAAGCAAAAGTAAGTGATCTAAAACAAGTAACTAAGAGCCCATGGAAAACCATGGATGAAAAGGGTGCTAGCACCTTCCCTTTTCATAATCTACCCCTCGAACCCAAAAACAATCTCAAAGATCTTTCTTGTGCTTTTTTTACCTTTCCTTTTGGATAAAATAAAAGTCGGTGGCGACTCTTGCTAATTGCGACATTTGCAAACACAAACGCAAAACCTCAAGTCAGTTCTCCCACCGCATCACAGAACTGGCGACTCTGCTGGGGATCAAATATAAAAGTGGGGTTACCTTAGGGTTTTAGATCACCTTTACATGCTTATCTTGCTTGACTTGTTTGCTTTACATTTTGGTTCTATTGTTTGGGTTTGAATCCTCTACCCGGATTTGGGAAACATTCATAGGTAAATAGCAATACGTTGTGGAAACTGTGCGGGGTATACCAACATAATCTAAGAAATAGCTATATTAGTGCGACATATTTGTGGGTACCGGTAGCCTTTGAGTTAATCAAAGAGAATACGGGGCCGCTGAGTGATGTCATGAAGCACTAATGGACTTTTAGAACCTTTACTTGACTAACTTGGCCTTTTAGGATGTAGTGAGATGACCAGTTTTGGTGCAGTCCAAAGTTGGTAGATACTCGATACTACACTCATTGAGGGTTGGTTCCTTGGAATATTTCGGCCGCCAGTAAAGAGGCTGAATTGAAACAATGAACAAGGAAACAATCCAGTGATATTGAGCTCCTTAGAACCCGGTTACTATTTCTAGGACAGGTTGATCCAACTAAACTTCAAGAGGGTACTTACCTATGAAACCCCATGCAAGCCTAAACTAGGAACTTGTGTGATTTGCTTGTACATATATACTTGTGCATAACATCATGGACATCATGAACATCATATGCATCCACTAACCATTTCAAGGATTTTGGAGATTCATTTTTGTTCCTGTTTTGTAGGTTATGGATTTACTTCGCAGGAAAACTATCTAAATCAACCTTGTAAGAATTCCTCCACAACTCAAGGAGATAGCTTCAAAGATTCCTGAGAATTCTCCCTTCACCGAGAGGCATGGTCGTCTTCTCAACTTGGTCACTACCAACACTGAGGAGGATATGCTGAAAGTTCTCTTCCAGTTCTTTGACCCTTTGCATCATTGCTTCACATTTCCTGACTACCAACTTGTACCCACTTTGGAGGAATTTTCTCAACTCTTGAGGATTCCTATTCTCAATCAACTACCCTTCAACGATACGGAAAGAGATCCAAAGCCAGAAGAGATTGCTCAAGCCTTACACTTGCACTCATCTGATGTCACAACACATTGGGAAACTAGAAGTGGTGTCAAAGGCTTCTTGTCAAAGTTTCTGTTTGAGAAGGCCCAAAGCTGCTGGAATTCTTTGGATCTACAAGCTTTTGAGGAGATTATAGCTCTTCTCATCTATGGGATGGTCTTTTCCCCTAATCCTGACCAACTTATAGATGTGAATGTTGTCAAAATCTTCATGACTCGCAACCCGGTGCCTACATTGCTTGGGGATATCCTCCACTCTTTTCACACTCGAACAATGACAAAAAGAGGTGTTCTCATGTGTTGCACTCCTCTACTGGAAAGATGGTTTATTTCTCATCTTCCCCAATCAGTTTTGAAGAATGATAAGGTTTAAGGTGGTCACAACGATTGATGACTCTTACACATTCAGAAATTCATTGGTGTTCTCGATCCAGAGAGAATGTCATTATCATTGACCGTTGTGGAGAATTTCCTAATGTCCCTCTACTTGGCATTAGGGGAGGCATCACCTACAACCCTTGCTTGGCTCTGAGACATTTTGGGTATGCCCGAAGGGATGGCCCACATGACATGTTGATTCAAGGGTTGGTCTTCGACTTCGACAACGACAATCAAGGACTCCGACAAAGGTTCATCCAAGCTTGGAGGATGCCCAAAAAGGTTGACAGTAAGACCTTGGGACACAAGAATTCCATCCCCCTTGAGCCTTACCTCAAGTGGGTACGAACCCGCGCCCAAAGTCTTATGATGCCTTATCCCTACATTCTCCCAGTGATTATAGAGCCTGTTATGGAAGGAGAGGTTCCATACACCCTCGTACATCCTGACATGCCAACATCACTCGAAGACTTACAAAGGAGTTGGATACAGCTCAAGGGAGAGCGTGATACTTTCGAAGCCCAATTCTACGCAAGCGAGAAGAAGGTTTTGGAACTCACTCGTCAACTTCACAAAGAGCAGACTCTCGACACCTACATTGCACCAAAGAGGATGCGCAACGTCTTTTTACCTTAGAATTTTGTATTATTTTGCCCATGGGGCATCGATGTACTAACAAGTTCTATCTTATTAATATGACGTGTGTTTCTTTTTTGTTTAAAACAAATTTGAATTTCTGAATCCTTGAAAGCATTACATGAATACATATCATTCATCATATGCATAAGCAGGTCTTCACACCAAGTTTCCTCATCTCTCTGCTGTTTATTTCATCAAGATGGATATTGAACAAACGGTCAAAGATTTGCAAGCTCAGAATTCACAATTTCAACAGCTACTCTTGACCCTAGCCAAGGGGCAGGCGGAGCTCAAGACTCTACTAGAGAAGGAAAAAGAGAAAAAGAAGAAGAAGAGAGCTGGTGTGGTTCTCATGGGAAGAAGATTTGAAGGACAAGCCAGACGGACTTTGGAATTCCCCTCAACATCTGATGAAGGGATAGGAAAAGGAAAGGGGGCTGCAGTACCATATGATTTTGAGGAAGAAGAAGAAGAAGAGGATGAGGACTATTCTGAACAACAGTACCCTACGGCCGATGACAAATATAAGAACTTGGAAGAATGTCTAGCTGCTATGGAGATACAGAGAGTGCCTGGGCTAGACTTTGAGGAGTTAGGGCTGGTATCTGGAATTGTAATCCTTCCTAAGTTTAAAGTGCCTCTATTTTCAAAGTACGATGGAGTGTCTTGTCCCAAGATGCACCTACGATCTTATGTCAGGAAAATTCAACCACATTCTTCTGACAAAGACCTGTGGGTCCACTTTTCCAGGACAGTTTATCGGGGACGCAGCTGGATTGGTTTTACCAGTCGGAGAGGTCAGATGTGCATAATTGGGAAGATTTGGCAGCCGCATTCTATAAACAGTATCAATATAATGCCAACTTGGCGCCAACCCGTACTCAGCTACAGAGTATGGCTATGGATACCAATGAGGGCTTCAAAGACTACGCCCAAAAGTGGAGGGATTTGGTCGGAAGGGTGCAACCACCATTATCTGAAAGAGAGCTAGTTGATATGTTCTTGGGGACTCTGTCAGGTCCTTTCTTTAATCACCTGATAGGGAGCTCTTCTGCAGGTTTCACTGAGTTGATTTTAACTGGCAAAAGAGTGGAGGCCGGTATTAGAAGCGGGAAAATTCAGAAAGACTTGTCTGCCTCAACTACTGCAAAAAATCCCTTCACTGCAAAGAATGAAGTGTATGCTGTCTATGCCCAGAGAAATCAGGGAAGAATTGAAAGACGACCAACTGTGGGGGCCGTTATGATTCAGAAGTCTGCGTTAGATCAGCCGAGAAACAATCAGCCGAGAAATGATCAGCCGAGGAATAACCATCAAAGGGTGGAAAGGCCTGTAAGGCAATTCACCAAGATAAACATGACTCCTGCTCAAGTCTTATCCCATCTCTTGAAGTTGAACCTGGCCATGCTAAAGGAGGCCCCTAAAAACCCTAACACTTCATCTCCACATTACCATCCCAACGCCAGATGTGCGTACCACTCGGAAAGTCCAGGGCACGACACCAACAACTGTTGGGCCTTGAAGAACAAGATTCAAGATCTGATCGACGCAAAGGAAGTTAAATTTGGAGCTCCTGAAAAGCTGAATGTAATCTCCGAACCTACGCCCAGGCATGGACACAATTCCAATGTCGTGGAAGAAGATCTGTTTGTTTCTGCTGTGGATGAACTGTCAACTCCTCTCCTAACTGTCAAGTTGAATTTGTTGAAGGCTGGGGTGTTCCCAGGTTGTGACAAAAATTGCCATACTTTCTTGTCCTCCCCATTTGACTGTCCTCTATTGAAGAAAGGAATCCAACAACTGATTGATAACAAGGAAATTTTGTTTGAGAAAGCTCCTGTCTCACCCATTCCAGTTCCAGAAGTTTCAATAATAACCATATACGCCAATCCTTCCAGGGTTCCTAAAAAACCTGTTAGGATTACATCTGCTCCAGTGACTACTCCGTTGAAGATAACAATGCCCGGACCAACCACATACAAATCCGACAGAATGGTACCATGGAACTATGGTGGAGAAATCTACTACCATGGTGTCAAACAGATTGAACGGACCATTGAAGAAGAAAGCTCTGAGGAAGATAATCCCGACATCAGTAACATTGCTGGAACAAGCAAAATTACTCGTAGTGGGAGAATCTTTTCTCCAGAGATTGCTCCTCCAACAGCAGTCTTTGGACCCGCGGCCATCCCGAAGATTACACCTAAACCAGTAACTGTACCTACAAGTGTACCCACCAACAATGACAATGCAATTCACATCCCTATTTCCGATGCTGAGAAAAATGGAAAGAATGTTCAAGAGGAGCCTGTCTTGATGAAGGCTCAGCCATTAGTCATTCCTGATACATCCCAGAAAGAGATGGAAGAGATTCTGAG
Organism: Vicia faba; assembly: GCA_948472305.1. Lineage (NCBI taxonomy): Eukaryota > Viridiplantae > Streptophyta > Magnoliopsida > Fabales > Fabaceae > Vicia > Vicia faba. The sequence goes on along the minus strand of OX451736.1, from coordinate 1,393,010,562 downwards.
GATCATTAAGAAAAGTGATTACAATGTTGTTGAACAACTGGGGCAGACCCCCTCCAAAATATTTATGCTAGCCCTGTTTTTGTGCTCTAAGGCACATGCTAAAGCTTTGGTCAAGTTGTTGAAGACGGCCCACGTGCCACAAAAAACCTCCGCTGATCAATTCTAGGAATGCGTGGCTAGTTTAACAGCTGACAATGGTCTAGGATTCTCCGATGCAGATTTGAATTCCAAAGGGAGAAAACATAGTGACGCACTACATGCCTCGGTGGAGTGTAGGCGAACCACCCTAGCTCATGTTTTGGTTGATACTAGGTCATCTCTAAATGTCTTGCTGAAGAAAGCCTTGGATAGACTGGATTGTGAAGGCTTAATCCTGAAACCCAGCAATATCATTGTTAGAGCCTTTGATGGTTCTAAGAGGATGGTCCACGGGGAGGTGGACATCCCGATCAAAGTGGGTACCCAGACGTTCGATTCAACATTTTACGTGATGGACATCCGTACTTCCTATTATTTCCTGTTGGGAAGACCTTGGGTCCACCATGCTGGAGCTGTCACTTCTACTCTGCATCAAATGCTCAAGTACCCTGTCCAGGGGGAAATTATAATTGTTCATGGCAAAGAGGAATACATGATCAGTCATCTTAACTCTTTCTGTTATGTAGAATTGGATGGCGAATTCATAGAAACCCCTTTCCAACACTTTGAAGAGTTCTCTGAAGAGATAGTGGCGACCAAGACAGTGTCCTCAACTCTTGTGATCACAAGACCTCCGCCTCAGATGTCTTCTCTCAAGGATGCTAGGGGCAGTAGTGGAAGAAGGTGGATCCATAATCTGGGGGCAGCTTCCCGAATTTCCTTTCAAATCAGACAAATTTGGCTTGGGATTTACTTCAACTAGTCAGAAGGCTATGCGCCGCTCCCATGCCGGAGGGCCACCTGTGAAGATCATCCACCGAGGGGTTAATGCACTAGAGGACAGTGAAGAAGAGGGAAACTTGGAAGACTGGATTTTCCCTACTGTTGGCGGAGGACTGTGCAACTCGGAAGCGAAAGACTTTGTTCCGATTACTTTCATATCGCAGTAATTTATCTTTTCCATTTCTGTTGGACTGTAATAATTCACAAAACTATTCGTACTTTTTCAGCCTTGTGTCTTACCCGAGGCACATAGGTCCATTTGTAAGGGTTCTTATTTCATTTTCATATGTCATTTTAATGAATCATGGACGCTTTTCATATTTAAACACTTTTTGCTCATTGTCTTTCTTTTACATTTTATTGTTTTAAGATGGTTATCCTTTACACACACCCACACTCACAAATGCAGGTACCCTTCCATTCCAAAACCCATGGGTAACGATACTGCTATAGCCTTCAGTGACTCCGAAGATCTGATCAACCAAGCCGAATACGAAGGTGAGGAAGATTGTGAGGTGCCAGGGGAATTGGCCAGACTTCTACAATAAGAGGAAAGAGAAATTCAGCCTCATGAAGAGCAGTTGGATACAATCAACTTGGGAACTGAGGATGACAAAAAGGAAATCAAGATAGGTGCCAATCTAGAGCCGAGTGTCAAGGAGCGCCTAATTCAGCTATTGCATGATTATGTTGAGATCTTTGCCTGGTCATACGAAGACATGCCGAGACTCGATACTGACATTGTGGTCCATCACCTCCCCACAAGAGAAGATTGTCCACCAGTTAAACAAAAGGTCCACTGCATGAGACCTGACATGACCGAAAATATCAAAGCAGAAGTTATGAAGCAGTTCAATGCTGGATTTCTGGCTGTTACTTCATATCCTCAATGGGTTGCTAACATTGTGCCCGTGCCTAAGAAGGACGGCAAAGTGAGAATGTGCGTGGATTATAAAGACTTAAATAGGGCCATCCCTAAAGATGACTTTCCCCTACCGCACATCGACATCCTGGTTGACAACACAGCTCAGCACAAAGTATTTTCTTTCATGGACGGATTCTCAGGCTATAACCTGTTGTACCCCAAATTTTGACCTAAGATACCATCTTTCATCTGCATCGTTACATTGCGAGTGTTTTGATCTTTTGATTTTTAAAAATTCATAACTTTTTCAGGTCGAGAGCTGTTTATTTTTGAACGCTGAATTTATTAATCGATCAATGATCAAACAATGTTTATTAATTATTTATTATCTTAAATTTAAATAATTGGAATCTATTTTCGGTTATTATATAATTTAAAGATTTATGAATAATGAAATAAACATTTGAAAAGAGGTTTATTAATTGGTCAACAATGATTATTTAATTATTTATCATTCTAAGTTAAATAATTGAAATTCTATTTTTAATTATTATAATTTAGAAAATTATGAATACTGAATTAAATAATTGAAATTATTAATTGATCAATGATGTTTATTTATTTGTTTATTATTCTGAATTTAAGTGATTGAAATTGATTTTCAATTATTATACAATTTAAAGAATTATAAACGATAAATAAATAATTGGAAAGAAAAAGAATTAATTGGCAAAATATTGGAATTTTATTCATTTTATTCTAAATGTACAATTGTTGTGTAAATACTGTATTTATTTACAACGTATTTACAATAATAATTTTTACAAAAGTTTGAAATGAAATAAAAAAACTATTCTAATTTTTTTTCCTAAATTCTAAATCTTCATCTTCTATCCAATGCCTTTTGTCTGCTCATTTACTTTTACCTGCAAAAACAATTAAAAGAAAAGTTAGAAATAAATAAATGATTAAAAGCAGAAAATTAATTTAGTGTTCATCATTAAAAGCAAACGGCTGGAATCAGTTTTTACCCTTTTTGCAAATCACGGGATTTATCCCGGTTCACAAAAAGGGATGGATTTTATTTTCAAAATGAATGCACAAATTTAAAAGATGCACAAATTCATTTTTTATTTTCAAAACTGCATAATTAAAATCAATTACATTTTCAAAAATCCCATGCATATTTCAAAGGCATAAAGCAACAGCAAATGCATAAACATTACATATGCAAGATATCCCCAACGTAAACTATGCAACAACTTAAGAAGAAGCCAAAATACATAAGGCTCCACTGTGCCATGCAGAAGTCAAAAGAAATATGCAGTTCAAAACAATTTTTGCAAGCATAATATATTTCCATTTACATCATGTTCCAGCCTATGCAATTTTAGAACATACAGTACATCATACATCATTTTATGTCAAAATGTACCTATGAGAGAGAAGAGAGATAGAAGTATGGTTTTTACAGGTTTTGGTTTAGGCAGAAGGAGTTACAAAACTACAGCAGTAACACAGTAAGAGGAAAGAAGCATGAAATTGGAATACAAACAAACTGTATGAAGCAGATGTGCAGAAGGTAGAATATAATAAAAGTATTCAAACCTGAGCCATAAAAGATGCCAAGCAAAACTGTATAACATAGCAAGAAAACCCCTTTCAAAAAACAAGAGAGTTCATAACCTGCAAAAGGGCCTTCTACACAAAACTATCAAAAAACCATTTTGCTCTAAGTCTAAAAACAAGGAACCAGTATAACCTACTGTCAAACCTGCATATAACCAAAACAACAGCATGGCCTAAACCATTCCAAAACCCTTCCTACTGCATAATACCACAAAACCAGTACCATACATAACCATTATCAAAAACCCTCCACCTACTTTCAAACATACACCATATAAACCAACATAAACCATAAACCAGTTTCCATCAACATACATAAAACCATCACAAAAGTCAAAACCATATATCAAATAACATGGCCTAAACCATTTCAAAAACCTGCTATCTCCTAAACCATATCAACTTATTCCATAACCTGTAAAACACAAATCTTGGCCTAAACCAGTAGAACCAGCATAAACCATATCAGAACCATATGGTCTAAAACCACAAACCTGTATCACCAAAAATCAAAACCAATGTCCAAACACGAAGGCCTCAATATGTTCATCATTGGCCATAAGCAAAAAAGCATACAGTAGTATAGGCGAGAAGAAGAAAAGAAACTGTCAAACCATTCCAACAAAAGCATACAGAAGTCAGAAAGAAGAAGAGGGCAAGCTAGTCAAAAAACATTTTTTCAACAGTAGCATTCAAACGTCCAAGGCAACTGAAAGCAACAGTAGCAAGAGAAGAAGAGGAAAAAGCATGCAATCAAAGGCAACATTTCTCAGAACCTAAAAGGCCAATCCAAGAAGCAATAGAAGCGAAGCAAAAGGGACAAAAGGAACGAAATACCGGTGGTCCGAAGCAAGCCCACAGCGTCAAACCTCACCGTCCCGGCCTCCTAGCTTTCCTCACCTTCCCTCCTCCTTCTCCAGGTAGCTTTTTCACCCTCTTTGTTTTTCTTCATAATACCTCAAATAATCATTGCAATAAGAATAAGAATCAGAAATGAACATAGATCAACACATGCAAAATTGTAACAAACCCTAAAACGAATAGGAAATTGAATTTACCGTGATTCCATCGTCGTTTGCTTTGCTGGAGGGAAGAGGGAGATGGAGAATACCGGTGGCCTTTGGGACGAATGAGAACTCAGATGAAGCAGAACGCGAACGAAGAAGAACGTGAATGAAGAAGACGAGCAAAGTGAGCGCCGTTCTGTAAACCTAAGCAACGTTTAACCCTAATTCAATCAAAACCTGTTTAACCTTAAAACAAATTATGAACATATTGGACTTAACTGCCTAAGCCCAAGCGAATCCCATTCACACCCCCCATATTTCTGTTTTTTGATTCAGACCCTTTAAAACCCTCTTGGCCCATAACTCTTTTATCCACCCTCTTATTTCTTTAATACTTTTTTCTTTTGTTTTCTTTTATTTCCTCCTTTTTAGAATTTTATTAATTTAGTAATTAGTAATTTAATCAAATAGATGTAATTTAATTAAAGCATTTTAATCATTTTACCTTTTGTTTATTAAGTTTAATTTTAGGTTTATTTGGTAATTTTAAATATTCCTTTTTTTAATTAGGTTTAAGTTAGTAACCTTTTAAGTATTCATTTAGTTTAATTATTTAATAATTCTTTAAAAATAATGCCTCATATAGAACTCTAAAAATATTTTAAAAAAAATAGAAACTTAAAAAACTTAAAAAAAACATTTTTATTTTCCTTAATTAATTCTCATTACTTTTATCCATATAAAAAATGCGTAAAAAATGAAAACAATTAAAACATTTTTCTTTTCATTAATATTAAACAAAAATCCAAAAAAATGCATATTTACACCATTTAGTCATTTATTTAACTGTTGTTATTTAATCATTATCCGCATAATTTTTCTGTTTAATTATTTCATATTTACTTGTTTATTCTGTTTACTTCTAAATCCAAGGGAAAAACGATTAAATTTGTCGACTTCATGTCCTCAAGTCTAATCGCGCGAACATTCGCATTTCATTAAAACTTAGGATAATTTTTCCTCAAATATTCAATCTTTTCAAAACTTATACCTTTTTAAGCAAAAACTTCGACATTAGGTCGTCGACTCTTCAAAAAACCGTCCGTACCTCTTTTCGGCCAAAACAATTTATTTTAATCAAACGAACAATTTTAACAAACAGATATTTCGAAAGGTTCCTATAGAGTACTATAGATACATTGGGTGCTAATACCTTCCCATTGTATAACCAACCCCCGAACCATAGATCTCTTTTCAAAAACGCCTTGTATTTTTATTACTTTTAAAAAGTATTACTTTACATTGCATATTTAGGGTTTTATTTCGCTCTTTTCCCTTTTCCCTTGGAAATAATAAAGCACGGTGGCGACTCTTGCTTTTGTGAGACGAATTAATCAATAATTCGATCTCCGATTTACCCCGCTACATTTTTTATCGCTACAGAATTGGCGACTCTGCTGGGTAAAGATTGACCTCTTGTTGGTCCATCCCTAAGTGGGTTAAGCCTAATTTGCCTTATCTGTTTATTATTATTTGATTTGTTTGATTATGTGTTTAAATTGGGGTGTTTGGGTTTTTTTGCAAAGGAAGAATCCTATACCCGGATTAAGTTACACTTAAGGAATAGGACGGGTGGTACAGTCATGTTAACTTTGAGGGAGTAATCCCGAAGAAGGAGGCATGAGATCCCCCACTCAATGGAAGGCCCTCTTGAACTTAATATTTTTTTACCGAGTAATCGGGAAGACATTATTATTTTCGACCTAGGAGCCCGAGAAGTTGAGGACCGTAGAACCCTAACCCATCTTGGCCTTTTTAGGTGTAGCGCGGAGACTATAACGGAGTAATTCGGAAGTAGTTGTTACGCGATTCTACGCTCGGACGAGTTTCTCTTGAGAATATTGCTAATTATTGAGTAATCAAGACGTTGGTAATATCCGAAGGAGGAATGTAGACTCTGGGAACTCTTAGAACCTTGTCTTACAGGTGTGATTGAACCATTAGTACATACCTTGGGGTGGGCTTTACCCTTGACTTCATGCTGAACGTTGAACCTTTGAACCCCATGTTTGCAAACTTGTGTGTAACTGTTGCATTATCATTCATCCATGCATTCATCAACATTTTTGTGAAAAACTTGTTTTTCAAGGAACTTCGGAATGATTTTTGCAGACATCTCAGGTTATTATGGAATTTGGAAGGAGAAACACTCGAAGTTTTAGTTTTAAGGAGCCCGAGATTGAAGAACTGAAGAGTTTGATTCCGAAGATCGAGAACCCGACGGATTTTCGGAAGAAGTATGGGTCCATTATACCTCTCTTGAAGCGCAAGATGAAGGAAGGCATTCTTAATACGTTGGTCCAATTCTACGATCCTTTGTACCGATGTTTCACCTTTCCGGATTACCAATTGATGCCCACCTTAGAAGAGTACTCCTATATACTTGGTTTGCCGATCACCGACTCTGTTCCTTTTTCTGGATTAGAAGAGGAGCCCAAATCTCACGAGATAGCGACCATCACCCACTTGAAGAAGTCAGAGATAGAGGAGAACATGACTACAAAAGGGGGAATCCGAGGCTTGTCTGCGCAGTTTTTGTTGAGGAAAGCTCGTCATTTCGCTGAGATAAAAGATACTGTTGCCTTTGAAGACGTCTTTGCTTTACTCGCTTATGGTTTATTTTTGTTCCCTAACGTTGATAAGTTTGTGGACATCAACGCCATCAGAATTTTCTTGATTGGAAATCTAGTTCCTACGCTGCTAGGAGATACCTACTACTCCATCCATCTTCGAAACTCTTATCAAGGAGGAATGATTATTTGTTGTGCACCGTTTTTGTATCAGTGGTATGTTTCGCATCTACCTGGGTCTGATGTTTTCTGGGATCTCGAGAAGGAACCGCGATGGGCGCCAAAGATTATGGCTCTCACTCATTTCGACATTGATTGGTATAATCGAGTTTACTACGACGTGAAGATCATCGATAGCTGTGGCGCTTTTCCTAACGTGCCTCTTCTCGGTACGAGAGGTGGAATTAACTATAACCCTGTTCTCGCACGCTGTCAGTTTGGGTACCCGATGAGGGATAAGCCTAACAACATCCATGTGAGTGGTTTCTTTCTACAGGAAGGACGAGATCATCAGGCAGCTAAGAGGGAGATCGAAGGAGCTTGGCGCCACATCCATAGGAAAGGGAGAGATATGTTAGGACATAGAGGTGCCGTTTCTTTGGAGCCTTACCTACAATGGGTCCGTGCTAGGGCTTGTGTTCTCAAGATGCCCTATAAACTTGAGAAACCTTTATTCCCTACCGTTGCATCATCATCTGTTGTTATCCCTATCGCGAATATAGGAGAATACCAAGGAAATCTGGCTAGGATGAAGTCCGAGAGGGATGCTTGGAAAGAAAAGTATAATATGTCTGAATATGAGAATCGAGTCCTGACTCGACAGCTAAAGGAAAAGGAGGATTTACTCTTTATTCAAGACGGCTGGTTCATTGATCATGATGAGAAGCTTCGTCGAAAGGATGCTTTACTGAAGAAGTATGCTAGTGAGAGGAAGAGAAAGAAGGAATGTTCGGTAAGCGTTGCTCTTGTTCCCAATCCGCAGAAGGAAATCATTGATCGACTGGTAGCTGAGAAGAAAGAGATGGAAGACTTTTATGAAGAGAAGATCAAGAAGCTCCGGTTACAGTTGGTATTTGGTCCTTCATCCGATGTTTCAGAGTGATCTTTAGCTTTTAGTTTTATTTTATTAATGTCATTTTGTAAAACTTTGTAAAAGGGCTTCATGCTCCGAGTTGTAATTTATTGCTTTATTAAGGGCTTCAATGCTCCAAAGTTGTAATTTATTGCTTTATTATGGACTTCATGTTTCAAAGTTGTAATTTAATGCTTTATTAAGGGCTTCATGCTCCGAGTTGTAATTTATTGCTTTATTAAGGGCTTCAATGCTCCAAAGTTGTAATTTAGCGCTTTTTGATTAATGGATTGAGTTTTTGTTGTTCCAAATTCCTTTACCATTGATATGTGCAAAATCACCGAAGTTCCTTGAAAAACTATTAAAATGAATCATCATTTGCATCGCACATCATGCATCATTCCACATTCCCCTTCACATGTTTTCTAGAGTCTTATCCTTGTTTCTTTTTCCACTCCAAAAGTTGTCAAGCTGTCTCACCGATACGACACTCGAGCCAATCGTCAGAGGAAAATGGAAGATCTGGAACAGGAAAATCATGAGCTTCGTGGGGAAGTTGCTACCCTTTGTATCGAGATGGAAAATTTAACTGCGTTAGTGGAAAGTTTGGTGGTTGTTCAGAATCAGCCATCTACTACGGTTGCTGAGATTCAGACTTCAACTCCAGTGGTTTCCGAGATTGTCACCGTTCCTACCTCCGTGACTCAAATCAACTCTCCACTTCAACATCAGATGCCGAAAGGTTTTCCGTGGGGAATGCCTTACAATTTTGTGCCAGAGGGGTATCAGCCTGCCGTACAGCCTTTGTTTCAACCTGCTTTGTCTCTTCCTCAACCAGAGACAACTGCCTTGCCGCCAGTAATCCCGTCTGTAACACCTATTCCGCAACCGATTATGACAATTGTCGCTCCTGTGGTTCACTCTGTGCCGTACTTGAATGAACCTACTTATCCTGCCGAGCCTGCTGAAAGTTTGGGTCTTTTTGATAGGATGGAAGAATTTCAGGATCAGTTCCAAAAAATGCAGAAGGAGCTCAGAGCGTTAAAGGGGAAGGATTTGTTTGGGAAGAACACGCATGACCTTTGTTTAGTTCCGAATGTCAAGATTCCGGCAAAATTCAAAGTGCCAGACTTTGAAAGATATAAGGGTGATTCGTGTCCTAGAAGTCATTTGACAATGTACGTGAGAAAGATGTCTACGTATTCCGATGATCATGACTTGTTGATTCATTATTTTCAAGATAGTTTGACGGGTGCTGCTCTAAAGTGGTATATGGGTTTAGACAGTATTCGGATCCGCAACTTCAACGATCTTAGCGAAGCTTTTGTCCACCAGTATAAGTACAACGTTGACATGGCACCGGACAGGGATCAACTCCGGGCGATGTCGCAAAGAGACAGAGAATCTTTTAAGGAATACGCCCAGAGGTGGCGTGAAATCGCTGCTCAAATCTATCCACCTCTTGAGGAGAAAGAGATGACTAAGATATTTTTGAAGACTTTAGGTTCCTTTTACTATGAAAGAATGATAGCCAGCGCACCCAGTGACTTCACCGAAATGGTAAGCATGGGCATGCGGTTAGAGGAAGGGATTCGTGAAGGGCGTTTGGTTAAAGAAGGAAGTCCGTCTAGCAGTACTAAGAAGTTTGGAAGTGTTTTCCCGAAAAGAAAAGAGCAGGATGTCAGCGCTTTGTTCCCAGGTAGACCAAGGAGAGGTTACTCTCACGTTGCGGCAGTCACTACGGCTGTCCGCCCAGCTTTGATGACCCCAGCTCATCAAACTCCACCAACTCAACAACGGCCATTTCAGCAGCAGCCTCGACAACAGGCTTATCCATTCAACAATCAGAACCGTTCACCCAGAAAACCACAGTTCGATGCCATTCCTATGACGTATACTGAATTGTTCCCTGCTCTCATCAGAAAGAACCTCATAACGACAAAGCCTCCCCCTGTCGCACCAAATAGTACTTCTTCGTGGTACAAGGCGGATCAGTTTTGTGAGTATTATCAAGGGTCGCCGGGGCACAACCTTGAGAATTGCTTTGCTCTGAAGGCGGAAGTGCAGAGATTGATTAAGAATGGTATCTTGTCTTTCAAGGATGTTAATCCAAATGTTAGAGATAATCCTTTGCCTCGACATGGGGCAGCTTCAGTGAATATGGTGGAAGGTTGTCCGGGGAAGTTTCGAGTTTTTCAAGTTGAACATATAAGAGAATCGTTGATCAGGTTACATCAGAGTTTGAGAAGACTTGCCTTTGTTAGACATCAGCATGATTATGATGTTTGTGAATTCTGTTCAAGAGAGGTTGATTGTCCTATTGTGAAGGAGGATATTCAGAAGTTGCTAGACCAGAGAGTTATCACTATTACGTATGACAGAGATCCGGAGGATGAAGTGAATGTTATAATACCGCAATTCAATTTACCTGAATCAGTAGAGATCGTTTACGATAGTCAGACTGCACCTGTTGATCCTTTGATTATTTACCCACTTGGTCATGTGCCTTACAACTCAGACCAAGCTGTACCGTATAAGTATAATGCCACAATTATTGAGAATGGGGTAGAAGTCCCTATACCGACAATACCGTCTTTTGTTAACATTGCTGATGTGAGTAGAGTTACGAGGAGTGGACGTGTCTTTGCAGCAGTACCTTTGAAGAGACCAGAAGTTCAAGTCAGGAGACCCATACCGGCGGAAGTTCCAGCGAGAAATGTTGAACCAAGGGTTGAGATAGGCCGATCCAGTGAACCTATCCCTCGCCCTGAGGATGATGAGATTCTGAAGCTTATCAAGAGAAGTGAATATAAGATCGTGGACCAACTTTTGCAAACTCCTTCCAAGATTTCTTTGCTTACTTTACTGAGAGATTCTGGTGCCCATAGAGAAGCTTTGATGAAGGTCTTAGACCAGGCGTTCGTGGATCATGATGTGACGGTTGACCAATTTGATGGAATTGTGGGAAATATTACTTCGTGTAACAATCTTGGTTTCAGTGATGAAGAACTCCCGGAGGAGGGGAGAAACCATAATATGGCTTTGCACATCTCAATAAGTTGTGGAAATGATACCTTATCAAGCGTGTTGGTAGATACAGGTTCGTCGTTGAATGTGATGCCCAAAACTACGTTATCTCGGCTCTCGTATCCAGGTGCTCCCATGAGACCTAGTGGAGTAATTGTCAAAGCGTTTGATGGTTCTAGGAAGACTGTCATTGGTGAAGTGGATCGTCCTATAGTAATTGGTCCTCATACTTTTCAAATCACTTTCCAAGTAATGGATATTCGTGCTGCCTACAGTTGCTTATTGGGTCGTCCATGGATCCATGATGCAGGGGCAGTCACCTCCACGCTCCATTAGAGACTGAAGTTTGTGAGGCATGGGAAGCTAGTAATGATCGGGGGAGAGCAGGCTATGGTGGTAAGCCATTTATCATCCTTCTCTTTTATTGATGCTGATGAGGATGTTGGAACCCAGTTCCAGGGTCTATCTGTTGCTAAGAATGAAGTGAAGAAGCAAGGGGCATCCATCTCTTCTTTTGAGGATGCGTGACGAGTGGTGGAAAGTGGTTCGGCCGAAGGATGGGGCCAGGTGTTGACTTTGCCCGAGAACAAGTCTGGGGAAGGTCTTGGTTTCCGTCCCGTGTCTGCGAGAGTCAAGCAAGAGGTGGTTGTTCGTCCGATTCAAGAGGTTTTCCGAAGTGCAGGTTTTATACATCCTGAGGTGGATGCTATCATAGAAGTTGATTCCGAGGAGGATTTGCCCGATTTTGTGACGCCTGGATTGGCTTGCCAAAACTGGATAGTTGTTGATGTTCCTATTGTTATGCACATTTCCGAGTAATGTTTTGTTTTGTTTTTCTTTGAAAAAATTCGCTCTGCCCAAGGCGAGAAGTATTTTGTGTCGGGCTATGAAAAATAATTCCTTTTGCTCTGCCCAAGGCAAAAGAGAAATGTCTGGGCTCCTTGTTTCAAGTATTTCCCTTCAATGAATAAAAATGTTATTTTGTCCACTACTTATTTATTTTTCACTTTTTCTGGGAAATAGCAATGAAAATTAATTGGTAGTAATAGGAAAATATAATGACCTTTTGTTTTATTTGCACAAATCGATTTCTAAAATAAAGCATAATCATGTGTGCAGATTAATCCATGACTTAACCATCGAAAACAATGATCTTATGCCCTCTCCCAACTTTGAATTCCCTGTGTTCAGAGCCGAAGAAGAGGATGGTGAAGAGATTCCTGTTGAAATTTCCCAGTTGCTTGAGCATGATGAGAAGATCATTCAACCGTTTGAAGAACCTGTAGAGTTGGTCAACTTGTGTGATGAAGAAGATAGAAAGGAAGTCAAAGTCGGAGCATTGCTTATCCCGAAGTCAAAGAGAAAATGTTGGAGCTTCTCAAAGAGTATGTTGATGTGTTTGCTTGGTCCTACCAAGATATGCCGGGTTTGGACAACAATATTGTGGAGCATTGTTTACCGTTGAGACCTGAATGTCCGCCGATCAAGCAGAAGCTGAGAAGGACTCGTCCCGATATGGCTGACAAGATCAAGGAAGAAGTTCAAAAGCAGATTAACGCAGGTTTCCTTGTTACATCGGTCTATCCTCAGTGGTTAGCCAACATAGTGCCTGTTGCTAAGAAAGATGGCAAGGTTCGGATGTGTGTAGACTATAGAGATCTGAATAGAGCTAGCCCAAAGGATGACTTCCCGTTACCGCACATTGACGTATTGGTCGACAGTACCGCAAAGTTCAAAGTCTTTTCTTTCATGGATGGTTTCTCTGGTTACAATCAAATCAAGATGGCACCAGAATATATGGAGAATACGGCTTTCATTACACCTTGGGGAACATTTTGTTATCGGGTTATGCCGTTTGGTTTGAGGAATGCTGGTGCAACATACCAAAGAGCCATGACTGCTTTGTTCCATGACATGATGCATAAGGAGATAGAATTGTATGTGGATGACATGATTGCCAAATCACAGACTGAGGAAGATCACTTGGAACACTTGTTGAAGTTATTCCAGCGTTTGAGAAAGTACAAACTCCGTCTGAATCCCAACAAGTGCACTTTTGGTGTTCGTTCTGGAAGACTTCTGGGTTTCATTGTCAGTCAGAAAGGTATTGAGGTAGATCCTGATAAAGTCAAAGCCATTCGAGAGATGCCCGCACCCAAGACAGAAAAACAAGTAAGAGGATTCCTTGGGAGACTGAACTACATTTCTAGGTTTATATCTCATATGACTGCTACCTGTGGGCCGATTTTCAAGCTTCTCCGAAAGAACCAAGGATGTGTGTGGACAGAAGATTGTCAGAGAGCTTTTGATAGCATCAAAGAATATTTGCTTGAACCTCCCATTTTGATTCCACCGGTGGAAGGAAGACCTTTGATTATGTACCTGACTATATTGGAAGATTCCATGGGATGTGTGCTTGGTCAACAAGATGAGACTGGAAGAAAGGAACATGCCGTATATTATCTGAGTAAGAAATTCACAGATTGTGAGTCTCGATACCCATTGCTTGAGAAAACCTGTTGTGCTTTAGCTTGGGCTGCTCACCGTCTGCGCCAGTATATGATTAACCACACCACTTGGTTGATCTCCAAAATGGATCTGATCAAGTATATCTTTGAGAAGCCCGCCTTATCTGGAAGAATAGCCCGTTGGCAGATGTTGTTATCTGAATATGACATTGAGTATCACACTCAGAAACCAATCAAAGGGAGTATATTAGCCGATCATTTGGCTCACCAACCAATTGAAGACTATCAGTCCATCAAGTTTGATTTCCCAGATGAAGATGTTATGTACTTGAAAGCTAAAGATTGTGAAGAGCCGTTACCTGAAGAAGGACCTGATCCTGAATCCTGTTGGGGTTTAATATTTGACGGAGCTGTGAACTCTTATGGAAATGGAATTGGGGCAATCATTGTCACTCCCCGAGGTACTCATATCCCGTTCACGGCGAGATTGAAGTTTGAATGCACGAACAACATGGCTAAATATGAGGCATGTATTATGGGTCTCGAAGAAGCAGTGGATCTAAGGATTAAGATTCTTGATATTTACGGAGATTCCGCATTGGTGATTAATCAAATCAAAGGAGAATGGGAGACTCGTCATCCTGGTTTGATCCCTTACAGAGACTATGCTAGAAGATTGTTAACCTTCTTCAACAAAGTGGAATTACATCATATCCCTAGAGATGAGAACCAAATGGATGATGCTTTAGCTACTTTGTCTTCAATGTTTCAAGTGAATGGTTGGAACAACGTGCCTACCATCCGAGTTATGCGCCTTGACAGACCTGCTCATGTGTTCTCAGTAGAAGAGGTCACCGACGACAAACCGTGGTTCTATGACATTAAACGTGTTCTTCAAACTCAAGAGTACCCGCCTGGGGCATCCAATAAAGATAGGAAGACGTTGAGAAGATTAGAAAGCAGTTTCTTTCTCAATGAAGAAATTTTGTATAAGAGGAATTACGACATGGTCTTACTCATATGTGTAGACAGACGTGAAGCAGATATGCTGATGCAAGAAGTACATGAAGGATCCTTTGGCACTCATGCCAATGGACATGCGATGGCTAGAAAGATGTTGAGAGCCGGTTACTATTGGATGACAATGGAATCTGATTGCTGCAAGTATGTGAAGAAGTGTCATAAATTCCAGATTTATGCGGACAAGATGCACGTCCCACCGACCCTCCTCAATGTTATATCTTCACCTTGGCCTTTCTCTATGTGGGGCATTGATATGATTGGGATGATTGAACCCAAAGCTTCAAATGGTCATCGTTTCATCTTGGTAGCGATCGATTATTTTACTAAATGGGTGGAAGCAGCATCTTATGCTAATGTAACCAGACAGGTGGTAGTCAGATTTATCAAGAATCAGATCATTTGTCGATACGGCATCTCGAGCAAGATTATCACTGATAATGGTTCGAATTTGAATAACAAGATGATGAGAGAGCTTTGTGAAGAGTTCAAGATCGAACATCATAATTCTTCCCCTTACAGACCGAAGATGAATGGGGCCGTTGAAGCTGCTAACAAGAATATCAAGAAGATTGTCCAGAAGATGGTGGTAACTTATAAAGATTGGCATGAAATGCTTCCGTTCGCTTTGCATGGATACCGTACTTTAGTTCGAACTTCAACAGGCGCAACCCCATTTTCCCTAGGTTACGGTATGGAAGCAGTACTCCCCGTGGAGGTTGAGATTCCGTCTATGAGAGTGTTGATGGAAGCTAAACTTTCTGAGGCTGAATGGTGTCAAAGTAGATATGATCAGTTGAATTTAATCGAAGAGAAGAGATTGACGGCATTGTGTCACGGTCAGTTGTATCAGCAGAGAATGAAGAAGGCTTTCGATAAGAAGGTTCGACCGCGCGAGTTCAGAGAAGGTGACCTTGTGCTCAAGAAGATATTATCTTTTCAACCTGATTCAAGGGGCAAGTGGGCTCCGAATTATGAAGGACCGTATGTCGTTAAGAGAGTTTTCTCTGGAGGTGCCTTGATTCTCACCCATATGGACGGTGAAGAACTCCCGCGTCCCATGAACGCTGATGCAGTCAAGAAGTATTTCGCTTAGGCAGGCTTTTGGTCATCCCGGCTGCGGCATTTGAGTACATTTGGGATTCGAAGTTGTTAGGGAGAATAACGATCATTGTTTTTGTGTAACCTTTTCCCTTCATGTACTATTTCCCAAACTTTTGTAAACCGTTGGAGTCGCATTGTTAGCGAACTACCATATTATTAATGAAATTTGAGTATTTACCTTTTGTGGGCAAAATTTTAATTTTACGGAAATATTTGAAACAAATTTATTTAAAGTATTCTTATTTTAAAAAAAAATTGTCGTGAATAACGAAAGGAATATTAACAGTTGTTCCAAGGATGGTCAGGCCATGAAATGCAAAACAGCACAGTAGTTTATCCTTGCATGATGAACATGTTTCGTTTCAAAATCGTCATTGAGGTGTTGGTTATGTAAGCTTGTGTTTCTGGTGATACTAAGTTTGGTGACTCCTCAACTGTCCCAGTTAAAGTTTGTTTCAGTTATCTTTATTCGAGCAGATTTCTGAAGTGCGGTACGCTTCGTCTCATGCCAGTGGTCTATTGGTGTTAGAAGATTGGATTTGGGATACTTTTCTCCTCAGAAGATTTGAGCCTTGTAGCGTGTTACGCTCCGACGTTGCTGTGTGGTTCCAGTTCCAGTTATTTTACGTCTTTTTCAAGATTGGCCGAGTATCTATCTTTTTGTGACATCTTATCGTCTTCAGGATGTTCCTTCTGTTCGTTTTGTCAGCATAACATTCATTTATTCATTTACACTCATATCACGCATACATATTCACATTTGCCATCGATTTTGGTTTGCACTTTGTTTACTCAAATAACGTACATGTTTCTTTCCAAGTAGAAGGTTAGCTTAGGCAGAAAATGTGCTTCCTTTCTAAATTCGCCAACTGAGCTAATCCTCATGGATGTTTTTTTGATTTAGCTCACCTTGTCCATTTCTGGATAAGGTGAATCCCCAATCGAGTTGCTTTCTCATTGGGTAGAGCTTTGTTTGACTGTTTTCTCTCTAGTTATTCCTGGATGAAGTTGTGTCTCTTGCGTAGGCTATCTCATTGATTTTCCCTAGTGAAATCGCGACCTAGACGGATGGTGCATTTATTTTGCACATTTATATGTGATCTCCTCGGGAATGGACTGATTCATGATTCTCTTTGACGAAGATTTTTATTCTCTGCCAGTGTCATCGCAATTTCCTTCTGAGTTATTTCGGAAAACGACAAGCGGCAGCTCTTCACGAGCAACTTGTGCGTCATCATTATTTTTGGAAAACAACAAGCGGCAGCTCTTCACGAGCAACTTGTGCGTTATTATTATTTTTGGAAAACGACAAGCGGCAGCTCTTCACGAGCAGCTTGTACGTTATAGACATCGGAAAACGACAAGCGGCAGCTCTTCACGAGCAACTTGTGCGTCATCATTATTTTCGGAAAACGACAAGCGGCAGCTCTTCACGAGCAACTTGTGCGTCATCATTATTTTCGGAAAACGACAAGCGGCAACTCTTCACGAGCAACTTGTGCGTCATCATTATTTTTGGAAAACGACAAGCGGCAGCTCTTCACGAGCAACTTGTGCGTTATCTTTATTTTCGGAAAATGACAAGCGGAAGCTCTTCACGAGCAACTTGTGCGTTATTATTATTTTTGGAAAACGAAAAGCGACAGCTCTTCACGAGCAACTTGTACGTTATTATTTTGGAAAACGGCAAGCGGCGGTCTCTTTATTTGAGCAACTTGTGCGTTATTATTTGGAAAACGGCAAGCGGCAGCTCTTCACGAGCAACTCGTACGTTATTATTTTTCTGGAATACAGCAAGCGGCAGCTTCTTTATTTGAGCAGCTTGTATGTTATTGGTATTTTCTTTGGACGAAAGCAAGCGGCAGCTTCTTTATTTGAGCAGCTTGTATGTTATTGGTATTTTCTTTGGACGGCAGCAAGTGGCAGCCTCTTTATTTGAGCAGCTTGTATGTTATTGGTATTTTCTTTGGACGACAGCAAGCGGCGGCTTCTTTATTTGAGCAGCTTGTATGTTATTGGTATTTTCTTTGGACGACAGCAAGTGGCAGCCTCTTTATTTGAGCAGCTTGTATGTTATTGGTATTTTCTTTGGACGACAGCAAGTGACAACCTCTTTATTTGAGTAGCTTGTATGTCATAATATTTTGGGAAGACGGCAAGTGGCAGCTTCTTTATTTGAGCGACTTGCATATCTACAATATTATTATATCAGCATTAATGAGTTTATCTCCGGAAATCTCGCAGAGAAGTTTGTCATGAATCATTACCTTCAGAAGTCGGCGATCCGTCATCAGCAAAATTGATACATCTTTTGCCTATCTTCGACCTTGAGTTGTGAGCTCACTGTTTTGGGTTAATAATCTGTTTATGACCTATGCAAGATGCCTTCTTTGTTAGGGTCAGAGGTCGTATTCCCTCAATTTTATTCGCTGTCAAGAGTCTGTCGTTTGAAGTCGATAGCTCGTTTCCCCAGTAGTGTATAATCCACGTCTCTGTGTTTTGTTGGTGTTTGATTCCTCCAGCATTGTCTTGTTTCATACAATATCTTTCTCTGTAAATTCAATCACTGCATTCATATCAAACATAATGGCGGTATCTTAGGGTAAAAATTTGCGTATTATGTATTTAAGTACCTTCAATCTCGTCGAAACGAAGATTTTAATCTTCATATCTCCGGATAGAAGAAACTTAAATAAGGGCAGCTGTTGTACCCCAAATTTTGACCTAAGATACCATCTTTCATCTGCATCGTTACATTGCGAGTGTTTTGATCTTTTGATTTTTAAAAATTCATAACTTTTTCAGGTCGAGAGCTGTTTATTTTTTAACGCTGAATTTATTAATCGATCAATGATCAAACAATGTTTATTAATTATTTATTATCTTAAATTTAAATAATTGGAATCTATTTTCGGTTATTATATAATTTAAAGATTTATGAATAATGAAATAAACATTTGAAAAAAGGTTTATTAATTGGTCAACAATGATTATTTAATTATTTATCATTCTAAGTTAAATAATTGAAATTCTATTTTTAATTATTATAATTTAGAAAATTATGAATAATGAATTAAATAATTGAAATTATTAATTGATCAATGATGTTTATTTATTTGTTTATTATTCTGAATTTAAGTGATTGAAATTGATTTTCAATTATTATACAATTTAAAGAATTATAAACGATAAATAAATAATTGGAAAGAAAAAGAATTAATTGGCAAAATATTGGAATTTTATTCATTTTATTCTAAATGTACAATTGTTGTGTAAATACTGTATTTATTTACAACGTATTTACAATAATAATTTTTACAAAGTTTGAAATGAAATAAAAAAACTATTCTAATTTTTTTTCCTAAATTCTAAATCTTCATCTTCTATCCAATGCCTTTTGTCTGCTCATTTAGTTTTACCTGCAAAAACAATTAAAAGAAAAGTTAGAAATAAATAAATGATTAAAAGCAGAAAATTATTTTAGTGTTCATCATTAAAAGCAAACGGCTGGAATCAGTTTTTACCCTTTTTGCAAATCGCGGGATTTCTCCCGGTTCACAAAAAGGGATGGATTTTATTTTCAAAATGAATGCACAAATTTAAAAGATGCACAAATTCATTTTTTATTTTCAAAACTGCATAATTAAAATCAATTACATTTTCAAAAATCCCATGCATATTTCAAAGGCATAAAGCAACAGCATATGCATAAACATTACATATGCAAGATATCCCCAACGTAAACTATGCAACAACTTAAGAAAAAGCCAAAATACATAAGGCTCCACTGTGCCATGCAGAAGTCAAAAGAAATATGCAGTTCAAAACAATTTTTGCAAGTATAATATATTTCCATTTACATCATGTTCCAGCCTATGCAATTTCAGAACATACAGTACATCATACATCATTTTATGTCAAAATGTACCTATGAGAGAGAAGAGAGATAGAAGTATGGTTTTTACAGGTTTTGGTTTAGGCAGAAGGAGTTACAAAACTACAGCAGTAACACAGTAAGAGGAAAGAAGCATGAAATTGGAATACAAACAAACTATATGAAGCAGATGTGTAAAAGGTAGAATATAATAAAAGTATTCAAACCTGAGCCATAAAAGATGCCAAGCAAAACTGTATAACATAGCAAGAAAACCCCTTTCAAAAAACAAGAGAGTTCATAACCTGCAAAAGGGCCTTCTACACAAAACTATCAAAAAACCATTTTGCTCTAAGTCTAAAAACAAGGAACCAGTATAACCTACTGTCAAACCTGCATATAACCAAAACAACAGCATGGCCTAAACCATTCCAAAACCCTTCCTACTGCATAATACCACAAAACCAGTACCATACATAACCATTATCAAAAACCCTCCACCTACTGTCAAACATACACCATATAAACCAACATAAACCATAAACCAGTTTCCATCAACATACATAAAACCATCACAAAAGTCAAAACCATATATCAAATAACATGGCCTAAACCATTTCAAAAACCTGCTATCTCCTAAACCATATCAACTTATTCCATAACCTGTAAAACACAAATCTTGGCCTAAACCAGTAGAACCAGCATAAACCATATCAGAACCATATGGTCTAAAACCACAAACCTGTATCACCAAAAATCAAAACCAATGTCCAAACACGAAGGCCTCAATATGTTCATCATTGGCCATAAGCAAAAAAGCATACAGTAGTATAGGCGAGAAGAAGAAAAGAAACTGTCAAACCATTCCAACAAAAGCATACAGAAGTCAGAAAGAAGAAGAGGGCAAGCTAGTCAAAAAACATTTTTTCAACAGTAGCATTCAAACGTCCAAGGCAACTGAAAGCAACAGTAGCAAGAGAAGAAGAGGAAAAAGCATGCAATCAAAGGCAACATTTCTCAGAACCTAAAAGGCCAATCCAAGAAGCAATAGAAGCGAAGCAAAAGGGACAAAAGGAACGAAATACCGGTGGTCCGAAGCAAGCCCACAGCGTCAAACCTCGCCGTCCCGGCCTCCTAGCTTTCCTCACCTTCCCTCCTCCTTCTCCAGGTAGCTTTTTCACCCTCTTTGTTTTTCTTCATAATACCTCAAATAATCATTGCAATAAGAATAAGAATCTGAAATGAACATAGATCAACACATGCAAAATTGTAACAAACCCTAAAACGAATAGGAAATTGAATTTACCGTGATTCCATCGCCGTTTGCTTTGCTGGAGGGAAGAGGGAGATGGAGAATATCGGTGGCCTTTGGGACGAAGGAGAACTCAGATGAAGCAGAACGCGAACGAAGAAGAACGCGAATGAAGAAGACGAGCAAAGTGAGCGCCGTTCTGTAAACCTAAGCAACGTTTAACCCTAATTCAATCAAAACCTGTTTAACCTTAAAACAAATTATGAACATATTGGACTTAACTGCCTAAGCCCAAGTGAATCCCATTCACACCCCCCATATTTCTGTTTTTTGATTCAGACCCTTTAAAACCCTCTTGGCCCATAACTCTTTTATCCACCCTCTTATTTCTTTAATACTGCTTTCTTTTGTTTTCTTTTATTTCCTCCTTTTTATAATTTTATTAATTTAGTAATTAGTAATTTAATCAAATAGATGTAATTTAATTAAAGCATTTTAATCATTTTACCTTTTGTTTATTAAGTTTAATTTTAGGTTTATTTGGTAATTTTAAATATTCCTTTTTTTAATTAGATTTAAGTTAGTAACCTTTTAAGTATTCATTTAATTTGATTATTTAATAATTCTTTAAAAATAATGCCTCATATAGAACTCTAAAAATATATTAAAAAAATAGAAACTTAAAAAACTTAAAAAAAAACATTTTTATTTTCCTTAATTAATTCTCATTACTTTTATCCATATAAAAAATGCGTAAAAAAATGAAAACTATTAAAACATTTTTCTTTTCATTAATATTAAACAAAAATCCAAAAAAATGCATATTTACACCATTTAGTCATTTATTTAACTGTTGTTATTTAATCATTATCCGCATAATTTTTCTGTTTAATTATTTCATATTTACTTGTTTATTCTGTTTACTTCTAAATCCAAGGGAAAAACGATTAAATTTGTCGACTTCATGTCCTCAAGTCTAATCGCGCGAACATTCGCATTTCATTAAAACTTAGGATGATTTTTCCTCAAATATTCAATCTTTTCAAAACTTATACCTTTTTAAGCAAAAACTTCGACATTAGGTCGTCGACTCTTCAAAAAACCGTCTGTACCCCTTTTCGGCCAAAACAATTTATTTTAATCAAACGAACAATTTTAACAAACAGATATTTCGAAAGGTTCCTATAGAGTACTATAGATACATTGGGTGCTAATACCTTCCCATTGTATAACCAACCCCCGAACCATAGATCTCTTTTCAAAAACGCCTTGTATTTTTATTACTTTTAAAAAGTATTACTTTACATTGCATATTTAGGGTTTTATTTCGCTCTTTTCCCTTTTCCCTTGGAAATAATAAAGCGCGGTGGCGACTCTTGCTTTTGTGAGACGAATTAATCAATAATTCGATCTCCGATTTACCCCGCTACATTTTTTATCGCTACATAACCAGATCAAAATGGCACCTGAGGACATGGAGAAAACTACTTTTGTTACACAGTGGGGTACGTTCTGCTACAAAGTGATGCCATTCGGACTGAAGAATACCGGGGCAACCTATCAACACGCCATGGTAGCTTTGTTTCATGATATGATACATTATGAGATAGAGGTCTACGTAGATGACATGATAGCCCGATCACAAACTGAAGAAGAACACCATGATCACTTGCAAAAGCTGTTTGTCAGGTTGAAGGAGTACAAGCTCAGACTGAATCCAAACAAGTTCACTTTCGGAGTCCGGTCCGGTAAACTTCTAGGTTTCATTGTCAGCAACAAAGGCATCGAGGTTGATCCTGCCAAAGTCAAAGCTATACAAGAAATGCTTGCTCCTCGCACTGAGAAGGAGGTCAAAGGATTCTTGGGACGCCTAAACTACATTGCAAGGTTCATTTCTCACCTAACATCTACCTGTGAACCAATCTTCAAGCTGTTGAAGAAAGATCAGGTAGTTAAATGGAATGATGACTGTCAAATTGCTTTCGATAAAATCAAGCAGTATTTGCTAGAACCTCCTATCTTGATGCCACCCGTCGAAGGAAGGTCGTTAATCATGTATATGACCGTCTTAGAGAATTCAATGGGGTGCGTACTGGGCCAACATGACGAGTCTGGCCGAAAAGAGCATGCCATTTATTACCTTAGCAAAAAGTTTACCGACTGTGAGACCTGATACTCACTGCTCGAGAAAACTTGTTGCGCTTTGGTATGGGCTGCTCACCGGCTAAGGCAGTATATGTTGACTCATACCACTTTGCTGATATCTAAGATGGATCCGATCAAGTACATCTTTGAGAATCCTGCTCTATCTAGAAGAATAGCTAGATGGCAGATGATCCTAACGGAATACGACATATAGTACACGACCCAAAAAGATATAAAGGGGAGTGTGCTAGCTGACCATCTAGCTCATCAAGTTGTCGAATATTACCAATCCATGAGGTTCGACTTCCCTGACGAAGACATCATGACATTGGACAACGTTAAAGGTATCAGACCATATGAAGGACCTGAACAAGGATCCCGATGGACCCTTTACTTCGATGGGGCCTCCAATGCACTTGGTAACGGTATCGGTGTTGTACTTATTTCCCCAGAAGGTTGTCATACACCTTTCACTGCTAGACTTTGCTTCAGCTGTACGAACAACATGGCAGAGTATGAAGCATGCATCTTTGGGCTCAAGGCTGCCATAGACTTGGGAATAAAATCTTTGGTTGTGTTTGGGGACTCAGCTTTGGTCATCAGTCAGATCAAAGGAGAGTGGAATACTAAGCATCCAAACCTCACCCCTTACAAAGAACATGTCTTGACATTGTTACCACATTTCGAGCAGATTACCTTTGAGCACTTCCCGCGAGAAGAAAATCAGCTAGCAGATGCTCTAGCTACAATGTCATCCATGTTTAAACTCAACTGGGATAATGAGGCTCCCCAAATTACCATTGAACGGATGGACGAACCGACACATTGTCACGAGATTAATACTGAAGAAGTAGTGGACCAGCCATGGTTTCATGAAATCAAAAGGTATCTCGAGGCTCAAGAATACCCTGAAGGAGCTTCAGTCAACGACAAAAAGTTCTTAAGGAGATTCTCGGCAAAGTTCTTCTTGAGCAATGGCATCCTATACAAGCGCATTCATGATTCTATTATGCTCCGTTGTGTGGACAAAGCTGAAGCTGAAAGGATTATGGCTGAATTGAATGAAGGTACCTTCGGCACTCACTCTAGCGGGCATACGATGGCTAAGAAGATTCTAAGGGCAATCTATTACTGGTCTACCATGGAAGCTGACTGCTATCAACATTCTCGCACATGCCATAAATGTCAAATCTATGCCGACAAGGTACACGCGCCTCTTGTTCCCCTAAATGTCTTAACAGCTCCTTGGTCGTTCGCTATGTGGGGAATCGACATGATTGGAGAGATCAAGCCTACAACATCCAATGGACATCGTTTCATTCTGGTGGCCATTGACTACTTCACCAAGTGGGTCGAAGCAGCTTCCTTCGCATCTGCTACTAAGAATGTGGTTGCCCGTTTCATCAAGCAGAATATCATATGCCGGTACGGTATCCCCGAAAGGATCATCACTGACAATGGTACAAACCTTAACAATACTATGATCACCACTTTGTGCGAACAGTTCAAGATTCAACATCACAATTCATCTCCCTATCGGCCAAAGATGAACGGTGTTGTCGAAGCTGCGAACAAAAATATCAAGAAGATCATACAAAAGATGACAATCACCTATAAGGATTGGCATGAGATGTTACCGTTTGCTCTCCACGGGTACCGTACCATGGCACGCACCTTAACTGGGGCAACACCCTATTCCTTGGTATATGGCATGGAAGTTGTTTTACCTATCGAGGTTCAGATTCCCTCCTTGAGAATCATGAAGGATGCTGATTTGAGTGAAGACGATTGGATTCAGACCCGGCTTGATCAACTTAACTTGATTGATGAAAAGAGACTTACTGCTGTTTGCCATGGTAAGACGTACCAAAAACGCATGATCAAAGCTTTCAACAAGAAAGCCAGACGTCAGACATATCAAGTCGGGGATCTGGTAATCAAGCGCATCATCTTGCCACAAAGTGATCCCAGGGGAAAATGGACTCCTACCTATGAAGGACCATTTGTAATCAAAAACATCTTTTCTGGTGGGGCAATGATCTTAACCACCATGGACGGCGATGACCTGCCGCACCCTGCGAACGCAAACATAGTCAAAAGATATTACACATAAATGACCCGCTAGGTTGACACACCTAGGCAAAAGAAGGGCATCCCAGTGAATCGAAAACCCGAAAGGGCGGTTCAGGAAAAAATTAGGGATAAAAAAAAATATGTACACCCGGCAAGTTGAAAACCCGAAAGGGCGACTTGGGCAAAAAAAGGTTTCCCGGTGGACTGAAAACCCGAAAGGGCGGTCCAGGCAAAAGTTAGGGAATTAAAGCGTATGACTATGTCTCATCGGATCACTTTAAGGACAATCTCTTCACTGACAAACTCTGAGCTTCTGATCAATTCAATCATCTTCGGACGAAGCAGCGGATGGACAAGATATTCGAAGTCACGAAGGATATAGCGGAATGGAAACCCCATGGGATTTTTACACACATAACTATCTTTCTTTGTATAAAATTTTCTTACTTTTATGACACCATCCTCTTACTAGGATGTCTGTCTCCTTTGTACAAAACACTTATTCAAAGTAAATACAAAGATATCTCTTTCAAAGTACAGAAAACTATTTGCCTTTTTCTTTTACATTTGTGTTTTTATTTGCAAAAACGTCCAATGATTCATTGATGAACATATGCATTTGAACATAATTACTGTTTACGAATAAACAGGATGAAAAAGAACAATTACTGACAGACTGAAAGGATAGGAAAACGTCTTTAGGCTATTCCAGGAGCAATCCCCTACAGTATATCATCTAGATCCCCAACGGAGCTAAAACCTTGAAATACATATCCCCAGCGGAGCTAAATTTCAAACCTTAATTCCCACCAGAGTTAAGTTTTCAAAACTCCCAATCCCCAGCGGAGCAAAAACTTTGAGTTACGAATCCCCAGCGGAGCTAAATTTCAAACCTTAATTCCCACCAGAGTTAAGTTTTCAAAACTCCCAATCCCCAGCGGAGCCAAAACTTTGAATTACAGATCCCCGACGGAGCTGAAACCTTCATCCTCAGTCGAGTCAAGACTTCTAATCCCCAGCGGAAACCATCCAGCTTCCCAATTTCCCCAGCAAGTTATCTTGAAGCCTGGAAATCAACCAGATAACAGTTAACTTTTGTCTCTCCCCAACCTATGGTAACTCCCCAGTAAAGTGGCAGACGGCCGAAATTCCTGAACCTACTCCCAGCAGTAAACTCTTCCCCACAGAGTCTTCATTACTCCCTAGCATGAATTTGTCAGAATTTTTACTCCCCTGCAGATTGAAGATTCTCATTCTCATTTCTCTAGTGAAGTCACCAAAGTTTTTACTCCTCAACAGAATAAAGATTCTCGTTCTCAATTCCTCAGTGAAGTCACCAAAGTTTCATTATTCCTCAACAGAATGAAGATTCTCATTCTTAATTCCCCGCAGAAATCATCAGAGTTCTCCTTATTCCCCAGCCGAGTAAGGATTCCCATTCTGTAATCCCCAGTAGAAGTCATCAGAATTCTCTGGATTTCCCAAGCAAATTTCTCAAGCAGTTTGGCATTACTCTCACAACAGAATTTTGTCAATACTCCAACTTTAAGACATGAAGGATCCTCAAATACCCATGAAAGTTGTCAAAGATTTTGAATCACCAACAGCGGTCAAGGATTTATTTTCCCCGGCAGCAGTCAAGGATTTTATTATCCCCAGCTATTAAGGATTCATTTTCCTCAGCAAGACAACAAATCAGCTTACATGCGCATACATTACATTCATATATCATAAACATGGATAAAACACATTTATTGCATCATACATTTCATGCAACATAACTTTGTTTTTCAGCTAACATTTTACCCTTTTCAGGATAAGATTAACAAGCTACCATTAACGGTATACAATCATGATACAGTACAGATACACTCCAGACAAGGAAGTCATTATGTTTCTCATTCAGTTTCAGATTTCAGAGACAGTTCAGATACGCTCCAGACAAGGATGCCATCCTGATACTTATTCAGATCTCAAACTTCAGATACAAATTAGATACGCTCCAGACACGGAAGCCATTCTATTTCTCATTCAGGTTCAACTATCAATTTCAAGCTCAGATAAACTCCAGACACGGAAGTCATTCTGTTGCTCATTCAGATTCAAACTTCAGATACAGTCCAGATACGCTCCAGACACGGTTTCCATTCTGTCACTTATTCTGATTTTCCCCAGCTTAGAGACGTTCCAGATACTGATGTTATTCTATTGCTTATTCAGATTCAACATTCAGATACAGCTTGGATACGCTCCAGATACGGATGCTATTCCTTCGCTCATTCAGATTCAGTCTCCAGATACAGTTCAGATACGTTCCAGACACGGACACCATTCTGATACTTATTCTCCTGACTTATAACTTACAATTCAGCAAACATTCTTGGATGGCATCTTTAAGCCCATCTCCAACAAGATTCTATCACATCTCCAAATGGCATCTTTAAGACCATTCCCTCAACTACACTTCGACGAGTGCAAATTTACGGGCACTCTAGTGTCCAATCATCTTTTACCTTCGAGTCACAAACAGAAAACTCGCCAATATAACTCTTCAGGTTCAAGAAGATTGAAAAGGGGCAGCTGTTGTACCCCAAAATTTTCCCTCTCATTTTATCAAGATTTTTCCTCATAAGACTTCTTGGACTCCAGACAGGATTATGGTTTGCTCATTTCAAGACATCTCCTTGCACTGTTGACCTGAAATTAGGGTTTGAGTTTGCACAAGGATTTTTGGACCATCAATGCTTCATGTGACTTTCATACACCATCTTGGATCCCTAAGATTTCTCATACCAAGTTTCATAATTTTTTATCCACAACAACATTTTAGGCTCCTATGTACCATTTGATCAAGTTTGTATCACAACTCCTCAAGAAATTTGGTCAGATCATCAAAAGGGCAAAACGGTAAAAATTAGGGTTTTGACTGGGAAAGGGCAATTTCTGATTTTTGACCTAGCCAATGACCAATTGGGTTCAAGCATGACTTCAAGGACTCAATGGAATCATCTTGACCTAATCATATAGCACAAAAGATCTCAAATGCATAGGATTGACAGATGAATTTTGCAGTCAACTGATCAAAAATCAAATGTACACTGAAAAGTCAAACTTTGACTTTTTGGTCAAAATCAAATGCCAAGGGTCATAATTCATCAAGATATGTCAAAATGTGAAACTTGTTGATCAAGAAACATAAAATTTCAAATTAGGGTTTAATTTGAAAAAATTTCATAACATAGAAAATTTCTAAGTTATGGAAATTTCTTATTTTTTCCCAACTTTCCACAACTTTTTCACCGTGATGCAATTGGATTCAAAGAAAACTTCCAACATGAAAGTTGTAGTCCTCCATGAAATCTAAAACTTTTATTCACAAAGTTTTCACAAAAGATTCTTGGATCTCAAGTTATGATTTTGTGAATAGGGGTCCATGAAACTTTTAACTTAGTGAAATTTTGCCCTAGTTTAGGCAGATTTTTGACCTAACTTCATGGCAACCTTTCACCTAGTTCCAAGAGGAATATCAAAATGCATTTCAAATATGGATTGTAGGGCATGTTACAAGCTTTCCAAAATGTCCAAGAACTCTCCAAAATGTCCAAGAACTCTCCATTTATGGCATAAAGTTCACATTGTTACTTTGATAAAGTTTGCTTTTTCCAACTTTGCAAATCTTGAGCCATGGACCTAATCTTTTTCTGCAAACAATATCCACAAATATCAGGAAACTTGTACCAACTATGTGCAGCTAGCAAGCAAGCCTGTACAGGCTTTGGCATTGTCACTTCCAACTTTTCTTCAAAAGCAAGAAACTTGCAAAAGTCAATAGGACTTGGGCATCTGATAAAGGCAAGCCTTAGCTTCATTTCAAACAACCTCAGAACCTTGTAACAAGACAATACACGAGCTCATAGCATTTGAAACTCTCTCAAACACAAAAAACACCATTTTCTGCCAAAACAGGGCAATCTCTGCAAATCACAAGCCATTTCTATATTGCCTCGTGCGTTTTGCTTTGAATCACTTCAAACACATTCCATACCTCCTACCTAAACTATACAGGCCTTTGTCTTGCAACTGTAACCCCTGTTTCAAGCTTCACCATTTTCATTTTTTGAGTTTGCAGGTTGACTTCTACAAGGAGTTTCAGGCAACTTCAAGGCAAGCTGAGCATTGGAGAAGCTTGAGGGAACTTCAAGGAAGCTCACAAGAACTTCAGGCCTCACTCAAAGTTCCCACATTGCCATATCCAAACTCAACTGAACATGGTATTTGTCAAGTTTCTATCTCTCTATTTAGGCATCCTTAAGCTTAGGTTTGTGAAGCAAAGATGTAGTCCTTAACATGCTTGAGCTGTACATCTGCATAGTTTCCATTTATATTAACTGAGCTAAGAGTATTTGATGGTTGAAGTTCATGAAAAAACTAGGTTAGAAATTAGGGCCATTAAAATTCTCCTTGGTCTTTTAGAGTTAGGTCATGTTCTTTATATCATTGGAATCGTGAGTTCATGAGATACACTTTTCATGTTATAAGTTTTTGATTTTATGCAGAGAATAGCAAGAACAGGATTTGAAGTACAACGCACGTTTGGAGAGACAGAGGTCAGGGATGAAGCTGGCTTGGGCCTGGCGCTTGGGCCTACTACTATTCACACCCCCCATTTTGCTTTTACACCCCCCTGACTTGTTATTTTATATTTTTTGTATTTTCTTGCATATTTTTATTTTTTGTGCTTGCATTCATTTTTTCCGAATGATAAAAAATACCCAAAATTATTTTCTTTATTTTTTGCATTTTATTATTAATTTATTTTTTTGCATAATAAATGGTTTATTGAGATTTTATACTTTATTTTCTTAAATAAACTTGTAAATAACATTAAAATACTTAAATATTTTATTTTATTATATTATACACATAAAATATTATTTTCTCACATATTTTAATTTTTAATATTTATACATAATATTATTATTATTTTTCTTAAACAAAAATGGACAAGAATATTAGAAAACATATATTTTTCTTTTAATAAAAATTAGGGTTTCCCCTTTTAAAAATAATAATATTATTTTTCTTATTTTTAGGACTTAGATATCTTATTTTCTCATACATAAAACAATTACAAAATATTTTTTTGCATATTTACATTTTATTGCATCTTTAAATAATTGTTTATTTATTTATTGTACAATGAATTCAATCGGGTTGTATTTGTAACTTAGGGTTTTATTTTGTGCAAATATCACCATTCAAAACTTGTATCCCCCCTCCCATAAACTGTTGTAATAGTTTAGATTTATTTTACGCAATTTATCGCATTATATGCATGTTTAGTAAAAACTAGGGTTTATATGATAAGACAAAATTAAACAAATAGCATGACCTAATACAAGACAAAAGCATGAAAATGACAACACATTGCACACAACACCCTTAGGGTTCCATCCACTTGGTTTCCTTAACAAAATGGCCATGGTATGCATGCTAGGTATCTTGGCAAAACAAAACAAAACAAAAGATCATAGTCCCTCGATGACGCTATCACAAGGTTGCCTAAAAACAAATGATCTTAGACCCTCAAACTTGCTAAGATACTTGGCACCATTGTTATCATGGTCATACGATGACCCACGCCCTTCCCGCTTAACATCCAAAGATAGGGTTATCTACCAAAATAATGGTAGGTTAACAATATCAAAGGAATGAAAATGTATAGGAAAGACTTTTGAGTAGGTAGATAAGCTTCTAGTTACTTGATCAATTTGCTAAAAAATCCTTGCTATTTTCTAAAACACACACATTTTCAAAACAATTTCCAAACAACTTTCAAAACATTGAAACATTTTTCAAAAGACAAACATCTTTGTATACATTCTTACGAACAAGAATCATTATAAAGATTGCCTAAACGATGGCCTCTTTTGAAAATACTTTCAAAACCACACAAAGCACCATTTCAAACAATTGAAAAGCAAAAGAAAGTGATCTAAAACAAGTAACTAAGAGTCCATGGAAAACCATGGATGAAAAGGGTGCTAGCACCTTCCCTTTTCATAATCTACCCCCCAAACCCAAAAACAATCCCAAAGGTCTTTCCTGTGCTTTTTTACCTTTCCTTTTGGATAAAATAAAAGTCGGTGGCAACTCTTGCTAACCGCGACATTTGCGAACACAAACGCAAAACCTCAAGTCAGTTCTCCCACCGCATCACACATATGACTATTTGTTCAACAGCATAGAAATTCGCATGACGAATATCTAGTGAACAAAAACCTCCTCCAACGAGAGTGATCACCTCAAGTGGAAAAACGCTTCCAACCAAGGGGAACGGCATGATCATTATCCATCATCTGGGGCAGTCAAATCAAGATTCAAGGAATCTCTTAAAGATGCCAAATAGACAGGGGAAAATCTCCATCTGAATCACTTGGGGCATTGGACATGAATTCCAGCAATGAATCTTGCATGATCAAACGAACGTCTTCTGGTAGTATGGCAACACAACACTACCGATAGTGACAACTCCCTACACTCGGAGAGCGTGGACATAGTCAGAAAATACTGCGCGTGAACAAAAACCCACTAGGTCGACTGGACTAGGCAAAAATAAGGGCATCCCGACGAACCAAAAGGGTTCGGGCAAAAATTAGGGATAAAGAGAAAAATTTGTACACCCGGCAAGTCAAAAACCTGAAAAGGAGGCTTGGGCAAAAAAGGGTATCTCGGTGGACTGAAAATCTAAAGAGACAGTCCAGGTAAAAGTTATAGATTAAAACGTACGACTATGTCCCGTCATCTCGTCACTTAGAAGACTTATCGTTCCGATCGGCAGTTACCAAGCACCTCATAGGTTTGGATAACACTCGATCCACAAGGCCTCCGCAGGCACCTTCTCCCGCAGATACAGGGGCAGAAAAATCTCGATGCAAAGCCATTGTCATATCCTTAGCATGTGTCCCAATAACATTCACACCCCGCAGAATAAGATAAAGACAATGGTGTTAATTCTCCCCAGCTGAAGCTCGCAACCGCGAATGAATCGGCAGTATTCTCCCCAAGAAGAGTTTGTCTATTATCAGCACTGGAGATTTATCCCCAGTAGAGCCTAAAAGATTATTCCTAGTGAAGTCGCAACTGGAAAACCACCCCCAGCGGAGTTCATTCCCTTTTACAAATAGAAATTCAATCCACAACAGGATTCATCATCGCCGGCAATGACGACTCATCCCCAGCTGAGTTTATTTCTCCAAATTAACAGGTCCTCTAGTAGAGCATCTCTTCCCCACAGAGTCATTCTCTCGTCAGTTTATTCCCCAGCGGAGTTATCCTCTCCTGCAGACTCATTCTCACAATCATCTTCATCCACAATCCCAGCGGAAACGAAGAATTCAATTCTTTTCTCTAGCAGCAATCCGAGATTTATTTTCCCAGCTAAAAACATCACATTTCCATACATCATAACATGCATACGCATCATACGACACAATCTCATTTATTTTGAGAACATCATCGCTTGATACATATCATGCATTATATACAACTAACCTTTACCTTTCAGGAAGGATACGATTAAATTCTCATAAAATTCAAGCTATGAAGCTTTCACCTCAGTTGAATTACGGACGAGTTCCTAAATCTCGGCAGAGATGTTTCCTCGGTTGAATTACGGACGAGTTCCTAAATCTCGGAAGAGATGTTTCCTCAATTGAATTATGGACGAGTTCCTAAATCTCGGCAGAGATGTTTCCTCAGTTGAATTATGGACGAGTTCCTAAATCTCGGCAGAGATGTTTCCTCAGTTGAATTACGGACGAGTTCCTAAATCTCGGCAGAGATGTTTCCTCAGTTGAATTACGGACGAGTTCCTAAATATCGGCAGAGATGTTTCCTCAATTGAATTACGGACGAGTTCCTAAATCTCGACAGAGATGTTTCCTCAGTTGAATTACGGACGAGTTCCTAAATCTCGGCAGAGATATTTCCTCAGTTGAATTACGGACGAGTTCCTAAATCTCGGCAGAGATGTTTCCTCAGTTGAATTACGGACGAGTTCCTAAATCTCGGCAGAGATGTTTCCTCAGTTGAATTATGGACGAGTTCCTAAATCTCGGAAGAGATGTTTCCGCAATTGAATTACGGACGAGTTCCTAAATCTCGGCAGAGATGTTTCCTCAGTTGAATTACGGACGAGTTCCTAAATCTTGGCAGAGATGTTTCCTCAGTTGAATTACAGACGAGTTCCTAAATCTCGGCAGAGATGTTTCCTCAGTTGTATTACGGACGAGTTCCTAAATCTCGGCAGAGATGTTTCCTCAGTTGAATTACGGACGAGTTCCTAAATCTCGGTAGAGATGTTTCCTCAGTTGAATAACGGACGAGTTCCTAAATCTCGACAGAGATGTTTCCTCAGTTGAATTATGGACGAGTTCCTAAATCTCGGCAGAGATGTTTCCTCAGTTGAATTACGGACGAGTTCATAAATCTCGGCAGAGATGTTTCCTCAGTTGAATTATGGACGAGTTCCTAAATCTCGACAGAGATGATTCCTCAGTTGAATTACGGACGAGTTCCTAAATTTCGGCAGAGATGTTTCCTCAGTAGAATAAACAGACGAGTTCCTATATTTCGGCAGAGATGTTCCCTCAGTAGAATAAATGGACGAGTTCCTAAATTTCGACAGAGATGTTTCCTCGGTAGAATACGGACGACCGAAGCTCCTAAAATTCTACTTCTCTCAACAAAGATCAGCCTTCCCCAGTGGAATCTTCCTCAATGACAAGTATACAAGCTCTCGCTAAGGAATCTCTTATGCGATCAACACTCCTTCAGGTGGCATCTAAAAGCCCATCCCCTCGTCATCAATTTCCAAATGGCATCTATAAGCCCATTCCCGACATCACAAGACAATTACCACTTCATGCGAGTGCAAATTTCTGAGCACTCTAGTGTTCAATCCTCTTCCACCTTCAGATCACGAAAGGCACGAAAGCCAATCTACATCCTCAAGTTTAAGAAGATTGAACAGGGGCAGTTGTTGTACCCCAAAATTTTCCCTCCCATATTTCTCAAAACATGTCAAGAAAGATCCTCAAGTTGCTCAAGGAAGTCCAAGGGTTGGCCAGACAAGCTCTCTCCTAAGGCAGTCTACCCCAAATTAGGGTTTCATGTTGCATCAAGATACTTGAGTCCAAATGGTCCCAAATGCTCAACATTGTCTTAATATGTTCTCAAGATCATCCATGTCAAGTTTCAAGCCTTGTAGAGGAAGTTTGCTCAGTCAATTGCTCAAAGGCCTGAAAATCGATTATGTTAGGGCAAAAGTCAATTGTGGCCCACATACAGCCAAACTTCAATATTTTTGGTCAAAATCCTCATTTTGAAGTATATTTCATCATTTGATCAAGGTTTGATCATGATTCATCAAGGATTGCTCATAATTCATCAAGACTCAAAAGTTGCTAAATTAGGGTTTTGCAGGAAAAGTCAACTCAACTTTGACCAAGCATAACTTTCTCATACTTTATGAGAAATGACCCATCCAAATCTCATTTTGAAGAGGATGTAATTCCCTACAATTAATCTCCATCTCCAAAGTTCAAAATATGCACTCACAAGAAGATATAAATTTGGACATTATAGATCATTTTGAAAAGTCAACAAAAACACCTTTTGGGTCAAAGCTTCATACATGAACATGGAAGACTCAATTGAGATGAAACAAAAGAGGTTGCTTAGGAAACATCCTAAGATTTCTAAAAATTCTAAGAACACCCTCATAAGGTTAAAATTGAGAGAAATATGCATTGTCAAAGTTGGACAATTTTTGAAAAAAATGCATGAAGCAAATATTGATCAAACTTGGATTTTTTTTCCAAATGGGCCTATCTTTTCAAGTTTGAAACTCATTCCTAACATGGTCCACGACCTCTAAGTCCACCCATACATTTTTCTACTATTTATGCTATTTATTTTGATATTTTATTCATTAAAATTCAGAATTAAATAAATAAATAATAGAAATAATGTAAATTTTGATGTGAATCCATTTTGAGAAAGTTTTATGCTGGTTTATGTCAATTGATTTCGTGAAATAACTTTTCAAATATGTCCAGGTTCATCCACATGTGAAAATGGCATAAAATCATCAAATATGGCATTTTCTTCAAATCTTGATCATGGTCTTAAAATACAACATTATGAGGGAGATTTTTTCCATGCTTTCTTGTCTCCTAATCCTCCTCTATAAATATAGAGTCATACAAGCTTGAAAGGGACGAAAATCCTCTCTAAAAAGCTCTCAAAAAGCTCTTCAAAAAGCTCTCTAAAAGCTCTTCAAAAAGCTCTCCAGAAATCAAAGAATTGGTGCAAGTCATATCTCGAGGTTCCGGTCTCTCTCAATTGACATCAAGCCTCAAACCATCCTCTTGAAGTCCTCAAGAGTCTTACAAGGCCCAAGAGAAATCCATCACACGCCTAGCACGCCCCGGTTTGACAACACCGGTTTGGTAAAATTTTAAACTTCGAATCTCTAATTTTAATCACATTTTCTGGTATGCTAACGTTTGTTTGAGTTTATATAGAACAGTTATGGATGGTTGAATTATAGGTTCCACGCAAGAATCAAAAAACACCATAGTTAGAGCATGAAGCTTTCGAAGATTCGGGCCTAGGGATTTCTGATGATTGCACCCCTGTTTACTTTTGCTACTAGGCTCATCTTTATTTTCATGTTTTATTCGTTTTATTTCTTTCTTTTAATCCCTTTTTTTATCAATAAATAAATATAAAAATCACATAAAAATAGATTTAGGATTTTTTCTTAATTAAATTTTAATTTTAGGTAAAACTTTAATTTCTTTTTGTAAATAATTAAAACTAATTAGAATAAATAGGTTTTATTACTAACTTAATGGTATTTTATTTTTTTCCTAAAATAACAAAAAGATCAAAAATAGATTTTGCAATTATTTTTATTAATTAATTCAATTACTAATTAATTTCCATATTAAATTTAGAAAAATTTAGTTCTTTTCTTTAAAAATATTAAAAACAACAAAAACATTTTTCTTTTGATTAAGAGGGTCAAAACCTTAAATTCTCGTCGATCTTAATTCTTCTCGCGCGCTTTATTTTTATTATTTACCATATTGATGTAACTGCCTACAGTTTGTAATAGTTTAATTAGGACGTTTATTTATATTTATCGCTTTATTTTCAAAGGGTTTGTTTTTGGCTATGTAAATACCCGAAGCCTTGTAATAGCGTAGTTTAAATTTCGCATTTTAAATTCCGCAAATTATTAACTGTTAGATGTATGATAATAGGATGCATGACAAGAATGTATGATTAATTTTAAAACAGTTAGATCACCCTAAATATGCAAAGATAAATAAACTGAAATTGAATCATTCGCACATGTGCACTCCTAGGGTACACTCCCACTTGGTTTCCTTCGGTAAATGATCATTGAGTATAGGATGCTTTAGTGGTCATCCCTTTGTCTAAATAAAGATCAAAGTCCCGATTCGGAAAAGTTGCCTCAGAATGATTGCCTCGGAATTATTTCCTCGGATAATTGATCTAAGACATTAGGGTTATTACTAAGACGTCCTAACATTGCTTTAGTGGTCGTACGTCCCTTTCGAATTGACCCTCAAAACTCCAACGACGATGCTACCTACTCACTAATAGTGGGATAGCGTTGTCTAAAGGAAACGAACATAGAACGATTCTTTTTTCGAGTAGGTAGATTAGTTCTTAAGTACTTGCTCAATCAAAACAAATTTTTCACACTTACACTCCTTTTCAAACAAGTTTTTAAAAACACTTCATTACACTCTTGAAGACAGAAGCAAGAGTTAAATCGAAGTTAAAATAAAAACTTTTCAAAGCACACAAATACAAAGAAAACAATTTTGAAAATGATGAGCAAGTACCTAAGAGCCCGTAGATAACTCAGAAATATCTCGAAAAAAGAATTTTTTTGTGCTTTTTTCCTTTCCTTGTTGGATAAAATAAAAGTCGGTGACGACTCTTGCTTACCGCGATATTTTGCAAACACAAACGCAAACCAGCAAATTCCTTAACGAAATAGGGAAACACGATCCCGGTTCTGGCCACCGTATCACACACTCATAACCATAAAGAGGTTAATATTAATAGTGAACAAAAAACAACTCCAATCCACTCCACTTACCACCATTTATACCACATACTTCACACTGATTCTATAGCATACATGCACCTTTTACTATACCAATCCACCAAACATAAATCTTCTGAATCTGATATCCAAACCCTTAATTCCATTGACTCAATTTCACGAGCATTACCACAAGAAATCCAATATGTCTGACAAGCCCATTCAACCATTTTCCAACCACCTAAGGGCATACCCCCATCCTGCCCACATGACAATCACATTCCCCTTGAACCCAACACCACCACCATAAATGTTAAACCTTATCGATATCCCCCCTCTAAAAAAGAAGCCTTTACCACAATCATAAATGACATGTTAAACGAAGGCATCATTAAACCTAGCAATAGCCCTTATTCCTCACTTGTTTTACTTGTGTGTAAAAAATATGGTACTTGGAGATTTTGTGTTGATTATCACACACTTAATGCCCTTATAATTTGTGACTTATTCCCTATACCAGCTATTGATGAACTCTTTGATGAGTTAGGTTCTACATCTTTTGTTTATAAAGATTGACCTTAGGCCACGCTACCACCAAATTAGAGTAACACCAGGAGACACTCATAAGATAGCGTTCAGAACCTTTGATGGGCACTATGAGTTTTCGGTAATGCCTTTCTGTCTAACTAATGCTCCAAGCTCTTTTCAAGCGGCGATTAATGATTTGCTTCCCCGTTATCTAAGACTGTTTGTTTTGGTTTTATTTGATTATATTCTCATTTACAATTCTTGTTTATCTTAACGTGTGCGTCACTTGAAATTGATTTTAGGATTACTTTCTACTAATCCATTTTTTGTAAATTGTCAAAATGTGTGTTTGTTGTTTCAAGTGTTGATTATTTATGCCATATTATCTCTTCAAATGGTGTAACCCCAGATCCATCTAAGATTCAAGTTGTGTTAGATTGGCCAAAGCCACGTTCACTCACGACACTCAAGGGTTTTTTAGGTCTCACTAGCTTTTATCGACGATTTGTTCGTCATTACGCTTCTCACGCTGTTCCGCTCACTGATTTGTTACGTTTCAATAAATTTACATGGAGTACAACAGCAAATACAACATTTACAACATTAAAAAATAAAATGATGAAAACTCATGTGCTAGCTCTTCCTGACTTCACCAAGACCTTCACTCTTGAGACTGATGCTTCTACTGTGGCCATTGGAGTAGTTCTCTCTCCAGACAATCACTCTTTAACATTCTTCAGCAAGAAAATGTGCAACCGTATGCAAGCTTCTTCTATGTGTGTTCCAAAGATGTACACCATCACATAAGCTGTAAAAAAATGGCATCAGTATTTGATCAGAAGACATTTTCACATCTTTACAGATCAAAAATCATAAATAGAAACTTAGAAACTTACCTCCATTGCTTCACCAACGACCAACCACGAAAATGGTTCAGCTTCCTTCACCTTCCTGAATTTTGTTACAACTCTTCGCTCCATTCTGCCATCAGCATTAAAAAAACAATTAATAAAATTAAACTAATATGAGATATGGTCCTTCATCCAAAAAGCCTTTTAATAATTCGTTTGGGCTTTGCATCAACGTGAGAACTAGTTTGATATTAACTTCCAATTCATTTGGTAGTAAAATAATGGTAGAAAATCTTATATTTTCTAGTCGCGAAAGATTAAAAAATAAATAAAACAGAAAAATTGAAAGTCCATTTAATTTTTTGAACTTACACTATATTTGGTCAAAAAGGGATGGTTTCTTACATTTTTGTATTATATTTTTAAAATATGGAATATTAGGAATACATTTTATAAAAAAAATGATTAAATTTTTTTGTTGTTGTTTGTTTGCCTATTATTTATGATTATTGATAGTATTTATTATACATAATCCAATTTTAATTATGAATATTAAAATATTTCAGTTTCACTTTCATCCTAATCTTAATGACATCTTTTCTTATAAATACCAACTTCAACATTGGAATAATAAATCTACAAAAGAAAAAAAGATAGCAAATCAGTATTATAGAGTAATGGCAAACCAAATGTC
This sequence comes from Vicia faba, assembly GCA_948472305.1. Classification (NCBI taxonomy): domain Eukaryota; kingdom Viridiplantae; phylum Streptophyta; class Magnoliopsida; order Fabales; family Fabaceae; genus Vicia; species Vicia faba. Next base: position 1,392,971,251 of record OX451736.1, on the reverse strand, counting down.
AAAGTCTTTCTGTTTCTTTGCTCTGATGGCTTTATTTTTTGCAGGTAATTAATTACATTCTCCACCATTGTCACCACTGTTTTTCAATTATAAATCTTACTAATTTTTTCTTCATTTCTTTCAAACACAGTTCAATTTATTCAGATAGACGGTGATGAGTGCACAAAAATTGTGGGTAACTGTGAGGTAGCTGATTGCACTGATCAATGTAATTCATTTGCCGAAGGGCGTGCGAATGTTTTAAAAGCATCATGCTCATTCTTAAACTTATGCACTTGTACTTTTGATCGACCACCACCAATAACAATTCCAACACCTACTTGCGATATTGGATTGGGAGTTTGCGGTAATGCCTGTAACTATGATTGTTGCCAAGAAAAGTGTCAAAGTAGATATTCTAAGACGAGTTTGGGGAGATGTAGAAAAATCTTTAATCGAGATATTTGCCTTTGTACCTATGCCCCTTGAGATTCTACTTAATTGAAATAAATAAAATAAACTGTTATTTTCTCTATTTATAAGAAGTGTTTTTTTTTTTACGTTACCCAAAAAGGGATGAGTTATCAATTATGACGCCGGGCCACTTATAAGCGGATTAGTTTTATTCACTATCATCAAAGTTGAAATCATCTTTTTCAATTAAAATATATTCTTTAATAAAAAATATAAAATTAATTATATTATAGAAAACTACAAATAAAGAAAAATAAAAAGTTATCCTTAAATAATAAAATGATATTAAATAGAAATATGGTTAAAATACATACAAGAAAAGGATATAAAAATAAATTTTTAATTTATGAATGTTTATGTATATCTTCTGGTCACTATTTTAAGTAATAATAATTTTTTTACTTCATTAAATAATTAATCTATTTGATATATAATAATGATCAAATACATTAATTATTCAATGAATTAAAAAAGATTTTTGTTGTTTATAATAGTGACCGGAGGATGTATCTTATTATTAGATGAGTCAAATGCATAAATTATCCACATTTTTGGGTAACTTAGAACTCACCTTTATTTTTTGAAAACACTTTTGCCACTTTTGTCTCCTATAAAAATTGGGATAATACTTGTAATGGTAAAAAAATATAGGTGTTTGTTGCCCCTGCAAGGATATAAACACTCAAATGTCTTAGTAGGTGTATACAAAAAACTATGGTTAAAGTTATTCTTGGCACCGAGAAGCCATGAGTGGTGATATTTGGTGGTAGTTTAAAGGACTTTCTCCCATTACTAGGAAAGATTATTGACCGCCTATTCTCAATGGAGTCATATTGGACTCCTTTTTCTCTGACTAATAGAGACAACAACATTATACCATCATTAGTCTCAAGGGCGAGCGCTATGTTATTTGAAGATTATTCTTAGGCGATACCTCCCTTAAGAGAGGACAACCAAAACTTCCTTGTTTAGGTATTCTCACAAATATAATATAACACTACATAGTCACTCAAGCATAAGAACTTTTTTATAGGCAATGTGTTTTCAAGGCTTTTGTGACGTAAATCCCTCATCTTTTGGAGAGTCCCAAAGTTGATGACAAATTTTTATTTAAAGATGAGTCCCTCGGCTTAGGGCGAGTCCCTTAGCTAAATGTGACATTTTATTAAGAGGAGCGTCCCTTAGCTAAATGTATCTAAGGACTATAATCCAAGGTGAACCACGCAAATATGAGTGCTAAGGGAGGCGGGAAGACAATAAGATTACTGAGGGAAAAGTGGGATGTTGTAAAGACATTTACTATATAAATGGCCAATAGGGATCTTGCCCAGATTGATGAGGCAAGGCGTGTGAGCATTCTCTTAAGAGGGCTCATATCACCCTTGTAAGAATGGAGGAGAGAGTCTTGTTACTCAAGGATGAAGTTGTGGTAGTCTTTGTCCATCATTTTTAGAGGTCGAGAAAAGAAATTACCTTCCTTTATCCTAATCTAGAATTACCCTAATGGATCATTTTCGGGTGGTTCAGGACGGTCGACTTGTGGACGACGAGAAGTTCCTTGTACTTTAATATTTTTGTGATATACCATTTTTTGAAATAGTGAACAACGTCCGCCTTGTTAAATCTCATAAGTGCAACCTTATATATATATTTTAGGGTTTATGCCCCCCTAAGAGTGGCAAGGATCCCTAAGTCTTGATCGCCTATATGGATGGTAAGGATCCCACTTAAGGATCTAGCATTTGATTGCCTCTATGAGCGACAAGGATCCCACCTAAAGATCCAGCATTTTGATCGACTATATGGGTGGCAAGGATCCTACTTAAAGATCTATAATTTTGAGCGCCATTATAAGTGGCAAGGATCCCACCTAAGGAGTGTTTTATTAGCCTTTACAGGAAACAAGTAACCCACTTAAGGATCATGTGACTTGATCGCCTCAATGCACGACAAGGATCTCACTTAAGGACACAATGATTTGATTGTCCATATGGGCGATAAGGACCCATCATTTTGATCTCCTTTATGGACGACAAGAATACCACTTAGGAATCCAACATTCTGATTGCATCTATGGGAATCAAAGATCCCACTTAAGGATCGAGCGATTAGATCGCCTCTATGGGAAGCAAGGAGTCTGCTTAAGGATCTAGCGATCTTGATTGCCACACATGGAAATCCACTCTTGAGCTTTCAGGTCCTACAAAGAAAGGAATACCCAACAAGCACATATTCACAAATAATATATTGAGTGGCCTCATTAAAAAACCTCACCGCACGACAATCACCGAGAGTAAAGAGAGAACACACAAAGTAAAAATTTACTTACAATCAATAGAGGTGTAATACTCGCCTAGAAAAGTCAAAAACCAAATAGTCAAACAACGATAAGAAAAATATGTAAACAACTGCAATGTATGTGGCTCTAGAGGGCATCCCTTTCGAGGCCTTAATCTTCGTTTTCTTCATTGGATGACCCTTACCCATCCTTTGGAGAGGGGGTACTTTATGCCTAAATACAGAGTGCATAAGACGATGTCCAACTGGTTAAAAGTTAATCTCCCTATAATCATATTTTAGGAAGAAGGTGCATTAATAACTAGACGAGTGGCTTTTATTTCTTTGGCTTGGTCCTGCTCTACAAAAGTTCTTTTCAAGGTGATTGATAACACGCAAATGTACTGTTTATTTTACTTGATTTTCACATGTATTCAGTGTCGTTTATATCACTTTTGCTTCTGTTATGCTGATATTTTGTGTTGTGTTTCAAGTACCGATCAATATGTCACCACTACGTGAAAAATAGAGAAACCATGCGAAAACGACAAGAAAACACCAAGTTCTGATTGTTATGACGAATATAGCCAAATCACGACAGTCGTCATAGGGCCAAGGTACCTAGACTGTCAGTCCGAAGGAGAGAAAACTAGTATTGCAAGTCCAAGCACCATGAGAGGCAGGTCATCAGCCCAACTAACACTTGTCATGGCCCCATATTTAGTGCCCATTTGAAAAAGTCATGACTGATAGGCCGTCAGTCTCGTTAACGCCCGTGATAACGAATAAAGTAGGAAATTCACACCAAATCCTTCTTCACTTCAGATTATACGAGGTTTAAACTATAAATAGGTCCTTTAGGAACAAAACTTGACATCCAAGCTTACTTAGAGCACTAAAATCACTTGTAAAAGAATTAATATTTAATATTGAGATGTTCTTACAAACATTATGTTTTTTAATTGTGTAGTACCATAATTTTGTCCGGAAACCATAAAATTTTCAAATATAAACATTGGATTTTGTTTTTTTTTTAATCTCAAAATAAAAAAATAAAATAAAAATATAGAGCTCGTTCTTATTTCATTTTTATCATTTAAATTTTTTTTAAAGAGAGTTGATTTAAATTTTGATTTGATAAATAATTTATTGTTTGACTTAATATAAAAAATATTTATTTTAATCTTTGATGACAAAAATAAAAGGTAAAAATTTTGAATTTTTTTCAGTTCTAATTTACTAAAAAAATTATATTTATTTATTATTTTTGTTTTTTATTTACTTTTTTATTTGTTATAATTATTTTCGTTTTTATTATTTTTATTATTTATTATTTATTATTTTTATTATTTGTTTTTATTCTTTTTTATACTTAGTTTGTTTCCAAATTGATTTTTAGAGTAGTACTTTTTTTGTCCCTCTCTTCACAACCAAATGAAAATCTCACTCTTTTAGATTTTTCCAAACAATCATCAGTATTTTAAACTTTATATCCTTCGAATCATTCACATTATCACACACTTCCAACAAACACAATAAAGAGTTTTCATTCACTTTGATGAACATTGATAACACTGAAATATTTCACTTTATGGCCTTTTATTTCTCTTTTATTTTTCTTCTATTTTAGTGAAACAAATAAAGTATAAGGAGCAAAAGAAAGGGGAAAGATCAATTTAATTATATTTTCAGATTTAAATAACTTTTAAAATTTTTGAATTTAAATATATTTTTCTAATACTATTGTTATTAAAAAATAATTAAAAAAAAGTCTCTTATATCAACATATATATTTTATAAAAAATACGGTTAATTTAAATGCATTGAGTTATATTTGTATTGTTTAAACTCTTTGGTTTTAATTAGGAAATTGAGATTTTCTTTATTTAGAGACCGAATTTCTAATAATAATAATAATAATAAATAATAATAATAATAATAATAATAATAATAATAATAATAATAATAATAATAATAATAATAATAATAATAATAATAATAATAATAATAATAATAATAATAATA